>JAOTAX010000005.1:28505743-28520215 GCA_025629825.1 Erythroxylum guanchezii | reverse complement strand
GTTGTACAATGTGTATGAAAATGGTTTTTGAAATGTAAAGATATTATGAAAACAAGTATTTTGTTCTGTAATAGGCCCAAGTGATTACTGAAACTTTGATGTGTGTCAATAATGTTTGTATCTTTTGTGATTGAAATTGTTATAAATAAATCGGGCTGAAATTGATTATCGATTTTCCGCATATGCGTTTATTTTTTAAGAAAAATTGCAATGGGATTCAACCGTTTACTGTTTTAGCATGGCACTGTTATGGGATTCCTACTCAGGTATCACTTAGGATGTCAGGTACGTGTCTTACGAGAGTGAGGTGCTACAGGTTCTTCCTATGGTCAGAGTTGTTTGACCCATACACACAAATGACAAAAAAACCAGAAGAGCTGTTGGTAGGAGTGATCTCTAAGTGAATCAATTGATTAGTGGAAAGTTGAGGAACACACAAAAATCTGTCCGGCTTCCAAGCTACCACTATCCTAGCATTTAAACTTTGCTCTAAGTTGCTAGAAAAAAGCCAACTAGGAAATAGAGAAGAACACACCTTATTTAAAAGGTGGGGATACTTAATCCGAGTCTCAATCAAACACACTAAAGACACAGACATTCTCTTCAGCACAACATTCATAGCTAATTGCTTTTTAAAATTATTAAGACCCCTATCATTCCAAAAAACTAAATCTATTCTACCAAAAACCACAACAAAACCCTTACTTTTGTTTTCTCCTAGGTTTCCTACTTTTTCAGACTGTAAAATCAGCCTCTGCCCAATCCATATTCCCCAAACTATGATTTTCCAATTCAGGAACCAATTTGGACTTAGAAGGGGAATGAGTATTACCTGCTTGTTTTAATGGTAGGAAGTCAGCGTCCTTAAAGTGTCCAATTGGTTCACCTTCCCTCTGTTTATCCTTACTTTGATTCATGGAACTTCCCGAAGAGTTACTGCCCTTATCCCTCTCCATTGCCTTTTCAGTCAGTTGACTATGAGGAGGGGTTCCCATGTCCTCACTTTATACACTTGGAAGCTCCAATTTTGGACCCTCCTTATGAATTGGTTGTAGATCCTCAAAAACAACCATCTTACCATCCTTCGTCTGCACTTATACACTTGTTTGTACTGGTTCCTTTCCTTTCACCAATTCTTGCTGTAATCCAGTCTCAAAGACTCTTCCAGTAGGGGCCCATTCTTTCTTCTGTAACTGGCTATCCGGCCTCTATTCATATTCAACCTCTATATCCTTGAATGTTATCTTCCCTTCTTCATTATAAGTGGCTAATTGAAAGGATGAGGGCCAGCTCTTTCCCAATTCCAACTCCACACACATTCGGCCGTATACTATTTTGGTCATCTTGGCGATCGGAGTGTTCATTAAGAGTGGGTTACCCACTAAGCTAGCAATCCTGCCAAGTCCCTTCATATTCCAGTATTCCACTGGAATATTGTGGAATTTAACTCAAACTGGAGTAACTTTGACAGCATCATGTTCCCCAACATTCAAGCTCCATTTCCGTAGGAAGAGGGGTTTACCTTGAATGTGCCATGGCCTTTTCTCCAAAACCAAATTCATCCCATCCTCTGAGTTGAATTTAAATAAGAAGTTATTCACATTGGTAATCAAAGTTTCAGATAGATAAAAGCTAACTAGGATTTGACCAATGCACGTTGAACCACTAGAAGAAGAACTCAATCAGTGCATGGTGAAACTGAACCGCTCCTTTCTTTGCTAATTTAGGTGGTGGGGTGACTCTGATTTGTTCATCGTGAATCTTCGGAGGATAATAAGACAGTGTCTTCGCCAGCGATGAATCCGCCTCTATATCAGCCACTACTGATTTCTAGGATCTAGGGTTAGAAGGAGGGGATTTTTTGTCAGGTGGCAGATCCAAGTGGGTTGCTAGTTTGGTGGGGGATAGGTGAGGAATATTAGGGTTGGCATTTTGGTCTAGAGAATTAGAAATTTGAACTGAAGGCAATGGTGGAATATGAGGTAGGGTGGGAGGTCTAGGAGAGGAAACAGAAAGTGAGGTTAAGAGAAGTCACGGTGGAGAAGTCGTCGAAGAAGAAGCCATGATTGAAAGGAGCAGCTCAATCACTGGTGATCTCAGACGTTATGGAGTAATCTCCGCAATCGCTCATCGCTCATTCTCACATCGCTGGTCGCTCGTTCTAATTACGTATTCTCTCACTTCTCCGTTTTTACTCTACCTTTCTTACGAGATTAAACACCGGTTTATACTTATGGTGACTCAATTAACTGTTGGAAATTAACGTATTTTTTTAGGTAAAATAGTCGCTAGAGGGTTAAATAAATCAAACATGAATTTATTCTAGTCGGTCAATGAATTTAGGCTCTAAATCAATTGACTGATATGAGTCTCTTTTTATTGGGGTATGGTCGACTACCTTGATTGCCTAAAAAAATGTTTTGAATTCGTTTTATTTGGTTGGTCAATTCAGCTCTTTAAAGTCCTTTTACAATTAAAGTGTCTAAATCTAAAATTAACCTATTAACATCTTTCTTTCTATGATGAAAAAATAAAGTCAATTATAATTAATTAAAGAAAATTTACACTTTGACTCTCTTTGTTAGACAATCAAGGTCCTAACTCAAAGTTCTGATTTTAATAAAACATTTTGCGTTCTGCGTGTGACTAAGAATAGGCTTTTGGAACATTGGGACCCTTACGGGGAAGTCTTTAGAATTAGTAGAGATTTTAGACAAGTATAAGATATAAATAACCTGCATTTAGGAGACCAAGTGGTCAGGAGCTAAAGCAAAGGAGATAGGGGGATTTAAACTATGGTACTCGGGGGGTCCGTGGAGGTAGAATGGGGTAGGTATCCTAGTGGTCAAAGAACTTATAAATCAAGTGGTGGAGATCACAAGGATAAATGATAGGATTATGGTGGCTAAGATTATTATTAGCAATGATGTTATCAATTTAGTGTGTGCATATGCATGTCAAGCTAGTTTAGGCGAACAAAAAAAAGTCTGATCTGGGCGGCACTGGATGGAGTGATCTAGCAAATCCCTAATACTAAGCAGGTTATCTTAGGAGGTCATTTTAATAGGCATATAAAGACTGTTTTTGACGGATATATAGGGACTCCTGGGGGCTTCGAGTACAACATTAGAAATGAAAGTGGGAATGTTTTATTGGACATGGCCGTAGCGTTTGAGTTAGTGATAGCAAATTCTTTATTTAAGAAAAATGAGACATACTTGGTGACGTTTAAGAGTAGCACGACCAAGACGCAAATTGATCATTTTCTTGTCAGGAGGAGAGCCAGAGTATGGTGCAAGGATTGCAAAGTGCTTTCGGCTGCATGCTTAGCAACCCAATATATATTGTTGGTTTTGGATTTAGAAGTGAAGGGATGGAGGACACAACAATTTACTAAGCGATGTCGTAAAGTTAGATGGTGGAATCTAAAAGGTGACATGGTGGAACAATTTATGACTCCAATCCGGTATGGAGTCACATGGTCCGTGAGAAGGGATGCTAATCGAAATTGGGAGGGAGTAGCTCTCTTGGTAAGAGCAACTGCCAAAAAACTCCTGAGAGATTTTAAAGGGTCATGGGGTGGGCGGATGGAATCTCTGTGGTGGTCGGAAGAGGTTCAAGGAACGGTGAAGGCGAAAAAGAGAGCATACAAAGCTCTATTAGCAAGTACAACAGAGGTGGAGCAGGAAACTAAAAGAGTAAGGTACAAACTGGCAAAGAATAGGGCAAAGAAGACAATTTCAGTGGCTAAAGGCGAAGCTTACGAGACTTTGTACAGGAGTTTGGATACTAACAAGGGAATATAAAAAAATTTCAAGTTGGCACGAGATAAGGCACGTAAGACGAGGGATTTCAACCAAATCTATTGTATACGTGATAAAGCAGGGCAGGTACTCATGGCGGCCTATGCCATCAAAAGTAGATACTTTTTTGGTCTGTATAATGAAGGCATCTTAGACAACATAGAGTAAGGTGAACCCTCCATGTCGGAGCATTTTCATAACTGGTCTTGGTGTGAAAGGCCCACAAAGGAAGAAATTACAAAGGCTTTGGCGGAGATGGAGAGCGGAAGGGCAATAGGGTCGGATGAGATCCTTATAGAGGTATGGAAGAGAATAGGAGTTGTTGGTATTGAGTGACTAGTTCAGCTTTTTAATGTAATCCTCGAGTCAGCCAAAATGTCAGATGAATGTAGATTGAGTAGGTTGATTCCATTATATAAGGCCAAAGGGGACATCCAACATTGTCATAACTATAGAGGCATTAAACTACTAAGTCACACCATGGAGCTGTGGAGAAGGTGATTGAGAAGACAGTCCAGAGAGCAGCTTCTATATTAGCCAAACAATTTGGCTTTATGCCTAGTAGGTCCATGATAGAAGCGATACATCTCCTCCGTAGGCTAATAGAATGCCACAAGGAATAAAAATGAAATTTGCATATGGTTTTTATTAATTTGGAGAAAGCATATGACAAGTTTGTTGGATCAGAAAAGTTAAGCATGCATGGTTTGGTTAAAAAGGTAGATTTCAAATTTTTTTTTTAGAAATCAAAATGCAGCTGAAGTAATATAACCAAATCAACATGCCAATCCATACATGATATGGTATAAGGATAATATATAACATAAGAACAAGGTGGTAGAAATTTACTGACTCCTTTGCTACAGTTGTAACTCCTCGTTGTGCTATCTTATCCTTGGCAATGCATCCTCTCCTAGGTGATGTATCCTCTTCTTATTATTGTATCTTCTTCTCATTATTGTATCCTCGACAAATCTGATCTACCACTTGTTCTTCTTGGACAACTTGGTTAACAATCCTTTGGTGGGAAAGGAGAAGAAAACTTGAAGAGATTTTGCCTTAGATGAAAGAAGCCAAAGATGAGACATCTCTTATGCAATTTTCGACTATACCATGCAAGATAAGAGAGAGAGAGTCAAAAAATGCAAGAACACCTTCTTACTTCTTCTTAATTTCGGTTAACATCAAAAGAAAGAAGAGATTTGCATCAAATGCATTACTTAATTCTTTAATCAATCATAAAGAAGCCAATAAATGAGACTCTTCTCATTTGTCTTTAATATGGTTATATGAAAATACTATTAACCTAAATGAGACATATCATTTTTAGTTTTGTGATGAAAGAAGGAAGATGGTCTATCAAATGTTCCTCTCTCTTCTTTAATCCAATGAATGCTAAAAGGTTACATGTTATCATTAAAAGGCAACCATTAAACCATTTAATGATAACATCATTACTCCATTTAATGATGATAAAGCACGTTAAAACCATCTTTAATATAGCAAATCAATGCTAAATGTGCAGCTGCACATTTAGCCCATTAAAACCAAAATTCCTCCTCCATTTATCTTTAATAACTTTGTTTTGATTTAATTAATCTAATTAATTAAATTAAACCAAAGTCTAGCCCATTTCTAAATGTTCATTTGGGCTTCTAATTAACAATTAATTAGTCTAAGCCCAACATTCAATCATAGGCTTTAAAACCTCTATTTATATTCCTTACTTTGCTTAACAACCTTCTTAGAAGCCAAATGTGGAATCTAATTAGACTTATATAATTCAAGCTCCAATAAGCCCATAATTAATTTAATCTCATTAGAAGTAATTATAGCTTATTAACTAAATGTCATTCCACTACAGACAATTAGTTGAACTCTGGAATTATTAAATATTATGAGAATACATGTTTCAAATAAAATGTCCAATTGCAAACTCTAATATGAACCATAATATAGCCATTTGCACAATAAACGGTAAAATTACCGTTTTGCCCTTATGTTGGTTTTTCCTTCTAGATATCCCGTTTTACTCTATATGGTGATTAACACACAAGATCTCATCTTTGTGTTAAGACTTGATGGGTAGCTAGTTCATCAAACTAATGATGCCAGTTTAATCACCAATCTTCGTAAACATCTAGAAGTAATGATATCACTATAAACTCTTTATTTGAGTAAATGTTCCCTAATGTATATCTCAATTAATAATTCCAACATCCAGACACTGGGTTGATACTTTGTAAAAATCCATTCTGATCATATATAAATTATAATGAAGCACATATGAGTTCATCACTCATCAAGATTGTGGTCCATAATAAACGAATGCTAAAATGTATGTTTTAAGATTAAAGTAACGACCTACTTTATTCTTTAAAACATACATGATTTCTGATTCATTTAATAGTGCCATTATCAATAATCAACTTCTATCATAATATGAAACTCATCATTCCCTTGAAGTAAACTCCTTTACTTGCATGGAGATAAATCGCAACAATATAGTCTAAACCATAATCAAGCGACAACTTGATTATTCAACTGTAAATCAATTATTTTAGATTCTAATAATGTACATGTTTCCCATACATCTCTATGTCTATGTATATTACTTACAAAAGAATCTTGGTACCTTATGACTAGATATTTAATACTTATACAAATAAAACCAAACTCTTTTATTTTATTAATAATAAATATTTTCATTACAAAATGTAACTGGAAGAGAATTAAGTTATAAGTAAATACACTTGCTTTTCAGGGCACTATATTTACATAACTCCAACAAAAGTTCCTAGGGAAATCTTATGAAGGTGTTTGGAGACAAAGGGAATTCCTATAACCCATATACGCGTAATTAGGGGTATGTATGAAGGAGCAATGACGAGTGTGCGAACGATGGGAGGCGACACAGAAACTTTTTCTATTAGTATTGGGCTACACCAAGGCTTTTCTGTTTGCATTAGTGATAAATGAGCTTACCAAACATATTCAAGGAGAGGTACCTTGGTGTATGTTATTTGTGACGATATTGTCCTCGTAAATGAGACCAAGGAGGGGGTCAATTTCAAGTTAGAATGTTAAAGAGAAACGTTAGAGTTGAAAGGTTTTAGAATGAGCAGGACTAAGATGAAGTACTTAGAATGCAACTTTTTGGGAAGCCAGATGGTCCATGAGGTGGTCGTAGCAATTGGTATTGACGTCATACTACAAAAATCTAGTTTTAAATACCTCGGGTCTATCATTCAGAGTGATGGTAATATTGACACCGATATAGTCCATCAAATCAGATCTGGGTGGGTCAAATGGCAAAGCACATCAGGGGTCTTATGTGATAAGAAGATTCCATTAAAGCTTAAAGGGAAATTTTATAAAATGGTGATTCGACCAACCGTGTTATTTGGGGTGGAGTGTTGGCCCCCCAAATATGGACATACAAGTAAGTTATTGGTAGCTACGATGCGAATGCTCTAGTGGATGTGTGACATTACTAGAAGAGATAAGGTCCAGAATTGTGGGGTGAGAGATAAACTACAGGTGGTTAGTATTGCCAACAAGTTGCGAGAGACTAGGTTTAGGTGGTTTGGGCATGTGAGCAGGAGGCACCTTGGTGCTCCTGTGCGACGCTGTAAGAAAATAACCATTCGTGATTGCAAGAGGAGAAAAAGAAGACCAAACAAGAACTGGAGGCAAGTGATAGAGAAGGATATGAAAGAGTTGGCCCTTACTGAGGAATTGGCCAGAAATAGAAATTCCAGCATGCTAGGATATGGATTAAGGATATCCTTTAAAGTGCGCCAAAATAGTAGTGGTAGTTATTGGGAGCTGTTTACTGTAAAGCTCCGACGACGTATCTACTGCTTAGGAAGTCTAACCCTAGTGTCCAATCTGTCTTTTCTAGTTGCAAGTCGTAGACAAGTCTTTCTGTCCTATAACTTGGCTTTCTAGCTTTGGTGTATGGGGAAAGGTCCTTCAAGGCCATTTGATACCTTTGGATTGTTCATACTCACATGGCTACTGAGCAAGGATCCTTAACACAACTCGAGACATGAAGAGCCGTACTTTGCAACTTATCAGGTATTAGCAGATCTTAGCACCATATTATGTATTTTATTTTATTTATTTTTAGTTTTATTTCTTTACTCTTTTTAACCTGCATCACTTTTTTTTCATGTCATGTCACATTTGCATGTGGGTCTACCGGAAACAACCTCTCTACTCTGTAGGGGTAAGGCTGCATACTATCAGACCTTCTCAGACCTTGCAGTGGTGTGAGATTCGAACTGGATGTGATGATGATGATTCTGCTATTAATGAATTTACTTTTTGTAATACTAGTAGATATATTATAGTGAAATTAAGCAATATATGGGAGATGGAAGTCAATAAAACGACAAGTAAATAAAGAAGGCAACTACTGAAAAGAATGAGCAAATATGGTACATATGCAACTTAAGAGAGATTCAAGGAAATTGAAATGAAGAATTAAGAGCAATGAGGAATCAAACACTTCAAGATATAACAAATCATTATAATCCTTCTTGTAACCTTATCTTGGTTCAATGAATTAAGTGCTCAATCATTACATACTATATAACATAATACATTAATATTTTCATAATAAAGAGAAAATTTGTATTGGTCTTTAAAGAAACATCATGGAACTTTTAAAATAATTATGAGTAAAGTTTTTATTGAATCGGAGTATTTTATCTTTGAAAAGAGTTAAGAGTATAAGTTCTAATTTTTGTTCTTGAAGGAGTTTGGCTAGCGTAAAGGCTTGGATTGGATAGCTAGAAAAAGGAGCAAAAAGTTACAAAATAGGTGTTATTTGTTAGGGTGGTAGATAGGCTAGCCAAACTCTTGTTGAATATGGGTGTTTGACTAGTCAATCATATCCAAAAACTATTTGTTATAACATCTAATTAAAGTGTCTAATGACCATTTAAATGATTTTGGGTTCTAGAAGCCATTGACCAAGCATCTATCTAGCTTCCTTTGAGTAACCCTATCTCCACTTTATCGATTGCTCAAAGTAAAATGAGCTCTTGTGTGTCTAAGATCCAATAATCTAAAAGAAGAGGTAAAGAAAATAAGTTAATGGAATCTTACATGCATGCATCCCCAATTATTTTGGGATTCTAAGGGAGTAAAATTATAGTTGAAATCCCCAACCAAAATCCATGGGGATATGATGTTAGTTCCAATTTTGTCTGAATCCCTCTATAATCTCTCTTTAACATTCCCAATTGGCTACACATGCTATTTTTAAGGGCCCAATATATAACCTAGAAGCATTATAATATGTCTAGGGTATATTAAGAAGTGAGCATAAAGAATTGAGTGTATCTAAGCATAGTAAGGGATGTAATGGTAATTAATTTAAAAGATAGGAGTAAATTGGTAATTTATTCATTTAGGCATGGACATAAATAATTATATGTGAAAGATGGACTAGAATGAAATCAATTGATGATTTTATATGCCAATGTGGAAACTAAAGGAAGAAGAAGGACCAAATGTGCAATTTTGCCAAAAATCAACATATGGTCCAATGAGATTGAAACAGGTGTCTAAGACTAAAAACTTTATGAAAAGGGGAGTAGAAGAGAGGAGAGAGGGATGTGTATGTAGGGTCTTAACTCCAAAATTTTCTCTTCTCATCTCGTCAACATTCCGTCTCCTTAATCACATTATTTTACACAAGAAATCAAGCTAATCCTAGGTTAAAATCAAGATAAAAGTTAGTGACTTTCTTCTCATCTTCATATTTTCTTGCTTTGCTCATGAAGAGTTGGAATTATAAGGATAGAATTGGGATTGAGATATCTAGTTGGTGAATTAAGCAAAGCTAAAGGGGAAGAGAAGGAAGACTACTAGAAGAAGAGCTAATTGACAACTTTCAAACTTTGGGACTACACTTAGTTAATTTCTGTATGTGTGCGAATTTGAATGTGTAAAAAGATTGATTTGGACATATAATGGTTGGTGGAATGATTTTTTTTGGTGTTACTTTGCATGTAATTTGTTGAATATGACAACAGAGAGTATCGTTTAGTGAAATTCTGTCTTTGGTTCTCGGTTCACTTGAACCAGCCCCATTGTTTTGGCCATAACTTGACCTATAAACCTTTAAATTGGGTTATTTTAATTGGAGATGAAACTTAAGACATAGAAATAAAAATATCTAGAAGAGAATAGGATCTAATTCTGGTTTTATGATATTGAAAATTGAGATCGAAAATGATGACCTGTTGTTGCCCCTGTATTGGAGCAGCTTGTGAAGTTTGGTACTTATCTCATGACTTAGAAGTCCAAATGGGCTGATCATTGATGATACAAAAATTAGAGACATAGGAGAACAAATGTTTAGAAGATATCAAGGCCTAAGTTGAACGCTTGATATGTGAAAATTTCAGAACAAGTGGAGACCATTGTGTAATTTACTTATGGACTGTTTTGGTTGCCCGTTTTAGACCCACCTTGTGCTTAACCCATTTGCACTATTTTGAGTTTTTCACTTCTATTTTTTTTACTGAATCATATCGAAACCCTTTTGAATGTTTATGAAAATTTGCAAGCACCTAGAAATAAATGAAATATGTCTTACTATATGTGAATTGGGTGATTAAACATTGAAACTTAAGATTGAATGTGATGCATGCTAGAGAAAATTTACATATACATAGATGATTTATATGCATATTTATTGCTTATGTGTATAGTGCGACTATACAAGTGGGATTTTGACACCCTCCTAATGGAGATAAGTTATGAATTGTGTGTTTGATCTTAAAAAACAGATTTGATGATTTCAAATGAATATCATATGACTTGTCAATATATTAATCATGAAATTGGTAAATGATTAAAGGAGAATGTTACAGTGCCTGTTTCATTGTCTTGGTGATGGATAGATAGGTATGCCTATAGGGTTACAATGCAACTACTACAGTTTGATACCACTGATGTCTTCATTTCGAGACTATAGTGTCTTCACAGTTCGAAACCTTCGGGTATTTATAGTTTGATGCCTTCAGGTATCCATAGTTTGATATTTTCAGATATCCATAACTCCCGTTATCCACACCCACAAGAATGTGCAGGCTTAACACTAGAAAAGAAATTTAACAGTTATAAATAAGATATAAAGCATGGCAACATGAATAATTTGTACTGATGAGCTTTGACTATCAATATTTGGCTTATAAATGGCATTTTTGGTATATGGATAATATGTTGAAGCATGTCTGTGTTACGTACTTTGCTTAAGTATGCCATCACTATTTATATAAGTTTATGATATTCATGAATGTGTGTGTATTTGGTAGATGACTTGTAACACCCCACTCTCGCAAGACACATACCTGACATCCTAGTGATATCCGAGTACGTATCTCACAAGGGTGACATGCTAGAACGATCACTCAGTCAAAATTCATTACAAAACTTTTGTTTCTTTAAAACAAGGTACACGTAAGCGGAAATCACTAATCAAATCGGGGCCATGTCATTTAAAAACATTTCCATTTACAAGTGACAATTATTACAACATTAGTATTCAACAATAATTTGGGTCCATTTCAGATACAAAATGTTGGGACCCGATCTCGAGACCGGACCGCAATCGAAAAAACGGAAATATCGAAAGCAAAATCGAACAGCGAAGGTATCGAAATCAAAATGAACGGACCGAAAGAACGGAACGGATTTACAAAAACCAAAGCGGAAATCGAAATAATGAGAAGCAAAGTGCGGAAGCGAATCCGAATAGCGAAAATAACGGAAACCGAATACGAACGGAAACGAAGTGGCAGAAACATAACGAAAACGAAACGAATACGAATCTCCAACATCCGAAACGAGAACGTTAGAAGCTTATCGCGTTGGAAACCCTAAGACTAAACCGAAAATTTCCGATATAAATTTTTTTTTCTTTCTTTTTCATTTATGTCATCTCTTTATTCAATCGCATACAAATAAAAAATCCATCAAACATATCCCCATTTGGAAAATGTCATCCATGCAAAACTCAAATTATCTTATATATACATACATTTCCTAAAATTTCATCCATAAACTAAAATCTTATTCTTATAATTCTCCTTAATCATGCAATACCTCAATATCACCTATAACACATCTTATTCTTATTCTTATTCAAATCATTATTAACATCGATTTTATCAAAAATCGGGCAGCATAACGGCTGTATTTTATACAGCCCAAAAATTCTACAAATGACAAAACATACTTCTATAATCACATCCAACCCAAACAGCCATCATCGGACCTCCCGTCCGGAATTCAGTCATACACAAACACACATCTAAACCTAACACTTCAATAAATCTCAATCCATAATCCAAACGCAAATATTTACATTCATATACAATTTTATATACAAAATCCATAAATCACTTTTCTATTCCATACACAATTCCAATTATATTCATATACAAATCCGTACTTCAATACAACCAAAAGTGGCATTTTCTAGCCACGGTACAACATCAATCGCAAAAATCGAAAAACATAAGAATACATATTTCTCCAAATTACACTATATATGTCTAAACTCTTATGTTAACAAAAATCAATTTAAACAAAAATACCATCATAAACATAACGGACGAGCTGACTTTCTTTCATCCGATCTCCTTCTTGATTACCTGGAGATGGGGATGAAAGGGGGGTGAGCTCGACGGCTCAATGGGTAACATATTTATAATAGAAAAATAAGCAAAAACATTTTTCCAAAACTTTAGCCATCTTAAAATTTCACAGTATAAAATTGGCGAATTTCTTATTTCTCAAACTTTTCACTTTCCAAAACCTTCATAAACATTCATAAACAATTTCATAAATTTCTCGATTAAAAACTTTTCCACAAATCATTCCTCCAACTTCTCAAATTTTTCACAAATTGTGCACAATTTCAAAAACATGAAAGCATCACACAGAATTGCATCACATCTTAAACAAATCGAAAACACATTGCACATCAAAATGGTTTGGGTCGGTCCAAACGGAACGTACTGCATATTCCCGCATAGCGGTCCTTTGCAGCCGTGAACTTATGGGAGTCCGAAATCGGAACTCCAGTACCACTAGCGGGCAGTCGGGAGAAGGCTTTTAAAACGAGACAGTGCACTGACTCAACTTATGGGACCTAACCCAAACCCACATAACACATTTTCATTCTTGCAAATTCGGATTGCCCGAAGGCATATTTCGAAATCTTAATATTTTTCATGATCATGTCACATTCAACACAATAACATTCACAAACCAATCGAATACACATAACATAAATGCGATCATTCAAGAACGCAACAATTTTAGCCAAAATAAAAAATTCACATAACAATAAAAATTCATATTATAAATTGTCAATCATACATCACACAAATTCATATTGCAAATGCACAATCATTTAACAACAAGGAAATGCCACAATTTTTATAATTTCTCAATTCTTTCATAAATAATGAATTTCGGAAATTTCATAATTTTTTTTTCAAAATATCCAAAACGATTGGAGTAATTTATCCAATCATTTTTAAAACATCAATTTACAATTATTTTATCTTCTTCTTGATTTTTCAAACATGAATAATAATTTTTTTCAAAACATTTCTCATTCTTGATTTTTCCAAAAACTCATAGAAAGCTTATAATTCAAAATATAAATACATTACCCACCTCAAAACCATGCTAGTACTTTGTCCAAAGTATCAATTCTCCAAAGCCCTTTCTTTTTCCTCCAATTTAAATTTACCTAAGCCATAATCATCCAAAATCAACATCATAATTAGCATAATCCTCAAAATTAACTTAAGAAAACACAAACTCATCATATTTCAAGCCATCTAAATCAAACAAATTTCCAAAAATCCCAAATCCCAAAAATTGGGTATAAACCCTAATTAATCAATCATCCAAAATTGAGCATCATCATAGCATAATCACTAAAATTAACTTCATAATCCACAAACCCCTGTCAATCTTAAGTCAATTAAACCAAAATCTCACTAAAAATTCAAAGCTTAAAAATCACCACTTACCTTCATCTTCTTCATTTTCGGATTCTTCCACTCTCCATAGTAAGCTTTCATGTTCTTTCACCATTTCCCTCTTGAATCAAGTTAAAAACAAGCTTAAAACCCAAGACAATCGAAAATCTTGAACCTTTCTTCTTCCTCCTTCCTTTCTTCTTCGTCCGAATGCTTCTCTCCCTCTCTTCTCTCTTTCTTTTTCTTTGATGTTTTCGTAACTTTCTGCCCTCTAGAAACGACAGCCATCTTTCAATTCATTTAATGGGTATAAATTGACTAAAGAGCCCCTCCTTATAAGCCTTGAAATTTAACTCTTTAAGTGAACTTCCAGATTTGCCCTTCATTTAGCTTTTAAAAACTGTCATCTTGCTTCCTAATTTTGAGCAGGTAATTGTCATCATTTGGTAACACTTCCTTCTAGAGAAATGTTCCTCTATGTCTTACGTTTCCAACGACACCAAAAACGCTCAAATCGGTTCAGAAACGAAGGAGTTATGGCCAAAATACTCATTCAGCTCTTACTAATCCGAGACTGAACATTAACCCAACTTCAATCCAGAAATTGACAATCTTAGGGACTAAATTAGAATTCGATCCCTTCACATGAT
>JAOTAX010000005.1:28435066-28445272 GCA_025629825.1 Erythroxylum guanchezii | reverse complement strand
GCACTAAATTGATTTTCTTAGAACAATTGATACTGCAAACTACTATTTTTCATTATAGGAGATTCAAGAAGTAGAGCCAAGGAGTGAATAACAAGGGTACAAGTCAACAAGTCAATGAGGCAACAGGCAAAGTTTGCCACGGCGAGGTTCATGTTTCGCCGCAGCGAAATTAGAAATCTTTGAAGATCGCCGTCGTGGCGAAGAAACCAAAAAATCCAAGCAAAACCTTTCGGAAAAAGTTCGCCGCAGCGAACTCATTCTTTCGTTGCAACGAACCTTCGAAGACTCGAACCATTTTCGGAAGTTTTACCCACTGTGCAAACCCGACCCGCTAACCCATTTTGGAAAAAACGTATTTCGGGATAAAAAGAGAGAGCCGACATCTGTAGACAATTTTTTTCCATCATCTAATACAACTCCATCTTCACGCACGCACCATCGTCTTCTCTCATCCATCTCATTTTCTCCTACATTTTTCACCGTCGACCTCTACCATTGGTGCCTCTGATTGCTTCTTGGTTGTGAAGTCTCTTGGAGCTATGTATGGCTAGGCACTTTATTTCCTCTTGAAGATGTAGCAAGGGCTGGAGTTCTATGAGATTAAAAGGGGAGTAGTTATCCATGTTTAGCTATGAATTTATAATTCTTAGGTCTAGGATTTGTGATTTATAGTTGAACATACTTGATTATGGTATAATCAAATGTTGGATATTCATTATGTAATTGGATTTGTTGATGTAGAACTTTGAGCTTAAATTTATGAAGTCTCATATATGTCTATTTGCGATCTTGTTGAATCTCTTTTATCTTGCATAGTTGTGTTTGATATTGAGTTGATTTGAGATTCCAAAGTGACTTGTTACATTGACTTACCCATTACACGCACTAAGGGCATTTAACAAGGTCTTAAGAAATAGAGTTCATTGATTAAGACCTTGGACTTAAAGAGTTCTTTAAGGTTTATCATTTGAAACTTAATGATTTCCACTTCCATCAAAAATTGATTTCGAACTATGATAGCCAAAGTTTATTTTCAAGACGATACTATCACCATTTGATCATTGTCTTTATCTTTCTGTTTTTCCATTCCCAAAAATCCAAAAATACTTTTTAAATATTTTCTTACACTTCAATTTAATTCAGTTAAGGTTTCCAAAGATCAAAACCCCCCTCCTTACTAATTTAGCTTGCATTTCATGATATATAGATTAGCTTAGGTCCATTCATTTAGGTTTTGATTAAGTGAGACGACCCGAAGTTGCATTCTATATTGCAATCCTTGGATTATATTTTTTATTTGACCTCCAAGGGAAAGAATAAAAGGTCCAAATCATGTAACCATAAATCTATAGGCAACACTATTAAAGGCATATCCCACAAAAATTGAATCAACGATCTTAAGCCCAATTTTTTTTCCTCTTATGTTCAGGTAGAGAAACCTTAGAAAGACACTCCTACACTTTCAAAAAATACAAGTTAGGTTATCCCACAAAAATTGAATCAACGATCTTAAGCCCAATTTTTTTTCCTCTTATGTTCAGGTAGAGAAACCTTAGCAAGACACTCCTACACTTTCAAAAAATACAAGTTAGGTGGATAACCTTTCTAAATTTCCTAAGGGGTTTGATCTAATTTCTTATGAGGGACTCTATTTAGAACATAACAAGCTAAAAGAATAGCTTCCCCTATATAAAATCAGGTAAACTAGAGGAAATCAACATTGCATTCATCATATCCTTAAGTGTTCAGTTTTTTCTCTCGGCTATTCCATTTTGTTTAGGTGTATAAGGAGCTAAAAGCTCATGAATAATACCAACTTTTTCACAAAAATCAGCAAGGAAATCAATACTATACTCACTACCTCGATCAAACCTTAATCTCTCAATTTTCCTTTCCAATTAGTTCTCAAACTCAGCTTTGTATTTCATAAACATTTCCTCTACATCACTTTTATTTTTCAATAAGTACATCTTATTAAATCTAGAACAATCATCCACAAAGGTAATATAATATCTCATGCCTCTTTTGCTCGAACAATTCTTAAAATCATCCAAGTCTGTATGTACCAAGTCTAACAATTGTGACTCTCTCTCGGTCACTAATTTAAAAGGTTTCTTAGAGTGCTTAGTCTCAACACAAATTTGACATTTTTCCACTTCATTAGTGATCTGGTTAGGTAATAAGTTAAAGCTTTCCATCCTCTTAATTGACCTCACATTCACATGCCCAAGTCCAAAGAGCCATAGTTCTAAAGACTCAATAATATAAGCAGAAGAAGTGGATGCATTCATTTCAACGCCAAGTACAAATAAGCTCCCATTACAAAACCCTTTTCCAACAAAGTTTTCATTCTTAGTCAGAACTAGCTTATCAGAATTAAAGGTTAGTTTAACACCGACTTTGTTAAGCAATGCACCAGAAATCAAGTCTTTATGTACATCAGAAACAAATAAAACTTTTCTAATGCCAACACTTTTCCAGAAATGAGTTTGAGAGTGACTTTGCCAACTTCTTGGACGAGAACTTTGCTAGAGTTACCCATGTATAAGAATTCACCATCAACAACATAGTTCAACTCCTTGAACAGGTCCTTGTTGGTGTAGACGTGGCGTGTGGCTCCTGTGTCAACGATTCACTCGACCAAATTTTCAACAAGGATTATTTCGGACACCATAGCAATAATGATCTCCTTGTCATCACCAACTTTAACCATATTAGCTTTAGGATTACCTAAGCTCTCCTGGTTATGCTGTTGGTACCCCGTTTGGTTTCCTTTCCCAAACTATCACGATTTCTATCCTTGGACTTTCTTCTCATAGTTGATTCTAGCTTGACAATTGGCTGCAGGATGGCCTGGCTTGTGGCACCACCAATAGTCACCATCAATCCTTTTACGCTTAAACTGACCTTGCTTATTATTGAAAGACTTGTTTTATCCACCATTCTTCTTGAAGATATTAACATTTCTATGTTCTACCACATGAGCTTTAACAGTAGGGACAAGGGTGAGTGTTTTGGTCTTATCTTATGCACAGTTGGCATCCTTAATCTTTATATGTCCTATCAACTCCTGAAGCTTCATGTCTTTCTTCTTATGCCTCGACTAGTTTTTATACTCATTCCATGAGGCAGGTAGTTTTTCAATAAGAGCATTAGCTTGAAACAACTCACACATGTTCATTTGGCAAGGATTTCAGCAACTAGATTTTCATACTTACGTAGTTGGTCCATAATAGGCTTATCATCAACAACGGTAAATTTTAACCACCTAGAAACTGCATATTTTAGTACTGACATCATCTGTCTCATATTTTACTTCTAAAGCATCCCAAATTTCCTTAGCAGTTTTGTACTTACAGTAGATATCAAACAAATGGTTGATCATATGGTTCAGTAACACTCCTTTAACGGTACGATTATCTTTAGTAATCTTAAGGTCAGTATTGTCACTATGAATCTCTTGAAGCAATACATAATCGATTTCATATTGTTGAAAATAAAACTTAATTTTCTCAAACCATCGTTTAAAATTTCTCTCATCTAGAGGCTCCAATTTAGTTAGGTCAGGTAATTTTCGAGGCTACGGTAATAGGGGTTGAACCTATGTGGGTAATAGTAAGTGCAGAATTTATATTGGTCTTATTTACGGATGACATATTAAATCCAAAAGTAGAAATGTCTCACATGAAATAATTAAACAATACGAACAACACCGTATTCCGACTTCTATCAAAATAAATATGTAGCAGCAAAATCGCAGTAATTTCCAACGAACAGTAGCAATGTAACAAAACAATTTCCGACTTAGATTGTTAGCGAAAAGCAATAATATAAAATTGAAATGGCTTCTCTAAATGCAAGGCATCGTGAAAAATAACTGCCCTAAGTTGAAAATTTCCCCTCTACAATGTAATAGGATAACAAGATCCGACTCTAGGGTTAACGCCTTTTTTACCAGCTTCAGTATACTCAAAATGGTAGAGTAGGAACTGTCTCCATGAGTGAAAAAGAAAACAGACAGATGCAAAATCGAACAAATATATGTGTGACAAAATGAAAGAATGTGTAAAGGTGTCTATCTTGAAAAGAAATTGAGCACTCTATATGGAAAAATAAAAAAGGCGTGTGATTGAAGAAAAGTATATATGCGTATGGTAGATAAAGGAGGGAAGGTGCTGTGTTTTTCTGGCTCTTAAAAAGAAGGAGAGATGAGTGCATATATATGTTGGAATCCAACCGTGATCGAATCACAGGCATAGCGAAAAACAAAAATTTTTACAGATTTCGAGCAGATCCCAATAATTGATTAAACTTGAATAAAACAAAATTCGATTTAGAAATCGTATCTTGTTTGCTTTCCGAAGAAAAACTGTGAATCTTTTCTCTAAGTGATTAATCACGAGCTGCCCAATTGTCTAACCTCTGATGGTATCCACAAAGCAATTCCTAAACTGCTTTTAAGAGGAAGAAGACATTCATCATAGTATTCTAATTGGACAGAGTATGGATATAGTACTTACTCTTATCATCCAATTATGTTTGTTCTTGTTAATTAATAATTGATTTATAATTAAAATTTGAAAACTCCTTTTCAAATATCAATTCACTCTAGCTAGAGAATTCCATAAATCATTACTAATCAACAACAGCAGAATATTCTCTCTAATTACTTTAAAGTGATGAATCCTATATTGACTTACTCAACTATCTACATATGGTTCATACTGTATCCAATTACTACCGACTGAACTATCCTAGGACGATTCATAAGTAGCATCAAAGCACAGTAATTCTCATACTAGATACCTTGATAATTTCAAGTCTAAGGATCAATTATACAACTATCATTATAAGAAAGTCCACAAACACATAAGTAATATTTCATTCGGAATTCTCATAATCGGGTCAGTTCAGTGACTTATTCTCTAATAATCACCTACACATTAGTTTAAGTATTTCTATACTTTAATTAATGAGATCAATTATTTTCTTCATAAGAAAGAAACGTAATATGTGCTAGTTTTACCATTTTAACAATATCCAATCTTGATGAAATTACAACTAGGAACATTTAAAAATAACACATTAAATTGAATCTCATAATTATGATCTCATCATAATTTCAATTACACAGTAATTATTCCAAGGATTTTATCTTTAGTATTAAAACATAAAATATTAATAAAATTAATACACAAAGATAAATAACATCTTTTCATTAAATAAAAATATAATGTCATACATTAAGATGCGTTCAATTGCAAGGATATAAACTACCAGTAAGTGTGTTTTAGTAAACAAGATGGGCAAATATATACGGCGAAAACCAGATGAACCTTAACTGAGAGCATTAAGAGAAGTAACGTTTAGTATAATAATAATAAAAGTTATGGTAATAAAAGGTAATAAAGATGAACGTTGCATGAAACCATTAGTAACTGAAAAACAAAAGAAAACGCAATGAACTAATCAAGTTTTGGAACAACCAAAGCACCAACAGGAAGAAGGGAAAAGGAAACAGGGACCTTGGGGGGATTGGATCACCTAAACTATTCTTATGTGTAAAAATATTTTAAATAATGTAATCTTAGTAGCTACCAAAATTACTGAAATAACGGTCCTCTGGTATTGTAGAACTATACTTGTACTTCTTGATGACGCGGTAAAGCTAACAGTCGAATGTTTAAAGCAAATGCTGGGTTTCTGGAACCATGCACTTCTTGATTGATTGCTTTAAAGTAGAAATTGTCAACTAATTATGCTATGAGCACTTCAACTTAGACGACGAAAATTATGGGGCTGAAGAAAAGTTAAAATTTGGCGAGACTTTCAACTTTTGTCTGTTTTAGTTGTCCCAATATTTGTGAAGACAAAAAGCTCATACATTAATTTTGTCCTGAAGCGGCTTCTTGCTCCAGTTGTTTCATTTTAGGGATGACGTTGTGGAGCAGAAAGTATCAATTCAACGGCTTCTTTGGTCCATGTCTGAAGTGCGTTATGTTAAAGTAAACAACTAAAAATTAATTCACATTATGATCGAACCAATAGTTAAACGTATAATTGCATAAAGGGGTGTATGGGAAGTAGAAGACTAATAAATTATGACTTGCTGTTACATTTCTAATGACTAATAAAGAAATGCAAGAGATGGGTCTTTTGTATTAATTTCTCTCTTTATAGCTTCCACTAAGAATTGTAACAGGAAATCACCCACCTAAATAGTAACATTCCATCGAACAGAAAGTTCCATACAACTGAAAATGATAAGATAGCAGAAACAGTATATATATATTCGAAACTGGTAATTTTTTATCGTAAGATGTCAATGTTGATTAGTCATGGCTTATGCCCAGCTCCGGGGCTTGGTACCGACCACTGCAAAATGCGATCAACCTTGGAAAGATGGTAAGTGGATAAGCCTAGCCTTGCAGTTATAGACACTGCCTGATCTGTCTTACTTATAGAAGAAGAATTTGAAGCGAACACATGGGGAGGTGTACTTTGAAAAGGATCCATCTTCTCCAACATCATCAACTTTCTGGCTTCTGAACACGGCAGAGTCAGCATAAACATTAAGGTTATAGAGACATAAAGACTTAGTAAACGAGCCATGAAAGTTGTGCAAGGACTATACGATTGGGTGTTTATTAGAACTGGTAATGCATGTGGAGAATTAAGTGACAAGTTTAGCTATATATAGGAAAATAATATATGGAAAAGACAGACAAATGTAAGCGTACGTCAAGTTATATGATCGGAGTGAACCGCACCTGGAGTTGACAAAGTGACAATCTTTTGTTAATTATCAATCAAATACGCATGTTAGTTTGAGAATTGCGTTATGTACACGAACCGAGTCCTAGTCCTTTTCAATCTCTCTGTTCATAGACTCCGTTAATTGCTGAAATACCTGGGATCAAACCTCTCTGTTCTAATATAAAGAATCTTGTGACTGTTCTTTCGTGGACTTTTCTTATAATGGTTTGACATGGACCCCAAAATCCAAGGGAACTCTGGTCATCACAGTAATTTCCTACCCAACCCAACTTCACTTCATGTTCTTCTAGTCTCGCCTACCGGGCCATCTGCAGAACCTAACCCCACTTTCTTTATTCCTGGCTGCTGTTCCAGAGGTGCTTAGAACTTGTACCGAGTTATTAGGAGTCTCGTACTTCATTGGGCTAACGTGAAATAGAAAGCGACAAATTCAGAATCTTGAAACGCCTCGTGGAATCCACATGTATTGCTATATAACATAATGTTAGAATGTACCTATCTGCTGCACAAGTTAAGAATAGTTACACAAGATCACTTTAAAAGAAAATTACCATAATCAAATCTCTACAGTTGAATAATTTATTAATTGAATTGTGTTAATATAATAATTTTCATTAAGAAATAAAAATATAAAAAAAAAACTTTATAGAGTTCTCTACGAAAATTTTTATTGTCTAATAAAACTGTCCGTCATTGTGATATAAGAGAATTGTCACTGTTTAGAACGGTTGACAGAGAGAAATAGCTTGTTTAGTATTTTATGTCCAAGGTGGAGACTAGTCTCGTTAAAGATTCTACTACCTTAGAGTTGAATGTATTTTTTTTTTAATATATTAAAGAGAAAAACAAGTTGAAGCCTCGGTTCCTAATAAATTTTTGTAAAAAATCATACCAAATTCTTAAGATCATCTAATTCAATTACTAAAATGCTCTATGAGGATTGTAAAGAAACTATTGAATTTTTATTTCTTCTTGTAAGTACAAAATAGAGCAATTCCTAAGCATTGTTGTTTTTTTTTTTGAAGAAATTTCTTAACAATTGTTAAGAGCTTATTTCTTAATACTCTCAACGTTACTATAAGTTTTTTTATTGGGATATTTTAGCTCATCTTTGGTGGCCCTCAATCGTGTCATACATTTAAAAGCTTCAAATCCAACTACTCACTTTATTTTAGCCTCTTTCCACAACTCATTGAAAGCTTAGGATGTTAACCACATAATTATTAAACCTAAATGGAACATTCCTTTCCATTAAAATATTTTTTATTAGGATCTCAACAGACA
Source organism: Erythroxylum guanchezii (assembly GCA_025629825.1). NCBI lineage: Eukaryota > Viridiplantae > Streptophyta > Magnoliopsida > Malpighiales > Erythroxylaceae > Erythroxylum > Erythroxylum guanchezii. The sequence continues at coordinate 28,437,211 of JAOTAX010000005.1, read as the reverse complement.
AATGGCCTAAACAAAGTAGATTGCTAAAGTGTGCATAGCTATTAGGAAATCTTATGAGCTAGCTAAAGTTCATCAAGGACCTATTTAGTTTAATCCTTAGAAGCCATTTCCTACCCTAATGAGTGCTCCACGTAAGCAAGTTCCCATTGAATATGGTATTAAATACTTCAATCCTACCTAAGAAATTCATGAGATCTTCATCGTAGTGCTTCAAGTTAGAACTTGCCTTTTAACTTCTAAGTATAAGACTTCACAATTCAAGTCCCCATTATAATCCATGAAGTTGTAATCCATCCTTATTATGTCACTAGGTCTTTTTAAAGTTCTCTTCTCCAATTCTCCAAGTTGACAACATAAATCCCTTTAATAATAATTATTTTCACATTGCTTAGGAGTAAAACTTAGCAATGACTAAATTGGCCTAATTTTCTGGTTCAAAGGAATTTAATGTTTTCAGGGTTATATGAAATCAAAATCCTCCCATTGTAATGGTCTATATGATTGGAGATAGTATTCCATTTTTCGTGGATGAACCACAATCCATTTTTGTAAATGGAGATCCCTGATCTTAGTCTCTAAGAGACCATCAAAACTTGGTTTCTTATAAGTCTTATCATTGTAATGCTTTGCATGATTGGTGACAGTGTTCCATTTTTTATAGATGAACCATAACGCATTTTGAAAATGAAGAGCCTTTATTTTGGTCGCTAAGATACAAAAAAAAAAGAACTTGGTTTCTTAAACAAAAGATATTCATTAAGTATTTATTGCTTTTAGGAACTGTTAAATCGTCTTAAGTTTCATATTATTTGTTGCTTCTTAGAACTATTAAATCCTCTTAATTTTCATATGATGAAATTCTTGAAGTAGAATAGAGGAGATTATAAAATTTCATTTTTGACTTTTAATTAGGGTTTTTCTTTGAAAGTGACTTATTCAACTTAGTAGAGAGTTTAATTGTTGAAAAGTCAATTATATATCATATATGTACCTCAATTGTTCCTTCATGGGAACTAATAGTGTTTGGAAAAATGAAATAAGTTATCTTCTTATGCATATCTTATTGAGTTTCCCCATTTTCCTCTTCTTCTAAAAGGGGAAACCAATGTTTTCTTTAGCGATACTTCTATTGTAACCTTTAACACCTCGACCAAGTATTTGGATGTTTTAGTACATAATATCAATAACCAATTCTAAGCCTATAAGTTAGTGACATGTGGCATAGTTGATGCGTTGACATTTGACAACATTGATTGAGTGACAAGTGGCCTAATTAAATTGTGACATTTTACAACCTCATAGAAGAACATGTGTGCTAGTTAGGGAGAGGACATGTGGCTTGTGTCCTTATATAACTTGTCCTTCTCATTCACTACCGAAACTCTTACTCCGTGTCAACTTCTGGAAGTTTACTTAATTTTAGAGCATTATCACTTAACTTCTTTGTAAGTTACTGCATCAAGAAGTAAGTCTTGTTATTTTCTGTGTTATTGTTGTGTTAGTGCTGAAATTTGCACCTTGATTTAGGAGCTTTGTTTGGTTGCTTGGCAGACTAGTTGGTTTGCTTCTTTGGAGTTGTTCTTTGAAATTAAGAAGGTAAGGGAATGCTAAACTTGATTGCATGCTATTATATGAATTTTTTGATGCTTGAATTGGATAGAATATGTATTGAATTGATGATGAATTGAGGTCTAAAATATGTTAGTTGTTGTTAGCTTTTGCTTTGGATTTATATGCATGAAAGAACATGGATTGTGAGCTGCCTTATGAATAATTTTTGAATTGGTTTGGACATGGATTTGGTGAGGTATTGAAGTATGAATAAGATAGAATTGAAGTGAATTGATGGACTTTGGTGAAGGTGTGTTGAATGGAAGTAAAGAAATCAAGTTTTGGAAACAAATTGGAGGCTGTAGGTGAGTGAACCTTCAGTTCACTCATCCCATAAATCAAGTTTTGGAAACAAATTGGAGGCTGTGAGTGAGTGAACCTTCAGTTCACTCATCCCACGATCGTGGGATTTATAAGGCTTATTCCCACGGTTGTAGGAAATACTTAGGAAATAGAAAATGTTGGTTTTAGACAATTGTTGGACTATATAAGGTTAAGGTACTTAATAATGGTTTAATTGGACTTAATTAAGGT
>JAOTAX010000005.1:28419547-28434966 GCA_025629825.1 Erythroxylum guanchezii | reverse complement strand
AATGTTGGTTTTAGACAATTGTTGGACTATATAAGGTTAAGGTACTTAATAATGGTTTAATTGGACTTAATTAAGGTATCAAATAAACCTAGTTTGATGTAGAATAAGCTAGTTAAAGGTTGGATAAGATTTGAATTTTTAATTGAAGAAATAACTTAAGGAAGGTGTTATTAGATAACAAAGTATCTAATTTTGGAACTTTAAGTTGTTTAAGGAATGAAGTTTATTTATAAATTCTAATATGATTTAAAGAACAAGAGTAATGTGTTAGTTATGAATGTTTGTGAATTGGGAACTTATGTGAATGTATATAAAGTGTAAATACTTAATGCATTCATTGGTGTATTATTACAAATGCTTATGTTTATAAGGTATGATAAGTTTGTTCAAGTGAGAATAAATGCGTTCAATTTGGGCATAAGGAATTGAATTCATATTTATGCATTATTTCGTTGTCATATGATTTTGATATTGTGGTAATTTCAAACCATCAATTGTCTAAGGAGTTTGATAATTGAGATTGTATTAGAAATACCTTTTAATTATGTGAATATACATAATGTGTGACGAATTAATATTTTTATTGATGCATTATTGCACATGCTTGTATTTATAAGGCATGATAAGTTTGATCATATATCAATGAATAAGTTTAATTGGAGCGAAATGAAATAGTCATATGTTATACACTACATTATTTGCTTATATTTCTGAAATCTGAAATGGATTATTTTAAAACGGTTATGTCCTAATCGTGGGTAAATAGGCATGCCTAGAAGAGTTTGCAGCTGCTCCTGTAACTAGACACTCCGGTGTCTTCTAATTTTAGATACTTGTGTGTCTTGTGTTTTAGATACCAAACATGTGTATTTTCTATTCTAATCCCGTTACCTACTTCTATAAAAAGAATTAGCAGTCTAACTTGTTTTGTGCTCTGATATATGCTTAATTTTGATATAAGTTAAGCTCTGTTCTGATACAACTAAGTTCTGTTATGATATAAACAAGTTATGTTCTGACACAATCAAGTTCTGTTATGATACTTTAAAGTTCTGTTATGATATTATGGTATTATATTCTGATAGTTGTAAGTTTTGTTCTGAAGCCAATATATCCTGTTTTGATATGTTATATTCTATTTTGAGATAGATATTGTTTAGATTGCACTCTAATATGAACAATTAAAAATATCTTGAGATTTGATCTAATTCTATATGTGAATATTTGACGAATGTTAGAAACAGTTGTCAATTTATATCTTGTTTAGTTATTTCCCCACTAAGCTATATACTTAATACAATAGTTTTGCCTCTGTGTAAATTCTAATAAGAAGATTTGAGACTGGAACAAAGACAACCGCCATAGCCAAGAAGAATGTGTTTTGTTTTTGGAAATTTTTGTTTGAGTTTTTGTTTGTGTTTAAGTTTGAGTTATATTTCAATGTAATGAAACATTTTGTATATTTGTAAACAAGGTTTGTAATATCCTGTAAGTGATTTGTAATAACCTTTACACAGGTTGGCTTTTAAAATAAGGACATGTATTTGGATAAGTAAAAATATGTTTAACATGTTCTGTTTAAAAATAACTTTTAATGAAAGTTAATGTATGTTACTCGAGTTTTTGGAAAAGCATGTAAAGAATATTTGGTATGTTTTAGATTATTTTGGTTCTATTTTATGTGGCATCTACATATCCTCCTAAGGGATATATAGGTGTTATATCATAATTATAATATTTCCATGTAATTAACACATTCTCGCTAAGAGGAGGAATCATGAATTACTTATAGAACTTAGAGAGGAGATGAAGCTGGTGATAAGGAAGTGTTAGTATAATTATACGGGAACTCTATCAAAGGTTGCAAATACGAACTCAAGGCTCCAATAGTGTGGAGGGGTATTACAAGTATCTATAGGTTATCATAGCTAGGGAAAATATTACGATAGATAATGAGACAAAACAGATCAATTTATTTGTGGGCTAAACCCCTAAATTGCCAATGTCATAGGGCTACATCACTATATGGAATTGAAGAATGTGGTGCATATGACTATGAAGGTTGAGAGACAACTCAAAAGGAGGCCTACTAATACTTTAAGGATGTCTAGTATAGGCTCTTCACCTTGGAGCAAACTTTTACATAAAAAGGAGGACAAGGCTTAAAAACCTAAGTATGGAGGTACCATGCCAAAAGTGCCTGCACCTAGTGGAGAGAAAGTCAATTTTGATTTTACTTCCACCAAAACCTAGACTTCCCATAAGAGGAAATGGGGAAAGGAAAAGGGGCACCCAGAAAAGCATATTTGTCTTGAAATCTAATCTCTATTAAGCACTTTAACAAAAATCAAGGTGTACTTACAGCCTATCCATTGTTCCCATTGGGATCATTCAGAACTCATGAGCCATGATCAAGGATAACAGCAAGACCACAAAAGACCAAAGGTAAAAAGTAAATATGTAAGCAAACCCAGTCAGTTGGGGTAAGATCTTAAAGACTCCAAGTAGGGTCATCAATAATGAAGCACAAATGCCTAAGTTCATAATTTAACAAAGGTTCAGAAAGTAAATCACACAGGAAACTAGCAGTTCTTTGTATGCTGTTTAATTTCTGACATCTGAACCTTTACCAGCATTATGTAGGCAGAAATCGATATCAAAATGAGGACACTTTCATAACCCTTGCAATGTCACTTTCATAACCCTTGCAACGTCACTTTCATAAACCCTTGCATCGTCATACTTCCTATTCAGGGGAACATAATAGTAATATGATAATCACAGCAATGTCAAAAATTCTGAAAAAGGAATAAAAACAGGTTTCCTACTTAAATTTGGATGTAGCACTTGAAACTAGATACAGCTGCAGTGTTTATATCACAACATAGATAATCAGATACCACTGGATGATAGATGCTAACTTCAACACAAGATGTAGAAAGACTTTTCAACTGTGAAGTGCTAATCGTGCTTGAAAGCTTCCACAAGACTGAGGTACCTTAACACCCTACACAAATCCTTTAGAAAAGTGACTCTGACCCTTGCTCAGTTTTTGAAATCCTGAGACGATCTCAAATTTATAAGAATGAAAACAAAAGGGTAATAAGTATTAAAAAGCAAACACTGAAGTTTAAAGTGATACAAGTTGGCTCATTACACAAACTTTTTCCTTAGATGTCCAGATAGGCAAAAAGCACTTTGATGAATGAGCTTTTCTTTTACACTTATGGTTCATACACAACCGTGATTGAATAACAGCTCAGAAGTATTAACCACAGCATACATACAGGGCTATATGTTTCGCAAGGTGGATTCTTATTTAGCGTTTCTTTTCTCTAATATCGACACTGTAGTAGTACACAACTGTCAAAATACTAAGATTCCTTAATGTCGTCACACACACTTGCAAAATATAAAGAAGCTCCTTGTGGACATAGCATAAGTCATCTCAGCTAAAGCATTGGTCAAACGCCTCTTCTCAAGCCTTGCTGAAATCAAACTATGAGAACAATGAACTGAAGAAAATGATATTAGAACTCTTACAGTCATTGTCTAACATGAACATGGTTTAATTGCCAGAGGAAACATAGTAGAGCTCCAACAACACTTCTCACCCACCCCTACCAGTATTACCACCCATAAAGCAGAGGAAATTTCAAGAAATGCAAATGACACATTGAACAACATGAAATCTACTAAATTCAGAAAGAAACCAAGTACTACAGAGATATCTAAATGTAGAAATACAAGACAGTGTGGATCAAAAGACTGTTCGAGACATGGCATTATGCTAGCTGAGTTTTGATTCTTTTTATATTGTTTGGAGTTCAAACTTAAGATAAACCGGAAGTTGGTTTTATGAATATCAATGTGATTAAATAAGCCAGATAAGAGATGAATGGCCATCTTAATACTAAGAAAATTGAAAGAAATGACACAATCAAGTATCCCAAACTATAAGTGATGAAAAACAAATATAAGATATGTCAGCTAAATAAACAAATCCAGAAAATCGGAAATCTGGGCAGCTGGAATATGCTAAGTTGGAATAAGTTTCAGGTTCAGAATTTCAGTTATATGTTGCTAAACATTTCAGGTGTTTGGTTGCAGGAAATATAGGTTGGAATTAGGGGAATTTTAGTAAAAAAGAAAAAGTGTCTAAGAATCACTCCCAGGGTTTGGATCAAAAACTAGGAATCATGCCTAGGAATTGGAAAAACAAAACTTCTAACTAGAATTACAATAATATGTGTCTAAAAATCACTTGTATATTTTAAGTTTCATTCCCAGATAGAAAACTTTCACACTTGAATATTGCTCTATTCTTCTTATTCCTTGAACGTTGAAAACACACACACACACACACACACACACACACATATATAAAAAACACACACAGACATACATATATAAGTTTGGAAACCCTAATTCTATCCATTAAGGATACAACTATAGAGTCTGTTTTAATAAGGAATCTTATTTTTGTGTAATATACTTAGAATTAACTAAGAAAGACATTTACTTTATTCCAAGAGTGTAGAAGGTTCCAAACATTTACTTGTCACATTTTCCAATATTGTAAACTTTGATCTAGTATAGCCAACCGGTAGCTAGCAGAAGTTTCAACTACCCGATTGATTAACTGATATCAATGTTAATAGTGACATATCTATATAGACATACCTTGTAAAAGCAAGCTAAAATGCAGTTCCTATGCCATCATCTGCAAAATATTTCCATTTTAACATAGAGTGTAGCGCTTTATTTCTTCAGTTCATAACATTCTTTCTGGTCAAACATGTAACTTCATTCGATAAAAATAGCCTTTCATGTTTTATCTCCAGAAGTTCAGGGAACAAACCAAAGGAACTTAACTTGGAACCATTCGCATAATTAAACTGACAAACTTCATCGGTCTTTAAAAATTCTACAGTTTACCAGAAGCCATTCATTGTCCAATGGTGAATTAGCCTAGATGTGCATTTTCAAGCGGACAAATTTAGGAAAGAATGTCGCATTGCCTTACTACAAGAATAGAAGCTGATAGATAAACATCATTAATCAAAGGAAATGTAACAGCATGGGAAGGTTCACTAACCTAACAAACAGAGATGGACTAGAATCATTTGAAGAAATATACTGCAGTTGAGCTCACATTTACCTTCTCCAGGTAACCTCACACTAGTTGCTGGCAGTGGTACTGTCAAAATCATTCAGAGTTGAATCCACTGCATGATATGTTCCAACAAATTCAACATGAACAATTAGATGATACGGATACCAAAATGGAAAATACAAATTAAGGACTTTGAAGAAAGAAAAAAAAAAAAGATAGCAACAGAAACAATTAATTTGAGAATCTTGATGACTTGAAGATTCATCTTAGCGAGAATTATTACCTGGTGCAGATCTCAATTAGAAGAACAAGCGGGATAGTCATAATTTGAAATAGAAAAAAAAGAATCTGCAATACTGATCAATAATTTGCAACATATTTACTGAGCGTCTTCAAAACTCAGAGAAAGAAGAACCCATATTACTCGAAACAAGTAGCCGAACAGTTGGTAACAATATAATAATGAATAGATGCATCAGTTGCAGCTAAAAATTGATCCTCCCAGGAATAAATAGTTACAACTTCCCATCCTCAAATAAACTTTATTCAGTAGGTAAAAGATTAGCTCTCATTTTCCTTAGATCATCCTTTCTTTTTTCAATTCTTTTTTCAAAATCCGGGGTTCTGTTAATTGGTTCAGATCAAATTCAATACTGGTAAGCTAATTGCTTGGCTTGACAATAATAAAAGAAAAAGAGTTTCTATCAGAACATTGAACCATATGTTTCACGCTGAAAAAAAGAAAAACCATGTGAAAATGGATATGTCAAGTTCATAACTATGAAATTCATCCTCTTGCACGGTAATTGTCAAGGCATAAGGAAATTCAATGAGATCATGAATAAATAAGTTCAATCATATCAAATATTTTAATTTGCAGAAAGCATTAAAAAGAAATAATTAGCTCAAGACTATTTGTTTACAAAACTTCACAACGCTAATCAGCCCCTCAAAGATGTGCAGAATAAGTGAGATTCAGAAATCATAATGAAGCATTAAGGGCTGAACCAGCCATCAACAAACAGTTTATAAACAAAATTCTTGTTGTTAACTATCAAACAACTAAGCTTTTTTCTTCTACTCCATGACCTCGCAGAGGTGAAGTATAGTTCAAGCTTCTTGCAACTTCAAAGAAATGAGTAACAGCTTCTTCAGGTGTTCCAACGAGGACACCATGTCCAAGATTAAGAATGTGTCCCCTTGACCCAGCTGACCTCACAACTCTGGAAAATGAGAAAGAAACAAATGAATCAATAGATAAATTCTGTGAGGCCCAGTGGTGAGCAGATTTACACAAAAATCCATTTTAGTAGTTTGATCCTAACATTACATATATTCCCATATATCACAAAAACCATTTAGAGATACACAAAATGCTGCTTGAATTACGTAGCCAAACACTTTTCACTTTCTCCTCATTTCTTTATACGTATTATTTCAAGAATGAAACTTATTCCAGCATTTCATTACGACAAGGAATGATAAATCTTCAACCAAGAAACAGAATTAGATTCTATTCCTGATCACTTCCATTACTGTTCCTACTACAGAAAATCACTGTTAACCATAACTTGGAGAGAACAAAAAGAAAGACTATTCCTTGAATTATCATCCAGTTAACGTGACAATAATCAATAAAATGCAAATTTATTCACAAACCTATGGATTTCATCAGTCAATGCAGGAAGAGGAGAAAAAAGATAAGCAGGATCCACATTTCCTTGTACACTGACCCCACTACCCAAGCGCTTTCTTCCATCTACCATATCAACTGTCCAATCAAGCCCAATGACATCAACTCCAATTCCTTTCATGCGCTCAAGAAGGCCACCATTCCCATTGATATACAGAACTAGCGGGGTAGTGGGGCATTTAATCTTTACAATATTGACTATCTGCAATGACAAAGATGAATTAACAGATAAAAATAAATAAAGATAAAGATAACGAATTTTATGAGATGTAAGGATAAAAACACAGCAATATAACAAAGATGGCATTTCAGTCACATTAGAAAAGAAAAGCAAGCAAAGTAGCCGTCATATTTTTACATCATCCAGAAACTGTTCCACAACAAAGAAGGTGAAAATGGCACCTTAGTATCCAATTCAAAGATTGAAATTCCCACTCTTTTGTAGTGTGCTTAACTAAAAGAAGTCAAAATATATGCCCCTTACCTCTTCAATATAAGGCTTTGACCAGGTGTCCCACATGTGAGGTGTTAGTTGTCCCCCCCATGAATCAAATATTTGTATGCAGTGAGCCCCAGATTCAACTTGAAAAATAAGGTAATCAGCTATTGCCTCTGTCAAATGAGAAAGAAGGGCTCTCAATACATGTGGGGCTGTATGACACATGCCCTTTATTGTTGTATATGTGCGAGATGTGCCCCCTTCCACTATATATGTAGCAATTGTCCAAGGTGCTCCAACAAAACCAAGAACTGCAGCATGCCCCTCTACCTTCATAAGGCATCAAAAGAGTGTTAAAGAAAGTCACCAAGGTCAAGTTAGTAACACAAGGTAAAGGTAGCACTGCATATTTGACCTAACTCCTAACTTAATATTACCTCTTGTCGCAATATTTTAAGCGAGTCCCCCACAAAATGAAGTTTTTCCAATTCAATGGGATGCAAAGCTTTCAAGTCTTCTTCATTGCGAATTGGTGACTGAATAACAGGCCCCCTCACTTCTTCAATGTCAAATGGGACTCCAAATGCTGGTAAAGGTGTAAGTATGTCCGAGAATATAATAACACCATCAGGATGAAAGGCTTCCCATGGCTGCAAAGAAATTTCTACAATGAGATCAGTTGTCTCTGACCTCTCCCTGAAGGATGGATACTTTTCTGCAAGTTTTCGGTAAACAGCCATGTACCTTCCTGCCTGACGCATCATCCATGCCGGAGGCCTAATTACCGGCTCTCCTCTAGCAGCCTTAACCAAGAGTGGATCTAAATAAAGTTCCATATTATAAAATAATGAGTTCAAAAATGCAATTTCAACACATTAGTAAATAAAAATCGGCATTTTGAGGAAAACAATGCCTGATTATGAGACGTTTCTGGCATTATTGGATCTTGCTTACAAGGACCAACAATGATCTTTTAGCATTAGATAACTAAGACATCACGTAGCCTACATTCAAACCTAAAGCACTATATTTATCCCCATTCATTTCTCAAACACTAACCATATGGTTTCACCTTCACCATAAAGGAAATCAAACAGTTCAAAACTTCTTTCAAGAGTTACTCAACTCCAATCATTCATTCACTTAGGTCCAAAGTTGTCGTTTAAGGTAGAAGGCAGGTTCAAGAAGGAAAAAAGAAAAAACGGTATAGCATTCTCCCAATACTAACGCACATCGCTCTTTCATTATATTCACTGAAAACGTTCCCCACAACCAAAGTTCAGGCTTTTCCATTATTCCACATACTATCCAAAAAAGAAGAATATAAGTCATACCGGAAGAAGAAGAGCAGCAAGAGACATGACATCTCCGACGAGCAGAGAGTTTTCCTCTATACGAGTCGTTCAAGAGAAACCCCATTTGTTGTACAGAGAAAAGGGAAATGCTCTTCCATGACAAACAGCTGCACGTACTGCAACCACTCCCAAATATCACACACATTGATAGACAGTAGGAAAGAGACGTTAAGATTAAAAGCTGATAAAATTACCTTGTGAGAGCAGAAAAGTTCATTCTATGCTTTTCTTCCTCAGCAAATTAGTTTAAAGAAAGGGCTCACTTTCATGTGCTTCAGGAATATCTTATCCGTCTCCCCTTTCCGCTCCTGTTATCTCATATATCATATATGTGTTTGTGCGTGTTAAAAGGCTTGTTATTTAAGAACTGGATTTAGGCCTTGTTTAGTACAAGGATTATCAGCCATGATAGAAAGATTTTAAATAATTATGTTTGATAAATAATTGATTAGATTGACGAATCAAACCCAATTTGCTGATTTTGAAAACCTTACTATAAAAAACGTTTTCTCTAGCAATTGAAAATTTAAGAAACTAAAAGAATATTATATCGAAAAGTTGTTACAAATTACTAAAAAAGATAGAGATAGAGAAGGAAATAGGAATATAAATTTGACTTAATTTATCCTAATTTTAAAAAATTAGTTATTAAATTAAAATTTTAAAATATTTAATATTAAATTAAAATTTTAAAAAAATAAATACTTTTAAATTTGTTATCTCTAATTATACTACATTAATTACTTTTGTAAAGGCCCGACATTTAACTCTCTTTTATATCAATATTTAATATATAATATTAGTATCACTTATATATTGTGCTTAATTTAATTTAATATAATATAAATTAATAATTCAAATTTAAATTAATTATTTTATCTAAGTTTAAAATTTAAGAGATTAATATAAACAATTTTTAAAAAATAATTTTATTTTATTTAATATATTAAATATTTTTTAATTTTAAAAATTAAAATTAAAATTATATTTCCTTAAATTAGAAATTAAATCAATATCATTTTTATAAATTCAATTTCATATTAAACTTATTGGTGCTGTAATTGAGGAAAAATTTTTGGTGTAATCTGACCAAACCCATTCTCAAGTTTATTTTTAGTGACATTTTAGTGATCATTCTCAAATTTATTTTTAGTGGCAATTTAGTGGTCTTTTAAGTTCTTCAGTCAGCTCTTGTCAATTCAAGAAGATCTTGAGAAGTTTTTAATAGAACTTATTCATCATCGAGAAGTTATATTGAGAGAGTTTTTAGTATTCTTAAGGCTTCATGGAAGATATTGGAAAAAACGATATTGTTAACTTCTTTTGCTCTTTCTAAATTCTTATAAGAATATTAAAAAAAATACTAAGATATAATAACCAGCTAATACTTATGTCCTTATAAATCATTTTTTAAAAGTCATACTTTCTTAAATCTTTTTACACATAAATAATTAATTTATCAAACGTTACTAAATAAACTGTTGATGTAGTCCGCATATCAGATCAGCTATATTAATTCGATATTAGCTAACCGCTGATAAAATTAGTTGATAGATTAGAGATGTGCATGAGGTGTCCATTCCTAAAAAACCACCAAAATTTTACAAGAAGGGTTTTGATTGTCTTTGCATATTAGGTGGTTACATTACAAAAATTACATGTTAGTCAATTATATAAATTGCACTTACTATCTCTTTACGACATTGTAAATGTTAAGCATCAAGTAGTTTATTTTGATTTGCAAAATAAGAAAAACAAATGATTTCCATTTCCATTCTCTTTATTATATTTTACTATTATTTATTAGTTACTTCATTAATTATTCTTTCTTATTCTTATTTCTCTCCATTAAAAAAAAAGAAATAAAGGTACATTCATGATAAAACTAGAGAGTTTATTCTTACATGCAAGATCCTTGGAACTATTAATCATAAACATGTGTGACAAATTATTACACAGGACATTTGAAATATTTTAATTCTAAATGTCTTTTGCCACTTGTCGTCTTGTTTACGACAAATGTCCTACCTTCTTCAAACTCTTTAGTTCTCCGTCCATTTCAACCAAAAAGCCTCGAGAGTTCTCTGCATCTGCTTCCCTGAAATATTTTGAATGTATGGAAAATTTTCAACTGCACAATATGGTTGAGGTTCCCCATCCACAATAGTGCTTCGTCTTACTTTATCTTCGGTTTAATCAGTTCCGGCTTAAGCGTTACTCTTGTAGATTCCAGCCTAAACCTTTATCTTTGAGTAATTGGCCTCTAAAGGTCGTCAGGCCTTCCTATACTAACAGAGTTAGATTCATTAACATACTAGAGAGGCCTATTGTGTCCATTAATCGTGTCAAAAGTAGGTAGATGTCTCATCACCTAAACTGGCTTCTCACCTTCTTCCCTTAATCTGAACAGATTCACTAAAGTTCATGAAGTGTTATCAGGAAGTTGTGTACAACAAATACTAACACTAGTGTTAGTTAACCGATATTTATGTAGCCACTTTATTAACTTTTTGTGAGTCAGTTAATATTATAATAACCACAAGTACACGACATAGCTATAGCTGGTATTAGTAAGTACAGTTTGGTTATACAAAGATAGTGATTATTAGTAATTACTTTTCCCCTATTATCTAGCCTATGGATCAATTTTGAATTTTAATAAAGAAAATAAAAACTAAAGCAAGTAAAATAAAATAGGCAATGATAGTTAACAAAGAATTAAGAATGCACTTAGAAAATTATTGATATCAATAATAAGTATTTAGGTTTCGAATCACCATAAACCCTTAACCGATTAATCTTTTATTGCTTAATTATTTTATTGATTTATTGGACCGTGGTGATTCATATAGTATGCTAATAGTTGACTTTAGTTACACATTATCAAACACGAAATCAAACATACAGTGAAAGAAAAACAAATTGAAAACAATGGGCTTTTTGATTCTAAATTTCCTTGATTGTCTTCTGTTGAATATTCTTGTAATGTAGAGGTTTGATCTTGCATTCCGATGGATCTTTCAATAAATTCCTCTTGCTTTCTGCTTCTCTGGATCAAAATCTCCTCCTTCTGTCTACTCTCCTCATTTAAGGCCTAACACGTCCTTTTATATTGAAATTTAGGGTTTTGGTCATATATCAACCTGTGCATAACAAAAATCTCTAAAAATCTTGAATTTGCACAGCCTGGGAGAAGTGCACGAGCAGATACACAGTCGTGCATCCCTTCTGTGCATCGAATCTTTGTTTTTATGTCATGTTTTCGTTTGAATTCTTCTCCTTTAGTTTATGAAGGCAATTATACTCTGTATACACACCTGAAGCGAATTAAGCACTAAATATACAATAAAAGTATATAATATAAAGCAAAATACATCAAATATGGGTGTAAAAAATATAATCAATTATGCATCTATCAAATATCTCTACACGTAAGCTTTTGCTTGTCTTCAAACAAACTATAATCAAAATTATAAATCTTACAACATCAATCCCTCATCAATTTCGAATATCTGTCCATTCATAATATACATCATCATATCCTATCAAATCAAATTAACATACAACTGGAATAAAATTATCTTAAAATTAACTTTCTAAGTCAATATTAATAATAATCACATTAATAATCGCATTGAAATAAAAAAACATTAATCTTTTTTATATGTTCTTAATTGATTATACATTTATTCCATAACACTTAGTGTTTAATGATACGAAATACTAAAGACATTCACTTTAGTTCATATTTAGATTTAGGTGTAATTCGGAAGTGAAAGACCTAAAGTGAGTCAAAAGCAATATATTTGAGTTGGCTTCTTAAAATTCACACTTACTTGTCTTCATGGAACAAGAAGGAGAAGAATTAAAGCTAAAGGAGACAAGAAATCACCAAAAGGAATGAAAAGTGACATTGTTATGGTCATAATTTACATCTCACGGCCATGACAAATAAGTCATGGATGTGAGAGGTGTGTCACACCCATGACATATGCCACCTATCCCATTTTAACCCTACTTTTTGGTATAAAATGATATAATGTGACGGAAGACATATAAAAGGTTGGAGAAAACGATTTAGGGGTTTCGAAAGGCAACAAAGGGGTAGAACTCTCTTCCTTTAGAGAATCATGGAGGGCTAGGCTTTTCTAACCCAGTTTGGAGGTGATATCGATGCCGAAGAACTCGGTTAAGCTTTTCTTTCATTGTTTTTTTTACCTTTCTCTCTTTAGGAATTGATTATGTTATCCTATGCTTATGGATTTGGGTTTTCATGTATGAATAATCTTTATTCTCATTATCGTTAGATTGTTTATGTATGAACCCATTGTTAGAATCTTGAACACAATTTGTAATTGTTATGTTTGGATATTGCTAGAGTCTTGAATATAATCCATAATTGTTATGTTGAGATTCATTTGTAGCAACTAATGGTTTCGGATCATTAGGGATATAATCTGTAATTGTTGCGTTTTTTATTAGTGTCGAATCATTAAGGATAACATAATTTAGGTTAAACAACCTGAGCTTGTGTGATTGTTACCTTGATTAATCTGTTTTCCTAACTCATAACGTGAGTGTCCAATTAAATTTAGAGATCATATCTTAGGTTATTCGATATCTAGGTTTAATTAAAGATCTTCTCTTAATTAAATACGACCTAAGGGAAAACAGGAGTTAACAAAGCTTATTGTTAACATATGATTAATAGTTACTAGGAGATGTATAAGAATAATAATTCAATAAAGTGTGTTTAATTGAGTGTAGGTCGAGATTGAACCGCTGACCGGGTCCTTAACACATTCATCACTTTTCATCATTTTTTAATGTTTTCTTTAAATTATTTTCGTTAGTTTAGTTTCATTTTCTTTTCTTATTTGAAAATAAACCAAAACCTCCTATAAACCTAAAAATCAATTCTTTTCATTTCAAAAGTTTTACACGCACTCTTTATGGGATCGACCTAGACTCACCACTATTATAATTGTAGGTCTAGTTATTTTGAGTAGTGTTACGATACACAATGTCTACCATAGTAAAACTCTTACTATAGGCTTGCAATAAAACCACATCTCCACCACTTATGTATAAACTAGAAACAAAAATCAAAAGGTCTTTATAAGGTTGTAATGAGGCTTAGGTATGGTATGGTTGAGATAATACAAGGGGTTAAATTGAAGGAAAATTACAAGACTTGTTTCCAAAACACACAGGTCCTTTTAGTATAATTCTATTGTTACTATATAATTATTCAAAAACAATTTTTTTCCTCGTATAATAACTCCTTTTTCACAATAATTGAGTATTCAGTACCATAATTAAAGTA
This sequence comes from Erythroxylum guanchezii, assembly GCA_025629825.1. Lineage (NCBI taxonomy): Eukaryota > Viridiplantae > Streptophyta > Magnoliopsida > Malpighiales > Erythroxylaceae > Erythroxylum > Erythroxylum guanchezii. Next base: position 28,421,037 of record JAOTAX010000005.1, on the reverse strand, counting down.
ATAATGGACCTTTCAAGAAATTCAAGTCTCAACAACTAAATAATGAAAATAACCTTCAAGGTTGAAAACAATAAAAATGGCTTATAAAAATAGGATAAAGGTTAACAATTATTATTATTATTATTATTATTATTATTATTATTATTATTATTATTATTATTATTATTATTATTATTATTATTTGTGACTAGTATTATTAGTATTATTTGCATTTATTTTCCCTATACCTTGAGTTTTGAGATAGGTCTTAACCAGTACTATTATTTTTGTTATAATTATAATTATTAGTTTAATCTAATTTAGTACATTTTTATCATCATCATTATATTATATATACATTCTTTTTATTTTATTTTATTACTTTTTATATATTTTTTCTTTTCTTATTTTTTCTTTCTTTTTCTGGTAACTATATTTTAGTTTTGTTGTTAGTATAGGATCAAGGTTATTAGAGGCTCCTTAGGTGTCAACCTGAGGGACAAGGGTAGCCCCAAGACAGGAAGGATGTCTTCAATTCATGCGGTTGGGACTAGTGCGAGCGGGTCAATGCTTGCAGTAGGTCGGGATATGAATGGTGCAGATGTAGTGAGATTTGGATCTTGGAACGTTGGGACCCTTACGGGTAAGTCCTTAGAATTAGTGGAAGTTTTATATAAGCATAGGATACAAATAACCTGTATTCAGGAGACAAAGTGGACAGGTGCTAAATCAAATTAGATAGGAGGTTTCAAACTATGGTACTTAGGAAGTACTTGGAAGCAGAATGGGGTAGGTATCCTAGTGGTCAAGGAACTTATAAGTCGTGTGGTGGAGATTACAAGGGTCAATGATAGGATTATGGTGGCTAAACTTGTTGTTAGCAATGTGGTTCTCAATGTCGTGTGTGCGTATGCACCTCAAGCGGGTTCAGATGAACAACAAAAATGTCTGTTCTGGGAAGCATTAGAGGGGGTGCTGTAACTTTTTGCTGATACGGAGCAAATCATCATTAGAGGTGATTTTAATGGGCATATAGGGGCTAATACGGAAGAGTATATAGGAGCCTATGGGGGCTTCGGTTACGGCACTAGAAATGATAATGGGATTGCTTTATTGGACTTGGCCGTAGCGTATGAGTTAGCCATAGCTAATTCCCTTTTTAAGAAAAATGTAGCACACTTGGTAACTTTTTAGAGTGGCACCTCTAAGACACAAATATATTATCTCCTTGTCCGGAGAGGTGCCAGATTATGGTTGTAGCATCTCACTCCCGCAAGACCCAAACCCGACATCGATAGTGATATCCGAGCCCGTGTCTGCAAAGGTGGCATGCTAGGGCACTCAATCAATCAAAAGTCGGTACAAATTTTTTTTTTTGTTGAAAACACTAACATATGCAGAAGTCCGTTTCCCATGTGGACCAAATAACATCTAAAAGTCGATAGCATATTGTTTTTAATACATTACAATCAGTATAATTTCAATGGTCAATTAGGGCCCAATTTCATTCA
>JAOTAX010000005.1:28398094-28419447 GCA_025629825.1 Erythroxylum guanchezii | reverse complement strand
TTGTTATTGTTATTATTATTATTATTATTATTATTATTATTATTATTATTATTATTATTATTATTATTATTATTATTTAATGATTTGTTTTTGTAACTTGCATCATTCTTATATTGTCTCATTTGCATGTGGATCCATCGGAAACAGCCTCTCTACTATGTAAGGATAAGGCTGCATACTATTGGACCTCTCCAGACCCTACTTCATTGTGAAATTTTGGACTGGATGATGATGAATAAAGAAAAAGGCTAAGGCTCGACTTGGTTATTCCTAAAGGTAAATTTAAGAGTATGATAATTTTCAAAGAAATAGATTAAAACAAGTTGTTAAATCTAAATGCCTTTATTATGTTAATGCCTCTAATTCAACAAATTTGGTCTCAATATGCATAATGAAAGCAAGTTCTAGAATCATTCTACTACATAATGATAACACATATAAAAGAAAGAAAAAGAGCTCACAAATTTTGAAACTCTAAGGCTCAAAAGTTCACGCAAAAGAAAGGTATATGTGTGTAAATAATATGTAATATCATTCAATTTGATAATCTCAGTGAATAGTAAAAGTATAACTTACAAAAGCAATTTTATTCTAATTCTCATCCTTTTGCATACTAATTCAATCAATATTCAACAATGAAATATAGGATTGATGGACAGATTTCAATCAATTTAGAATATTAGTTAATAAAATTTAATAATCAATATTATAATAAGCTTAAAGAATTAAGGTTCATTTAAACCTTTCCCCACACTTAAAGTTGTACATTGTCCTCAATGTTCAGAATATAAGCATTTAAAAATAAGTGAGGGTTAAGTTGGTAATTTCTTAAATAAGACAATTTACTAATTTCTGATCCATTCGATAGTAACTACATCCTTGCAAAACATAAACAAAAAAGGGATAAAAAGACAAAAGAAAACAAAATAAAAAGAACAAAAATAACTAAGCAAAATGAAAATAAAATAAAATATATCCTAATTCATGGGTTACCTCTCATGCAACGCTTAATGTTTTTAGCTCAACGTAACCTGCATGTTGACCTTATCCTGGGTCTATGATAAGTGGTTTGCTTCCACTCGTTTCTCCACATAAAGGTTTCATAGCCTGTAAGTAAGCCACCAATTGTAAGATAATAACAAGGACATAATTGATTAAGTTAGTAAAACCAATTAATTACAGTAATGCCCTTTTTATTGACAAATCTTGAAGAAAATTGGTAATAACAAAACTCCCTAAATCATTAGTTAACTCAAATAGTTTGTCTGCCCTTCGTACTTAAGGTCATTACCAACATCTCATCAATAGTTTCCTTACTTGGTTCCTCCTCTACTTCTTCAATTACCTTGTCCACTCCTCTTCTTTCTTCTTTATAGACAAAGGTTTCTGCCTCATCTTCTTCAATTACCTTCTACCACTCCTCCACTTTCCCTTCTTAGATGGACGCTTCTTTGGGAAGTTCTTCTTAAAATATCTCTTCAACCATGAAGCCAACCATTGACTGGTCTTCATTCTACTATGTTAATCAGTTCAAATAGTATTCTACGTTACGATTAAAATATTCAGGTGAAGAAACTCTTTCTTCGAATTCATGTCAGCTAGCTTTAAGATTGGATAGGTATTCATTATTTTATTTGTAATGCTTCCTTTTTCTTCTTCTCCTTCTTCTACGAGCTTGTTTTCATTCCTAAGGGCGATTGCAATTCCAAGTTCTTTAGGACATATTTTAGTAAGACTAGGCAAACTCCCCTGCAATTCTTTAGATAATATCTCCATTATCTAGTCCATCTAATTCACCAAATTTTGTATACGAACATCTATTTCTTGATGCCTCATAATTGATTCTTGAATGAAATCAGTCATCTTATCTTCTAAAGTTGGCTCATTAACTGGAGGTGCTTGGTGCTATAAGTATCTAGCTGGAGCATCATGGTACCATCTATAGGTTTATTACTCACTTAGAAAATTATTGATATCAATAATTAGTATCTAAGTTTCGAATCCTCCCAAACCCTTAACATATTGATCTTTTATTAACTGTTTTATTGATTTATTAGATAGTGGAGATTCCTATGATATGCTAATAGTTGACTTTGAGACTCGTAATAACTAATCCTAAGGTTTTTAACCAAATTACTCAAGTTAAAGTTTACAGGATTGCTTTACCGATTTGTGAATCCCTCTATTAAGTTTGACCCTAATATGAAGATTTATGTCATCATATCTCTACAGTTGCAATCAACTCCATCCACTTACGGTAGATCTATTCATCAATAGGATTTCTCAATCTCTACGTATGAAATCAGACTATGATCTAATATTCTCAGGTTTATTATAACATAAATAAAAGACTTAATTGAATCACAATATAACAATCAAACCACTTGCATTAATAAAAAGTCAAATCATATCAAAGTATTAACATAGGGTCATGCACGTACATAACTAAAATCTCTTAAAATCACCAATCTGCACGACCTGGGAGAAGTGCATGGGCAAACGCACGGTCATGCATCCCTTTTGTGTGTCAAATCTTCATTTTATGTCATTTTTTTAAATTCTTCTTCTTTAAGTCAGTGGAGGCAATTATACTCTGTATACGCACTTGAAGCGAATTAAGTACCAAATATACCAAATATACAACAAAAGTATCAAATATGGGTGTAAAAATATATTATTAATTATGCATCTATCACCGTTTAAAGCCTTTTATCCTTAAAAATCCTCCATATTTGCCTAATTTTTAAGGTCCTATTGGTGTCTCAGATGGAATTAACTTTAGAGCACACATATCATATCATTTTGCCTTAGCAGGTACATTTTAGAAGTCATTATCGCACCATAAAACTTATGATTTTTTTCTAACATCTTGATGACATATTTAGGAAGGAATAGGAGAACCAACCAATAATATAAAGGCTATTAAGCATTGAGTTAAGAAATTGAATTCTACTTGCGAAAGATCAACACAAAGTTCTAACAAAGAAAAGTATAAATACTAAGAATGATTAATTGATTGTGATAAAATGCTCTCCATATTTCAAGATAACAAAAAGACTTTTTAATATTAATTACAATAAAACCTTATACAAGGTCAATCGCTGTCATATTCAAAATAGTTAAAAGTTTTAAAAGAGTTAGCATATTGTTATAATTATGTTCAACCTAAACTAAAATAAATTTCAAAATACAAAATAAATTCTTTCCTATAAAATTTTTAAATTTTTAATTTAATTTTCATTGTATTTTATTCTTATTGATTTTAGATTTTTTTTACCCTTTTAGGTTATTTTTTAATCTTTAAAAATGATGATGATATTTTGTAAATCTAAATTTATTTCATTATATTTTACAACAACAACATCCAATATGATTCTTGCTGGACCGCTGGGTCTGGGTATTTCATTATATTTTATGAGCCTAAATATACTTAAACAGCTTACTTATTTTAGAAAACTAAACAATGAATAAAGAAAATCTAAAAATATTTCATTTTTTTCATTTTAGTTGTTGTTAAAGAGGGAAAATGGTTGATTCCTTTTTCAAAATCTGAAAAGAAAACTTTAGAAGTGAAAAAGTGAGAAAAGTGAAGTTTTTTAAAAGAATTTCATTGAAACAAAACCCAATGATAAGGGTGTTTTACAATATTACTAAATAGAACCCAACAAAAAATTATATTTATGTTTCCATATCGATAGTCACTAGAAAAAAGTAGCATATTGACTATTCTTTGCTTTTGTACACTAGCTTACTCAAAAAGCCTATCACTCTATAGCTATTACCAAAATCATCATCATTACCATAATAGGTCAAGCATACTTCCAATATGATCAGACTTTCTTAAATATCACTTGATAATTGGCTTTCATATATAAAGAGATTAATAAATTTTGTAGGAACTAAATGCAGGTTGTCACCACTTTATAAGAAGATGCAAAACAGTAAAAAGTTTATATTCCCATGTCACATTTGCTTATAATGTAACCTTCAATTGTGTATTAAATATTGATTGTAGGACAACCCCTGTGGATTGAACAATGGTATTGAGGAGTCTTTGATCCTATACAAAAACCTTTCGAAAGATCCTTAGATCTCTCTCTTTCCAAAGAGTGTAAATTGTGTTTTAAAGTGCAAGTTTGAATACAATCCAATCACCCCCTTTTTTTCTTTGATTCTTACAACACTAAGCAATAAGTTCTTGCCAATCTAATGTAGGAATAGATTTATTGCACAAGCCTTTTATTATGCTCCAAATACTAGAGTAATACTCACATTTAAAAAGGAGATGTTTTATGGTTTCTAGTGCCTGATTACAAAGCACAAAAATATTAGGTAAATTTATGTCTCTTTGCATCATATCTAAATTACTCAACCTTCATTTAATAGCAAGATACAATATAAAGGAGGCCTTAAGACATGCTTAGTGAAACTAGACCAAAAAGTGCCAAGGGACTTTAAGAACCCTTTAATATTCTTTTATAAGAATCATTTGTAAAGCTTTCTATGTAGTGTTTATTCCATCTTATTTGGTTCTCTTACCTAGAGAGATCTAAATAATTAGATTGATTGTATGTACAAAGTTGGATATCAACATGTTATATGAAGATATCGATTGCATTTTGAAGAGATGAGAGCACATCAAATTCACTTAATGGCCCAATTATAAACCAGTTATTGTTTTAAAAGGAATTTGAATGTTCATTTCCAACTTTGTATACAGACTCCAATATGAAATTTTGACTAAGTTTTAGAATGTAAGTTATTACCCATGAAGTATTTTACTTTGATTTAAGATGCTAGAAGCTCTTATTTCTTATTTAATATGCATATTTCAATTTCATTCATAGGGAATTCTTACTATTGATGATCTTCCAATGATGTTGAAGAAGAATAAGTAGGCTTTGTTATGTAATTTCTCTCTTCTAGTTAGTAAGAAACTATTACCATCCCTTAGAGAAACAATTTTGTTAGAATTCTTTCTTGATAAAAAGATTTATTAAAAAAACCTATTTTTTCCACCATTTCAACCATAATATTCTTAACCTTTGCCTAATGAAGGACAAGTTCAATTTAAAAACTTAGTTGTAATGATGTAGAGCTAATGATTCCTTTTTAGAGTTCCAGATCATCAAGGGTATCATAAAGAGCACTTTGGATTCTCTTAAGTTAAACTTTTTCTTTTTTTAATCGCTAATTAATTATCTAAGCCTTCACTATGTCTAGAAATTTAATTTTTCAGCAATTATAGAGCTTGTTTCCTTAAATATTAGTAAGTCCTCTTAATAAACTCATATTTAAATCTATGTACATCAACCAGATAGTTGTTAAATCTAAAGGGGATGTTTCTTTTTTGATGATTGAAGATGATTTACACCAGGATAAGAGTGTGATTTGATAAGATGATTTTTAAGAGATGCTTTACTTTTTGGAAAAGTAGAATTCCATTAAGCATTTACTAAGGCTCTATCCACTTATTTTCTTAAGAATCAATTCCTTTTTTGTTTATTTTTCCATGTGTAAAAGTGTCCCTCCATTCTAAGATTAGTGACTTGAAGATGATTGACATAGTTTCTGAGTTCATCATAATGGTTCCTTAGGTTAAAATTTCCTTCTATCTCAACAAAGTGTCATATGTTATAAAGTCTCCTATATTCATCCAAAATTCACTCATATTAGTACCAATCTCATTTAGCTTATTCCATATAGTAATACTTTGAAATTTTCAATTGAATGAATAGAAAAATGAGATGTAGAAACTAGAATTTAGTTGTTTCATTTTGATATGCATGTGAATAATCTAATCCTTGATGGCTAAGGTAGAAGCCTCCAATGTACTAAGACCTTAAACCACTATTAGTCTTCCATTATGGTGATGGTGACGATAGAAAAATGTCTCTTGAGGAAGCTTAGGTGTTTAAAATTTCTCTCATTGATTTTAGTTTGCAAAAGACTTATAAGAAAAGGGTTAGTTTCTTAAATATAATCAAAAACCATTTATTGTTTATTAGGACTATTAAGCTCTTTAGTATTCCATACTAGGATAAATATTTATAGTAAGCTAATGCTTTCTGTGTAGCATCCCACTCCCGTAAGACACGTACTCGACATCCTGAGTGATATCCAAGTTCGTGCTCCGCGAAGGTGGCATGTTAGAGTACTTAAACATTCAAAACTCAGTACAATTTTTTTGAACAACAAAATACACACATTTTTTTTTGGAAATCCATAATCTGTTCGGACGCACTTTATTTCATAAACTTTTTCAATCATAGCAATACAATCAACAGAATTTTCAGTAGTCAGTTGGGCCATGTCACAAATACATAACACTTTAGTCATAATGTCTTTACGTTATAACATAAATCATATACACATATTACAAAACTTTCGGAATACATAATTGACACAAAAGTTGCAAAATATACAATTCAGTACAAAAAAATAAAGAAATACAATGCAGATGCGAACTGATCTCGACCTCTACCCCTCACTTGTATGCTGTAGGGATACTTCCGTTTCCCTAACGGGGTATTCTTCTGATCCTGAAAAATATTTACAAAATTTGGGTGAGTTTTGTGAACTCAATAAATGACTATCATCGATGGCTCACCCAGTCACATAACACATAATTCACATTCACAACATTTCACATTTCATATTCAATACTCTTTAATCATTTATATTATGCATATGCAGTGCACATGACACCCACTTTCTATTTGTTACTTTGTTGTAATCGTGTGCTAAACTGTCCTGTATCCATTGGATACCAGGCTCATTGCTAATTGTCCCTTATCCGATAGGGATACAAGGCTCATTTTACACAACCTTAGGCTCTTAATCACTTTTGAGCTCGAGGCTCTTTTTCACACTTTGAGCTTTAAGCTCTGATTAGTGGCTACCCTGGTCACAACTACCATTACGTTTCATGCATTCATGAAATGGAATGCCCCACTCACATTTGCATATACTCATGTAATCACATTCACATATCATCGGACCTTAGTCCGGCAGTCAACATTATAGTTGAGTATCACTTTTTAATTTATATGCATGATCACATTTTCCCTCGGAACTAAGTCTAGCATTTAACAACCAAGTCATGTATCACATGTTTCATCCATGTTCATTGATGTGACACCCTGTTCATTGCAAAAAGAAGTTTCATGACTTGTCACTTAAAGAGCAAGAGCATTTGAAGGATAATGAAGAGCCTTGCCAAATCATTAAAGAAAACTCACCAATAATAATTTGTCTATGAAGAGACACATGTATCCTCAATTGTTTTGGTAGTATATATGTGACTATTTTACTTTTAAATCTAGTTTGCATATAGTTTTTAGGAAATGAATAAATTGTATTGACATTAGAAAAAGTTAGTTCAACATTACAATGAGTTCTATAAAACTGACTACATGTCAATTTATAACATGGTTAGAAAGCCAACTGGAGATAAAAAAAACATTTGAGCTTATTTTCAAGATCAATACAAACATATAAATTATAAGTTCCATCTGTTTTTCATATCTAGTAAGAGAGAATTTTTTGCATTTTTTGCAATAACAATAGCTTTAATCCAGTTAAGTATCTTCAAGGCTAGTTGGTACTTGTCTTCTACAATCTTCTTGATCCATCTATTGTTTCTTTCTTTACAAAACGTGTAAATGATGGTGGTGAATGCTGCTTTGAGTAACATGACATTTTGTTTTCCAAGTTTTGCACGGTTGATGAACCAATTCAAAGATTCCTCTCATACTTATGTGTAATTGTCCACTGTTAACATATGTTAAATTCTGCTTCAAACTGCTTTTGAATATCTACATTGAAAAAAGAAGTGAAGCAACTTCTTTACATAATTCACAAGTTTTCATTGGTTCTAAACCATCTACTTTTAGTTTTAAGCCTAATTTTGATAACTAGCTAAGTGATTATTGAGGTTTTAGGATTTAGAGTTTGTTTCCATAGTAGGTTGTACCATGGAACTTCTACCGAACTATTTGAGATCATTCTACGATAGGATTCATTTGTGAATCTTCCATATAAATTGGGATTCCAAATGATGAGGTATTCCCCATTCCTTTCTATCAATTTTGATAAGTGTTCAACAAGTGAGTGTAAACCTCCCAAACTCACATACTAATTACCATTTGAAATTAGAGAAGATACTTTGAGGTTCCAAGGAATTTTATTCCTCAAGTGGTTTATATTAGCTTGTTGTATAAATGGAATTGCATCTGGCCAATTATCAAACCAAAACCATGTATTTTCACCATTACCTAGCTTATACTTAATCCAAGGATACACTATACCTCTCAATTTCAAAAATTGATTGAAAATCTAAAAGACCTCTATTGTATAGGTGATTTGCCAGAAATTCAAGTTTTTGTGGTGGTATTTATGGATCCATTTGATCCGAAAGGCCTTTTTGTCTATATAGAGTCTCCAAATTCTCTTACACATTAGCACCTTTTGCATTGTTAAGATGGATATAATTCCAAGTCCCCATTGATGCTTGGTGATAGTGATCTCAACTCATTTAACTTTAACATTTTTGGAATTTTTTGTTTTGCCAGTCCATAAGAATGCTTTCACAATTCTGTCTATCTCCTATATCACCTTCATTGGCATAGCAATATATGTAGTATAATGTATATGCAAACTACCTAGGACTGAAATAATGAGTGTTAGTTTAGTAACATACGAGAGGAATTTGTTTTATAAAGTATTATTCTTGATTTGATCTTTTTAATGGGAGGGACACAATCAAAGAATTTAGGCTTAGAAGTGGTAATTAGTACTCCAGGGCATTTAAAGGGAATAGGATGTACATATGTCCTTGCAATTCTATTGAGTTCTTCTTGGTTTCTTACATTAAAGGAGATATATAAGCAACTTTGTCATAGTTAAACTTTAGACCCGAACACTTTAAGAACACTTTTAAGACATTATCATTACATTTATAGAATAGGGATCTGCACCACAGAGAAGCATTAGATCATCTACATAAATGAGATGTGTCAAACTGACTTCTCTGCATTTGTTGTGGAGTTGGAAACCTCCATTGTAGGATATTAATTTACTCAGGAAACTTGATAGCCCTTCCATTGCAGTGGGTGAATAAATAAGGGGATAAGGGATCCTCTTGTCCATTCCCCTTAAAATTTATAATAAGATTAGTGGGAAGAACATTAGCTAGCACACTATGTGAAGAGGATTTTATCAAATTCATGATCCAATTCACAATTCTATTTAGAAGTTGCATTCCTTAAAGGCATAACTATTTAAATCTCCAGCTGACTTTGTCAATTGCTTTATAAAAATCAATTTCAGCAAGCAACTTTGGATTCTCTTCCTTGAGTTATACTCCTTGAGTAGCATTTTTAAGAGTATAATGTTATCACCAATGTCTCTCTGGAATGAAATCCTTTTGTGAAGTATTTATGGTTTCACTGAGCACGTTCTTCAATCTTTCAGTAAGAAGCTTAGCAATTACTTTGTAAATTGTGTTGCAACAAGCTATTGGTCTAAAATCTACCATGCTTGAGGTATTTTGCTTTTTGGGCACTAAACAAATATGGGCGTGATTCATTTCTTTTAGAATTTTGGAAGACTTGAAGAATTCCAATATAGCCTCAATGAATAATATACTTGTGATATCCCTTTTGTTTTGAAGAACCATGCTAAAAAGCCATCCGAACTAGGTTCTTTTGAGAGATGTAAACTAAATAAAATTATTTTGACATCTTGAACTAAAAAGGGCAAACCAAAGACTCCTTTAGTATCTGATTTATTTCAAAATTGAATACTTTTTGTACATTGTAGCTTGGATGAATAGATTCCTTAGATCCCATTAGTTGAGTGAAAAAGTTTTTTACTAGCTCTAGTAAGTTCTAGTAAGCTTTCCTGGGATTCACATTCCTTCTATAAAGTGGAGTTAAGTGGAAAAATTTTATGTTAGAGTCCCCATCCCTTATCCAATTAAGTTTGGCCTTTTGTTTCAGGATTGAATTGTGAAGATTCAAAGCCTTTTGATACTCTTATAGCCTTTGCAATTTAATCATCTTCAAGTTAGCATTACGAGGTAAGTTATAGCAATTTGCCTGAGCAAGAATTAATTTATTCTTGAGAGAAGTGAGATTACGAGATTTTGAAAGAATAAATTCCTTTAAAGTTGCTCTAACCAGCTTCAATTTTTGCATAAGTTGGTAAGAATTGAACCCATCAACTTCTATATTTCAACATCTGTTGATTAACTTCATGAATCCTTCCATATGAGAGATTCCATAAAAGAACCTAAATATGGCCTCAACATTTCTAGTTTTAGCAATTTTTGGAATTAGCATGTAAAAGTTATGAAAACAAATTTTCTCTGTAGTGAACATAAGATTGAGGAAACAAACTAAAATAAAATGAGTTAACCATTAATCTGTCCAATTTTTTCGGGATGCGCATCCTAACATGTTAATTGTTTGTCTATGTAAAGTGTCTACCTGTTGGGCGAAGGTCCATCAAAACCACCTTAGAGAGTGGGTTAGTTAGCTCTTTTGTTGATTTGAGAGTGAATCTCTTATTACCTTCAATTTATGTCAAGTTTAGGGAATAATTGAAGTCCCCACCACCAGCCAAGGAATCTTGGTTCTTAGTTGTTGCCTTTGAAAACCTAGCTAGAGTTTATTCCTTTAAAAGCTAAAATTTTAAGCATAGATTATAGACAAATCAAAGTTGTGAATCGTACCTCTCAGTTGACATTTCAACCAAATAAATTGATCAGTTTCTTTAACAGCCTGGACTTCAATCACATATGTGTTATAATGATAAATAATTCTCCCATTGTAATGCAAAATGTGGTTAGACATAGGTTACCAATTTGCACCCAAAAACTTAGAGCCAATGAGTAATTGAGGAACTTTTTTTTTTCAAGAAGGCCAACAAAACAAGCCTTCTTGTCCTTCATGACCTCTTTTACCATTGCTCTTTTTAGAGGATCATTGAGCCCTTTAGTGTTCCAAACCATTACTACCATTTGAGGGAGATTCCCTTATGTTTTTGTTATTGTGCTTCGCCTTTTTTCTATAAGATCTTCTTTTAGTGTTAAAATTAAGTTTTGAACTCCATGGATTCACCACTATTCACTGCTTGCATTTCAATTTCTTTGCACGTTATGTTTGATATTTCAGGAGGGTGATGGTTTATTTCATCCTCAGTTTCTCCTTGCTTTACAATTTTTGCTTTAGCTTCATCATTCTCTGTGTTAGAAATGTTAATTTCCAACTAATTCATATCAATTTCTTTCCTAACCTCAACGGCCATTTAGCTTAAACTAATGTACTTGTTGATACACTTAACCTCCAACTAATTCATACCAATTTCTTTCCTAACCTCAATAGCCATTTAGCTAAAACTGATGTACTTGTTGACACACTCGACCTTCATTAAAGTTTTTCAAGTCTCCCTCCTACCACATTATATTAAGTTTTGTCCCTACAATTTCTACTTGCCACCTAGTTTTGAACACCTTACCAGTAGGTACCTATTGCTTTGTGGAATTGCTTAGTTTCTAAGGATAAGTTACATGAATTTGTATCTTCTCCAGCTCACCATTTCACCTAACCTTATAATAGGTATGCTTTCAAGAAATGTTGAGCTTTTATTGGTTTTAATGCGTAATTTTTCATAGCATATTCATTCCATAGAACTTGTTTGGGAGTCCACACAAATTGGCTTCCCCAAGGAGCTTACTAGGAAACTAAGTCCCTTAATGGTCTAAAATTTCATGGGCAAGTTGTGAAAATTCACCTACATTAGAATTGTATCTATTTTACCTCTTTCCAACTTAATGTCAGCCATCCATTTTTGAATTAATAAAGGTTGTTCTCCAATATGCCATGGCCCCTTTTCAATTATCTCATTTAAGTTGGAATCATCTGATTTGAACAAGATTGTTCCATCTTCTCTAAGCATCACCTTTTCCAAGTGTTTCTTACCCCATTTGGGTCTTGCTCAAGCATTTATTACTGGAAAAGTTGGCTTCTTATTCAACAAAAATCCAATTAAATTAGTGGAACAAGCTAGAGCTCTAACCTTGAGTAATTCAATCGGTAGAGAAATGATACCATCTTTAACTTCATTCTGATAATGGATGAGTGCTCCTTTGTTGTATTGTGTGTGCAATTTCGTTCTCCAAGCTAGAACTCCTTAGTTCTGCAACATTTTCCCCAGATTTTTTGTTCTAATCATGCCTCTGTTGAGTGGCCCTTTCACTAGATCTTAGTATGAGTTATTCTCTAGAGAGGGATGGGAACTCTTTTGTAGATATAGAAGACTCACCCAACTCTTTCATCGAGTGTAAGGCCTCAGAAGGGCCTCCTAATAAGGTTGAAACCAAAGTCTTGAAGAAACAATCTCCTGGTCAGAAGAAGAAACAAACTAGACGTAATAGGAATTATTTCCAAAAATGATAAGAGGCAAGGGTAAAAAGGTAAAATTCGATGGAATCAAGTAACGAGAAGTTGAAGAGAAATAAGGTAGAGAGAAGTTTATATTAAATTAATCTTTATTCATTAGTTTTCATATATTTGCATAGAAATAGTTATTTTAAATCCTTTTTGTAATGTGAATAAGATTTTTTCTAATTAGTAATACAGATAAAAACTTATAATTTATTCTTTTTTTTATTTTATGGTTTTAATTGTCATAAATTTTAATAACAAGGGAAAGATTAGTCCGTTAAAAAGGATGGCAAATCATAACCTTTACATCCTTTAGGTAGGGTTAATGGATTTTTAAGGAGAAAAAAAATAAAGAAACTTATTGAGGAATAGCCTCAAGTAGAGCAAGTGAGTAGAGGGGATGTACCGTATGAAAATATAGTAGATGGAAAAGCAAGTGGAGTACTTGTTCAAAATGATTATACTTTTCTAAGGTGGAAAGAACTACTGACTAAAATTATAGAACAATAATCAGAACCATATAAAGATGAATTAGAAGGCCAAGCTTCTAATCATCCTCTGAAAATGAGTGTAGTACAAGAACAAGGATATGATATAAGCATAGATGTGCCAGAGATTGCTACTACTTAATGCAAAGGTAATCATATATTATACTATTATTTAAATGATTTATCTACTGTATAATAACATTAACAATTGTTTTAAATATCGAATTTGTGAAGAAGAAGGGGAGAGGTCTAACTTTGCTTAAAGAGGTTAATGCAAGATCCATGGAACAATGAAAACCAATTTCTTTTCAAGGCTCTTAATCAAAATGTTGGTCCTGATGAGAAGAAACTAACTTAATTCACACTTTTCTTAAGTACTATGACTTGTAAACAAAATATTGCACCTCTAAATCATGTTAATTTGCATAAGATTCCTAAAAAACCTATTTGGGAATACGTTAATATGAGAAACCATGATATTAATATTCCTCTCAATGTGATTTGAAAATTTTAAATAAATGTTTATTACATTGTAGAAGAGATATATTCCACCATTAGAAGGTAAGAATGAACTTTGATGACTGTTATAGATGCATCAAGAAGTTACAGGTCTAAAGTCAAGTGAGAGTGTTTTAAATGATATACAATAGATACAAAAAAAATGCTCAATCATCCTAACTACGTAAGAAAAGAAGTCTTTGAGAAACTCATTTCCTATTGGAGCCACCCAAATTTGAAAATATGATAACTATTAGTATTTTTCACAAATTAGTTTCAAGATATCTGATTAATATAATGTTTCAATGTATAGAAAATTTTGAAGCAATTATTCAAAATAGAAAATAATAATTACATGCACACAGCTGGTCCTAAGAGTTTTGCAGGTATTTATGCTAAGTTGGTAATTTCTTAAATAGGTTATAATCTACCAAAAAACTAAGTAAAATTTCTAAATTATTTTAAAAATATAATTAGAAATTGCTTTGATGGATAGAAAAATCAAAGAGAGAATAAAACTTTACTTTTTGAAGTTGAAAATTTTTGCAACTTATAAAAGAAAGCCAAGAAAAGTGCATAAGCAAGCTACTAAAGCTATAAGAGAGAAAATTACAAGTAGTGTTTTATCTTGTAATAGTTTTCTATATTATTGTTACTTTTGTTGGGATTCCTAGATTTATTGCTCATTGCATATGTTTATGATCTTATTATATATTTGGGCCACTCATATCAACTAGATTTCATTTCATTTATTTTTATGTTACTGATATGTTCTTGTCAAAATGCGTTATTTATAGTATAACTGAAATTATTTTAGGTTTCTTTGTAATTATATATGACTCTTTCATTAATTACTGTGAGTACAAGTTTGTTCACTTCTTATTTGTGGGCTCTAATTAAAGAAGTGCAAAAAGAAAATGATAGTCTAAAGCTAGATAAAGTTGTGGCTAAAATGGAAGTGATAAGGTGTAAATGTAATAAATGTTTTTGAAAGGGTGTGAAAGCATTTAGCATGAAATAAAATAATATAATGAGTGAGGCCTTGCACAAAGTTCCTAACAAGTATTTGCAGTCTATTAAGATTACATTGAAAGAAAAGATAAACCAGAAAGTAGAGGTTGAAAAGGAGAGAATAAGAAAGGAATTAGAACATGAGAAAGCTAAATGCTTGGAAATGAAAAGCTAACATTAACAAAATAAATCATAAGAGAAGAAATAATGAAAATAATGTTTTCTCTTATTCAACTTCAGCATAGGCAAGCTAACAACAGTAACATGGTGATGCTTTTTAAATTGATTGCTCATATTCAATCAATAAGGAATCTTTTATTCCTTCAAATTGTACATATCAATATGAAGGATATTAGGTGACAAATCTGCTTAATTCATTGCTATAGTACATCATCTTGTTATCAAATTTGCTTAATTCATTGCTATAGTACATCATCTTGTTATCTTCTGGTTTGAGATTAATTGCTTATTTTTCCTATTTACAAATCTAGGGCACTCAATGTGGATGGAGATGTTCATGCTTTCTGACTTTGTTCATAAAAAAAAAAAAATCATTGTGCTATTAATTTTTGGACTGCATTATTGTTCTTGATTAAATGGAGGACATAATAAAGTAGTTAGTGTTTCATTCTTTAGATTTATCAACCTTTTTATAAGTACAGTAGTTTTAGAATAATTTTAATCTACTTGTTTTTGGTTTTTGGTATAAAGTTGATAATTAGGGAAGTAATAGGAAATGAAGTAAATACTAGGGGATGATCATTAAATTGAAGCAAAAGAATTGCAAAGGGAGGAAGATGGCCATGTAGGTGATGCAGGAACCTAGAGAGAAGCCAGAGCTTCTCTCATTACATAAACTTTAAGTTACTTTTGTTAACAAAAAAAAAAAAGAATTTTCATTAAGTGCCAGTTTGTTACATCTTAGTCCGTTAAGCTCTTTAAATTTGAAATCACGTTCCTTTTAAGTTTATTTTCAACTATAACAAAAATGAGCATTTAAAATGAAGCCCAATTTTGGAAATAAGCAATGTTAAAGGAAATTCATGTGAGAAAATGCTTGCCTAAAAATTTTGATCAAATTTGGATGGTTGGACTATAAATAATTAGTCAAATAAACCATAACCTTTGATTTTTAAGGAGCTTATAGGAATTAACAAATAGGATATACTACTATAAATTAAAATTGCAATGCTAAAGGGATTGATATATATATGAAATGTGCACATATTTTCTCAAGTATGTTGCTTGATTTTTATGTTAAATTACCCTATTTTAATTAAATTTTGATTGTTTTAGGTAATTGTGCATATTTAAACTTTGGGTGATATTTATAAATAATTGGGGGTTATTTTAAGTAAAAATATGGAGAAAATCGCTATTTTTAGAGCCACACAGTCTAGCCGATGCCAATATGGTAGACCAAGCCTATATAGATCAAATACAAGAAGAGATATGAATAAGAGCATAAATTGGGAAGAGACCATATGGTTTTTAAGAATATTTGTAGGGCAACACAAATTGATCCACATTTTTTCCACAAAATTTGTATAAGTCACAAGAGCAATAGGAGGATCCACAGTTTGGGGCACAAAAGTGGCAAAGATTGTGTCTCTATCATAATGGAAACAAGAGGATCCACGACTTGTGCCATAATTGGTCCATCTGTCCAACATAGTTTAAATTAAGAAAACCTAATTTTTAGAAGACTTTGTATAGTTTACACAATATACACTTCTTTTTCTATCTAATGGTTAGGGTTAATCATTAGGAGATTCTTAAACCCTCAAGAAGTGATCTATTCATACAAAAGATTTCTCAATATCAATTAAATGAAAATCATATATTATTAAACATACTAGCATAATAATTCAAGAATAATTAAGAATACCTAAGTGAATCTCAATGAGACTAAAGAAATTAAATTAATATAAAACTACTACAAGGTCTATCCAAAGGGTTATCTAATATGAGTACCAATAAAGGTTTAGCTCCTTATCATAATAGACATGAAATCAAAACTAATAGAAAATAGAAAATTAAAAGAAAAATTATTGAATCCCTTTTAATCTTCATGAAATCCTTTTTAGATTGATGAAAATACACTTTAAATATATTTCCTTGTTTGTTCTTCATTCTCTCTATTGTCCTAAGTTGTCAATTTGTGTTTCCTAAGCCTCCCCTTTACTTTTTCTCATAAAATTTTCTTTTATAGTTCAAAAATTAGGGTTTTGGGTGGTACACAATCACCAACAAGGGCATTTTTGGGTTGATTAAAAATCGTGAAACTCTTAAATTTGAAATAAAGACGGGCTTAAAATGTGTATTCGGGCATAGGAAACAGCTATGTCCACATGGCATAGGCATATCCAAAGACCATGAAACTCTCCAGAA
Organism: Erythroxylum guanchezii; assembly: GCA_025629825.1. Taxonomy (NCBI): domain Eukaryota; kingdom Viridiplantae; phylum Streptophyta; class Magnoliopsida; order Malpighiales; family Erythroxylaceae; genus Erythroxylum; species Erythroxylum guanchezii. Next base: position 28,402,610 of record JAOTAX010000005.1, on the reverse strand, counting down.
CCATTTAGCCATCATATTTTACATGAAAAATGTTAACATGGAACTGTTGGTATAGACACAGGCATGTCCACATGACACAAGCATGTCCAGAGACTATATGCATTTTTAGCTTCTTCATAACTTAATTAAAAAAACTCCAAATCGAACTTATCCCAATTTGTTCCTTTCTCTCCATGTAAGTGAATTATAACCTAAAAACTTAATAAGAATGAAGTAAGTACCAAAAACAATGAAAAACTATCAAATAAAGAAGCAAACCGCGCTAAACACGGGACTAAAAATATGATATATTAAGCCTTTATCACTTACCTCTAGGATTATATGTAACTCTTTTCGATTATGTTAGATCAATTTATTCAAAATATTTAATCTTAAATGCATGAATCGAACTTAAATCAACTAAGAAACTAATATCTAAATAAATAATAAAGGGACTTTTAAATTCAATTTAAAGGTATTTTATTTAACTTTTAAAAGTGGTTTCCTTTAATATTAAAAATGGTTTTCTAATTAAGGAAAATTATTTCTAATTAGAATGTCTTATTAAATTTTAAAAGTAGAGTTTTTCTAAATTATGATAAATGGGAGAGTAATTTATTGAAAAATATTTTTAATTAGCTTTATTAAATCAGTTAAAAGAATTGGAGATAGTTTCCAATTTAATATTGTTTTTAAATCACATCAATTTTTATTTGGAACAGGAATTTAATTCATTAAGGAATCAATAGATTTAATCTAATTTATCTATCCAAATAGTTGAAATATTATTTTAGAATATGAAAGTCAATAATTAGAATCAAATAAGGCATGATCTTTCGTTCATATGATTTGATTATATTGGTATGAGAAATTGCATCGTATTAATATGTGTTTGATATATTTTGTATGCATGTTAAATTACATGTTTTATATATATATATATATATATGTAATTTTATTTTCATTTTTATGTTTGATGAGACCAATAAAAATTAAATCCCTCGTTGAATTATTTACATATTGAGAATGTAATTGTTGAATTTTATTATTTAAGTATAAAACTAAAATTTTGTTTCTTGTAAGGCTTGTTGAGTGGCTTAAGGCCCTTTTAATTCTAATATGTTTTATCCTAAATTAATAAGATCTAACTAAATTTGTATAATTTGGATAAGTGACTCATGATTATATGAATTTAATGGTAAGGTTAGGAATAATATTTAAGATATGATTTGGTAAGAGTACATGTTTTCACCTAACAAATCTATAAGTAATATAAAATGTGATTGATAAGGATAACACCCAATTTACGTTTAGTTTGATTGTTGACTGACACAAGATCAACTGAATTTAAATGAGATCCTAACCCACAAGAAACATTAGAGTAATATTTTCAAACAGTTGTTAGGATTATTATTTCGAATAAAATAGCCAAATAAAGAATTAAATTCATGATCTTTTTCTCTCTTTCATATCATATAACCATGTATTTTCTTTTCTTATGTTTATATCTTTTTCATAGTTAGAAATTAGCTTTAATTTGTTTAGTATAGTTATACTAAGTTATTAATGAACTAAATTTCTTGAACATAGTTTAAGTTTCAAAAGAGTTCTTAAAGTCAAATAGAGAACTTGTATGTATATTATGTGATTTTGCTATTAATCCTTATTGCGAATTTGATGACAAAGTTTTAGAGATATGCCAATATCATATAATGACAAACTGTAATGACATTTTAGGTTGACTGATATCTCTTAAACTTTAATGTAAACATGTAGCATGTATGTTAAGACCAATATAGCATGATGCAAAAGAATGCATAGAGTAGAGTTAAAAGGTAGCATGCATGTTAAGACCAATATAGCATGATGCAAAAGAACGCATAGAGTATAGTTCAAAGGTATAGTACTTTAATAATAATATTCCACTCAATTTAGCCTACTAAAAGCATAAATATGGACAAAATTTGAAGGTATTTGCTATAGCTTGATAAAAGATAACTTTTCTTGCCTATACATGATATGGTAGAGACCATATGTATTTCTAATTCATGCTTTTGAGTATTTGATACTAAATTTATATTCAACATTATTACTATCTTCAAGGAATGATATGGAATATGTTGAGTAAGACTAGTTGATCTAAATTTATACAAATAGTTTGTATTTTTTGATCAAGGAAGATTTATACATAATATAAATGGAAAAAATACAAAGCTAGATAACTAAGGCTATCCTTTAATACAATATTGATTAAATCAATATAATAAGAATTATAAAGTTCCATACTAGGACATATTTATCATTTGATTATAAATCATATGAAACTTGTTGAGTTGAAGAATAACCAAATCAACCATTGGTGAAAGGATGATGCTGGTGTTGAATTATTAAATTTTATAAATGTGATGTGTTAGAAGTGATATCAATTCATTAAAGGATAATATTTGTATTTCATTATATAACTAATGACTTTATATGATGTAATCATATGTACAAAGTGAAATATTGATTTAAAATTTTAAAAGTTCAAATTATTTTCATCTAAGTGAAAATTAAGAATTTAGAATGCCAAAATATTTCAATGAGATAGATATGATGATATTAAAATCTTTTGGTTATATGTAAGAAATGAGATTCTATAGTGAATACCTTCACAACTAAATTATATAATAGTATATAGTTATATAGGGAGAAAACATAATATGGGATATTGTATAAAGTAATATTTATTTATTCTATAGCTATGCCTAGTACAACAAATTTTTTTCAAAAATTCTAGTTAAATCAATTAGTAAGATTTCATATTAGATATGAAATGATAAAAATTCATAAGAGTTGAAGTGATGCTTAGTTGAAGCACATATTTCCATTAAGTTTACAACTAAATAGGATACTAAAAGGTTGTAAGATATCCAAAAGGTTGGATATAATCTTATAAACTCCATGGAATAAAGTATTTGTTTCGATGTAGACTTACAGTAAAATGGTTCTCAAGATAACTAGCGGAAGGAAGATAAAATTTGATAAGTTCAAATCTTATAATAGTACACCCAATTAGAACTAGTGCCTTTATTGATACATTTGATGTATAGTTGAAAGGTTATGACATTGGAAGATTAACTTTCATAATAAATTCAAAGAGTATGTTTTGGAGATAACTGTGAATTTATCATATCTCAAAAAGTTTAGTAGGATTAAATTTATCCTCTTTAGTGGGCATATGTCGAGACATATTGCTCATAGAAAACAAAAGTATATGATATCCTAAGAATAACTGTTAATGGATATGAATATGTAATAACTTAATTCTTGGAATTAGATCTAAGTGCATAGATAATGTGATAAAGGTGTTTAGTATTTAAGATATTTGATACTTGTGAAGTATTAAGCTTCTGATGTTCAAACTTGACTTGTTGATAAGTTAAACAGGGAGATACAAACTGGGCTACATCTTTCTTCATACCCGGCCACAAATATATACCCTTAACATCATGGTACATCTTGGTGGTTCCAGGGTGAACACTATAGGGTGCATAATGTGCCTCATGCATAATCCTCTGTCTTAGCCCATTTATATTTGGTACACATAACCTGTCACCACATTTCAATACTCCATTCACTATACTGAACTTTATCACCTTACCATCCTGGACAGCTATTCTCAATTTGGCCAACTCCGAATCACTGTCTTGGGCAGCTTTAATTTCATCAATCAAATTGGGCTTCACTTGGAATTGAGCAAGTAACCCTTGAGAATCAGATACTTCCAAGTGCAATCCCATATTAAACAACCCAGTTAAATCTTTAACTAGCTCTTTCTTTTGAATGGGGATATGATACAAACTTCCCATCGATTTTCTGCTCAAAGCATCAGCCACTACATTGGCTTTACCTGGGTGATACAAGATCTAACAGTCATAATCCTTCAGCAACTCAATCCACCGTCTTTGTCTCAGATTCAACTCTTTCTGCTGTTGAATATACTGAAAACTCTTATGATCTGTATATATTTCACTCTTTTCACCATCTAAATAATGTCTCCATATTTTCAACGCAAATATCACAGCCGCCATTTCTAGATCATGCGTAGGATAGTTCATCTCATGTTTTCTTAATTGCCTGGAAGCATAGGCAATTACCCTTCCATTCTGCATCAAAACACAACTTAAACCAACTTTGGAGGCATCACAATATATCACATAATCACCTTGCCCTGAAGGCAATGCTAACACTGGAGCTGACGTAAGATATTCTTTAAGCTTTTGGAAACTTTGCTCACAGGAATCATCCCATTCAAATCTCACTTGTTTCCGGGTTAACCTCGTCAGTGGAGCAGCTATCTTGGAAAAATCCTTTACAAATCGTCTCTAATAACCGGCCATACCTAAGAAACTTCGTATTTCGATAACCCTTATAGGTCTAGGCCAATTAGACACTGCTTCCACCTTCTGAGGATCTATTTGAATCCCCTCTTTACTAACTATATGACCCAAGAAATTCACTCTGTCCAGCCAGAACTCACACTTTGCCAACTTGG
>JAOTAX010000005.1:28357568-28372814 GCA_025629825.1 Erythroxylum guanchezii | reverse complement strand
CATAATCAACAACCAACCATTCACTTTTCATTCCATACCCATTAACTCCTTCCCAAACCCATCAACCAAGCACCCCCAGTACTGTGTTAGTTTGTCACCCTTTAAATTGTCATATTCATTTATAATTTTAGGTCTTTCAACTAAGCTAGTAATTTTTCATGAAAACAAGTAGCTAACGCAATAAGGTAGGCATTTTAGAAAAATGTGTTTGTTAATAAATAACTATTCCGCTAACCTTTGGGTTATGAATAGAGCTAGTAACTAGTTAAGAATGTGAAGTAGCCAAGTAACCAGATTGACACGCATCATAAATATGTGCCTCCGCGTTAAAAGGCTATAATGAGGTTCCAATCAAGCAGCTTAATAAAAACATGACTTAGTCGAGTAACTGGATCGACATTCATCACCAATGTTTGCCTCCGTGTAAAAGAGTAGGTCCATGTCCACAAAAATTAAATAAAAAGAAAATAAAATTAAAAATGTGTTTTCTAATAAAACCTACCGAACTTGTAAATAGCTTGACTTTTCGTGAAAACATATTTAGGAGTAGTTACAGAGTTTGAATGACCAAAGAATTATTAATATGTGTGTACAATTGAAAAGAGTGAATAACTTGACATTTGGGTTTTGATTAATATGTATGTTTAGTCTAGAGCACCTAGACGCAGATTTTGCATGTTAATGATTTGGAACAGCTTGAATGATTGCGATTAAAGTTAAATTTATTTCATGAAGTTGAAGTCATTGTCTCATTATTGCATTTTGTGCTTTGTGATTTTGTGTGTTCATTGTTTTGTTTGTTTGAGGACAAGCAAATGTTTAAGTGTGGGGATGTTGATAAGTGTAAATTGCATCATATTTTAAGGCTTAGTTTGATATTTGTTTAGCTATTAATTTAATCATTTAGTATGTGTTTAAGTTAGAATTGTGTTAGTTTGTTAATTATTTTTGTTTTAAGTGTTTTATGAGTTAGTATAACTCTTTGAGCTTAAGTATTATGTTTTTTAGGTACCTTGATGTGTTTATTAGTGTTTCAGGGTCAACATCAAAGAACAAAAAAGTTTCAAAGACATTCAACCTGAAACAACGGCCCACATTCGTGGCACAACAAGCCACGATCGTGACAGAAGCACCAGAGTTGGCCCATGATCATAGCCCATATGCCATGATCATGATAGAAGCTCAGGACATGGCCCATGATAGTGGCCTGCATGCCACGATCATGACAAAAGGCTCAGATGTGGCCCACGATTGGGTCATGGTCTGCATCAGGCAGATGTGTAGACCCTAAAAAACGTTAAGTTTGGAGGGATTTTTCGGACCTAGAAAAAAAGCTAGGACTGCTCAGCACATAAAGGATATTTAAGAAAAAGACAAAAAGGCAGAGGAGAGCTTTTGCATTAGCCACCTTGAGAAACCTTAGAGCAAATTTACCGAGAGATAGAGGAAGAGAAGAAGGAAGAGAGAAGAGGAGAAGAAGCTAACTTGATGTACTTCCCGGATTAGGAGTTTCCTCGACATCGTTGCCTCCCATTGTTCGTTCAGATTGTATTTCCTATTTAATTTCAGTTTTATTATTATATGGAATTAGAATAAATAGTTGATGATAGGATCTAAAAATGATGATGTTTTAAACTCACCTACGGAATTTTATTCTTGAATTAATGAAATTTGATTGTTTATGTGTTTATTGGATTTGTTATGATTTAATTCTATGATTATGTCGATATAAAATGAGAGGGTGAATCGAATGGAAAATGATTAAATTGGGCTAACGAGAGTTAGGTGATTTAATAGAAATTAGAATTAAATCAAATCAGTATATTGTGTGAATAAAGATCTTGCATAGGTTTCCGGTGGTTTATTAGAGAACTTCAGAACTAATTAGGGTTGTGGATAGGTTGTAAATTAAGAGATTGTGACCTCCATAATCTAATTAGGGTTTATGGTTTAGAGTTAATGGTTATAACTCGAGAGAGAGTAATCAACCTTAGGATCGTCTAGAAATAACAATCCAGTAATTCATAATCAGTTAGGTTAGCATTAAGGATAGGTAAAATTCCCTTTCTCTCAATTGGTGATTTCCTTAGGTTGATTCTTGGGTGTGTTGCAATTACTTGGTAATTAGTATTTCCATGATTGATTCTTAATTTAATTTGATTGATTAAATTAATTTCTTGTTTTTAGTTTTGTGTAATTTGAATTTTTGTATTGCTTCCTGGCCGTAGATTTTAGGATTAGATTATAAAAACAACTGTAAATATTTTTATGTCAGGTTTCACTTCTAGTTGATTGTTTCATTAGTATGAACTCTTGTTATAATACTTGAAGAGACATGGATCTTTATTATTCTTTTTATTTGATGTTTTGATATAATTATTATTTATTATATGATGAAATTGTCACATTTTAATTACTTTGTATTCTCCTTAATTTTATATTTTTACAATGATTAAATGATTTTTTAATATTGATTATGGTTATTGTTTATATGTGAAAATTAATATTAATGGAAATAAATTGATTGTTGTTATTTCAAATTTTTATTTTGTGATTTTCGAATACATGTTTGATGTAAAGTTATAAATTATATAGTATAATATATTGAGGGACTATTTTATAATTCTCTTAAATGAAACTTGATATTAACTGATACTGGTATAATATCATACAAAAACCAAATCTAGTACTGGTATTGATATGGTACTCATAACATTGGCATCACTGCACAACAATAAGAACAACAACATTTATTTGATGCTTTAAGTATTTTTCTAGCTCCGAGGACATATGAAGATCTATTATAAGGTAAAATATTAATCCCTCATGCTTCCCCTGTTTTTATTCCTTCTTATTTATTTGAATGTTTCTTGTATTAGTATGTTCTTAGTTCTTTACACCATTCCTATTCAAATGGTCATTTTGCTTATGTTATTTTGTGGTTTCCAATGTTTATTATCAATTGTTCATTTAGGATTAAAATCTATAAAAGGTTCATTGTTTTGGTTATTTAGATAATATGATTATTCTATTTTCTTTTGATTTATTACTTTACATTTGATTGTTGTTTCCATATTAATTATTCCTTTAAGGTCACCTTTTTTTGTTATAATTTCGTTTGGGTATCCTTTTCACATCCTAAATGATACACCACTGCTAGCCATTTATTAAAGCATTAATTTGTTGCATTTCCATTCTTTTTTTAGATTTTCTATTTACTTTTTACAATGATTATTTAGTCTTCTTTTGTTCAAGAGAAATTTTTGTGTATGTATCATATACTCGGTCATATAATCTTAGAGGTGTTTCTTGGAGTGTTGTATGTTTGCTTTTAAATCTATCTTTATCATAAGTATAAGTGTCACATCTTTATAGTATAAACAATATCGTTCCCATGAGGATTATTATTAGACACCTAACAATTTTTGTAAAACTTTTTTTAAGGTAAACAATATAATAACTATAACTATAAATAAACTAAACCAGAGAAAATTGATAATTGAACAATTATCAAAGAAGCAGTGGACTTGTAATTAATCAATGATAATAACTTAGGAATGAATTCTATCTTATTTTTTTCCACCTCACCTTTTTGAATTAATAATACTTGATCCTGGATATTGATAGATGGTTAATTGACTATATTTTTACCCCATATTTAATGTATTATTGCATGATATTTTATACTTTTGTTGCATATTTGGTGCTTAATATGCTTCAAGTGTGTTTATAGGTGATAATTGCTTTCATGGACTTAAAGGAGAGGAATTTGGAAGAAAACGTGGAGTAAAACAGAAAATCAGCAACCTGGAAGGAGTGCACGATCGTGCACTTTTGCACATCCATGCATTTTCGCGATATCCAGCAATTTTCAATTATGCACATTCCTGTGCACGACTGTGCTCCCCAAAAACCTAGATTTTCATATAAAGTGACATTTCAGAGGCAAATCAAAGGAGGAAGCAGCTAACATTGTTCTGAGAAGTTCAAAGGCAATTCCAGAGGCGATTTAGAGCTTAAGGAATGGAAAACATAAGATTTTTAATGACACATCCATCATAACATAAGGTCGGATGTCTACATTGTCAGAATACAAGATAGAGAATAATCAGGGAGATTTAGAATTATGATTCTGATGCTTTCTATTCTGTTTTCTGTTTATATAGATATGATTTTGTGTTCACTAATGTATAGCTAAATTCTCTATTAGTATCTATGTCAAAAGAACCCTAGTTGAATAGTTTAACATGTTTTGATTTTTTTGTGAATGCAATTGTGGTTAATGATTATTGAGATCCAATTATCTATTTTATTTATTGTTTATTAATTTGATTTTTAGAATTCAATTTGATTTCATGCTTAGCGATTGAGAAATCCTAAGTTTGAATAGATCTACGATAATTGAAAAAAGTTGATTGCAATCCTAGAGATAGGACGATGTAAATCTTCTAGATTAGAGTCAAACCTAATAGAGGAATTCATAATACGGTAACACAATCCTATAAGTTTTAACCTAAGAAATTCAGTTAGAAAGCTTAGGGTTAGTTGTTAGTAGACTTAAGGTTAGCTACTAGCATACCTTAGGAATCTCCATAGTCCAATTAATCAACAACATAATTGTATGACAAATAATCAATCAGATAAAGGTTTAGGGGGATTTAAAGCGTAGGTACTAATTATCTGATATCGATAATTAATATAGTGTCTCCAATTCATTGCTTTAAATTGTGCTGCTTGTTTACTTTAATTGTTTAATTTTAGTTTCTTTCCATTAAAAATCTAAAATCAATCCTTGGACTAGATAATAGGGGAAGGGTAAGTACTAGTATTCATAGTCTTCGTGGGATCGACCTGTATTTGTGAGTACTAGCTACAGTTATGCCATGCACTTGCGGTTATTACAATATTGATTATCACAAAATAGTCATAATAAGATATCCAATAAGTTTTTTAAAAATGGAAAAATAACATTAATAAAGAATGAAATTACAACCTAAAATGAGGTTTAAAGGAAGTACCCTTCAACATGTGATAAAGCACAATGGAAATGCCTACTAAGAATCAGTGTTTAGAATGCAATACATTGATTAAATATTCAGAGAAAGTAGTACACTAGATTTGCAATTTGGCGTTAAACTCTTCAGAATGATCAGTTCCTTGGTGCCATTGATAACTTATGTGGTAAGTGATGTAATTAATTTAAACATAGACTCAAATCTTCTAGAGTTTCTTTCTTTCCAAATGGTCTGCACACAAAGACCCGTAACTATTATGTAGATTTTTTTTTTCAAATTAGGAAGAGAATTTTGCGTTGATAACCAATAAATGATGCTAGAAAGAGAGTTTCCTCAAACAGTCTGGAGATATTTCTACTTCACTTGTTCCTAAATGACATTTGTTGTTATGCATATGAAGAATAGGTGATCCCTGGATTCTTCATATGATGAACATAATGGGTAGGATCCATTAACATTAAGATAACTGAGTCTGTCAACAAAATTGAACCTATTTTTGACATTAGATTAGAGAAGAAAAGAAACCTTGGGGTAGTACTTTCTGCTAAATGATTATGTGCTAATCAACCACTAAAATCTTCATTCTAAGAAGATCCTTAGTGAACTTATTCGGCAGTTTGTAAGCTGGTTGATCCTTCCAGTAAAAATATTAGGCCTAGATGGATTTGGAGAATATTGAGTTATAGATGGCTGACGCTATCAAGAAACAGCCAAGTGTTTCCAATGATGGAAGAGTTAAGTTTAATGTGGTAAGAGAGGTCCTAAGTGTACCTTGGAGGTAAATGAGTGAAACTTGACCAGATCAATTGTCGAACCATAGTGAATTTTTTTCTCCAATACCAATTTTATAGGAAACATCCTCTTGGACTAAGTTCTTCAAGTGAAGTAGCTGATATAGAAAGTAAGAGTGAGAAGGACTCTTATTTATACCCTCTTTGGAGATTTAGGAAGTAAGATATCGAATAGTTATGATTACCCAAATTGGCAGTACTTTAATCCTACCCCTATCTAGCTCCATTCCAGGCCTCCACAGCTGAATGAAAAAGGGTTGGTCACCAATATGATAAGGCCCTTCTTCAACTATTTCAGCTAGGTTAGAATCATTAGTGAACTTGAATAAAATTGTGCCATCTTCTCTCAACATTACTTAAACTCTTTTCTACCCCATCTAGCTTTTGCCTAAGCATTCACTACTGGGAATTCGGGTCTTTTGGTCCAAAAAAATCAATTAAAGCAGTAGACCAATCTTTGGCATTAGCCTTTAACAACTCCTTTTCTTTTTTTTTTTTTGGGGGGGGGGGGGGGTGTCCAGGTGAACTAGTAACACCATCCCTGACAACATTTTGGTAAGGCTTTAGAGTACCTTTGTTTTGTAGCATGTGCATCTTATTTTTCAAGCTCCCAGTAAGTGAGTGTCCTTATACTTTCTTCCATATGTCATTGTTTTCCCTAAAGTCTTATCTCTAAATTTCATAAGAAGCTCTCTGGAGAGAGTTAGGAAATCCTCCATTGAGAGAGAAGGTTACCACCCTTTAAGGTAGAAGCCTCAGTCACCTTACAACTGTCAGAGAGGCAAAAGGAGAAGGGACCAGGTGCAAGAAGGTTGATTTCCAAAAATGAAATCAAATAAGGCAGTATGGTAATTCAAGAAGAGAGAAGTCAAAGCAAATTTTCTTATTCTAGCTTTCATCTTGCATAAGTTACTACTCATTTTATTCATCTTCATTCAGTTCTTTTGATCTCCTTAGTATATCTTACTACTTGCTTTATACTTTGTTATTTCCACCTTTGATATCACTTTTCTTCTTAATTTTGTAACCTTACAAGTCTAGAGATTGAGATTGCCATAAGATGCTTAAATCCAAGCAAGGCACATAAACATGATAGATTCAACCATCATTTCTTCAACAAATCTTGGCATTTAACAAAGTATATGATAGCTGATGCTATTCTAGAATTCTTCAATAAAGGCCAAATGCTATCAGAAATTAATGGTACCTTTGTAATTTTAATCCCTAAGAATGGAGAACAGAGAATTTTTTTTAGACTTTAGACCTATTTCTTATTGTAACACTATGTATTAGATCATTGTTAATATCTTGGCTCAAAGGATGAAAGAGGTCTTACACAAATTGACATTTCACAAGGTGCCTATTTACCTAGCAGAATTATAGGCAATAACATCGTATTGATGCAAAAGCTTGTCAATACTTAAACCAAGAGAAAGGGAAGCAGGAATTATATCATTAAGGTTAACTTGAAGAAGGCCTATGATAATGTAGATTGAGGCTTTATCCTAAACATTTTACTTGCTTTGGAATCTGCTGCCAACTTTATCTAGTGGATATCACAATGCATTACCTCACCTTCCTTTAAGATATTAGTGAATGGTGATATGTACTTAATTGATTATACATTTATTGCATAACATTTAGTGATTATCGCTATAAAATGCTTAAAGACATTCAATTTAGTTCCTCTTTGGTTTTGAAGTACAATTCGAAAGCAAAAAAGCTAAAGTGGGTTGAAAGCACAATATTTGAGCCATTTTCTTGAGATTTATTGACAACATGTCGTAACGCTAGTCAAAATAAACTAGACTACTACTATAGCAGTGGTAAGTCTAGGTCGATCCCATAAAGAGTGTGTGTAAAGTTTATGAAATGAAATTAATCAAGAAAATAAAATATAACTAACCTAATGAAAACATATCAAAGAAAACATACGAAAAATGGTGAAAGTGGTGAATTTGTTGGGAATCTGATTCTTTGGTTCAATCTCGGCCTACACCCTAATTAAACATTTTCAATGATTTGTTGTTCCCAAACCTCTCCTAGAAACTATTAATCGTGGGTTAATAATTAACTCGAATTTTCCTTTAGGTAGTGTTTAATCAAAATACGATCGTTAATTAAACCTAACTACTGAATAACCTAGGATATGATCTGTAGATTCAATTGGGTAGTAGCATTAAAAATTAGGAAAATCGATCAATCAAGGTAATAACCACATATGATGCGTCATTTAACCTAGGTTATGTTATCCCTAGTTATTACGAACCATTAGTTGCTATAAATGAATTTCAAATATAACAATTGCGAATTATATTGAAATTCTAGCAATGGATTTGTAATAAAACGATCCAATGAATGCATTCGAATCATCTTTACATAATATTCAATGGGTTCATACACACACAAATTATCGAACGATAACGAGAATACAATTATCCATACACAAAACTCAAATTAATTAACATAGGATAACATTAGGGATGTCAATGGGTCAGGCTGGGCTCAGGCCGCTCCTGGCCTGGCCTGACCCGATCACTGGTTGGATGGTCTGAGGTCGATCTATGGCCCGACGGGCCGGAGCTGGTCAGCCGACCCATCCTTACTTTTTTAAAAAGAATTATAAAATGACGTCGACCAAGGGCCTGGCCGGGTGGGCCTAGCTAAAATTGACATCCCTAGATAACATAACTAATTTATAAAGAGAGAAAGAAACAACAAAAACAAAGAAAAAATGCTTAACCGGGTCATCGGCATCGATATCTCCGTTGAATCGACGTCGGAAAGCTAACCCTGCATGGTTCTTCTCATGGTAGAGAGCTTGCCTGCATCTTTGTGCTCTCTTGAAGCTCCCGAAGTTCCCAAACACCTTCAGTCGAAAACATCTCTTCATTCTCCACTTTTCTTTAACTCAAAGTCACAATCGAAACCCCTTTTGTTTTGTTTTATTCTATCCTCCACTACCATTTTTCTTTTCTCTTTTATTAAAAACCCATTACTTAAGACCCTCTTCTCCCGTCTCCACTATGTCTGTGTTTTTTTCATTGTCAAACGACTGGGTTTTGGCGTGGACTGCTGCTCGTTGTTGCTATGTTGCGTTGTGATCTACGTGGTATTGTGCGTTTTAGTTATGAACCGCTATGTTTTGCTGCTTTCCTCACTTAGCTTGTTCGTCATTTTATTCATGCTTCTACTCCTTTTGCATGTCATTTTGTTTGCTTCTTGTTGTGTTTCCATCATCCAGCTACCTTTTACTTATACAATGATGAATTGGTGTTCTTCTTTGTCCATTAATTTTCATGCGTCCTTTTCTTCATGTTTTAATTTTTCTTGTCTTTTAATTTTCTTCTTCTTGCTCCATGAAGACAAGCGAAAATTAATCTTTGAAAAATGGCTCAAATATCGTGCTTTCAACTCACTTTACTTCTTTACTACCAAATTGTGCCAAAAATCACATATGAGTTTAAGTGAGTATTTTAAGCAATTTTATAGCAATAATCACTAAGTGTTATGGAATAAATTCATAATCAATTAAGAACCTATCATTTACACTCACTTCTTTTTATGGAATAACAAGAAGAAGGACTAAAACAAGAGAAGACAAGAAAATGCCAAAAGGATTAAAGAATGACAAAGTCCGTGACAATTTTTTCATGGGCATGACACATTGTCATGGGCGTGAGACACTTCTGATGCCCATGACAAATATTTCATGGGTGTGACACACCAAGTCACGCCCATGACATTTTGCTAGCTCACCCAAAACCCTACTTTTTAAATATAAATAGACATAATGTGACGACAGATCGGTATGAAAATTTTGAGGAATCATTTTTGGAGCCGTGAGGTCTCAATTTTGAAGAAGAGAAGAGTCAAAGCTCCATTCATCTAGAGACCCACAAAGGACTGAGCTTCTCGATGCCGGTTCAGAGGTGATATCGACGTTAAAGAACCTAGTTAATCATTCTCTTCATTGTGTTTTTTGGTCTTTCTCTTTTAGGAATTGATTATGTTATCTTGTGTTTATTGAATTGGGTATTGTGTAAGAATGATTGAATGCTCTATTTGATTTTTATGTATGAACACATTGCTAGAATTGTGTTTATAATTCATTTGTGGCAACTAATGGTTTTTAATCATTAAGGATAATATAGCTTAGGATAAATGACCTAAGCTTGTGTGGTTGTTGCCTTGATTAATCTGTTTTCTTGACCTGTAATACAACTGTCCAATTAAATATAGAGAGCTTAATATAGGTTGTTCGATAGCTAGGTTTAATTAACGAGCTCTTCTTAATTAAACAGGACCTAAGGGGAAACTGAGATTAATAGAGCTGATTGTTAACCTATGATTAATAGTTGCAAGGAGAGGTATGAGAATAACAACTCATTGAACTATGTTTAATTGTGTGTGCGTCGAGATTGAACCGATTGTTCCCTAACGCATTCATCACTTTTCATCATTTTATAATTTTTTCTTTAATTTGCTTCATTAGTTTAATTTTACTTTATTTTGTTGGTCAAACAAAACCCCCCATAACTTAAACACCAGTTTTTTTTTATTTTAAAGCTTTAGACACTCTCTATGGGATCGACCTAGACTCATCACTGATATAGTTTTAGGTCTAGTTATTTTGAGTAATGCTACGATGCACTACCAATATTGGCATCTGTACAATTTAGTATTTCTTTCTTTCCACAAAGAGTAACTAGTTGTTGAGAAAGTTTCTTGTAGGAGTGGTAATGTGTCGTAACACTACTCAAAATAACTAGGCCTAAAATTATAACATTGATGAATCTAGGTTGATCCCATAAAGAGTATGTGTAAAGCTTTTGAAATGAAAGTAATCGGTGTTTAGGTTAAGGGGGTGTATTTGTTTGAATAACAAAATAAAGTAAAATTAAACTAATGAAGAAAATTAAAGAAAACAATCTAAAATTATGAAAAGTAGTGAATGTCTTAGGGACCCCGTCATCAGTTCAATCTCAGCCCGTACACAATTAAACATACTTCACTGAGTTGTTATTCTCATACCTCTTCTACCAACTATTAATCATAGGTTAATAATAAGCTTTGTTAACTCCAATTTTCCCTTAGGTCTTGTTTAATTAAGAAGAGCTCGTTAATTAAACCTAGCTATCGAACAACCCAAAACAAGCTCTTTAGTTTTAATTGGATAGCTGCATTATGAGTTAGGAAAAACAAATTAATCAAGGCAACAATCACACAAGCTCGGGTCATTTAACTTAGGCTATGTTATCCCTAATGATTAAAAACCATCAGTTGCCACAAATAAACCAGAAACATAATAATTATGTATTGTATTTGATTCTAGCAATAGGTAATGTTAAGTCAAAATGACTTCACGATTAATAATTTTGATGAAAATCAAATAATAATAATATTAGAAAATGAGACAGAAGAAGAAAGTAAGACGAAAGAAAGTGAGACACAAGCAGAAACTAAGATGAAGCGGAGGTAGAATCTAAGACGAAGCGGAAGCCAAAATCAGACGAAGCGAAAGAGAAACTAAGACGAAAGAAAATAAGACGAAGCGGAAGCGAAACTAAGTCGAAAGAAAATAAAACGAAGCGGATCCAAAAATAAGACGAAAGAAAATGAGACGAAGCAGAAGCAAAAGTGAGACGAAAGAAAGTAAGAAGAAGCAGAAGCAAAACTAAGACGAAAGGGATACGAAGACGAAGACCTGATACTACGTCGAATGGTTAATCAGTTTGAGTTAGTTACAGAACTCAACTGAATAACTGTTTCTTCAAAGATCAAAAAACAAGAAGAAAGAATCGGTTATCAAGAAGCAGTTGAAGATGAAGGCTATAAATATGAGTCGGAGTCAGAGACTGAAAAAGTTAGAGATTTTGAAAGTTAGTGATTTTGAGAAACACTATATTCATTGTGCTAAACTCTAGAGCTATTATTTTCTGTAACAAAGCTCGCAATATCTTTCTGTAAGATAGAAGAAAAGTTGAGAGCCTGAAGAGGCTAAGTGAGAAAAACAATACTTGCTGTAAGAGACCTGAAGAGGCTTTGTGGAAAGAATACTTGTATTTTTTAGCAGTATAGTGAAATCTCATAAAGGATTCTGAGGACTGGACGTAGCCTACTGTTTAGGGTGAACTAGGATAAAACTGCTATGTCAACTTCTACTCTCTTACTCTCAACTTTTAATTTCTATTGATTTGTACAAGTACTTAGAAGTTAATTGCAATACTTCGTGATGCTCTCACTCAATAGTTTTGAAAAAGCAAGTTTTCAAAGAAATTCAAAAAGGGGATTGTATTTAAGAAAAAGGATACACAATTCAACCCCCCTTCTTGTGCATTTTGTATATCGAACATAAAGCCTATACTAACGCGTGATTTACTTCAATTGGTATTAGAGCTCGGTTTCCAAAAACTACCGTTACAAAGTGTGGATAAAGATCCATGGCAGAATCACACGTTTATATAGCTGAAGGCACCTCCGTCACTAGACCTCCTGCATTCAATGGTGAAGATTACCATTACTAGAAAGATAGAATGCGGCTCTTCATTGAATCTACTCATATTGAGCTTTGGGAGATTATAGAGAATGGACCGTATACACCGGTAGATGATGAAGGAAATGCTATTCCATGAATCAGAAGGTCAGCTGATCAAAAGGCAAGATTTCAGCTGAATTCAAAGGTCAAGTTCTTTTTAAGTTGTGCCCTAAGAAGAAGTGAGTACAATAAAGTTCACAGATGCAACACTACGAAGGAGATGTGGGATACCCTATCCATCGCACACGAAGGCACCAACCAAGTAAAGGAATCTAAGATAAGCATTTTTGTACACCAGTATGAGCTATTCAAGATGAAGGAAGAAGAGTCTATCGATCAGATGTTTGGACGATTTCAAACTATCATCAATGGACTTAAAACTCTCGGCAGAACTTATGATAATCAGGATCACGTTCGAAAGATTCTCAGAAGTCTACTAAAAAGATGGAGACCAAAAGTCACCGCGGTACAAGAAGCCAAGGACTTGAGCGTGTTAAAGCTTGATGAATTGCTTGGATCCTTGAAGATACATGAAGTGGAACTCGATGTAGAAGATAAATCCAGACGGGATAAATCTATAGCATTGAAGGCTAGACAAAAGAATCACAAGATTCAAAGGAAGAGAAGTTCATCGTCGAAAGCGTTGAAGATCGAGGAAGTCAAGAATGACGACTCCAGTGAATCAGAACAAGATTCGAGCGAAGAAGATGATGAATTATCCTTTATCTTGAGGAAGATCAGATGCATGTGGAAGAAGAGAGCTAAAGGAAACAAAGAGTTTTCTTTCAAGAAGAATAGCAAAGATGAAGGAAAGATTGAGAAGACATCTGTCATCTGCTATGAATGCAATAAACCTGGACACTACAAGTCCAAATGTCCATTGCTGAAAAGAAAACCAAAGAAGAATAGAGAAAGCAAGAAAAGCATGATGGCAACCTGTGAAGATTTGGATTCGTCTGAATCTGCTACTGACTCAGAGGCATCAATACAAAATAACATTTGCCCGGTAGCCGAAAGAGAAAGTGACGAGGAGGTAACCTTGAATTTTAGTGAATTACAAGATGCATATTCAGAATTATTAGAAGATTCTCATGCAATACTTAAGCAGTATAAGTTGTTAAAGAAAAAGTATGTAGAAAACTTAAAGAACACACAAGTGTTAGAGAGGGAAAACGTCTTCCTGAAGAAACAAGTAGACGAGATGAAGAAAAAGGTAGTTGTAGATAGATCTGAGTAGATCAATTAGCTGAAACAAAGGATCAACACTCTTTCAGCTGATCTATCAACATTCATGGAGAGTACAAGAAAGATGAATGATATGTTAGGAAGATACAGACACCCTAATGATAAAACTGGATTAGGGTTTGCTAAAAACAATAATTAGCATAACAAGAATTTTGTTCCTTATAGGAAGAAATTTCATCAGTCTCATTATCATCATTCTATGAATCATCTTAAGACTAACCCTAACGGACCTAAGAAAATCTGGGTACCTAAGAAACATATAATATCTCCTACAGATATCCTTCCTTGGAAGAAGAAGCCAGCGCTAATGGCATTTGGACAGTGGATGCTCGCGACACATGACGGGAAGAAGATATATTTTCCTAGATCTTCAATATAAGTAGGGAGGATCAGTAACTTTTGGAGACAACCAGCAATTGGTAAAATCAATAAAGATTCTTTTGCATCTATTGATAATATGCTGCTAGTTGATGGTTTAAAACACAATTTGATTAGTATCAGTCAATTATGTGATTCTGGTTTTGAAGTGTCTTTCAATCAAAATTCTTGTGTAGTCAAAAACAAGGACGATTCCATATTCTTTTATGCCAAAAGACGAAACAATCTTTTAAAAAAATCAATTTAGAAGATTTGCAAAGTCAAAATATTTCGTGTTTTATATCAACAGATGAGGAAAAACTACTTTGGCATAAAAGCTACTTCATGTTAGTTTTAAACATATTTCCAAGTTGATTAAACATGATTTGGTAAGAGGATTACCAAAAATAAGTTTTAACAAGGATTTCTTTTGTGAAAGTTGTCATAAAGGAAAACAGGTTAAAACAACGTTTTCTTCTAAAAATATTGTAACTTCTTCTAGACCTCTAGAGTTGTTACATATGAATTTATTTGGTCCAACTAGGACATTGAGTCTTGGCAGAAAGAAGTATGATCTCGTAGTTGTTGATAACTTCACCAGATTTTGTTGGATATTATTCCTATCACATAAGGACGTGTCTTTTAAGTGTTTTAAAGTGCTTTCCAAAACGTTACAGAATGAAAAAGGTATTTCTATTGATAGTATTAGAAGTGATCATGGTGGTGAGTTTGAGAATGATTCAGAATATTCTGTGAGGAGAATGAAATTTTCCATAATTTATCTACTCCTAGAACTCCACAACAAAATGGAGTTGTAGAAAGGAAGAATAGGAAGATTCAGGAAATGGCAAGGACTATACTGTGTGAAATGAATCTTCCTAAGTATTTCTAGGCAGAAGCTGTGAATACAGCTTGTTATATTTAAAATAGAATACTTCTGTGACCTTTGTTGAAGAAAACTCCATATGAGTTGTGGAATGGAAGGAAGCCGAAAACTCTATATGAGTTATGGAATGGAAGGAAGCCCAATATATCGTACTTCCACCCATTTGGTTGCAAGTGTTCTATATTGAATACAAAAGAAATTTTGGATAAATTCGATTCTAAAACTTATTTAGGAATTTTTCTAGGCTATTCATTATCTTCGAAACCTTATAGGGTTTACAATCTTACTTTTAAGACTGTTGAGGAGACTATTCATGTCAAGTTTGATGATAGTTCTAAACCAAGTAAGAGAGATGATACTGATAATGAAACCCTATCAGTACCCTTGGTTGATAGTGAAGATGTGTCACCATCA
>JAOTAX010000005.1:28346365-28357468 GCA_025629825.1 Erythroxylum guanchezii | reverse complement strand
AACACTCGAGGGTAAAGCATATCGAAGTTAGACATCATTTCCTATGAGACTACGTTCAGAGGAAGATCGTAAGTCTACAGTTTGTTGAGACGAACTATTACTGGGCAGACATCTTCACGAAGCCTTTGAGTGAAGAAAGATTCAAAGAAATTAGACGAAACTTGAACATGGTAATGTTGGGTGATCAATCGTCTGACACGTCATAACCTAAATGGTCTTCTTAGTTAAGGAGATAAAAAGTCGTAAGAGTTCAAGGTAACTGTAACAGTAAGTTACAGATAGTAACTTCTATCATAAGAAAGTTTTGGAGGGAAAGCTTCTCTTAGCCTTGAGAATATCACCTACTCTAGAACACTCTTGACATACCCTGACATCGACTTTTGAAGAACGCTTAACAAAACATTTCATTACTCTGTTTGGATATTAAAATCCCTTTGCTCATAGTCTCAACTTCAGAAACCAACTTCACCTTTTTTAGAAATACATTTGTGCGTTTAGTTCTTTGTTGATTATAGAAACAAATGGAGAAATCAATGACTGGTGGAAGACTTGTTGATTTTGAGTCCTTGAAGAAGGATCAGATAGATATCAAATCGGAAATTGTAGCAGCTAGATGGAAGAACTTCTTTCAGGTTCATGAGACAGTTTACATGAATGAAGTACATAACTTTTGGAAGAATGTGGAAGTAGTAGAAGATATGCTAGTATTAGTGGTGGATAGATTGTCGGTCATAATAACACTGAAGTCAATCGAGAAGGCCACTGAGTGTCTATGTGTTGGAGTAAAGCTTGCGCATAAAGCTAGATGGATGACTCAAGCCAATGAAGAGAAGGTACAAATCAATCGACAACTATATGGATGTAGTGAACCAATGGAGAAGAAGGCCTCAAGTCTTGTGCCGAAGGCTAGGGTTCTACATTCGCTACTCTTCCATTTTGTTCTACCAAGAATAGGATCGAGGAATCTGGTAACGACCTTAGATGAGCAATGTCTATTTCATCTACTCAATCACCAGTCCATGGATCTTCCATATCTAATCCTCCATTACATGGTAAAGTCGAAGAAAGACTCGACTGCCCGATCGTATGGTATGATGCTGACAAGAATCTTCAGAGATTCTGGAATTCTTCTGGAGAGAGGAAGCAGGATGAAGATGAATATCAAAAGTGTCATTAAGTCTACAACTATTAGTAGAATGGGCTTGAAAAATCAGGAAAAAGAGGATACAGATTTTAAGACGATAGCAAGGATTGAGGGGGAGTGTGTTGTTAAGCAAAGCCTGAGTGAAAAAGTAACTCCCACAAGAAAATCAAAATCTCAATCCACTAGAAGATTGTCTACAGAAGGACTGAAGAAATCGCCAGACGATGCAATAAAAGTTAAGGCAATTTCTTAAAAAGAAGAAAGCCAGGTGCAAAAGACAAAGACACAAGTGACCTTGAAGAGAAAAGGAGAGACACTCCTTTCGGAGAAACCTAAACAAGTAAAAAGGTCGCCTAGACTACAAACCCTGCGTCAACAAGAGGAGAAGAAAGCTACAGAGTTAACTCAGAGTGGAGACTCTGGAAAGAAAGCACTGTGGGCAACCAGATCTCTAGTTTCAATTTTGAAGGAAGATTCAACAAAATTGGCTAAAAAGAATGAGATTAAGAGAAAGTTAGAATTTAAGAAGAAGAAGCCTTAACCTCAATCTCAACAACAAACTCCTAGGCTGATTGAAGAATGTTCAAAGCAGAAAATTTGTCAGAAAAAGAGCACTCCAACTGCTGTTCAACAGAAGAAAAGGTCAGTTGTATACAGTCTAGCACAGGTTAATCCTTCTCAACCAATGAGAAAAGAGGATTTGAAAATAAAGATTATTGAAGAAGTTTAACCTGTCAGGAGTAGTAGCTCTATAATTATAAGAGAACCCCTGAAAAGGTTAGTCAAGGTACAATTTGAACCAATCTTGGTAAATAGTGGTACAATGCCTCTGTTGAATGATGGAGAGATAAGGTTGTATAGTGTTTCGCGGGATGAGAGATCAAAACCATACCCAACACAGATAACCAAGCAGAAGTACACATTTTCCCACTTACAAAAAGAACAGTGATAAAGATTGTACCTGACATTCAGCCAAGACCTTACATTGTTCGTAATGAGGAAAAGGGGAAGAAGAAAATGTATCCTGAAGGGTTGATGAGTGATCTGAAAAAAGATCAGATTGAAGCTGAAGTGAGAAACATAGATGAGGCATGTTATGCAGCTCATCACAGAGGAATTCATGTTTCCCACCACATTTGAAAGGCATCAGGAAGTTATTATGGTTGTCGAACCACTGATGAAACCTCTCAGGTAGTTGGCAGAATAACAAAAGGGTAGTACAGAACTATCAGAGTTGGAGAAATTAGTTACAATATAGAGACTCTTGTGCACCTAATTATGCACATTAAACCCTTGAGTTCAATGTCTTCAATTGGAGATGTACTACACCTATTTGGAAAACAAGTTCCAAGACTACCCAGACCTGATGACCTTGATCTCCCGGAAAGAAACTTGTCTTTTAAACCTCCTATTTTTACAATCATTGAACCAGATGTTATACCTTCATACGCATATAGTACTGCTATTGGTTTTGAAGTAGTACAACAGAAGAATGATGATGCCTTAGTCAAAGACATTGGAGAAATTTATGACAAGGTTGATGATCTGCGTATTTTAATGGGTGACTTGCATAAGGAAATAGCGGGTATACGACAAGACCTCAAGTTACTCCGTACTGAAATGAAGGAAATGTTCTCTGAAATTATGAAGCATCTTCGGTCATAATTTTTGATCAATAACAAATAGGGAGAGAAAGGAGAAAATGAGAAAGATAGGGGGAGAAGAAGAAGAAGAAGAAAAGAAGAGAAGTGTATAGAAGATAGTAAAGTTTACAATTTTTTCAATTGTATATCTTCTTATAAATAATACTCGACTATCTTTCTAAAACTACGATTATTTGTTATCATCAAAAAGAGAGAGATTGTTAAGTCAAAATGACTTTATGATTAATAATTTTGATGAAAATCAAATAATAATAATATTAGAAAGTGAGACGGAAGAAGAAAGTAAGACAAAAGAAAGTGAGACGCAAGCAGAAACTAAGACGAAACGGAAGCAGAATCTATGACGAAGCAGAAGCCAAAATGAGATGAAGTGGAAGCGAAACTAAGACGAAAGAAAATAAGACGAAGCGGAAGCGAAAGTGAGACGAAGGAAAATAAGACGAAGCGGAAGCGAAATTAAGACGAAAGAAAATAAGACGAAACGAAACCGAAACTAAGACGAAAGAAAATGAGACGAAGTGGAAGCGAAAGTGAGACGAAAGAAAGTAAGACGAAGCGGAAGTGAAAGTGAGACGAAAGAAAGTAAAACGAAGCAGAAGCAAAACTAAGACGAAAACGATATGAAGACGATGACCTGATATTACGTCGAATGGTTAATCAGTTTGAGTTAGTTACAGAACTCAACCGAATAACTGTTTCTTCAAAGATCAAGAAACAAGAAGAAAGAAACAATTATCAAGAAGCAGTAGAAGACGAAGGCTATAAATACGAGTCAGAGTCGGAGACTGAAAAAGTTAGAGATTTTGAAAGTTAGTGATTTTGAGAAATACTATATTCATTGTGCTAAACTCTAGAGCTATTATTTTCTAGACCTGAAGAGGCTCTGTGGAAAGGATACTTGTATTTTTGAGAAGTATAGTGAAATCTCAGAAAGGATTTTGAGGACTGGACATAGTCTACGGTTTGAGGTGAACCAGGATAAAACTGCTGTGTCAACTTCTACTCTCTTACTCTCGACTTTTAATTTCTATCGTTTTATACAAGTACTTAGAAGTTGATTGCAATACTTCGTGATACTCTCACTCAATAGTTTTGAAAAAGCAAGTTTTCAAAGAAATTCAAAAGGGGGATTGTATTCAAGAAAAAAAGATACACAATTCAACCCCTCTTCTTGTGCATTTTGTATATCAAACATAAAGTCTATACTAACGCGTGATTTACTTCAAGTCATACATAAAAATAATCAAATAGGGCATTCAATAATTCTTACACAATACCCAATTCAATAAACAAAAGATAATATAATCAATTCCTAAGAGAGAAAGAATAATAAACACAATGCTTAACCAGGTTATTCGGTGTCAATATTACCTCCGAATCGGTGTTGGAAAAGTCAACCCTCCATAGGTCTCTAAAGGAATGGAGTTTTGCCTCTTCTCTTTTTCAAAATCGAGACCTCACATCTCCAAAAATGATTCCTCCAAATTTTCATACCCATCTGCAGTCACATTATGTCTATTTATATTAAAAAGTATTCAGGTGAGGTGGTAAAATGTCATAGGCTTGACTTTGTGTGTCACACCCATGAATTATTTGTCATTCTTCATTCCTTTTGACATTTTTTTGTTTCCTCATACTCTAGCCCTTCTTCTTCTTGTTCCATAAAGACAAGTGAATGTGAATCTTAAGAAGACAACTCAAATATTGTGTTTTCAACTCATTTTAGCTCTTTCACTTTCGAATTGTACCTAAAACCAAATATGTACTAAAGTGAATGTCTTTAAGCATTTCATAGCAATAATCATTAAGTGGTATGGAATAAATATATAATCAATTAAGCACATATCAAGGAGGATGGCATTAGGTTGCCCAGGTCGAGTTAGGGAGATATATCTGCTCAAGGTTTGCTCCCATTCATAAGTATGAAATCCCAAATATAGAATATGTTGAATTCTTCCCCATATGACTTTCGAATAATTACAAGCAAAGAAGATATGATTTTTATCTTCGTCCACCTCCCTGCATAAAACACAAATTGAATCGTGATGTCCAAACCATCTATTTTTTGTCCTTAGCCTGTTTCTGATCGCTAACTATGAGATTATGGAAACTTTTGGAATAAGTGAATTTTAAGGCACCTCAAAAATAATGCTATTAAAATTTGCATGGACAGAAGAGTTAGTTAACTTTCCTTGCTTACTCTCGGTCCAAATAAATTGGTCTTCACAGAAGCTATCTCTAAGGTCTAGCAAAAACTCCCTCAAAGTCGAAAAGCCCCTAAAATTACGTTGCTAGTCCCCATTATAGATGACAGTTGAAACTTTAGCAAACATAGGTAGATTTCTTAGATGCTCTAACTTTGGTCGATGAATAAGGGGGCTAACTTCGGACCAATTATCGAACCATAGCCAAGTAGTTTCTCCATTCCCCACCTTACATCTGGTGTATGGATATAAGAAGATTCTCAAGTTTAATAGTTGATTAAAAATCCACGAGAATTAAGATGATTTTGAGAGTTGCCAAAAACTCAAAGTTGCAAAGATGCACCTTGTGTACCCATTTTACCCAATTAGTCGTTTTGTCATTGAACAACCTCCGGAGTCTCTTGCTTAATAACACTTTAATAGATATAATCCTCAACCCTCCTTGCATCTTTAGTTTTCAATTTGTTCCTTAAAAGTTCTTTATATTTAGAATTGTTATTCAACAGCTACCAATATTTTGTATCGGCCAATTAGTATCCATTTTTGAAATGAAATCATTGTAATAAATACCTTTTTTTGATCAATATGAAACGATATTCATAGCAATGACCCAAAAAACCAAAGAAACCCATAACTTTGATTTTTTGGGCACCTCCACAAACGGGGTAGTGCTAAATTTTATAAAGCACTATTATGCTTGTTTACTTTCTTTATAAGGCAACAACTACAACCAATCTTATGTAACAAGAAAATAAACAACGTACTTACGATGGTAAAGTGATACATATCAAACAAAGACAAGTGAAATGGATTTTTAATGAGAAGATGCATGCAGCAAATCTAAGGCAGACAAAACATAAATTATAGAGTGAAATAATTTGATCATCCATTCTTGTTGAGTGTATACTCCATAAGATTAGGCAATCAGTTACATAAATAGACTCTAGGGTAGACAACTCCAAACAGTGAATATCCAAAAAATTATTTAAAAGCATAAGAAACGATGTCCATATCTAGAAATACCAAAAAATTGTTATTTTTTACTCTTTCCTTCCGATAATTTTTAATTTTTGGAGTTAAAGATTATGATTTGGTGAAACCACCTTAAAGTTGTTTCGTGTCTCTTTAGATTTGAATTTTGAATGAGAAATTCGTTATGAACGGAGTTCTACAGAATGGACCCTAATTTGGCTGTGTAAACAAT
This sequence comes from Erythroxylum guanchezii, assembly GCA_025629825.1. Classification (NCBI taxonomy): domain Eukaryota; kingdom Viridiplantae; phylum Streptophyta; class Magnoliopsida; order Malpighiales; family Erythroxylaceae; genus Erythroxylum; species Erythroxylum guanchezii. The sequence continues at coordinate 28,351,252 of JAOTAX010000005.1, read as the reverse complement.
GCCACATTGTTATCTCCTGCATTGCTACGCATCCTCCAAATCATTTTTCTCATGACTTAGTGTGCCACATACGCTCTTCCATTGATGGAAGAAAGAAGTCCCATTTCCGGACCCAAGACATGTTCAAGATACCAACTCGAGCCCTGCCAATGATTACATTGTAAACTTTTGATCCCTCTTTAGATGTACAACCATTAAAACACCATCAAATGATTTTCATCTCCGCACGGCTATTAAATAAGGTACACAAGAATACACCAAAAAGCCTTTATATCTTTTGTCTCTTGAACATCTACGACCCATCACAAAAGAGAACGCAAGAATACTTTGGAAGAAGAAATGGATGCACTAAAAAGAAGGAAATAATATAAAGGAAATTGTGGATAAATCAACAAGAACGAATCAAGTTCCCCGTAACTGGATTTTTATTCTTTGAAAATACAATAATAATGGCTGTAACTGGAATTTTATTTTCTAAAAATACTAGACTAATGGTTCATATACAAGATATAAAGTAAGATTAGTTGTTAATGGTCATATTCGGACATCAGACATTGATTATCGAGAGAGATATTTGTAAAAATGGCAAAAATTACATCATAAGATTTTTATCGTCTTTTGTAGCTTTTTTTAATTGATAACTCCGACAGTATGATGGGATGAACGTTTTCTGCATGGAAACCCTGAAGAAGAAATCTACATGAGCTTTTCACTAGATTTTGAAGAAAAGCAAATTATTAATAAAGCATTGTAGACTCAGAAAAGCTTTATATGGATTTAAACAATCACCGAGAGTTTAGTTAGAGATACTCACAAAGGTAATAAAAGGAGCAGGATAACAGAGCCAAAGGAATCATACTCTTTTCGTTAAGCACGTGGCTACAAAAGGATTAATAGTTTTCCTAGTATGTGTACGATGCTCTTGTCACAGGAAATCATCATAAGATAAACAACTTGGAACATTGTCATGCCAAGGAATATGAGATAAAAGAATATGACATTTTGAAGCATTTTTTATAATAGAATTCCCCTACTCAGAATAAGGGATATCCATTGCACAACAAAAATATGTGACATATCCTTTGAAAGAGAAAGAAACTTGGATGGAAAATGTAATTATACCTATTGAATCAAACCAATAGCTTTGGGAGCTAAAAATAGAACAATTATACATAGAGAAAAGTACCAAAAGCTTGTAGAAAAACTTATCTTTCTCATTCTCAGGCAGGCATAGAGTATTAAGTGTGATTAGTCAATTCAAGCTTGAAAGGTAGTCTAAGAAAAGGGATTACAGGCATAGAGTATTAAGTGTGATTAGTCAATTCAAGCTTGAAAGGTAGTCTAAGAAAAGGGATTACAAGCAGCTAATCGAGTGTGACATTACTTGCACAATAGTCTTAAGAAAAGGAATTATATTTATAGGAAATAATGCACCAACATTTGAAAGTTATGCAGACTATGTGAAGACAAAATAGAAAATCAGCTTCTGGCTCTTACACATTTTTTCTAGTAATTAGCAACATAGAGAACTAAAAATCAAAACTATGGTGTAAAGGTTAGTGGGTTGAATCTGAATTTGGAGCAATGACTTAAGGGCTATATGAGTTACTATGAATTAAAGTTATCTCAGTGATCTGAAAATCAAAGGGACAGACCTGTAAAGTTATAAATCTCAGCAATTAACATTGCTCATATTTTTGTATAATGACAGGACAGAGCATATAAAAATTGATAATTGTTTTATAAAAGAAAGGTGGAAGTTGGTCTTATCTGCACACCTTGCATTTCTTCAAGGAATCAACTAGCAAATGTTTTGACTAAACGACTTAATAATGCTACCTTCCATGTGATTGTTGATGATATCATAATCCCAAAAATAACGAAATCGCAAGGGTAACTAGATTGCATTTTTTAGATTCTTATATGACAAACAGAAGTTGCCTGATTGAAACAGCTACTAACGTTAGAGGGCTCAATCAAAAGAAATAGTAAAATACTTGATTTGAAAACTGAGACAGAAAGACCAAAGATATGTTTATCCCTTCTCAATTCCATCACCATTCTGATAGAACTCTCAATAGCCGAGGGAGTTCTTACCGAATATTATTAGTGTATGACGACAATGTCTGTCAAATTACAAGGTATTATGCAGTCAACTTCGAGAGTGCTGCTCTCTCCAGCCTAAGGCTCACAGTATATTCCTTCTAATTGCCTACCTCCCTCCCAATCATTACAGCATTTATATTAACTAACTTCTTACGTCAGCCAAATAACAAGCACTGCTATTCTCTCCCCTCCCACATGCACGTAACATTCCCCTGCCCCTTACCATAACAGAAAGTGGTAACTTTACTCAGTTACCATTTCCTTCCCCCTTCTAGAATACACCTTAGTGATAGGAGGTCTAACATTGCTCCCCCCCATAAGACGCACCTTGTCCTCAAGGTGAAAATCTGGAAATTGTCCCATAATGTCATCAAACTTTTCCCAAGTATTGTCTGAATCTGCTAACCCTTGCCACTTGATCAAGACTTCCAATCCTTGAGGTCCCCCGAGTTGTCTTACTGCCAAGACTTGTTCAAGTTGCACCAATGATCCCTCCTCCCCTGTCCACGTATCAAGTAAAATTAGCTGATCTGTATCTTCTCCTACCACGGCTTTCAGCTGTGACACATGGAAGATAGGATGGATTTGGGCTGATTCAGGTAATTGCAACTCATAGGCCACTTCTCCAATCCATCTCAAAACTCGAAATGGACCAAAATACCAAGGGGCTAGTTTCTCACTAACTCTTTTTGCTACTGTCAATTGTCTATATGGAGCAAGCTTCAGCCATACCATGTCTCCCACTTGGAAAACCACTGCTCTCCTGTGCTGATCAGCCCTGCTTTTCATGTCATTTTGTGCCTTAGATAGGTGCTTTTTGATTTTGGTCAGGTAATGGTCTCTATGCTGCAGTAATATATCAATCGTCTCCATTCTTGAACCCCTTGATCCCATCTGAAAAATGGGAGGAGGTCCCTGCCATATAATACCTTAAATGGTGTAGTTTTTAGAGCTACATGGTAGGAGGTATTGTAGAAAAATTCTACCCAACCCAACCATTTCGCCCATTGCTTGGGGGTATCTCCTGCAAGGCACCTCAAGTAGGCCTCTAATGACCTATTTACCACCTCCGTAGCAGCATCAGATTGGGGATGGTAGGATGAGCTGAATTTGAGAGCTGTTCCATGCATCTTGAAAAGCTCCCCCCAGAATTTGCTTAGGAAAATCTTATCCCTGTCGGAAACTATTGACCTAGGGAATCCGTGTAGCCTCACAATCTCCTTGATGAATAATTAAGCCACTGATTGGGCCGTGTATGGGTGCTTAAGGGGTAAGAAGTGAGCATACTTGCTCAGCCTGTCTACAACCACTAAAATAGTTGTATATCCAAGGGATTTAGGAAGTCCTTCAATGAAATCCATAGTTATATCATCCCATACCTGATTTGGAATTACAAGTGGCTGTAAAAGTCCTACTGGAGATACTGTTAAGTGTTTATGCTGCTGACATGTTAAACAGGCAGCCACAAACCTATAGATTCCTTTCTTCATTCCCTCCCAATACAACTCCCTAGCAATGCGCTTATATGTTTTTAACGGCCCTCTATACCCCCCCAAATGGCTCTCATGAGCATCCTTCATAATTTGGATTATATATGCAGAGGTAGGAGGGATTACCAATCTGTCCTTGTAGTAGAGCTAGCCTTGCTTCACCGTATATGGGGGTTTAAATCCGGGGTCTTTGCTGACAGCTTCAGCCAACTCCCTCAGCTTGGTATCAGCTGCTATTTCCTTCAAGATTTCTTCCATATCTATGATCTTGCATGCCATAACAGTCCGCAATTCTTCCTCGTATTGTACTCGTGAAAGAGCATCCGCCACCTTGTTCTCCCTACCTGGTTTGTACTCAATGGAGAAGTCAAAACCCAACAGCTTGGTAATCCATTTTTGATAGTCAGGGTGAATCTCTCGTTGCTCTAACAGAAACTTTAATGGTTTTTGGTCAGTTCGAATAACAAATCTATGGCCCAGGAGATACGATCTCCATTTCCGGACAGCCAATACAATTGCCATTAACTCCCTTTCATAAGCAGATTGCCCCTTCCTTTCGGAAGACATTTACTGGCTATAGTAAGCAATTGGCCGATTATTTTGCATCAGCATAGCTCCCACCCCCGAAGCTGCAGCATCAGTCTCCAAAATGAAGGGTTGGTTGAAGTTAGGTAAGGCCAATACAGGCATGGTGGTCATGGCCTGTTTCAGCTTATGGAAAGCCCTTTCCGCCTCCTCTGTCCACTTAAAGTTATTCTTCTTGAGCAGTTGCGTCAACGGCCATGCAATGTGGCTGTACCTTTTAACGAATTTTCAGTAATAACCCGTCAACCCTAAGAACCCCCTCAATTCCTTCAAGGTTTCTGGTTTAGGCCACCTTAGCATGGCCTCAATTTTGGACTGATCTGCTGCAACACCCTGTCTTGAAACAATGTGACCAAGATATTCCAAGTGAGGCTGCCCAAAGATACACTTCTTATAGTTAGCATATAGCTGCTGCTCTTCCAAAATACTCAAGGTCACCCTTAAGTGGTTTAAATGCTCCTCCTTACTTCTGCTGTAAACTAAAATGTCGTCAAAGAATACGAGTATAAACTTTCGAAGATGGGGTTTAAAAATCTGATTCATCAATGATTGGAATGTTACCGGGGCATTTGTCAAGCCGAAGGGCATTACTATAAATTCATAATGCCCTTCATGTGTGCGAAATGCGATTTTCTCTATATCTTCCTCCTTCATCCTTATTTGATGATAACCGGACTTCAAATCGATCTTGGAGAAAATGACTGCC
>JAOTAX010000005.1:28319825-28334157 GCA_025629825.1 Erythroxylum guanchezii | reverse complement strand
TTAACCTCACATTCTTTAAGTAATTACCTCAATAAATAAACCATAACTCAATTATCTTTTTCTCCATTAATTTAACACCATCTAGGTTCATTTTTAACCTCAACTCAATTTAATTAAACCATTGATAAATTCCTAACATTATATATGTCAACAATTACACAACCAAGTTTAGCATTTTTTTAATTTTAGATTTCTTAGGACAGGTTTCGGGTCAAATTTGTATGGATATTTTGACATAGAAGTTCAACTTTTGAGCAATGTGTTCTTCTAAACAAATGTTCTTCTATCCCTTAAGTTTCTAAGGAACTATAGTTCATACAATTTGGTTCATTATTTATAAAGTTATCCCCAAAATACTACATACTATTATTAAATAGTGACAGAATCCAAAACTCAACTTCAATCGAAATTTCAAAACTCTTCGAGACAGAAATAAAATTCTATTCCTTCATGAAAGTTGTAGACCTATGTATTTAGTTTAATTTACAGTTAAAATCACCCATTTGGACACCTTTAGGTCAAATAATGCCCAAAATATCAATGTATGTGCAGTGAAACCTGTTCAGTGAAACTACTACAATTAACTCATGTCTTACACCTTCAACACCACCCTTCACCCAAATTTATGAATTCCACTTCAATGCCTCAATTACACGTCAATTTTCTGTCTAGAACCAATTCCAAAGTCATTCAGTAAGAAGCTCACAATCCTTATCTTTCATACATTAAAACTGAAACAGCATTTGCCAAACTAGAATTATTTTTCCGACGCCTAATGTTTAACATCATAACACATATTTCTGGGCCTCAATTACACAGCAATTTTTTGTCCATAACCAATTCCAAAGTCATTCAGTAAGCAACTCACAATCCTTATCTTTCATACAATAAAACCAAAACAGCATATGCTAAACTAGAATTATTTTTCCAGCACCTAATGTTCAACATCATAACACATATTTCTGGGCAAATTAGGTATCATAAAACTTATATGAATACATGCTATCAAGTGTAGAAATCCCTTACCTCTTTAACTTCAAAGAACCAGCTGAACCAACCCTTCTAAACAATCAACACATATAAAGATTTGCAAGTGAAGATGATCCAAAACCAAGCAAAATTCCAGAAGTTGAGAGGGGTGAGTAGTTTCGGTTGAAAGGAGCAAAAGTTAGTGAGTAGGATGCTGAAATGAGCTGGAGTGATTCAGCTTTTGCTTTGCTAGGTGTCCTCAAATTATCAAGCCATATGTCTTAATGCATGTAATGCCTTTTGCCTCAATAAGATGCTGCCAGTAGTCACCTACAAAACCAGTCCACATATCAATCACCCAATGGTGCCAAATGTCATTTAAAGTATAGGTGTAGTCATACTAATTTTCATATACCAATTTCACTTGGCACTTAATACTTTTCCTAGTCCAAATATACATTTAATTACCTTAATACTCTAATGATATCAATTAATTCCAATTTACTAACTATAGTCCATCAATACTAAAATTCAAGTCATATGCCTTTCACATTCAAATCATAGCACAATTTTAACTCCTATCTCACGTATACTTTCATGAACATGTATCATTTCAACTAGGGTATATTTTGGAGCCTTACACCTTTGACCTACCTCTATCATGTCTAATATAGCACATGTATGCTGACAAGTAATTCTAGTAATTTATTGCTTCATACAAGTGCAAGTCATCTTCCCCAAACTAACTATTGTTTGCCAAAAGTATATGTGCTTAAATTCAAACAACCTTCAATTACTGAAATAGGAAATCTAGTTGTTGGCATACTTCTTTGGCTTTGAAAAATTGGTTGAATTCATGGGCAAATATATCATGTCTACTTTTCATCTCCTTTCTTTTCTTATTGAGTCTATTCATCATAACCCTCCGCATTATCTCAAGCCTCGTCAAAATAGGTATTTCTTGAGCCTCTTTAATGTAAGCATTGAAGCGCTTTAAAAGATTGCTCACTAGCATATCATATTTTACTCTCACAAATATATATGTTCCTATACCACTTGATTAACAGAATCAAAATGACCCAATCATATGCTTGCTTGATAACACTCTTCAATTTCTTTATATACACATCATATTAATTATATGCATATTCCCTTGTTTCATTTCATTTCATTCCATATCATATCCTTTATGTACACATCATATCTTATACTAACAATCCCTTTTTGCATGCACCTAGGCACATTTATAAGCACATAAATGCTCCAATCCATATAAGGACTTCAAGATAAAAAAACTTCCATTATTAAACTAAAATATAGCCAGGTTATAGCTTCTTCATTTCCTTCAGTTTTCACATGCCTCATCTATCAACAATTGTCCATTTTAGAGTATAATTCTACCAACATACATGGAGGACCAGGAGGAGAGAGTCTTCTCGTACATACTGGAGGATCTATTACTAACCACGAGCATGCAGAGAGACTTGTAAGTATTTACACTTTACATTTATGTTCTGATTTTTTTTTTACTTTGTTGTATATCAATTTAAATTAATGTGTGAATTTTGGAATGAAAATATGTGTATTATGGAGAATGATAATGTTATAAATGTCTGGGGCCATATATGTGTATTTGGAGAATGATAATGTTATAAATGTCTAGTATCATATATGGTTATGTTGTTAAGTAATTTTCTTTGCTCAATAGGGGGTAAATATTATAAAAATAGAGGAAATTCCGTTGAAAATTTTATAAATTCTGGTTGACTTATAACATTTTATTCTTATGCAGGAAAAGTCTATGGGCATGAGGCCTACACCCCGACAAATTTTTTTGCACACTTACACTAAGAAGCATAATAGTGTGACATTCGTTAACACCCGACTTAGAGAACTTAATGTATATGAAATTTATGCTTTAATATTAATTCTTAATAATTATCACTTACTAATATAAACATTGTCTCCTAATAGGACTAAATACAAGAAATTATTCAATGACAATCTTAGCACTCTAAAGTTGTTGATGAGAGTTAGACATATCTTGATGCATTGGGTAGTAGGGACCGTCGTGGAAGGATCTTCGACTTAGGTTCATTTGCGAACACATGTTATTCGCAAGCCTCTACGTCCAACACAGCAACATGTAGTAGATGACCGACAGCCAATGAAGTTAATGAGCTTCAGAGCATAGTGTAGACATTGGCAACTCAATTGCAACAGTCGATGGAGTACATAGCTCAACTCCGTAGTGAGATGGATGAGTTGAAGGGGAGGGGTAGCACCTTATCACAGTAATCAAAGCGTGCGTGATCACCAAATCAATAATGTACTTGTAATCATTTCATTTGAATAACAAATACTTATTATGTATAATTTAATGTTTTTATTATCAATTAAGATAATTTTAACTTTATATCATCAATCAAAAACTATTATGCACAGATAATTTATAAATATTGAAATTATGCATTAAACATAAGATCATAAAATAAAATATAACGTCGACAATTTTATTAAAAATTAAAAATATTTACTAACGAGAAACAAGTGTACTTTGGTAAAATGCATTATATTTGCCGATGGAACACAAGTCTACGTCGATAAAATCCATTATATTTATTTACAGAACACAAAAAATCGTTGGTAATATTGACAGCCCGTCGCCAACTTTACTGACAGGATTTACCGCAAAAAAACCATCGATATACTCACCAATGGAAAAATCATAACTGTTGGTACTGTTGTAATAAAGTTACCAATAGAATAACCAATACCGTCTGTAAATATGCCGACAGAAAAATCTTGACCGTCGATAAATTTATTGACGGTCCACGGAACAAACAACTGTTGGTATATTCACCAACGGTTACATAACCGACGGATATTCTGTTATTTGTCGAAAATTATTATCTACGGCCATTTTTACGATGCCTTGGTCCGTTTGTAAATTCCATCACTAAGTTGTCTTACTGGCAGATCTGTCGTTAAACGACATTTTTCTTGTAGTGGACATGGGATGACACATAAGCATAATTTAGGCTGTGTTTAACCAAAAGTTATTATTTTCTCCGTGATATGTCTTACACTTCTTGACAAATATCATCCCAAAGCACATCTTCATCAAATATCTAAATCATAATATAAATAAATTAAATAATGTTAATTTATATGAAAAAGAAAAAATATTGAATAGATACACTTTATAGCAATCACACAGCATAAGTATCACATCTCATTCATTCTAATAAAGTTAAAACCGATTGATGAGGATGATGGTATAACTACTTTCTTGTATGCTAGCCAACAGATAAATCATAGTTGACTTCAAACCAAGCAAACAATGACACGTTGTTCCTTAATAACATAAATGTGGATAAATTATTTGGGTTCTTGCACCTTCTTAGCAGAAGAAGCATGACCAGAATTTGCTCCCGCACTTAATCTATTTATGAAGTCTCTCGTGTGCTCAATTTCCTTTTGTTGTTTTTCCTATATAACAATAATAACATATTGCGCTTCAATCCATGTTGCCTTTGAGATAGTATATTGAGCATAATTACCCTCATAAATCCCGGATACTCCCATATCGATTTCTTCAATTTTTGTATGTAATACTTTACAAAAATGCAAATAAGTACGATAATAAGCTTTCTAGGCAATAGCTAATACAAGTCTCAAGATAGTGCAATAATTGAGAGAGCAGAGAAAGTAACATATAGGAAACAACACACAATAATAGACAGTTGGGATGCTTACAAATAATAGACTAGGCTCCACCCTATCTATAAACACAAAGTAAGCTATTCTTCTGAATTGTACGTTTAGAAAGGAAAAACTTTCTCAACCTTTCATTGTTTATCATGAAACAATGACCACACTGTTCATTGGAAGAGATTAAGGCATCACTCTCTCTAATATTTATCATGCATATGCAGTATTCATATGTACATACTTATTGTTAGAATCCGACCGTGATTGAACCACGAGTGTAGCAGAAAACAAAAATTATTTACAGATTTTGAGTAGGTCCCCATAATTGAATAAACTTGAATAAAACATAAAATGATTTAGAAATCGTATCTTGTTCGTTTTTCTGTTGAAAAATCTTTGAAACTTTTTCTGATTGATCAATCACAAGCTATTCAAGTATCCAGCTTCTGATGGTATCCACAGAGCAATTCTCAAACTGATTTGAGAGGAAGAAGACAAAAAGTGCTAGCTTCCAAAAAGCTCTTCCCTTTAAATAGAAAAAACCATAAGAGTCTTTTATTAAAATTAAATCTCTTTAATTATAATTAAAATAAAATTCTAATTCTAATTAATTTAATTTTAATAAAATCAACTATCTCATCTTTGATCCCCAAAGTTTCTTAAACTTTATAATTAAGTCTAACTTAATTAAATTGATTTTTTTTCACAAATTACTCTTTGATGTGTGACTTATTAGGTTCCTAATAAATTGACAATGATTATAAATTATAATTATAATTCACAATTAGAATTGGATAAATTAAAACTTTTTTTAATTTATCTTTAATTCTCCAATTAAATCATTCATAATTATTAATCATGATTGACGTCTAGCAATATGTCATGATTACCCAAATATCAGGAATGTCAAAGTAATTGACTTAGCCTATCCATGCATGGCTATAATATATAATTTAATCATTTCTTCATTCAATATTCTAATTGGACAGAGTATGGATACAATGTCTACTCTTAGCTTCCAATCATGTTCGTTCTTGCTAATTAGAAATTGATTTATAATTGAAATTTGAAAACTCCTTTTCAAATATCAATTCACTTTGGCCAAAAAATTCCATAAATCATTACCAATTAAGAATGGTAGAATGTTCTCTCTAATTACTTTAAAGTGATGAATCATATATTGACTTACTCAACTATTAACATATGATTCATACTATACCCAATTACTACGAACTAAATTATCCTAGGATGATTCATAAGTAGCATCAAAACACATTAATTCTTACACTAGATATCTTGGTAATCTCAAGTCTGAGGATCAATTATACAACCATCATTATGAGATATTTCATAGACACATAAGTAATATTCTATCCCAAATTTTCATAATCGGGTCAGTTCAGTGACTTATTCTCTAATAATCACCCACATATAAGTATTTCTATACTTTAATTTATGAGATAAATTACTTTCTTCATGAGAAAGAAACATACTGTGTGCTAATTTTACCATTTCAACAATATCTAATCTTGATAAAACTATAATTAGGAACATTTAGGAATAAAGCATAAGTATAAATTGAATCTTATAATTATGATCTCATTATAATTTTAATTACATAGTAATTATTCCAAGGATTTTATCTTTAGTACTAAAACATAAAATATTAATTAAATTAATACATAAAGATAAATAAAGACTTTTCATTAATTCAAAATAATGTCATATATTAATTTATATCCAATTGAGTGGCTGCAAGGGCATAAACTAATACTTATATATATATATATATATATATCTGGCCCATGTCAGATCGCACCAATATAAATATGAAGCATAACATACGCATTCATTACCTCATGCATGTTCTCATGTCCACTTTTGATAGATCATGTGTTCTTAAAGCACATTCATTTTTAATAATCCCTAATAATTGATCATGTATGTTCTTAAAACCAAGAAGTTGGCAGTTAATTGGAAAAACAAGAGAGCATGCATAAGTGGAAAAATTGTAGAGAGAAGTAGGGGCTTCTCTCACTAGGATGTTAAAGATTCCACCAAATTAGCAAAAGGGCTTGAGAAAGGCATTATAACAAATTATCCAACTAAGTCAACTCAAGATAGGCAAAGGTAACTATGGTAGAAAAAAATTGGGAACTATAAAATTGAGGAAAAAAATACAAAAAAAAAAGTGAGAGAATAGAGGAACAAAGGAACTTATCACACAAAGCACAAGACAACAATAATGCATGGTTAAAGGACAGAGAAATTGGATTAACAATTTATTTTCAATTATGCTACCATAACACAAATTTATTTTGAATTTTGATACAATAACTGTGAGATTTTTTAAGGCTTTGATTAAATAGTTGTTTCAAGAGATGGAGATGTTCAAGTATTGAAAGAGAAGGCAGTGAAGGTGGTAGGTTTCTTCGTGAACTTCTAGTGCAGAGAAATCTCTGAAGGCAAGGAATAGGAAGAACCCAAAAGAAATAGGAGCAAATGAAGCAACAAATATGGGAACAAATAGAGAAGCATATGAAACAAGATATACAACAAATGGAGAAATTGGAGCACAAAAGACACTAAAGATGTAGGAGAAATCAGTTGTAAAGTTGCTTTTTTGAACAAAAAAACCTGTTTTAAAATCACACAAAATGTGATTTTTTTGGTTTTTTATAAAGTTGTTTGTCATTTTCTTATTTTTGAAAACAAAACATGACAACAATACTCAACCAAACACGTTGTAGCAAGTTGTTTCTTTTTAAAAAAAAAATGAAAATGACAACAAAAAGTCAAAGAAAATAAGGAACCAAACGATTCTTTAATTCTCAAGATTGAATATGGTCCTTTAGCAAACATTATATCTAAATAATTAATAAAAGGACTAGATATTTTTAACATTTACATAACTTAAAGAATTCCAAATAATGTTAATTAAAATCTTTAGTATACAATGTTTGTATTACTTAGTTTTACATTATGATACTAAATCTTTTTTGAGTGAATTATCTAACCTTTGAAAATCCTAACAAATAATGACACAAATTTACAGAATATCTAGCTTAAATTCATTACTATATTTTTGTAATAATGATATTCACCTATTATTTAAATGTAAATTCTTCTCGTATTCATGGAAAGACATTTTAAGCCCCTGCAACATAACTCTTCCTCTGGTCACAAATTGTTGAATGAAGCTGTCAAATGCATTTTGCATCTTATAATCTAGTTTATGGAATATGGAAAGAACGTAACAAGAAGATATTCGAGTAAATAGGTTTTTTCTAGTAGATCTCACAACAAAAATCAAAGATGGGTTTTTTCATCAACGGAATTTATCAAGGTTTCTGCCCCATCATCATCGAGATAGCTCTAATCTAATGCCTTTGCGTACAAGGCCCTGTTAGCAAACTCTTGGGGTCAATTGGTGGAAATAGGTCGGTTATCTCTGATCATCTAGTTTTTCATATGGTTAACCCCTCTCCTATTAAGAGATGTCATATGACAAGCAAATTTAAGTGTATCAAACTCAAATAAATTATTTCCATAGCGTTATGAAAGAATAAAAAATTAAAATAGATATTTTGAAGTATAATTAAAATGCCGACTTAATTGTACCATTCAAAAGCAAGATAATGGGCTGGCAGCAGTAACAAGGTCTATTCTCTATTGGGTGGTGGATGTACGACAAGATAATCGCAATAGCAACACACTGGTGAAAAAATCAATCGGAGAGAGAGAGAATGGCAGGAGGCGGACCAATCTCACAGGACTGGGAACCGGTCGTCATCCGCAAGAAGGCTCCCACCGCCGCCGCTAAGAAGGATGAGAAAGTCGTCAACGCCGCTCGCCGCGCCGGTGCCGAGATCGAAACCCTCAAAAAATGTATTCCCTTTCTTCCTCTCTTGTACTGGGCGTTAACTCTGTCACTTCTTTCTATTGAATTCTTATTTCCTCTCTGTAGACATCAAAAAAAGAGAGAGGGAAGTGTTTGGGATCCACCGTTAATCATTAGCGTTTGTATAAATTAAAGCAAATAAACATCGATTAAGATTAACGGGTATTTTTTGTTTCGTATGTGTAGCAAACGCTGGTACTAACAAGGCAGCCTCTAGTAGCACTTCTTTGAATACAAGAAAGCTGGATGAAGAAACTGAGAATCTTAGTCGTAAGTCCCATCTTTTTCCTTTCTCATATTCACCTGTATTATTATCTTATTATGGAAGATATTATGTTGCACATTTTCTCAATCACTTTGGTTATAGTTGATTTTCATAATCATGTATTGCTAGGGAATTGAGGTCACTTTGAAGATCAAATATATACTTGGCATTAGTTTGCATCTGTTCTTTTGTTTTTTGAATGCTGTTGACCAACAAAAGCTTAAGAAAATGCTTTGTTTCTATCGCTGCTATTCTGAAAATGTGATAATGGGGACTTTAATTAGCTCCCAGTTTACTAGTTTGACATTAGCTGTAACATCTCACTTGAAATTGCTCTGTTAATTTACTCATTGTTTGATATATTTTTTTAATCATTCAGTATTCGCGGTTAACTACCCAGAAACTCAGCATGATCTCTATCCAAGTGCTCTAACATCTTGTTTCGATTTTTTCTTTCAAGCACAGACGAACGAGTGCCTACTGAGCTAAAGAAGGCCATTATGCAAGCTCGAATGGACAAGAAGCTTACCCAATCTCAGCTTGCTCAGGTTCGTATCTCTAATCTTTCTATAATGATATTTTGCATTCTTAGTTAAGATTTCTCAGCTGAGGTTTCTGTTATACAGATGATCAATGAAAAGCCCCAAATAATACAGGAGTATGAATCCGGTAAGGCCATTCCTAATCAACAAATAATTGGGAAGCTGGAGAGGATGCTTGGTGTGAAGCTGCGTGGAAAGAAGTGAAGAGATACAAATACCTACCAAGTTAGCATCCAGTGTGTTGAGTGTTGAGTGTAGTCTTAAGATTGGTGGTGTAAAAGAACTTTTTCTACCGTTGTTGTGGCTTCAACTGAAGTCTTACGATGAATTAGACTATGAATTTCAAGCTGTGACGAAGACTCGTTTTCATGTTCGAACTACTTTTGGTCTTGGCATCAATCACCTCGATGTAGGACGAGTATAAGATATATCATGGTAGTGGCTAAAAATCACAAAAGTTATATAATTTGGATACTGGAATTTGAGTTTTAACTTTGTGATTTTAGCTTAGGTTGTTGGAACTTTAGGCTTGGTATGGCTGAAAACTTAGGTTAGAATTGTTAGAATTTGTGTGAGGTAAATAAGTAAAGAAGGATACAAAATTAGAAATTACTCGAAATTTAAGAATCATTCTTAAAAGAAAATATCACACATGGAAAACTTAAAAATGTTTTCGAGTACACATGCGTATGTATGTAGAAAAGTTTTTCGAATGATTTACTAGCAAAGGGGATGTTCAAAAAAATATTCAAAACAAAATTAAATCACATATTGTCATAAATTTAAGTCTTAAATAATTGAGATAGTATATATACAATTAGGATAACATATCTAATCTACTGCTACTACGTCTTCTCTGATAAGAAAACTTAGCATAAACTAAATTTAGCTTTGTTGTCTTTATTGTTACATTAATTCCTACTCTTCCTCTCATTAAATTAAAGCTTATGGTTGATTGATTTGTCCTTTTTTATCTTTAATAAACTTTTAGCTCTTTTATATCAATTATTCTCAGTTTGTCTGTTGTTCTCCTTGATGTAGAAATATTGATCATTTAAGTCTATATTCAACTTTTAGATTCTAAGATTCAAGTGTTGTTAAAAATTGACCTTTTTTTCTACTTTATAAGAAATTACAAATATCTACTAATTCCTATGACTATAATTTGTTTATCAAGAACATCATATATCAGCCCTTCAAGAAGAAGAATTTTTTCTATAAACTTTTTTCAACTAGAAGGTGTAATGCTTTCTTTTGAGAGTGATTCTTAGAATTTAAGAGTGATTTCTAGTTTCCTACTTTCCGTTTTGTGTTATTCACTAAATTTTAGCAATCTTAACCTAAAACTCTCGCAACTAACCCCATAAAATCCTAGACTAATATTAACTATATTTCCTAATTTTGTGAGTTTTAGCTACTAGTAAGTACTTCTGCTTGTTCTATTTCAATTTGGTATCAAGAGTTTTGGTTTATAATAGCGACACATATCAAAAAGGACATATAAAAAAATATTTCGTGATTGAGAGTGAGATGAAATACTTTTGACAATTACGGAAAGATTAGACATTAATGAGCCTCGATTACAAGGTGCTCTGAAAACTAGTCTGGAAAACAACATCAAATTTATAAGATCATTATTTGTCACATTTTAAGTCGAGGACGATTCAGACAAGTTGGGGAGAATTGATGCAAAAAAAACTTAAAGTGTATAGAAGAAATAAAAGAGAAAAAAATTAGTTAAGCATAAGCCTTAATTTGGTAGGATGAAGGATGAAATTGAGGTGACACCAAAGATAATGGCTAAAATTTATATTATATTAGGATTTTTATTAGATAAGAAGTAGTAGTAAATTAAATATATCATTATACTTTTAGACATGTGTATCCTAGTTATTTAAGTTTTATATAATTTTTATTAGAATATGATTTAAAATTGTTAGAACCCTTTACTACTAGAATAAGAGTTCTAAAACTTCTTTATAAATATATGTACACTTAGCCCTCAAGAGTAAGAAATTCTAAACATTTTCTACAAACTTGAGTTTTCAATTAGAAGGTGTGATACTTTCTACTAAGAGTGATTCTTAGACCCTAGAAGTGATTCATAGTTTCCTACTCTCCACTGTTTTTGTTCCTCACTAGATTCCAACAAACCTGACTTAAAGTTTAGTCATCTTAAGCTTACATTCTAGCCATATTAAACCCTAAATCCTTGCCTAAAATGTCCAGCCATATTAAACTCTAAAATCCCAGCTATAGATAATATGAAATTTTAGCATTCCAAGCTAAAATCTAAACCTAAAACTTAATATTCCAGCAGCTTAATATAAGATACATTTCCTAATTTTGTGAGTTTTAGCTACTAGTTAGTGCTTATTGCATCAACCTCATCAAAGATATCCCTTATGTGCTGTGCAAAATCTTTAGTTTCAATGCTAATTTGTGTTGTTTGTGGTATAACCAAATCAATAGGCTTTCTTGGTTAAATTCTCAAGGCTATCTTAAAAGGACTCTTACCAATTAATTTATTTATAGATTCTTGTATACGAATCTTATTATGAGAAGAATTAGGTGTTAATCATTCACATTGTTCTTGACCGAAAATCTCATCAAGTTCCTCAAGTTTCCATTCACCACCTTTATTTGTCCATCAGTTTAGGGATAAGAAGCACTTGAAACTGAAGCTTAGTGTTTAGTGGTTTCCATAGAGCTTTCCAAAGTAACTTGTAGATTTCATATTACTATTAGAGGCAATGGTTAAATTATTTTATGGAGATGTACAACATCTTTGAAGAATATTTTAGAATCATAAGTCTTGAAAATGCAATTACATATGGATTCATAACAAAACTAATGGCTTCTCTACCACATAACCATTAAAAACTTAATTATTGTTTTTTTTTATTATAGCCAAATACACTAACTCATCATATTGCCGAATTCTGACTTCGCAAAGGAAATCATAGCTTCTTTGTTAATATGATATGTTAGTTTTTCAACTTCATTCAAGTATCATTCTCTTTCATCATCCATTGCAACACAACCTACATAAACCATATTTGTTGTTTTTTCAACAATAAGGATATCATAAAGTTTTGAGTTGATAAGTTTCAAATCCTTTAGTAATTACAATTTAATCTTTTTTAACTCCTTGTTATGTTATTTTAGCTTATTGACCTATTATTTTAGCTTGTTTTCTTATTGTTTTAGTCTACCATTCTTGGACTTTGATTTGTTTTTCAAGTGTTTTAACTTGTTGTTTAAATGCTTCAACTTGTTCTGTTTGTAGCTTTAATGCTTGCTAAAGAGTCTAATATCTCTCGATTTTCTTCAAATTTATTGCTTTGATCATCTTCCATTATCAAATTCTCTATGTCATTAGGTGCCTAAGCACCTTCTATATACAGACTTGACGATTCTAATTGATCAGTTGATGGAGATGGATTAATAGTCTCTCCAATTAAAACAAACACTTTCTTTAAACCAATGTCTACTAAATTTGAAGAATCAAAATTATTATATGATTATAAGAAAAATGGCTAATGTCAAAACAAGTGATTTCTCTTTAATCACTCTCCTTTATTGCTATAGCTATGACCTTTTCTTATGTAATGCTTCTACCCTCGTTGCCTCCATCCTTCTCCTTATTATCAACTTTCTCCCACCTCTCCTCTTTAGTTTACTGTTTCTGGTCTCTCTTCCACCTAAGTTTTGTGGATTTTCACAAAATTTTATTTCCTACTCTAGACCAATGGCATTTTAAGATTTGACTTTCCATTTTAATATTCTTACCTAGTCTATTTATTGATTTAGGAATGATTATTTGAATTTTCTAGGATCATTGTTTGAATTTTCCACACTTGCCACTCTAACTCTTTCCTTTTTAACTCAAATATACGACTTTTCTTTAGATCTTGATCAGATAAACTCTTTGGGAGAACACTTCCATCTTTACTTATAAACTTCCTTCTCAACCATACTAAGTTGAGCTCTACTAGTGCCTCCCTTCCGTCACCCACATCCTTAGCTGGCCTAAAGGATTCAAATGCTTCTTCATCCCCTCTCTCCATATCCTTTGGACATAAGGCTTTACTCATTCTCTTAGCACCGCTTTCGTTGAAACTCTATCTACTGATGTTAACCCTGGTCTTATTCCAATGTGCCTAAAGCTCCACTTAGTAGGATGACTTGATCCCAAGTTATGGGTGATAAATCCCCTAATCTTAAGCTCTTTTATATGCATACTAATTTAACCCTCCTATGAAAGTATTACAAACAAGTGTCTTTAGGTAGTTGAGCACCATTGTTGGATATTTTATAGAAAAACCACTCATTCAAAGTTGTAAAGTCTTAGAAAGAAAGCAAATGGACTAAATTTGGCTTAGATATTGTGCTCGTTCCTTCAACTCAAAAAATCAGGTTAGTAAGGTCTTTGAATTAGGTCCACGACATTACAAAGGAAATCTTATTATTTTACAAATTTAGAAACTTGGCATATACCTTGTCAGAACCAAACTCATGACAGTTCCTATTTATGCTTAATTTCATAATATTTCCCTAAAGTGTTGGAGCATGATATGTTTAAGTTACTTTGTATAGATGCTATGTGACAATGAACTTCCAGATATACTCAAACTTAAGAGATCGGATGTGTTGGATCCCGTTTCCGGAACCCAACTACTTAATCTGAAAACCTCAAACATAAACATGATTCCTTACAAACTCTTCTTGCTCTGATACCATAAATGTTGGAACCCATTTCCGGATATCCAACCTCTTAATCCGAAAGCTTCATACTTATGCCTGAGTCGGGTTCGAATCGGAAAACGAGACGAAAGAACAAAAACAGAAACAAATATTCTTTTCGAATTCGGAAACAGAAACAAAACGGAATCAAATCGAAACAAACGTTTCAAACTGAACCGAAAGCAAAACGAATGG
>JAOTAX010000005.1:28303735-28319725 GCA_025629825.1 Erythroxylum guanchezii | reverse complement strand
ATTCCAACCAAATTAAAATTCTCAAACTAAAACCTCAAAATAATTTAAACATGCTTAATGCGGATCGGGGCCCAACAGCGCATCAAGAAAATGATTAAGCCCACCTAACCAAAAAGTAAAGTCCAAGTATCTAGCTGCGGACAATGAAACAGAGTAGTGGATTACGGTACATCTTTCCCGGTCTTCTCAAAGGAGGAAGGTGACCAATTCCAGACACTTAGTCTTAAGAACATAAGTGTGCTTAAATACTTCAACTTTGATACATTAGAAAGGAAAGGATTGAGAGAGAAGGTTGAAACCTTAGGAGGAAGAATTCATTGGGGCAAATTTTTGCAATTTAGTTATCCTATTTATAAAGAACTAACTCTAGAATTCTTTATTGTAGCACATCATAACACTAGTCAAAATAAACTAGACTACTATTATAACAGTGGTGAGTTTGGGTCGATCTTATAGAGAGTGTGTGTAATGTTTATGAAATGAAATTAATCAGTGTTTAGGTTATGGGGGGTTTTGTTTGGTTTAAGAAAAGAAAATAAAGTAAAACTATCCTAATGAAAACAAATTAAAGAAAAATTAAAAAAATGATGAAAGTGATGAATTTGTTTGGGACCTGGTTCTTTGGTTTAATTTTGGCCTACACCCAATTAAACATATCTCATTCAATTGTTGTCTTTACATCTCTCTTTAAACTATTGATCGTAGATTAACAACAAGCTCTGTTAATCGCTGTTTTTCTTTAGGTCATAGTTAATTAAGAAGAGCTCATTAATTAACCTTAGCTATCAGATAAACTAGGAGACGCTTGCTAAGTTTAATCAGACAATCTCCTTAAGAGTGAAAAAATAAACCAATCTAAGCAATAATCTCATAATCTCGGATTATTTAACCTAGGTTATGTTATCCCTAATGATTACAAACCATTAGTTGCTACAAATGAATCATAAAAATAATGATTACATATTGTATTTGATTCTAACAATGGGTCGTACATGAAAATAATCAAATAGAGCATTCAATTATTCTTAAACAAGACCCAAACATTGAACAAAGGATAACATAATCAATCCATAATAGAAAGAAAACAACAAATACAAGGAGAAATACATTTAACCGAGTCGTTGGCATCAATTTCACCTCTGAACCGGCATCTGAAAAGCTACCCCTCTATAGGTCTCTCCATATGTGAGAGCTTCATCACACACTCTTCTCTCCTAAAGGCTCCCAAAGAAAGCACTCCAAAATTTTCATAAAACCCTTATGCTATCAAAAAAACGAAGATTTTATACCAAAAAAAAGGGTTCCATGAGCTATCAATGGTCATACCTATGACTTGATGTGTCACAGGTGTGGCACACCTATGCACGGTTGTGCATGGCTTTTGTTTTTTTTCTAAACACAACACACCCTTTAGCTATTTATTAAAACCTATGCATAAAACCCTCACATCCTACTTCTGTGTTTCGTTTTTATCCTTGGGATTAACACTGTAGTCTTCTTCATTCCAGCTGACGCGTGGTTGCTCTTTGCTTGTCCCCTGTGCTGCGCTTTGCTTGTTCACCTATTGCACATCTTGGTCTTTCTTCCCAATTGCACTGTCGTTTGATCATCTATTGCTTCCTTTGGATGCACTGTCATTTTCTCCTTGTTGCTTGTCTGTGAGTTGCCATTTTGCTCCATTTACTTCCACCTGATGCACGTCGCTTTGGCATGCTTGCTCCCCATCTGCTGCATTTTGTTTCATGCTTCATCTTTTCCCAGCTGCCACCTTCTACTTCTTCATTTTCCATGAAATTCACGTTGCATGTGCCCACGTAAAAGACATGCACGACTGTGTAAGTTTTCTACTCCTTTATTTTTTTTCATTTTTCTTGTCTTCTTCTTGTCTTTTAATTTTATTTTTCTTGCTCCATGAAGACAAGTGACTATTAGTCTTTGAAAAATGGCCTAATTATCGTGCTTTCGACTCACTTTAACTTCTTTGCTTCCAAATTGTGCCTAAAATCACTTATGAGACAAAGTGAGTATCTTAAGCAATTTTATAGCAATAATCACTAAGTGTTATGGAATAAATTCGTAATAAATTTAGCACCTATCATTCACCTCCCTTCAATACGAGCCAACTAACTCTAAGGACCTCTGTTTTTGGTTTCGGGGTCAACCATATGGCTTAGACTATGAAATTGTGTGAAATTGGTGGATTTCCCAACTCAATCATAGTAGATCAACACGATGACTTTTGTATCACCCATTATAGGACGAAACTGACTGGGCTGGAGAGCTTTAATGATAAAAATGCCTATAATAACATTATTTGAAGCCCCAAACACTTGTTATTACATAAGTTCATGTGTCAAACTGTATTTAACAAGTGTTCAACAAAAAACTTTTCCTCTTATGGTGCATAGATCATAGCATCAAAGTCTGTACCTTCACCCACATCTTTAATACAATTACTACTACTCTAAGAAAGAGAAGCAATAATTTAGGCATGGGGTACTTGGTTATGGCTATTGCGGAATATTATGGTGTCCATCGTCCTAAGTTTCTTAACTATTGCCATTTGGCGAGTTGAGATCTTGTAGGTCCATAATATGGAAATTTGAGATATTAGCGCAAAATATCATGTCAAAACTAGGGCAGGACAGGCTAGTTTGAGCTCGGCACCACCACAACAAGAAATAGTGAGGATTTAAAGGAGGAAGAGGTAATGAGATGGGAGAAAGTGAATGGAAGCCGTCAAACACTAACAACGCCATTTCAAAAAAAATCAAGGTGTTGAAGGAGATGGCTAGAGAACAAAGACGCCAAATCCGGGACATACAACATATTCACAGATATTTCAAGGCTCAAGATGTTCAACTACCACCTCCGACACCATCACCACCGCAATCACCATGACAGTTCTATACTCTAACCCTTGTCTTTTATCTTTATTGTGATTTTCAATTGTTCTCATATTTCTCTTGTTTAATTTTTATTCCCACCTTATGTTTTATTGTTTGTTCTTCTCACATTGAAGACAATGTGTTGTCCAAGTGTGGGGAGGGTTGTGCACATTATATGTTTTTATTTGAATGTGAATTTCGCATGTTGAATGTTAGTTTTGTTTAGGATTGCATGATGTGATGTGTGTGAATGTGTCAATGGTTAGGACTTAACGGAATCAATTTACCTTTGAACATAGTCTTTTAAGTTGCTAAACTTTATTAGCTTGAGAAATTAGTGTTCTAGGTTGTTTTGTTAAATATGCATATTAATTAGGATATGATGTTAGTTCATTCCCTCTAGAAATTTACTACATTTCATTTATAATTTTAGGCCATTAGAATAAGTAGTATCGTTAGTATCTTTTTATGAGAATGATTAGCTTAAGAAATGAGATAGGTATGAAAATATTAAAAAATGTTTTGTAAATATTAAATGAATAACAATTTCGTTGGCCCTTTTTGAAACAAATCGGGTTATGAATAGAGCTAGTAGTTAATTGAGAATGTGATGTAGCTAAGTAACTAGGGGACATTCATCACAAATGTTTGCCTTCGCATCAAAAGACTATAATGACATTTCAACCAAACCGCTAAATGAAAACATGGCCTAGTTGAGTAATCGGGAGATATTCTTCACAAATGTTTACCTTCGCATCAAAAGGCTAGGTTTATGTTAATAAAATTAACAAAAATAGTGTGTTGTTTAATAAATCCTACTAATCTTGTGAATAGCATGATTTCTTATGAAAACCCGCTTAAGGATAGTTACAATTTTGATCGACCAAATAATTATCAATATGTGTGTGTAAGTGATAAGAGTGAATGAATGTGACATTAAGTCCTGATTAGTATGTATATTTAGTCCGAAGTGCTTAGACGCATATTTCACTTGTTAACAGGTTAGAACAACTTGAAGGGTCAAGTTTATAGTTAAATTTGTTTCATGAAGTTTAATGTCATTATACCATTGTTTCACATGTGTGTTTTGTTGTTAGGCGTGTTTTGAGTTTTTTTTTTGTTTTTCTTATTTTGTCTTTGCTAGAAGACAAGAAAAAGTTTAAATGTGGGGATGTTGATAGTTAGTTTGCATAATGTTTTAGTGGGTAGTTTAGTATGTGTTTAGTTATTAAATGGAATGATTAGTGCATGTTTAGGATATGATTGTGTTATTTAGTTAAATGTTTGTGTTCTGAGTGTTATATGGGCTAGAGCATGCTTTTATGCTTAAATTTTGTGTATTTGAGGTGCCTTGATGTATTTGTTAGTGTTTGAAAATAGATAGGGAAGAACGGAGGGGAATCAGAGGAAGCCCGAAGCCAGACCCAGGCCCATGATCGTGACAGAACCAGTTGGAGGGGGCCATGATCGTGGCCTAGTCTTCCATGATAGTGTAGAGCGCTAAATAAAGTGCCACAATAGTGGCACTATCAGCCACGATCGTGGCCTGCGCGACAGACAACGCAGACAACCTCCTAAACGTGACTTATCAATGGACATTTGGGACTTTCTGGACACGAGAAAACCCTAGGGTTTACTTAAAATGGAAAAGACTGTATAAAGAAAGAGAAAGAACCTTAGGGGAGCTCCAACTTCTGCCACTTTGGGAAAACTCTAAGAAGAAGAAGAAGAGAGAGAAAGAAAAGGAAGAAGAGGACAGAGGAGCAGGCTTCAACTGCTGCTACTTTCCCGAGCCATCCCGATCCTGTCCAAGTGACATTTCCTTTTCATCTTTGTCATTTTTCTTTTTTGAATGTGTAAGATGGGTATGATGATGTTGATGGATTTGGGATTGATGATGATGTTCTAACTTTTGTTTAGGGATTTAAACTTGATTCAATGTTAATATAGTTAATTTTGCGTTAATTCATTTGCATGTTGTGATTATTTGTTGTAACTTCATGCTTCGATAATAAATCGAGAGAGTGAATCGAATGCAAAATGATTGGATTAGTTAATGAGAGTTAAATGACCTAATAGACCACGCAAATAATCAAATCAGTAATTATACGAAGTGAGATACCCAGTTGTTTATTAGGTCTAAGAATTGATTAGGTTATGGGCTGATTGTTAATCCACCCTTCGATAGTCTAGAACTGACACCAGATTAACACAAAAGTGATTCGGTTAGCATTGATGATAGAATAAATCCCTTTCTCATAATTCGGTAATTTTTCTTGTGTGATTTCCCATAGTAAATTTGGTGGTGCTTAATATTCAATTTCTTTTGTGTTAATTTTACAAATTAACTTTATGTTAATCATCTTCACTTGTTTAATTTTCTGTTCAGTTTCTATTTTTATTTTAATAATTCTTTAGTCCTTAGATAACTTAGAATTAGATTGGTTCGACAACTCCTCGAGGGATTGATACCTAAAATACTACACCCACAACCTGTGTGCTTGCAGTATATTGAGGGTTTTAAATAGATTAAAACTTGCCTCAACAGTTATCATCATATTAGAATGTGTGAAGTGGAAAAATTGAAGACGGTATTTAAAAGTAAGCATAGGCTCTATGAGCAGGTGGTTATGCTGTTTTGTCTCATAAATGCATCAAGTACCTTTAAGTAGCTCATAAATGGAGTGTTGACGTTATTTCTTTGCAAGTGAGTGTTAGTCTATGTTGATGATATCTTGGTGTATAGTAAGAGCAAGAAAGAGCTCGAGAATCATGATTCTAAAGCTAAAATTGAGATGATGAAGAAGCTTTTGGAGCAAGTTCGTGCTAAATTGAGAAGAAAAATGAGTTATACAAGGCTAAAGTCAACAAGCATCGCAAGTAATTGAAATTCAAACTAGAAGATCTTATGTTTCTTCATCTTAGAAAGGAAAGGTTTCCATCCTAGTGCAAGAACAAGTTAATGTCTTATTACGGATGGTCCTTTTAGAGTCTTTGAGTGAATTAGAGATAATGCTTACAAGCTTGATCCTCTGGGAGATTACCATGTTTCTACTACATTCACCATCGGACATTTGAGTCCTTGCTTTAATGATGATGAGCTTCAAATGTTAAGGACTTTCTTTCAAGGAAAGGGAGAATGATGCGAGCGCATTGCGCCTAATTATAAATAATCATCCAAAGTTAATCCTTATGAACAATGAGTTGGACAAACCTTATTTTGGGCTTTAATAAGCAAATTTATTTCTAATTTTATTAGTTGTTTTCTTAATTCCAATAAGAGTGTGTTTGTTTCCTAATTAGAGTAAGATTAAGTTTTCTTAATTCCAATAGGAGTGTGGTTGTTTTCCTAATTAGAGCAGGATTAAGCTTTCTTAATTATAATAGGAGTGTGGTTGTTTTCCTAACTAAAGTAAGATTAAGCTTTCTTAATTCTAGTAGGAGTGTGGTTGTTTTCCAAATTAGAGTGGGATTAAACTCTATTATTTCTAGGCCTATATAAAGGCATTAGAGTGGATAGTTTTCGTCAGATTTCATAATAGAATTTGTGTGATTCAACTTTAAAAAATAGAGTTGTTCCTTCTCAAATCCTAATTCTTACGTGGTGTTACTTTAAATAATTAAGTGGGCTAATCTTTGAACTTGGTGGTTCTCCTTTATAGTTCAAAGTTTGGTTCTTTATCTTTTGTTAAGTTCTAATTATTCAAAGAAAAAACTTTAAAAAAAATCATGTTTTATAAACAAGATTATATTAGACTTGTGCAAGATTCAAAATTTATTAATTCATACGCATCACATACTTATAATGAATTTTATCTAATGCAATAATCATTTTATCTCTAGGAGGTAAATTGTAACCCATCAATTCAGTGTTTTGTAGACTCCATGTCTATTGGTCTTCTTATGTGATGTTTCTATTAAGTTTAGTGAAGATAATAGGGCAGTTAACCAGGAGATTCTTATGGTTTGGCGATATTTCTAAAAGACCATTAGCTAAGTAAAATGGAGTGAATTATGCTTACCTAAGGAGGAAGGAGGCCTTGGAATAATAGACATCAAAGTCGTCAACAGGGTCCTCATGATCATAAAGAACATGGAGGATTCTCAATGGCAAGAAAGCTCTTTAGGTTAGATATATATATAATGTATATTACCTAAAGAATGAAAATTCCAAAATATCCTTCCTAAATACAACTCTTCTTGGACTATGGTTCACATTCTCAAAGTGAGGGAGAAGGATAAGTTGGAATTCAAGCATAAGATAGACAATGGGACTTCTACTTGGTTCTAGCATGATAATTGGACTAATTTAGGCCCTTTAAGTAGTATGGAACTTACTCCTGTTTAAAGTAGTCTCAGACCATGCATTAGTTAAAGATTTCCTTAGCAATATATTAATGCTTGATTAGCTAACAAGGATATCACTTATTAGCCATCCCTTAGTTTTAATCCCAACTGCAATAGAAAAGATTTTATTAAATGGCACAAACACCCCTTCGGTTTATTCTCTAATGCCTCTTCCAAATTGTTACTAAAGAACCAAGCTCCAAAAGGTAACTTGGCATAAGATAGTTTGGCCTAAACAAGCTAGCACCATAGTATCCTTCATCCTTTAGCTTGCTAAAAGGGAGAGATTGATCATATCAGAAAGGCTCAGAGGAATTCTAAATATACTAGATTCTTGTGCACTTTATAATTAAGAAACCAAACCCATTGAACATCTCTTCTTTATAAGTGTAGCTTCTCCTACAATTTTGCATTTAAGGTCTTCTCCTACAAACTGACAAGGTTTGATCAATAGGTTAAAAGTATAGGATAAGTAAAAGAGACCTGATATTTCATTCAATTTCTTCTTGACAATGTGGTTTATGCCTTGTGAAACGAAAGAAATGAGAGAAATCTTCTTTCAAGGAAACAACTCAAAAGCATTGCTGATTGCTAGACTGTTGACAATGATATAACAGTAACTGGCTGCTTATCAAATCCATCATAGTTACAGTGAAATTGTTTTTATTAATTGGAGCGAGCTTGTTGATGATTCCTTTTCAACTTGTAGGAATATGAATCTAATTCTAAAAAAAAAGAGTTAGCAGACTAAATGATTGGTTTTGATTTCAATTTGAATTGTTCAACTTGAACTTAGAACTGAAAATTGCAGTGAGTTCCTAGGAGAATTGAAACTTTTATCAAAATATACCAAGGAGATTGTTAGTTAACATGGTCATCTTAGTTGGACATACAAATATTTCTTTGTTTAAAGGACATTGGAAAAGTTTAAACTAGGAGACTCATTCAAATATTAATTGCACGCTTTATTCTGTCTTAGATTTCATTAGAAAATCAACCAAACAAGAGAGAGAGAGTGACAGACAGAGGTACCCTTTATGAATTTACGAAGCTGAAAGGATCGAGAACCTACTCCTTTCTGGCTATAAGGAAAGCAAAAATTTAGTTTTAAAAAGTCTAAAGGACCGTGCAAGAGCAGACAATATATTGCTGAAAGTCTTGTCATTAATTAAAACAGCCAACCATTTACATTATTTGTCAAATTGACGCGAACTGCGTATATTAAACATTTCACCACAACCCACAACTTTCACAAGTATAATAACAGAGCCCAAGTTACTCACACGCGAGTTTAGTGCCAAAACTTGTAAGACAAATAGCAAATGCCTGAAATGCTGACAATGGCTGCCGGTAATCCATGGTGAAAATATCATCTGCTACCTTTCCAAACTGGAGCAGAACAGTCTCGTCATCCCCTTTTCCTCCTGGCTGACTAGGGTCAGCAGTGGCAACCAGCTGAAAGTTCTTCACTGATGCTACCGTCACTCGACCATGGAAATTCAAGCACCAGCATTGCAAATGCTCATGCCATCTTGGGGCTTTGTTCCGTAAAATTACAGCAGATTCATTTCCCTTCAACTTGGAATTATCAAGAAGTTTGTCATTGGCAGTTTTCTGCGAGACTGGGAAACTCAAAGAACAAACCATCCTCCTCGGACCTCTCGACTTTAGGAGGTTGAATTTGTAGGAGACATGCCCTACCTCAAAACTGCCAGCTGGAACCTGGGGGCTTATTTGTTTACTCGCAAATCGACGACTAGATCTACTGCTTGAAGGCTTTGCGCCATTATGTGGTGGCTGGCTGTCATAGATTCTAAAGTTGGTACCAAGAAAGTCAGAGCTGTAAAATTCACAGAAATTTCGCGTTAATTTTTAGCTATACATACAGAATCAACATTACATCCCCCATCCCCTGCCTCCCACATCTTCCTCTCTTCAACTCTCCATTTCCTTTAACCTTTAAAGGCTCAACGGTAAAAAATCAAATTAAACATGAAAGCACAAAAGACTGCCGTGTTGATTTGTCAGGCATAAAAAGTTGAGCATAACCGGTATAAATCAAAGTACAGATAATTTACACTCTTGAATTCTACACGATAAATGAAATTATGCATCAGCAGCCATGTTCTACAACTAAATGCAGCCAAAAACATTGTTCAACAGATCAAGTGATAATTAGAGACTTTGTGTGTTTGTGTGTGTGTGTGTGTGTGTGTGTGTGAGAGAGAGAGAGAGAGAGAGAGAGACAGAGGAATTGATATCCATAGCAATACTAAAGCAATACCCCAAGAGGGCAAGACTAGTGTTGCCTTATGTTGCCAATTTGCCAGTCTTGATCATTCAACTGCCAGATGATTCAAAAAGCAAAGAACTTCCTCATATGGAATCCTTGGTTTAAGGCAAAACCCAAAAGTAACAGCGGACGTCTCAAAGGGAAAGTTTCATAGGTAGTTGTACAGATCTTGCACAGCAGGTCTAACTTCTTTGAATTACTTCCTTTATTAGTTTGTGTTTTACTAATAGGAGGATCTTTAGAAAAGACAAACAGGTTGCACAAGTTCTTCCATTTAGTTTTGGCATAGGAATCTCGAGTATCAAGTTCATAAGTATGCCCCCCAGAACTTTAGTCCACTCAAGTCTCCTCCTTTTTCTTCTCCCAATTTAAACAAGTAGACAAACATAAAGGATCAATTACACTCCTATAGTTGCAAATGTTCAGCCTATAACATAATTTCAGATTATTAATGACAATACGGACAAGCTTACTGGTCTATTTTAGACAATACTAATTAAATAAATTTAGTAAATGTTGCTTTGTCATTAAATTTTCAGGACGTTACAAGAAGGAAGTTGAAATCCCCTGCACCTCAATAGCTTGCCAATACATCAATTTTTCAAACAGGCCCTGATGTAGAAAAGATAATTTATAAGATGTAAGCAGACAACAGAAAACCCCAAGTCCAAACATTTTTCCTATTAGCAGAAATGAAGAGAATATCTACAGTGCCAGCTAATCGAACATGTTAAACTAGTTCCAGAACACAGAATAAGAGTTCCAACAACTATATAATGTGAAACCACAA
This sequence comes from Erythroxylum guanchezii, assembly GCA_025629825.1. NCBI lineage: Eukaryota > Viridiplantae > Streptophyta > Magnoliopsida > Malpighiales > Erythroxylaceae > Erythroxylum > Erythroxylum guanchezii. Next base: position 28,309,407 of record JAOTAX010000005.1, on the reverse strand, counting down.
TTTTTCAAGATCCATCTCCCATACTTGCAATATCTTACCTAAGCTTTCCAACATAAGCATTGCTTCCTTGGGATAAATCATCAGCATCAAGCGAGATAATATACTCTGTGTTACAACCACTCCTATACCTTCGTGCTGCTAGGAGAAACTTTCCCTTATCTGTAAATGCTGGAAATGACAACATAAAAGAAAAAAAAAAAGATAAGGTAACCACAACTTAGACAGACATCAAACTGGATCAGATTCTGTTGGAATCATCAGATCAACAAAAACAGACATGACATACAAGTTAAATCACTTGACTACATATTTACCTGCATGCTTATCATTTTGTTTTTGTCAGATTTTGACTTGAGTTTTTGTGCCTAAACAAACAAAAAAAATCAAAATACTACTTCTAAAGGCTCACTCTCCCTCAAGAAACTAAAAAATTCATCGTTCTAATTCCTGTAGAAAGAATGATTACAACAAAACACTACATGCTTGATCTACTTACACTAAAAAAATCACGCTGACCCAGAAATGGACTTTGGATTGCACACTTCAACAATCTAAAAGATGCCAATGTGATGGCTAGTTTAACATTTTATTATATTAATTCTGCATGGATTTTACATCCTATGCACATTAACCCTAATATTTCCCCTTTTTCATCTTTTTTTGTGTTGTCTTTAGTCCTAAAAAGGAATGTTACTATACACCCCAGTTATCCAAACATTCCTTCACTGGAAACTCATTGTTTGCCTTTCTATTGTCCAAAATGTTTCATGAGCATAATGTTGCGTCCCCAGTGCAAAGTTCTTTGATTTTCATTTAAAGAGTACCTGTTAGTCAATAGTTAGGTGAAACCTTTATATGCAACGAGTTTCTTTCATTGGCTAGACAAGATTTTGTCAAACTTGGACCCAGTCAAAGAGTTGACTTCGATAAAAAAAGAAATGGTTCACGGTGAATTTGCATTTCCACGAAGCTAGGTCCAATTAAAAGGTTTGAGGAAACAAATATGTCCCTTTCACGGAATAATTAAGCAGTCAAGGTAACTAGTTGCATAAAGAATGACAAATTTTAAAGTCTCACACTCGACATATTCCTCACCAACTACTTACATGGAGTGAGAGCTAGGTAAAGGTAAAAAGTCGATGTCTTCTTGTTCCGTTTTATGAGGCACTGATGGGGTAACTCACATGGTCCCGGCTGCATTCACCACAGAGAAATGTAGCAAACAATCAAAGATCAACGACTAAATCAACAATGCTCAAGAGAGTAAAATGGAAAACTTTTAGACATTAGTTGTGTTAATCTAGGACCAATACCACTTTTGTTAAATGGAAAATCTTCTCAGACCTTTCCCAGAACAAGAGGCAACGATTTTCAGCACAAAAGCAATATCTGATTCTTTGAGATCACTAATTGTCAAAGCTCCCATGATTGTTTATAAATTATGATTTCAAAATAATACAACTTTCAGTAGCTCCTATATTAAACTCCTCCTTCTCCCAAATATTCATATCCTTGAACGTTTCCATAACTCGTAAACAGAACCAAGGGGAGGCCTAACAGAATAATTAAAACAATGATTACACTGGAAAAGCTAAGCCAAGTCTCGAATAAAGCGAGAAAATAAGAAGAGAAATAATAAAATCCTGGAAGCCAAATCAACTAGAAGCAATTAATATAATCAGTCATCAAAAGAACCAATCCAGAGACTTGGAATAAAAGCTGCAGTCAGTTAATTGTCAATTTTGCAATGAAGAGTCAAATTTCCATGCATTCTCAAATTAAACAAGTAAACTCCAAATCAGAAAAAATCAGAAAAAAGCCAACCTGTTTAAGGCAAGAAGGGAAAGTGATTTTGGCACAATTACGAGGAGACCTAACGATCTCTTGAGTGACATCTCTCCACTTCTTGCAAACGCAAGCGCAAACGACGACGTCTCGGCGTTGAGGCCACCGATCTTCCGTGGCCTCTACTCGCTTCAATATCTCCCCTAGCAACTCCGGCAACATGTTCCCCCAGTCATCCTTTACGCCTGCTGGCGCCGCTGCTGGCTCCTGGCCTGCACCGTCGTGTCTGTGATTAGTTGTTGTTGATGATGTGCGCTTGAGCGATCTCGAGAATCTTCTCGAAATAACTGACTTCGATCTTCTCAGATACATCAGAGTTACGGTTCGAAAGAAAGAGACGCAAAGCGAATATTTATAATAGTTCTATGTTTTACTTTTTGGCTTTTAGAGAGAGCACTGAGCAGACCAACGAACGCGAGACAGCTTTTTATTTATTTCCTTTCCTTATTTTCGTTCTTATGGTTTTTGCTTTTCTAAATTGGTTTTTGAATAATAATAAATTACATGTAAATAGCAATAAAATGATAGCGTTTGGCCTTATCGATCTAGACAGGCCAGTTGAAGATTCGTATTGGACAGGCGTCGCTACATTGTTGCTCCATTCTACCAAGACTGTGACAAATAACGTTAAAGGAAAGTATTCAAACTTCAAAGCTGCATCTTAGTCGCAGCGGCGGTATGAAACTTTTGACTGGTCCTTAGAAAAGGAACATTTCACAATACAAATTTAGAACCGATAGAATAAATATTAAATAATACTTATATTCTAGCATATAAATTTGATAAGGACATGCGATGAAACTAATTATAACGAAGTATAAAATGATAATTATTAGTTTCAAAAAAAATGATAATTATTCAACATTACTAACAAAGAATGATATTAATAATTACTAAGAATATAGAAGTAACCAAAACACAAATATTTTAAAAACCGAACCGGACCGGCCAGTTCTATCGAAAATAGAGTGAAACAATTGGTTATCCGATTTGATTTAACTTAATAACCTAGTTATATAAAAACTGGCCAATTTATTATTCAATCGGTTGGTTTATCAGTGAATCAGTTTGTTATTCAACTATCTTCGCTTTTACTCTTTACCATCTTCTCTTCTCATTGTTATCTTTTCTTAAACCGCTAGTGCCTCCACATCCCACTAACCAACTTGACTACCTCACTCGATAGAATCAAATACGTGATCATCATTATCAAAAGTTCACCTCAATTTGAGTGAGGGATATCAAACCTCCTCATGAAATCGCCCTGAACTTATCCTTCCAACCTAAGTTCACTAATTCAATCGTCATACTCTCACTCCGACCCTGTGTAGAAACACGACAACCCTTCACGCGGGAACTAGGACAAGCAAAGCCATGGGATTGTCGATGCCATACAAGAAAAGTAAGCTTGAGGCAATCAACGAAGAAAATGGCGGCAGGTAAGAGAGTGTCCATGAAACGGTGGTGCTTTTCTTCTTCCTTTCAGTCTCTTTTTTTTTGGGTTAATTCATGAGGTGTTTTAGATGGACCCGAACTATCAGTGGCACCTTTAAGCCTTTACTAAGTCCAGATTAATCTTCGCTCGTGCCTTGTGGGACCTTGAGGGGTGGCTCAGCACTACCACTAACATTGTCGCATTCACAAGCGGGGTTCGAACCTTGACCTTGCTTAAGCGAAGATCAGCGCCTTATCATTGAACTTCAATGCTCGGTGGTATCCTTTCGGTCTCTTTACCAGTGAATGATGGTTGAAAAGACAAAGTGTGTTTCTTGTAGGCTAAGAAAACAAAGGAACAAGAAGAAGAGAGGATCTAAATGAGGAACATGTTGTCTCTTACTTCACTTGTAACATTAAGGATGACTCGGGTTGAAGCACCCTGTTCCCGTCAGGGTGTTCCAACCATATGCTATTTAATCTTATGCACACATTTGTATAGACCCTAGATAAATGTGAGGATGAAATTTAATGAAATATAGTAGGAACTGATTAACCGAAACAGAAGATCTGATCTCGTATGACTCACTCACTTGTACTATTAAGTATGACTTACTCTTTTTCCTTTTTCTTTTTCTTGTTCCCTTTGTATTTCTTAGCTTATGGCTTCAAATTTAAGAGTAAAATATGCCACATTTTTATTTGATTTTATCTATTTAAATTTATTTTTATGATTTTAGTTACTAATAATGTTTTACTATTAAAAATTTTAGAAAATATTTTTATTAACTATCTTTTAAGATATTTTAATATTAATTATCATGTAATTGTTCGTATAATTACCCAATTTTATTTCAATAATAATTATATTAAACAATTTACTAAGAAGTTCATGAAAATCTAAGTGTTCTATATAGAGATCGTAAAACCAGTGCTTTAAAAATCAAATCGTACTGATCAATTGAACCGAAAATATTAAATTCAATTTATTACTAGTTTATTGTATAATAGTAGATATTAGTGTATTTTTTATTTCAATAAAATATTTATTTTTAATTATATTTATAATTTGTACATCTTATTTATTATATACCAGTTTTTTAACGGTTTAATATCAGTTCAACCTTTAAACATTATACTTTACGTTTAACTTGTTTAACGTCCGATCCAATTTTTAAAACATTGCAAAAAAACTATCGTTGACCACTAATTAACTATGATATTCATTGTCATGAATTATGATACTCGGTATATCTACTATATGTTTCGAAGTGAATCCATTTGACCTATATTATACTTTAATATTTATACTTCATAAAGTCTCATATATTATCCCTCAGTGTTGTTTACCCTGTCCATTAGCCATAAACTAAAAAGATGAAACATGATGGGTGTTTCCCCAGTTAGGTTGGTTAGTATCTCTTTTTTGTGTGCTTTGTTTTGTGATATTTTGCAGGAACATATGCTATTTCCATTCACCAGAAGAAGAAAGAATCTCCAGCCTCGGATAATAGAAATTGTTGTGGGAGTGTCTCTCCATCGCTAGAATAAATTTCGCAAAAACTAAAAAGATCGAACCTTTTGGTTGTTTCCCTAGCTGGTCAGTATATCTCTTTTGTTGGGACCCGATCTCGGAACCGGACCCCAACAGGAAAATGCGGAAAATACGGAAATCGAAACGAATTCGGAAAACAACGAATCGAAACGAATGGATCGGAACGATCGGATAACCAAATAGCGAAAACAAAAAAACATAATCGAAATCCGATTAAACGCATCGGAAGCAAAAGCGAAGAACGACGAATCGAATCGGATCAATCAAATGCCAAATTTCGAATCGGACTTCAGAAAGCGGAAACAAAATCGAAAGCGGAAACATAAGGTGAAAATCGAAGGAACGGATTTCGAAGCAACAAAATTTTCAATTGAACCGAATCAAATTTCCAACATCCGTAGCGTATATCTTCGAAACTTAAAATCGCGTTGGAAACCTAGGACTAATCCAATTCCGAAATCGGTATAAATTTTTTTTTCTCATTCATTCCTTTTTTTTTGAAAAAACATCCTCAAGCAAATTTCAAATCATAACAATCTTCTTAGACTTCATACATATATCCCAAAATTTCATCTTTTAACCAAAGTCTTATTCTTATTCTAATTCCTTCTTCAATTATTATTTTTCAAAAATTTCGGCAGTATAACGGCTGCATTTTCAGAATCCCAAAAATCTATAAATGCTTAAACTCACTTCTAATATCCCAAAACCAAACTCCAACTCATCGGACCTCTCGTCCGGAAATCCAAACACAAACAACACAATTCTATACCTAACACTTCAATAATTCTCATTCATAATCATATGCAAGTCCCATTATTCAATCCAATTCATAACT
>JAOTAX010000005.1:28280494-28297472 GCA_025629825.1 Erythroxylum guanchezii | reverse complement strand
TAGGCAAAACACAAGGAAAACCAAATGTCTTTCATTTCATCAAATGCTCATAGATTCATTTATACCTTTCATTTATTCAATTACAAGAAATCATACCATATGTCCTCATTTGATTTCATTTTATAACTTCTAATTTTCAAGAAAAGTTCGGGGTCCAACAATTATTTAGCCTGATAAACTATGTTGTTAAAGATAAATCAAACGCAAAATTAAAACAATAAACTAAAATGGATCAACATAATTAAGTAACTAGAACAAAGATTAAACTAAGAAACAATCAAGAAAAATAGTGGTACCTAGGCTTTGAATCCCTTTAAGATTTCTTATGTGATCATGATTTCATTGCTCAAATTAATCTATAGTTTATTAGACCATGAAAAATCCTATCTGATGTTAATATCTTTCTCAAGAGTATTAGCACCTAATCCTCGGTTACAAGAATGTTATACTCTTTTTTCAAAGTACTCCACTTATGTTATTTCACAAGTTATTGTAGATTCACTACTCAAACTCAATGTTTCTTCTAGTTAGAAGACAATCAACTATGGCCTTAAAGTTTTTCAGAGAGTACAGTTCAAGTAAACGACCAAGAAAGTTTTGTATCTACTTCTGAAGTTACTGTCATTTTCTCTATCTATTTCTCTACCTATATTTACAGTGATCTCAGTTTTGTTTTCTAGATTATTTACTTCATTTTCTGCTCCTTCTCCCTTTTTGTGGGTTTCTATTCAAGGTTCAATAACTTTGTGTTATTTGTGGTTTCTATATGTTGTTTTTGTATTGTGAACATAAGTGAGACTTTCAACTATAGTTTGTGTCTAGATCAGACTGTCTCTATTAGATTCTCTATCTTTTTATAAAATTATTTCAAAAATTCACTACACATTACTGATATAAAAGAGCTCACCTACCTTGAAAGTTGTTCACACAAACTTTATCTCTGCATAACTAAAATGGAGATTGGCATTTGGGAATTGATTCATTGTGTTATTGATTATCTCTATTTTTCGTTAACTTTCTAAAGAATCTCTACACACTATCAATTTTCATCTTGTTGCTTCTAGACATTGGAGAAAGGGAAAAGATCTCTCCCTCCCATTCGTCATTTCTTTGAGTTTCAAGATTTTTTATTTTTTATTTTTATTTTATTACCTGCATGCATTCGTTGACTTTTAATATTGTGAGTTTTAGATTATTTCTTGTCTAAACAGGTAGTAAAAGGAGGAGCTTTTCATCTTGCATTTCTAAAGGTTGATTTAGAGTAAGTCTAATAACAAAGGCATTTTTGGAGAATGGTGCTAAATTCGATAAGATAATTCAGAGTTGGCAGGTGGCATCTTAACATATCATATCGATTTGGTTATTTCCTTTCTCTAAATAATTAGTATCTTAAAAAGTTTCTTTCTCTATTAGATTTATTTGTGATTGGTTTCTAATTGTGTTTGTTCTTGGCTAATGCATTGCTCTTTAGGTGTTCGGTGTCATGCCAAAATAAGCTCTAAAAATACCTAGGCTATCCTACTCATAAGTATACGAGGTAGTTGTAGTTGATTACCTAGGGTCGCCTCCCAAGGAGGTGAATTAGTCTACTCAAATTAATATTGAATAAAAATAAAAACAAATGCAATCCTAAACATTCTATCCTGATTTGTTGAGTAAATGATTTAAGAAAATTACGCAATTAGACTAAAAAGTGAACTGATTTAATAGGAAGCAAAAACGAATTGATTAATCAGTTTGGAAACTCTTGAGAAGTAATTTCACTAATTTAATCTCCTATACATGACTAATGGGAAATGATTGGATAATTGTCTTACTAAAATTAATAGCTGGATTTTAAAATCAATTCAAATAACAAACTAATCTAACTTTTGTATTCAACAAGTTTATCATTCAAATTAATTATGGAAACCCAACTAATAATTACCCACTTAAGTTAATATATTTCTAATTCTTAACCCAAGTCTCTATAGTTTCTCATTCCAATATTAAACTTCTTCTCTCGATCCTTCGTTTAATACCTAAATGATGCAAAGTTTGGCCACCTATTACATCCATTTAGCTCAGAAATTGTAGTAAATAATAAGACAATAAAATAGTCCTTATTATGTGTAATTAATTAAACAAGCTTCATTAATTCTCAAGAAAAAGAATCAGCCCATCATGGAATAAACTAGATTCATAATCTTCATATACTTCAATCCCATCTTTTTCAGTATAAGAGAAGTATTAAAGCAATAAACTGAGTGAATAACCAAAATGAACTATCAAAAGCTAACAAAGTAGCGAGTCTAGTAAAGCAACAGAGAAATAATGCAACAGTTAAAGAACAGAATAAGCAAACAAGGACATTCAAATGAGAGAGTTGGTGGTAGGTCTCCTACCAATCTTAAGCTCTTTGCATCAGCTCTCGCCTTTTCCTCCACTTGGTTCTCACCCAGACGATTGAATGCTCACACTAGCTTTCACCTCTACTTTCTATCTCTATTCCTTCTCTCTTCTTTCTTCTCAGTCGAATCTCTCTGCTTCTTCACCTCCAAACCTTCTCTCTGTTCTTTCTTTTTTGTTCCTAGAATTTCTAGCCTCCTCTAGCCAACTTTCCCTTTTTATTTATAGCTCCAATCTAGGTTTAGGGTTGTTACGTCGTCAAAACCTACACGTGACATATTTAAAAATGAGTACAGAATAAGTTGTCATTAGTCTGCCTTGGGAGTCACAGGTGTGACTCCCATTGTCACACCCATGACTTCCATAGTCACAGGTGTGACTCCATGCGTGCTTAAATTAATTAATTACATGCATTGTTCACGTTCCATTTCATTCTTTCATGCATAATTCTTCTAAATTTTCATGCAACATTCATAAGACACTCCATTCACATTCATACAACATCCACAACATTTTCACTCAATTCATATCAAATTTGAAGTAAATCGCAATAATTTGTAATCAAAATCAAGATATGAATGCAAGCAAAATCAATATAATTAGATACAACAATTCCCCCACACTTAAACTATACTTGTCCCCAAGCAAAATAAAGAACACTAGACTATACAAGAACAAACAATGGATACAACAATTTTCCCAAATAATAGTAAAAGATATCAAAAATCAATTCAATAAACACAACCTAAGAACTTGAAACTCATAGTATTCCATGAACAAGCTATTCTCCATATATTTAGCCAAGATCAACAAGTACTTCAATTCAAGGAACTATCAACAAGTGTGATAGACACTCACTCCACTCTCCATCCTCTCAAGCATTCAAAGTTAGGATATAATCACTCATAATTCATTTATTTCTTTGTTTCTTTCTTTATATTATTTATTTATTTATTTATTTATTTATTTATTTTTATATGGGCCATTCGGAAACACTCTCTTTGCTAGTTAACGGTAAGGCTGCGTACTATTGAACCTCTTCAGATTTTGTATTTTAGCAGATTTTTACTGGTTGTTATTGTTGTTGTTTTTTTCTACTTAAAACCACTAAGATTACATTAATAGATTTGTGAATTTCACTATTAGCTTTGACCCTAATCTAGAGGACTTAGGTCGACCTATCTCCAAGTTTGCATGCAGCTTCTTTCAATTATAGTTAGTAGATCTACTAATATAAAAGAATTTACCAATCTTAATTAGATGAAATTATATATGAAATAATATGCTTGTAATATTAATTCAAGAATAACTAAGAGCACATAATTGAATCACAATGAAACTAAATAATGAATTAAGTTAAAATAAAATCATTACAAGGTCTATTATAGGGTTTATTTAATCCAAGTACCGACAAAAGTTTAGCTTATAATCAAATGTTGAGTAAGTTTTATATCTAATAATAAAACTCTTAATATACCGCAAGTATATGGATTGTATTTTATAGTATAAGAGGTTATCATTCCCACGAGGATTATGTAAGAGTTAACAATTTGATCCTAACTTTGTCTAAGGTATTCAAATTATGATTTGAATAAAGTAAATAACAGAAATTAAAACAGAGTAATAAATGAAACAAATAAAAAATTAACCAGTGAGTTATCAATTAATTTAAGGTTTGATCAAGAATGGATACTTGGGACTTATTCTTTCCTTATTTTGTTTTCTTTCATCTTGTTGATCCAATTATATGTTTGATCCTAAATTTTCTAAGGTATTGATTACTCTCTATCAAGATCTAATCAATTAAGCCTAATTGAATTTGAAATTTCCATATTTGCAATCTCTAGATTCACAAAACTTTCCCTAACTTATTTAATTTGATCTGAAGTTATTTAATGGATAATTAGATTCTCAAACAAGATCTCTCTTTTAATGATTGTTAATTTGATAATTATGGGTCTATTAAACCACCAACTCTCATTGTACAATCTAACACTGATTACTTTTGGCTTACTCTCTTGTTCTGTTGTCAAGTTTAAACATGAACAATTATCACAAACACCCAAGTTTGTATTGAAATCAACAATAATCAAAGTCACAAATAATTCCATAATAAATCCTAATATGAAATTTAGAACTCCATAGACATGTTTAACATCATAGAATTTAGGTTACACATCAAGGATAACGAAAGAACTAAAGGAAAAGAAGAAAAACTCTATTGAAGTCTTTGATTTGGAAAGCTGTAATTCCTGGAGCTCTTCTTAATCTCACCATTTTTGATTCACTTTTAATTGCGGATACTACTCTTTTTGTGATATTTCATGTTCTTATATAGTGCCTTAGGGTCTTGGGGTTGTGTCTAGGGTTTTCCAAGTTTGTTCAGTTCCAAAAAATAGCTCTGAACCCTAAAATATATCAAAATTTTGATGTCTGGAAACTCTGTCCCAATGTTGACATAGGAGTCACAATCGTGCTCCTGTTTTCATCTCTGTCACGATAGTGCTCCTTGAGGCATGATTTTGCTCCATGTTTCATCCTCTCTGTCATAATCATGCTTTTTGAGACAAGATCGTGAAAAAGGCCATGCAACTCTATGCACGCATGTCGCGATCATACTCCTCATGCACAATTGTGACACCCTTCATGCAACTTCCATCTTTCTTGTTCTTCAATTACTTGATTTCCAACACTCACAAACACAACAAACACCTCATGAAACATAAATTTAAGATTGAATTCATGCTCTAAACCGTACAAAAAGTTAGAATATAAAAAAACACTCATAATAACACAATTTTAAGCCTATACATACGATAATCATCTAATAGACAACTAAAAACAAAGTAAAACAAGTAGGAAAAACATAGTATGAATTATATCCATCACTTAACATTAAGACTAAAGGAAAAATAGAAAACTAAAAGAACCATGATAAAATCCCTTTTAATCTTCATGAAATCAACTTTAGATTGATGGAAATCCACCCTAAATAGGATTCCTAGCTTGTTCTTCGTTCACTATATCAATTTAGGCCATCAATTTATGTTTTCTTGAGCCTCTTACAAACTTCTTTTGACCTTTTTTTTAGTTTTCTCTTCGTTTTATCCATTTATAGCTCAAATTTAGGGTTTCTAAAGTGGACATGGTCACTCACACAATTGTGTGCATGACTATATCCCTCAATCTTGCTTCAATCTTCAAAAACCATAAAGAACATGATCCTAAAGAGCTACACAAGCAACTATATGATTATGTGGACTTACACGAAAACCCACTTAGTTGTGTAGACTTACACGGGGAAACATCAAAATAGCTTCAATTCTTTAACTTTTTATCTCGACTTTGCCCTAATTCTTTTTATTTTTATCCGTGAAAACTAATAAGACCTAAAAACAAAATAGAAACAAAATAAGTACCATAAATAATAAAATTTCTCAAATAAAAATCAAAATTCATTAAATGTATAATTAAAAATATAGTCTAGTTAGCGTTTGTTAGTTACAACCCTTAATCAATTATGCTTTTGAGGGATTCCGTTAATCAAAAACCACTATCTTTACATCATCCATCCCTCCTGCATAACCAAGTTTTTTAAATTTTATCATATCTGGGAGAACTTTGTTAGCATCATTCTCTATATACATCTTTATATACCCTATTATTTTAAGCCTTGCATTGTTTTTATAAAGGCATATAGGCCTTCCCATGGCACTTAAACTTACCAAGTAATTTAATGTAAGTATTAAAAAATAGTTTAAAGGAAAATTATGTGTTTTATTTGAGTTTTAATGAGCATAATACTTGGTCTCATCTTTGTAAAAAAAAAAAAAGTTTGTCATTGATATGCCATAGATCAAGCTCTAACACCTTCTTCATACTTGATTCATTGGTGAACTTAGAGAGAAAAAATCTTCTACATTGATAACACCCAAACTAATTTTGCATTTGAGGAAAGGAGATCTGTTTTCAATAAAGAACCCAAAAGTGGTGGTTGACCATTATGTAAATCTTGCCATTAGGAGTGGGAAGCAAATGGGGGTTACATTATGTGTAGGAGGGGGACATTTCTACCAAGGTTGCAGAAGAAATAAGATTAGTGAGCATAGGTTTTTGGAAAGCAAAAGCTCAATATGAAACTGATGAGAGACGCAGATCATGGTAACATGGCCTAGAAGAGATGTAGTAGAGTAGTCCCATGAAGGCTACTATGGGTAGAGGGAGCTATTAATTCCACTCCCAAAAGGGAAAGTAACAAAAATTTAATCTAGGTGGTAAAATACCCAATTAGACCAATAAGTAATAAAAGGAGAAGTCTAAGACAATAGACTTAAGAGAGGAAGCAAAAAGAAGGAAAAGCAAATAAGTATTTTTCGTTACTGTTTATAGTTTTTTACCTTTGCTTACATATTGATTAATTGTATGATTTTTTTTTTCTAGTAGTTTTCAATCTATTTAGTTTAATTTAATATTAGTTTTAATCAAGCACATCCTTTATTATTGACGGATTCAGTAGTTATACTATCCTTGTCTGCTTATCACTTTATTGTTGTAAAAAGATAGATCCACTTGCGTATAGTATTATATAAAGATAGCAGAGAAAACATTAGTCAGGAGGCAAAAACTTGGTCGAGTGAGAAACTCGTACAGGAAAAGTATAGAAAATGAAAATCAGGGAGAGGAAGGAAAGACTGTTGAGAGATGTGCATTGGAGGGGAACAGACAAACTAGGTAATGGCTAAGAGAGGACACGGACACCCACCTCCAAAGACTCAAATAGCTGATCTTTTTCGTCTATATTCCACAAAACACAACATAAAGCAATTTTAAAGAATTGAATGAGGCAACTTACGCGTCTGAGTCCACCAAATGGGACAAGTACCGTCACCACCACAGCCCACCAGAACTGTCATGGACCGGGTTGAACTTTTGTTCTTTTGTGATTAAAGGTGGGGAAAGCGCTTTGAGCAAACATCACTTAATGGCCACATGTGAACCATCTCAATGTCCTTCTTAAGACGCCACCGCCCCTCTCTCTCTCTCTCTCTCTATTCTATTAATTAATTAATTAATTTAAAAGGGAACATCTTAATAGAGCATCAACCACTTCAGTGCAAAGTGAAACATGAATCTGTGTAGGCTGTAGTATTCACTAATAATACTAGATAATTGTGTATAAAGTATAACAAAAACATTTATTCACATTATAGTCTAATAAATAAATGAAATTGAGTTTTGTCAACGCCCCCCCAACCCCTTCATTACGAAATTTAAACTCCACTTCAATTCATATGCCCCTTTTTTGCCGGTCCACAAGTTTCAAACCCCATGGACCAATTCAGAGAACATTTAACTGAAAGCAAAAGCGCAATAATAATGAGATGGTCAACACCAGAAATTCTTATTGATCCAAATAACAGCAGTAATAATAATATTTAAATATCCACCCATCCAATCTCTCCCCAATAGCTTCCACAGTTTCTGTATATATCACAATATATACATGAGCCTGCTACCCCTCTCTCTTAATCAATGAATACCTATCTCACTCTCCTCCTATTTCTCTCAGGATAGATGCGGGATCTAATAAGAACAGACTTGCCTACAAGAAAATGGAAATTTAAAAAGAAAAGAAAGGAGGGTCCGAAAGGAAAAAGAATAATGCTTCGACAAAAAGGATGGGAGGGAAAGCAACACGGAACCACTGATCAATGAGGAATGAATGAATAAATTAAAACTGCAAAAAAAGAACTAAACTATCTTCTCTGGGTTCCTCTGACATTGGCTGCTAATGGAATTATTATGTTGCTCTGGTTTATGTCACAGGTATCTGGTAATCATGGCTAGGATGGGACGGACTAGAAGGGCAGCGAAACATTCATGTTCCCATGAGACTATGGCGATTGTAGATTGACAATAAAAATATAAGAAACAATCATAGTAGCGCTACATAGTACAGTCGTAAGCCTAGAAGCTGTAATGCCTCACCGAGTGTTCTAACATTTCACGACTAGGGCAGACAATCTCCTTAACTCGACCACCATTTTTGTATATCTTAAATGTTGGAACAAGCCTCACATTCTCAGAATTTGCAACTAGCGGGTTCTCATCAACATCCACCTATCATCAAGCAAAAGGGTATGATCATATGAAGCACATCATATGTTCAATTAAGGGATAGATGGGAGAGTAAAATCTTTTTGCAAGAGAACTAATCCGATACTCACCTTGATAAAGTTTAGCGATGGATAACGACCACATAGCATATCCACAAAAGGAGATATTTGATTGCACTGCAAATTAGAGGATGACTTGAAGTGAACTACTGAGGTGCCTGCAATAGCACTAGCTCATTATTCAAAGTACAAAAATAGAAGAAAAAGGTGAGTTCATTGAGGAATATGAAATGGATAACTAGAATGCAGAAAGGAATACTTACATGGTGAAGATATTGCAGCTCTGAACTGCTCAATTCCCGACACTTCCTCCACTTCACCACCAAACTTCAGATTGTACACTTCTTCTCCACGAGACTTTTTCAGGGAAACATGAGCGTGAAAAAGAGATTCAGCAATATCATTGTCATCTGGAAGTTCCTTCCTCAAAGCTTCATAATCTCTCACCGCATCCACCCATCTCTCAAGCTGTAACATGTAATGTACATGACTCAGTGCACCAAATTATGATTATGGATTCCAACTAGGAGAGGTGGAGTGTCTATGAGGTTCATCACCTTACTGTTTGAGGCAGCTCTTCGAAGAAGGGCTTTTACGTAATTAGGTTGGATACGCAATGCTTGGTTGCAGTCATCCAGAGATCTCTCCCACAGTCCAAGTTTAAACCAACATGCTGCCCTGTTGCAATAGAGAACAGAGTTTGAAGGATCAAGCCTAAGGCCTTCCCCATATGCTGAGCACGCTTCTGTAAACCTTTCAGATTTGAAGAGATCATTCCCACGAGAACGAGCTCTTGCCACCAATCTGACATTATTAAGCATTGAAGCTACTTCAACATTTCTTGGATTGATTTGTCCAGCTTTCTCAGCAGCACTCACTGCATTTTCAAATCTGCAAGATAGCAATCCATTCATTCTCAACTCCCCAAAACCTTCTGTATGCAAAAAGAAATGATTTAATGTATTAAATCTTAATTCACCTTCCCCGAGCCATCTCAATCTGAGCTTGGACAACGAAAGGATAAGCTTCAGAAAGCATACCAAAAAATGTTGTCTCGGTGCAGGCATTTGTATATGGTTCTAATATTGGAATATCTGATAGGCAAGACTCGGCATCGTCAAGTTTATGAAGCTTCAAAAGGGCTTCTGCTCTACACATAACGAGCTGTAAATTCCGTAAGAACATATTTAGCCCTCAGCAACTAAAGTAGAAATGAGAAATGCAGAAGATAACGAAATGACAACAGAAGAAGAGAAAGGGTTCCACCATCCAGCCTTGCATTTGTAGAGACAGAGAAGCTGCTCTGCAACTTAAATCGCAGCTTTCAAGTAAAAAGAGCACAACAATTTCCTTCATAAAACCAAGTTATCACTTCTAAAATCATATATATTTACCTGAGGGCAATAGTCAGCTCCAGAGGAAATAGTAGCATCGGCTTCTCTTAATGCACTTGTCCAGTCATTCACTTTCCGAGCATCAGAACATTTGGCCAGATATGTCTCTACCAGTTGTAATTTCTGCAACTCATTATGATCTGGATGCTGCCCTGGAAAGTACAGGTGCCTCCTTGCGTTCTTAACATGTCCAAGCCTGGAACAAAACTAAGTCAAATGTGTGTATCCTGATATCAATTGCATCAGATTTGGAGAAACAAACCAAATTTGAACTCACCTAAAATAATTGAAACTAATAAAGAGAAAAATTAAAGAACCTAAGCGAATTAACCAGCTCAAGGCTGAAAATATGGACATAAAACATGCTGTGAAGTCCTAATAGAGAACCAGAAATTGTACAAGGCATTACACAAGCCCAACAAAAGGGTCAATGGTTCTTAAAGATTGTACACAAATTGGCAAAAAGTCAAATAAGAAAACATATTGAAAGCAAACTAAATGCCAATACCACAAAAAAAACATTGTAATGGCATGAACTGGCAATCACAAAGAACCCAACTGCAAATAGGCATCAGAAAAGAAACATCGAGATAAATGAATGGATCGACAGTCTCTACATCAGAACCAGAAGTAACAAAATCACAATACAGAGGCATTCCAATAGCAAGATTAAAATACAAGTAGCCGTGTCAAGGAAAAAGAAGACAGCAAGTGTCAACATGATGCATATAAGAAACATTCAGCTTGCATATTTTGCAAGCAACCACCCGAAATTTCAGGAACTTAAGAAACCCTCGAGTGTTGACACAAATTTCACCATAAATCATGAACATGAATGCCTTACACATCTATCTACCGCTGACTGAATCACAACCAAGTGATGCACAGAAGAACAAAACCAAGCAGGGAAAGCGAAAGAATTCTGCAAAGACCACAGCTACTTATAGATGAACGAAACATCATCTATACTTGCCAAACAAGGGAAAACCAAAAATGAAACCAAGCAGACAATAGACAAACATTCCAATTGCTCACATCGAACCCACCACCACGAACAAATCATAAATCCCATTGTCGTACATGCCGTATAAACCGAAATTAGAACACATAAGTAAATAATTAAAATCCCATCAAAAACTCACCTAATAAGCAAAGAACCCAACCTATGATGAGCTCTCCAATAATTAGGATCCAACCTCACAGCCTCCTCACAGTCTCTCACAGCCTCCACAACTTTCCCCAAACTCATCAGCGCCGCCGCACGATTACTTCGATAGGCCGCATTATTTGGTGCCATAGCAATAGCCCTATCATAAAGTCCCAACGCCTCCCCAAATTTCCCTTTCTTGTACATCTCATTCCCAGCTCTTTTTAACTCCTCCGGATCCACAGTCGACCCCCGGCATCCTCTGCTAATGTTTCCTCCTCGTACGTTATTGCTCCCACTGACCACTAAGGAAGCGCCGCAATCAAGAGTTCCACATTTGGCAGCTCCGCCGCCCCGCATTATGCTCCCATGGCCGTAATTCCCAGTTCCCGATCCCAACACATCGGTCTTCGAGCTCCGGTGAGTCATTCCCATGCCGGTCTTTAAGATCTTTCCGGAGGGGCATATGTTTCCGGTGGGAAGCACATTGACAGTTGGCGGAGAGTTGACTGAGCTTTGGTTGGAATGGTTGCAGCTACCGGAGTATTGTAACGGGTCGGATCTGTGGTGAGGTGTCTTGGAGTGCTTGTAGGTGGTGGGGCTGGTTTCTGTGGAGTTGGAGAGCTCACCAGAGTGGTTGTTGTTGGACTTGAGAGGAGTGTTTACGTGGCTATTGATTCGGGTACCCGATACAGATCCAGAGGAGCTAGAACTGGAGCTAGTGGTTGTTGTGGCGGCGGATCCTCGTGTTCGGAGAGGAGAAACAGGGGAGCCCAAATCGAGTTCCCGGAAATCGGGCTTGTTGGCTTCAAGGTAAGCTAACGAGTCGCGAAGTTGATCGAGACCCAGGTGTTGATTATGGTTTTGGTGGTCAATAGGCTTCCCCGAATGTGACATTTGCTCACTAACCAAACAATATCGAGTTTTCTCCCTCCCTCTCTCTCTCTCTCTCTCTCTCTTTGTGAATTAAAAAGAAAGGTTTAGAAAATGGGTTGGCAGTAGTCTCTAAATGAACTCAATTTTTAATAGAGTTATCATAAAGAGAGTTGTTTATTTAGTAACAGTAACGCGAGAAAATGGAGTTGGGAAAGAAGTGAGTGAAAGAAGAAGAAGAAGAATATATACAGAGATATGTGTATGAGAAGACATGACAGAGAAAGAGATGGGGATCTCGTGATATGAAAGAGGGAAGCAAACAATGAATGTGAATGTGAACGTGTGTGGTTTTTCACAGTAGCAGAGAGGAGAAAAAGAGAGAGAAGTCTTTATTTTTATTTTTGTTGGACCTGTTTGGGCTTCAGCTTCACGAGACGGGTTTCAGTTTCAGTTTCAGTTTCAGCTCTCATTGTTCGCTCCCGTCCCGTCCCGTCCCTCTTCTCTTTTGTCTCTGGATCTGTTATATTATTTACTAATAATCTTTTTTTCTCGTCGCATTTCATTTCCAAAGTCAATAAGATAAAGTTGATGAGTATCTAATTATTCTGTAGAACCTTTCCACCAAATTTACGTCTATTGCCCCCGTATCTAATTGTAACGTGATACATTAGTAAATTAATGTGGTTATCGTACTGTACCTAGAGATTTCCAATTCTTCTTGTATTAAAAGCTTAATATGTAAATATAAAAATGAATAATTACATCCTTATCAGAAGACGGTTGACTACAAATCTATCTGTAACTGTAACTAAATCACTAGGTGAAGAGAACTCTACATAAAAGCGAACACATGAACGCGCCAGAAAGGGCGCGGGCGTGAACCTGTTAAAAAGTATGACCCTCTTGTTACCCCGGCTCACGTTAGACTGTGCCCCTCTCGTGCATTAACTCTGCCTTTGTGCACTCTTTCAAAATTCTATAACTCGTCCCTAAGTTGGATTCCACGTGGCTGTTAACAGCTGGAAGACGGGCCCCATCTCCCAGGTTTGTTGGCAAGCTCACAGAAGTAGATCAGTACACAGTAGGACGAATGGTAACGTGATGGTGTGCGCGGTCGCAGGGTATAATGACTTCCCCTATTTTAATCCTAGATTCCTGTGCTTTCTATTATATCTTCGGCTCTCTCACGCAAGCTACGGCCTAACACGGAGGCCTTAAAGAAGCCAACTGTCGCTCCAGTCAAAGCATATTTACCTTATGACGACGAAGAAAAGCTTTATGATTGGATTCTGCCCGCTGCGTGGCAATAAGGTAAATAAAGAGCAAGTGTGAAGATGTAGTAAATAACAGACCGGGGATAGACAGAAATAGCTGGCCACGTGCAACAGGGAATGCAGAGCCAGCTGGGTCCATCCAGAAGAATTCAGAGAGTAGCAGTGGCATCCAGCTAAGCGATTAACGACGACAAGTAACGGCGTTCAGTAACGATTCGGTCCCATAAATATAGAACTTGGGACGTCAAGAAGATGGCGACAACAAAGAGGAGAGCATCTCGCGGTGGTGGGAGAGAGAGAGAAGAGGAGAGGAATGATGACCAGGCAATCCAAATCATGCCAGGTAAGCTAGTGCTCCCAACACCACCCCCCTGCCCCTCCTCTCACTCAACTGATTAGTTTTGTGATGCCACGCAATTCCAAATACGGGTTCGGTCTGTCCGTACCATTTTCGCATTTCTATGTTTTAAGCAGATCTGAGGGCGTTAAAGTAAAAGTTTTGGTTGACGCAGAATCTGAAATATGGCTTGTAATTAATTGTCCTTTGTTCAGACGATAGCATTAAATCTTTAGTAATTACTTAATTTGGCCAGTATTATTTATTATTAATATTTTTAAAATTAAATCGATAAAATAAAAAATTAAAATTTTAAAAATATAACCATTATTGAATCGGTCGCAAATTGATATAAAATAAAAAAATTTAAATATGTTTAAATAAGAAGCATAATATTATCCTACAAAGAAATTAAATTTTAATTAAAAAGGTATTTAATCTAACATGTGTCGTAAAAATAAACCAAATTAAAATTTTAGTCCATTCAAAATTTTTATATTTATACTAATTGGATTAATTCAATTTCTTTTGAATGGGATTAATTCAATTTTTTAATCATTATTTACAATTATTAAAATTATGATATAAATAAAATTATTAACAGGATATTTATCCAATTAACAATTGAAATCCTCATGTTAGGCCATACGCTTCAAACCACATTACTTATTGTTTCGTGGTGATCTTATCTTGAATTTTATTTCCATATATAGGACCATAGGTACACTACAAGAAAACAGAGTTTACCGACAGTCATTTTTGTCAGAAAATCATGATATTTTGTTGGTATAAGTAATTACCGATGAAAAAAATAGACGGTCAAAATTGTCAGTAAAAGCATCGTAGTTAAATTTACCGACGGTATATTTCCGTTGGTTATTTAGCAACAGCCGAACAAATGTTAACAACGGAATAAATAACGTCAGTAATAGTATTACCGACGGACAAAAGTTAACGACTTACCGTCGAGTCGTTAATTTTTAGCAACGACTTAAATTTGTCGGTAAGTAGGCTTGCAACAAATCGACGGAAATAGGAATTCCGTCGGTAATAAAAATTTAGTTTCCGATGGTATGCGATTTTCCGTCGGTATTAGGAGGTAAGGAATTTTTTAAAAACATTTTCCAATTTCATAATGTTGTGATAAATGCATAATGTTAAGAGTTATCAATAATGTGTGCATTATAAATTAATTTGTATATATATATATATATATTTGATTAATCAGAAAATTAATTGATAATATAACGTGAAAATTGTTTGAATTGATAATAAAAGCAATGCAATGTGCAAAACATATGTTTGTAATTGAAAACAAATGACAAAGACAAGCTAATGTCATGGTGATCGTGGGAGATCTGAACTGCCAAGCCTCCCCTTCAACTGTTCCATCTCCTGTCTAAGCTAAGTCATCTGCTACATCTGCTCTCTCATCTTAGCCATTTGCTCTATCTTCGCTCTCATCTTAGCCATTTGCTCTATCTCCGCTCTCATCTTAGCCATTCTCTCCATCTCCTCTCTTATCTTTGCTACCTGCTCCATCTCCTTTCTTATCCTTGTGACCTGCGCCATCTCCTCTCTTATCCTTGTCACCTGCTCCATCTCCTCTCTTAGCTTTGTCGCCTGCTCGGTGTTCTTAGCCTCCATCTCTCGTCTCATGTTAGCTATCTGCTCCATGTGCTGCATCCGTTCATTAATGTTAGCTTCTATGATGTGAGTCATCTGCTCCTTCAATGTGTCCACTATGGCCCAAAGCTCGGTTACTTCATTACTGTTCGCTGGCCTAGCCGATGCTGCTGTGCTGGACAGGAAAGAGCGCGAATAACATGTGTTCGCATATGAACCTAACTCGAATATTCTCCCACGACAGTCCCTACCACCCACAACATCCAGATACGTCTGAGTCTCATTTACAGGTTGTTTCTTCTGAGTTTGCCGCTGAATGATTTGTTGTAATTGGTCCTATTAGGAAGCAATGTTGACATGAGTAAGGGATTATAGAAGAAGAAATTATAAAAATATATTAATTTGACATACATTCAACTCTCTACATCGGGTATTGAAGAATGTCACACCACCATGTTTCTTCGTGTGGGTATGCAAAAACAACTGGATAGATGTAGGCTTGATCCACAATGACGTTTCCTACATGTATAACCTAAATTGTCATATGTGAACTGCAATTTATAAAAATTTCGGCAGAATTTTTCCTATTTTTATAAAATTTGCCCCCTATTGAACAAATCAAATAACATAACACAGCCATATATGGCACCAGACATTAATAACATAATCATTCTGTAGACAACAACATAACAAAATATATACAAAATAAGTATCAAGTTTATATACTTACAAGTCTATGTGCATGCTCGTTATGGGTTATTGATCCTCCCGTATGTATAGGAAGACTCTGACCCCCGGGGCCTCCACGCCTGTTGGTCGAGTTACGCTCTGATATGAACATTATTGCAGGTGATGTCCAATACTCGGTCCAACGGCTCCAAATATCCTCTGAAATATAACGCGGTCGTGCACCAGCCTTGCGTATCGCATTAATGAAGTCTCGATAACGTGTACGTGCTTTCTTTTCCCATACTTTATACGTGTTGGTGTTGAAAGAAGAATCCCAGTAAAATGCTTTCTGAAATAAGAAGGCAACAATTATATAATGTAATAATATTTATGTCACTTGTGTTTATAAGTCAATATAAAAAGAAAGTAAATCTGTTTTGTACCTCAAACTCTTGAAAGTAAAATTGCTTTGTGGCGGCCGATATATTCTTCCACGAATAACTCTTAGGTTCAATCCGTTGCTTAAATGTGGAAGTCATATTTTTAGAACTCGGACCAGACGGAACCAACGTAATAAAATAAATTTTTTTATATTGTGAAGTCCAGATAAACCTAAGACAATTGAAAGGAAACCATGGGTAATGTGAATTCACGTACTGTTCATTGACAATTGTTATTAACTTTCTTCCATCTAGTCCCTCAGCTGGAGACTGGTCGACATCTCCTCTATCCGATACACTGGTATTGGATGATATATGAGTTGGGGATAGGGATGGAGTAGCAAGAGGAGTAATAGGTGATGCCTCATCTGCAACTGTCGGTCCTGGAGGCGGAGGAGGTGAGTCAGTTCAAGTAGCAGACTGTGATTAACCACCTTCAGAGTAAGTTGCTCCAAACATGGGTCTAAACCGAGGTCGCATAACCTCACGCTATCACCTTAGTCCCATTTGTTTTCCTGAAATTCAATTTAAACGTATTCTCTACAAATATAATTTGTTGATATCAATATTGTGCACAATATATGGAGAAGAATATAAGGCAATGTTAATGAAGGTTAAGAAATAGTTAACAACAATAAATCAACTTGAACA
>JAOTAX010000005.1:28252112-28269987 GCA_025629825.1 Erythroxylum guanchezii | reverse complement strand
ATATATCTCATACATAATGAATGCATGGCAAAGCCTAGGGTTGGCAATTTTCTAAATGACATGCAATCACATATTATTTGCATTCATTTATCCATTCATCATATAAACTAATTAAGCCACTTTTGATTGTCCATTCTAGAAACATAAAAATAATTACAAGCCTTTTAGACCCAAAAAATTCTTCTTGGACTTGAATCTTCCACTTCGAACTCTTCACTCACATGATCCGGCCCATTCGGTATATAAAATGTAATGGCATTTATAAAAACCGAATTTTGTCACATTGAAAATAAAAAATCCAGCGCTAGATTTTTATAAATCCGAATCTTTTTCCTAACAAAAAATTCCAGAACTTGTTTGCATTAAAACCAAAACGTGATTCATTGAAACAAAAATCCAGAACTTGTTTTTGCATAAAAAAAATCGAAACTTTATTCATTAAAACAAAAATCCAACATCTTTGTTTTCACAAAATTGAAACTATGTCAATACACAAAAGGATACACTGAAACCTTTTCCTCTCCATTTCTTCAATCCATGGTTGCTTCATCTTCATCATTACATCAATGTGTACATTACAACATAAAAGAAAACAGAAAAATGAAGCCAAGGAGGAAACATGGTGATGATATACCACCCTCCTTGTTATAAACTAAATGAAGAAATCTTACATGGTAAATCTAACTTCTATGGACAACCAAATGAGCAAAACATACACCATATGTATTTCTATCACATAAAAATATGCAACATACAAAAAATGATCGCCAACCTATGCATCAAATGTAGGAACCAAAATCATGCATAATAAAAATGGCTCTGATACCAATTGTTGGATCGGAAATGAAAACATGCAATATTTGGTTAAATGGTGGATTTTAAAACTTTTTTAGAAATCATAACGCAACGGAAGCATGCTAACCAAATCAACATGTCAATCCATACATGATACGGTATATGGATAATATTTAACATAAAGATAAGATGGTAGAATAATATTATCGACTCCTTCGCTACAACTTTAACTCCTTGCTGCGCTATCCTATCCTCAGTAATATATCCTCTCCTAAGTGATGTATTCTCTTCTTGTTGTTATTGATTCCCCTTCTCAATATTATATCCTTGACCAATCCGATCTACCACTTGTTTTTCTTGGACAACTTAGTTAATAAGATCCTTTGGTGGGAAAGGAGAAGAAAATGTTTGAAGGAGTTTTTTCTTGGAAGTAAGAAGACAAAAAATGAGACACTCTCATGCAATTTTCAATTTTTTCATGCAAGATAGGAGAGAGAGTGATAATAATGTAAGAACACCTTCTTACAGCCTCACCATTTCGGTTAACATCAAAGGAAAGAAGAGTTTTCTATCCAATGCATCACTTCTTCATTTAATCAATCATGAAGAAGCCATTAAATGAGACTCTTCTCATTTGTCTTTAAGATGACTAAATGAAAAGTCTATTAACCTAAATGTGACCTATCAATTTCGTTTTTGATGATGAAAGAAGAAGATGGTCCATCCAATGTACCTCTTTCTTCTTTAATCCAATAAATGCTAATAAGTTATATGCTATCATTAAAAGATAACCATTAAATCATTTAATGGTAACATCATTACACCATTTAATGATGATAAAGCATGATAAATACCATCTTTATTTAGCTATGCAATGCCAAATGTGTAGCTGTACATTCAGCCCTAATGAAAAACGAAATTGCACTTTACTTTCTTAAAAATTTTGTTTTAATTTAATTAATCTAATTAATCAAATTAAACCAAAGTCTAGCCTATTTCTAAATATACATTTGGGCTTCTAATTAGCCATTAATTAGTGCAAGCCTAACATTTAATTATGGGCTTTAAAACCTCCATTTATATTTCTTATTTTGCTTGATGACCTTCCTTGAAGCCAAGTGGGAAATCTTTTTGAACTTAGACAATTCAAGCTCCAATAAGCCTATAATTAATTTAATCTCATTATAATTAATTCTAGCTTATTAACTAAATGTCATTCTACTAAAGACAATTAGTTAAACTCTTGAATTACTAAATATTATGAGAACACATATTTTCACATCCAATTGCAAACTCTATTATGAACCTTATTATAGCCATCCACACAATAAAGGGTAAAATTACTATTTTGCCCTTATGTTGGTTTTTCCTTTTAGATCTTCCGTTTTACTTTATATGGTAATTAACATACAAGATCTCATCTTGGTGTTAAGACTTGATGGATAGCTAGTCTATCAAACTATTGACGTTAGTTTAATCACCAATCTCCTTAAAACATCTAGAAGTGATGATATCGCTATAAGCTCTTTATTTGAGTGAATGTTCCTTAATACATGTTTCAATTAATAATTTCAACATACGGACACCGGGTTAATACTATGTAAAAATCCATTCCGATCATATCAAAAATTATAATGAAATACATATGAGTTCACCACTCATCAAGATGGTCGTTCATAATAAGCGAATGCTTAAGTTGTATATTTTAAGATTAAAGTAACGGGCCACTTTATTTTTGAAAACATACTTAATTCTAGATTCATTTAATAGTATCATTATCGATAGTCAACTACTATCATGATATGAAACTCATCATTCCCTTAAAGTAAATTATTTTACTTACACGGAGATAAATCGCAACAATACAGTCTAAACCATAATCAAATGACCAACTTGATTATTCAACTGTGAATCCATTATTTTAGATTCTTATAATATACATGTTTCGCATACAGTTCTATGTATATGTATATTACTCACAAAAGAATCTTGATACCTTATGACTAGATATATAATGCTTATTAAAACCAAACTCTTTTATTTTATTAATAATAAATATTTTATCAAAAGTTTCGTATTATAATATTAAAATTTATACTTTAAAAAATGTAAAATATTTTCTTTTAGAATAATTATGAAAATTTTTAAATACATAAAGATACAATTTGAAATCAACCGCACTTCTTAAAGTTGGATGTCAAAATTTTAAACTTGCACGTTATATTTTAATTGTTATATAATAAAAGTTTAATATTCTAAAATTTTAGAATCAAATTCACTTTTTCTAAAAACTTGTGGATAATAATTATAATAACTTTATTGTAGTACATATTTTCTAATAAATAAGACAAATTGTTCATAAATACACATTGAAAATATCTCTACGTTATCCTCTAATTTTCATAATATATATTAATATGTTCTTTTCATAACTTTTTATCGTTTATATAAAAATAATTTACATAAATAAATATTGACAAATTTTTAAAGAATAAATTTTCGTAACTATCCCGTCTACATAAATAGAATTGAACAGTTAACATATCAGGTGTCACCGTTTAATAATATCATGGTAAATGTGGAACAAAAAAACGAACAAAGATGACTTTGAATGTGCAAATTGTAATATTTTGTAAAGATAAGGGTGCAAATTAATACTAAAGATGACAGGAAACAGGTCACAGCCTATAGCTTAAAACTTTAATAACAGTCACGTCGACGTCAAAATTACTCAATGAAAAAATAATTTATCACAGAGTTGAAAGAGTACTGTGATTAAGAATAAATAAAAACTTGAGGTGATACAGATTAATACTGAGGAGCAAGAAAGGTGCGAAACCTGGTCCCATATTAGACTTTATACAAAATATTACAGAACAAATCACACTTTTTACCATACTTTAAATACCAAAACACACGTGAACCTACATGACACACCACACTTACAATAAAATGAAATATTTAATATTTATCTAATATTTTTATAAATTTGATTAAATATACTTTGTAATTTACCATTAAGAAACGCATAATTTCGCTGCCAATTGCTTCGCGTTGACCGTCTCTTTAGCTATTGCCGAATATGATGACATTTCTGTGTGGTGGTCAAACAGTTGGGTCCAGGCATAGGAAAAAAGAAAAGAAAACAAGCGGCTTGTGACAGGGGCATCTTATCTCACCATAAAAAGTTTAGAAACAGGCTTCCAATAAGAGGCCATGATTTAACAGAGAACATCCCCAAGCATTGGATAAATATTAGAAACCTTATAATAGGTTTAAACATCATCAGTTTCCATTCAAAATAAACAGTTGAATAGCATTCACAACGTCAATGTCATTACTCAAAGCTCCCACCACAGCGTTATGCACCACTTGCGTATAAGCGGGTCCATTCCTTGGCTGCAGTTAATTCGAGTAAAATTAAACAATTACCGCCTCCTTTATCCAAAGAATAAAGGCATTGTGGTTATGGTAAATAACTTCGGTGGTAAATCAAAATATCCAGCTTACCAGTTTCAACAGCTTCTGCCTCGTTTGTTTTCCAGTGCTTGGCAATATTCTCCGAAAGTGGATCATCAGGGTTCGGAGCACTAAGAAGAGCTTGGATGCTTACATAGTACAAACAAAGTAACAAAATAAGTGCCTTCCAAGAACAACTGTTAATTGTCGATTATGTGGACAAATTCTTCCGATTTCCTTTTCAGTGGGTTGAAATCCTATGTAAATGCTAAACCGGTAACTTTACAAATGGTAACGATTCACGCATACGCTGTTCTATTTTTGGAGTCGAAAGCAGTTGAACATTTTTCTTCCCAAAAGCTTCTCAAAATTCCAATGGTAATGATTCAATATAAACAAATTCACAACTCATACCTCAAAAGAACGGTTCTTATCTGAAGTGCTGGACTCCATTTGTCTTTCAGAATGTCCAGGCATATCCTTCCAAGCTACATTTAAAAACTTACATTCTTCGAAACAAGAAGAAAATCTTTAAAGTACATGAAAGTAACAGGAGCAAAATCTACCTTATCAATGTTAGGATGATATATTTTGGTCAGGAATCGAACCTGTTGCGAGTGATTTTAATAAGAAAATGAGAAACGAATTAAAAAAAAGACTGAAAAGAGAAATCAACCCCCAAAAAATATCATGCAGTTGCCGATAAATAATTAATGACATTCAGAACAAACTTGGAAAGGTAAAATATTTTAAGTTTGTCATAACAACTATATGATTCCAAAACCAGACATAAACAAGTTCATAAAATATTGATGTTTAAAGAACAGATGGTATCGAGTCACCGACAAGAAGATTATCATTTTATATGGTCAAGACAAATCCAAATCATAAAATTAGCCCTAGTTAACTCATTCTGACCACGGTAGCATGATACTTTGTATTAGAGGCTGGTTTTGATGAAAGCATAAACAATGACAAATCAAAATGAAAAGGGCCACATAAACAAAACTGTTCGTTTAAAATGAGATACTATTGTTTTCAACATACACGTTCAAGATATCAATTGTATTTCGTAAACCTCTGTTTGAATTAAACAAGACCACATAGGTGTTTGTTAAAACAAAAGATGGTTTCCCAAACACAAACAGTTCCCATTGCAGGTTTGGGAAATGCAAGTTCCTAGCGTGGTAAGCAACTTAAGATAAAAAATTGGTTTATCATTAATTTTCAAATTTAGTAGAGAAAAATATAACTGAAAATTTATATTTTCAAGAATTCTTATATTAAAATATAATATTTGGTAAGTATCAACATAAGTTCATCAAAAGAACAGATCATAAAGGAAAAGAAAGCTGCAGTTAAACATTTGCAGAAATTTCTGCCACACTTATAATTCCATCTGTTCTGGAAGAGTTAGCCTAATAGTTCTGGCTAAAAATGAAATTTTCATAAGAACTGTCCCTGATATGATTTGGAGGTGAATCTATTTTCACCCAACCATGAAGTCAACAAGAAGTCTTTAAGCAGACTATTCTCGAACAAAACTTTAAGGTTAACAACACCGTAAGTCCTGTCAGAGAAATGGGTTATATTTAAAAGTTAACAATTGCTAACCTTCACTCATCGCCCTAACTAAGATTTACCAAACCATTCTCTAAGAGGGCCATGAAGTACATGACAATTAGTGTCACATACTTAACCTATTTAATGTGCTCTCGAATAAAATCTCAACGGTATATCTAGGAACTCAGCCAACATGATAAATATATCTGCTACCATCACCACAACAAAACTAGTTGATCTTCAATTCACAAGAGATTAGAATTCCTCCACTCAGATTTAGCATCCTGGTTCCTATAACCATGTCAAACCTAAGGTTTAAAACGAAAAATGGTCAATGTTTCTAGAATTCCCCAACATAATCCACAAGAAAAAAGGTGTAACATCCATTACAGTTAACACAAGTAAGATGCCATAGGACATCAACAAGACAAAACTAGTCGACCTTAAATTTACAAGAGACATTAAAACTTCTCCCCTCAGATTTAGCATCCTGTTTCCTATAACCATGTCAAACCTAAGGTTTGAAATGACAATGGTCAATGTTTCTAGAATTCCCCCAACATAATCCACAAGAAAAAAGGCACAGCATCCATTACAGGTAACACAAGTAAGATTCCATAGGACATCAAAGACAAATAAATCAAGAGCATGGACACTTGCAGTTTAATAGCAGACAAGTGAAAAAGTCTACAATCTAATGAAAAGCATCAGAGACAAAAAATCTACCTTCGGTGCAGCCATTGGATATTCTTCAGGTAGAAATAATTCGAGCTTGAATACACCTCCTAAAATAATTATTTCAAATAGCATCAAACAAAGAATTCAAAGAGGGATGGATAGAAAAACTGTAGAATATAAAACAGTGCAACCACCAAATTCAAAGAGGGAGAAATAAAGGCCATAGAACATAGCAAAAGGAAAAAATCTAATAAAGTACTCATGAGGCAGATATAAAAACCATAAATAAGAGGGATCAACTAAAAATGTCAAAATAAAAACAATTTCATCATAGACGCCAATATCCAAGAACAGAGAAGACAGCAATTCATCCTATGGGGCTCAGGAAACTAGTAGCCAAACAAAAGGATAAAAGGTCATCCGCCGACCCACAGTCATACCTCCATGTAACTATAAAAGTTTTCGATGCGTCTTCAATTTAAAAATCAGGAGTAGGCAGTCATCAGTATAGTTAATAAAACAAACAAAGAAAGTCGCTTTAACACTTTGTTGCAAGCATCATGAACACTAGTACTAACCAAGCTACACTGATACACTTAAATTTCAACAAATAACAGCTAGATAGAACTCAAAGGGAAAGACATGAACAAAGATGAAAATCAAGGAGTAGCAATAAATCGAATGATTAAAGAACTAAAATCCCAACACCAACATAGATGATGGATATTCAACCAGTACCTTCGTATGGAGACTGCGTAGGACCAAGTATCATTACATTAAAATACCGCATATTGTCTTCCGAAGGTGAGGCACTGATTCCGGGAGCTACATCAACAATCACATGATCAAAGAACTAAAACCCCAATATTAACAAACCAATAAACTAATTTTGACATTCTTGGACAAATAACAAGCAGAAAACCTATAAATCAGAATAAAAGACCCAACAAAAGAAAAATAAAGGTTGGAGAGAGTCAACTGCCTCACCTGGTTCACTAAGGAGACGTTGAGTTTCCTGTTACACCATCAAACCCAAATGAAACAAGTCAGAGGATCCAAACGCGTTGACAGACAGCAAAACCCTAAAAACTCCATTTAATAGCGTTTAAACAATTAACCAAAAGACTTAAAAGAGTATGTAAAATTGGGCTCTATTGGAAGCCTAAATTTGCGAACAAAAATAATCAATAATACCAATGGTATACAAGCGGCCGCTAATTTCTCCGCTTCAAGAACAATTAACTAGGAATCAAGTACAAATGGCCGAGAATTAAGGAAATTCGAGTCCAAATCACCTGGTTTTCTGGGATCAGAGAAATCATGTAGAAGAGAGAGAAAAAGAGAGAGAGAGAGAGATCGAGAAGAGGAGCAAGCGAGAGATCAGGAAGAGACGGAGCAAGTGAGAGATCAAGAGACGAACCTTAATGATTCTTCGTGGGAGATTACTGTTTGCCATAGCTTGCTTGATTGCAGAGAACGCTTTACCAGAAGGGAAGGGTTTTTGAGAGAGTGATAGGGCGCTTGACTTCTAAATTTATTAACTTCGTCTCCTCTCAAGGACAGCTATTTCTACCAAGAGTAGGCTGACTTCTTTATGCAAAGCTTTATGTAAAGGAAAGTAACAACCGATTTGATTATTTTGATCAATATGAATATTGTACCGATATTAATATCAAATTTGATTACGATATTATGTATTGACTAATACCAACTATCATTTTGAAACATTTTTAAAATTTATAAAATAGTTTCTAATCTCTTAAAATTACAAAATAGTTTCTCAATATATTCTACTATATAATTTATAATTTTACAACAACCATTTCTCTAAAAATCAAAATAATAGAAATTTCAAATAACAACAATCTATTTATATTTATTAATATTACTTTTCACTTATTTTTACATATAAATAATAATGACAATTAATATTAAAATTTATTTAATTATCATACAATATAAAATTAAAGACAATATAAAGTTATTAAAATGTTACAATTTCAATATATAATAAATAATATTTAAATCAAATCATCAAATAAAAAGAATAATGAATATTTATGACTCTTTAAGTATTATAATTTACAACAAGAGTTCATGTCGAGGAAACAATTAATTATAAGTGAAACTTAAAACAATAATATTTACAATTATATTAATATTACATACAAAGAATTTAACATATACATCAAATATAACTGAAATTAAAAGAAGATGAGAAATGAAAACCTAAAACTTCATTTAATCCAATAACTACTCAAAAACCTAATTTGTCAAAATATCGATATGGTCAAGAAAAATTGGATTTATAGAACCACTTGTTTTATTAAGAGTCCTAGTAAACAAATAATATTAAATTATTAAGAAATTACAAGAAATTATGTCCAACTTAATAAGATAATAATATACCTATCCTAAAGCTCTAAATTGTATTAAACAAAAACCAAGTTGTTCAATATTTTATGTTTTAATCCATTCTCTTCCTTGGAATGGATGGATTCAAATATGCTCTAGTTCCTTTCATACCCTATTCCACTCACACATTGACTTATAATTCGAATTGCAAACTTTTACAATAGTGGAATGCCACTTTCACATTTGGTTCCACCAAGCAACTTTAAGACAATAAAAGTAACATTATAAACAAAACAAAGTAAGGAGTAATTTTCAACAAGTAATAAAAGTGAAAAATTTCTTTCTGTACAATCTTATCAATAATAGGAAAATATTGAGTATCTCTTACATTTTTCAACATCAGGTCAATGCAATGTGCATCAAAAGAATTCTAATAAAAAAATTATAACTGCTTTGCAATTTTCTTCCGATTGATTTAAAGCATAATCATTGTCATTAATGAATAAAACAAATTTTTTATGCCCCAACTTCATTGCCAAATTTATCAAATATCTGAAATAGATTGTCAGCATTCCTAATAAGGATAGATGCATCAATAGACTTTAAAAACATTGTCCACTTTGCAGAATAAACCAAAAAATTAATAATAGATTCATGTCTTTTATTTGTCCAACCATTATACTTAATTAAACATATATAAGTAGCCCAAATCATTTTTCTTTCATCCAAATTATTTTTATTTCACAAATAAAGCTACCCAAAAGTTTACCTCTGTAGTCATTAATTGAAGGAGCTTTGTATCCTGGATCATAAGAGGTAATAAAATCTAGTATAGGTTGATAACAATATGACTGGGCATCTTTGAAGGATATACCTGAATAATACCACCATTTAGTCTTTGCCATGTCCATATTATGAGCCATTTCTCTAGATTTTAAGGAACTACAGATTGAAGGTTGAGCTTTAGGAATTGTTTATGTTGCCAAAAGATAGACATTTGTCTTCTTCTTTTCTTAACATCGGGTACAATATTCCCTTCTTATTTAGTAGGAATACTACGACCTTCAACATCCCGACTATCATGTTGACCCGATAAAAGAATTTCCACTACCAATTTTGTGATTCAATCTTTGCTTCTAACTGTCTCATGCTTGTACTCTTTAAGTAAAGTCTTTATTTGTCATTTCACATCATAGTTCACTTTTTTAACAATACTTCACATCACCTTTGACCAAAACTAATTGCTTCTTCAATATGATGATTCCTCTACCTTTCAAATGCTTGTTACAATACAAATAAATGGTACAGTTCTTCATTCTAGGAACCAATCTAGCATGAGCACAAGCTTGATCATTGAATTCTTAAAGTGTTTGAATTATCAGGTGACTTAAACTTCCTTCCATTTGTCTGTAAAAATAATAAAGAAATATATCAAAATTAACTTAATAAC
The DNA here is from genome assembly GCA_025629825.1 of Erythroxylum guanchezii. Classification (NCBI taxonomy): domain Eukaryota; kingdom Viridiplantae; phylum Streptophyta; class Magnoliopsida; order Malpighiales; family Erythroxylaceae; genus Erythroxylum; species Erythroxylum guanchezii. The sequence continues at coordinate 28,259,687 of JAOTAX010000005.1, read as the reverse complement.
TTCATATTAAAATAAAATTATATAAAAAAATGAAGGAATAGATCAATGATAGTTTCTTAATAACTCATGTATCTTATACTATCAAAAGGTATCGTTCTCACAAGGATTATAATCACCTAAACAATTTCAATCTAACTTTGTCTAAGGTATTAAGAATTTGATTTCAGTTAAATTAAATAACAGAAATTAAAAAAAATAATAAAATGAAACAATTAAGTAATTAAACAAGTGAGCTGCCAATAAAATTAGGATTTGATCAAAGTTCGATACTTAGGAACTATTCTATCCTTATTTTGTTTCCCTTAGTTACATATCAAGGATAATGAAGAAAGTAAAAAGAAGAGAATAAAAACTGTTTGAAGCCTTGATCTAGAATGCTGGAATTTCCTGAAGCTCTTCTTTGATCTCACCACTTCGATCCACTTTGATGCAATGGTTGCCCCTCTTTTTGGTGTTTTTTCATGTTCTTATATAGCGCTTTAGGCCCTAAACCCTAAAAACACAAGAAAAGTTATGCCTCATGTTATTCTTCCCTTTTATTACGATCGTGCTCCCTGTCATGATCATGACAGAGAGCCAAGTAGCCCCATGCACGCCAATCACGATCATGCTCCTTGTGCACAATCGTGCCACCCTTCATGCTTCCTACATCTTCTTGATCTTTTACTTTCTTGATTTCTAGCACTCATAAACATCTATTGAAACATAAAACTAAGATTAAATTTATGTTCTAAACTAAGCAAACACTTAGAATATAATCAAATAATAGTAATGACACAATTTTAAGCCTATACATATGATAATCATCAAATAAACACTTGAAAACACACTTAAACACCTAGAAAACCTACTAAGATCTACATCTATCAACATTCCCACACTTAAACTTTTGCTTATCCTTAAGAAAAAACAAAACACAAAAGACAAAACATAAAAACGAATAATCATACATTCATGTAACATGCAATAATGATACGATGACATCAAATCTTATGGAATCAATTTAATTACAAACATCTATCATTCAAAATGTGTCAACATACTAACTTATTCATTTCATGTTTAATTAATTTGAATTGAATATACATATCAATCAAAATATAAACACCCTATTCATACACCTATGACACTTATAAGCATGCATTTATGATTAGTGATCAATTAAAAAGGTAACTATCACTAAGTATCCTTTCATGAATATTTCTTGCTATTTTTAAAAGATCACTAGGTTTATTTATTGTAACATCATTTTTTTTAACGTTAACCTAGTCTTTTGATGTGAAGGCAAACACCTTGTCATGAATGTCCCTTGATTATTTAACTAAGTCACATTTTTTTATTTAACGTGGTTGGAGTGCCATTCTAGCCTTTTGACCCAAAGATAAACATTTTTTCATGAATGCTCCCGATTACTTAGCTATATCACACTCTCAATTGGCTAGCAACTTTATTCGTAACCTATTTTTTTCAAAAAGGGCTAATGGAATAAGAATTTATTTAACACTTTTTTTTTCTTTTTTGTCAACCATTCTCATGAAAGGTTACTAATAATGCTAAAGAATTTAATTGACTCTAATTATAAATGTATATAACAAATTTCCCTAAGCAAAATAATAGGTGTCATATCCTAATTAACATGCATATTCATCCCAAAGACATTTAAAACATGAAATTCACAAGTTAATATGCCTTTATAAATTAAATGACCATGTTCAAAGCTAAACTAATTCCATTAAATTCTTACCATTGACACATTCCCTCAAGCACACATTATGCAATAACATGTCCACATGATGTCAACCTAATCAAAACTAACATAATATGAAATGCAAATACAAATTTCACAAATAAATGACATGCCAATGCATAAACGTACCCACACTAAGACAACACATTCCTCAATATGAGAAACCAAACATCACACATAAAAATAAAAAGAAATAATAATAACGAAAAGTTCAGAGCAAGAAATAATTATGAAGATTGAGGCGGTGATGGTGTGAATGAAGGAATCTAAACACCTTGAGCAACAAAGAACTTTAAACTATTCTTTGTGTCATGTTGTTGTGGACATTGATTGCGTGCAATCTCCTTCATTTGCACCTTTATAGTGTTCATGCACTCCACTATAAGCTTACTATTTTCTGATACTAAATTGAAGACCTTCTCCCAGCCTTCCTTTTCATCGTCCTCAGTTTCTACATTTGATGAGACTATAGCTTGGAGTTTTGCTAGTGTGGAACTAGAGCTAACCTGTCCATGCATTTATTTCCCTTAAGATTTGGAACCGATATCCTATAGGTTTGACCCTAATCTAGAGGATTTATTTCATCCTATCTCTACGGTTGCAATCAACTCCTTCCAATCACGGTAAATCGATTCATGCACATGATTTCTCATTCTTTATGTTATGAAATTAGGTTATACAATAATATTTTGGATCTATTAGAACATATGTTAAATGCTTAATTGAATCACAATATATCAATCTAAACAATTGCATTAATTAAAGATCAAAACATGTTATTACACAAAACTAGGGTTCATCTAACCTAAGCATTAAAAAAATTTAGTTACATATGATAGAACACAAAATCAAACATAAATAAAAAGATAAACAGATTGAAAATAGTGGGTTCATAATTCTAAATTTCCCTTTTTGTCTCCTATCAAATATTCTTGTAAGGTAGAGGTTTGATTTTATATTTTGATGTATCTTTAGATGATTTCTTCGTGTTTTCCACTTCTCTGAATCAAACTCGCCCCTCCTGAATGAGCTCAGCCTTTGTCATCACCTCCTAATTTCTACTCTCCCTGTTGCCTTTGAACACGTTTTTTTATAGTAGTTTTTAGCGTTCTAGGTGATGTATCGTTTAATGTATAGCTGTGTGCTAGACCACGTATAGCCCAAAATACCTAGAATTTGTGATTCTACATAGCCTAAGAGAAGTACATGGGCTAATGCATAACTGTGTACGCCTTCTTTACTTCACATCTTCATTTTATGACATATTTTTATGCAAAATTCTTCTCCTTTCAGCCTGTGAAGGAAATTGTAACTTATAAGCACACTTGGAGCAAACTAAGTACCAAATATACAATAAAAGTATAAAATATCAAGCAAAAATACATTAAATGTAGGGTATAAATGATAATGGTAGGTTGCATAATGTTTTAGTGGGTATTTTAGTGTGCATTTAGTTGTTTAATTGAATAATTAATGCATGTTTACATTAGGATTGTGTGATTTAATTAGACATTTATGTTTTGAAGTGGTTTATGGGTTAGAGCATGCTATTGAGCTTAATTTTTGTGTATTTAAGGTGTCTTGATGTGTTTGTTAGTGTTTCAGATCAAATATCGAAGAACTGAGAGGATTCAGAGGAAACCCGGAGCAAAGCCCAGGTCCACAATCGTGATAGAAGCATAGAGGCTCCGTGATTGAGCCCAAGTTTATTATATGAAGTGGAGACATTTTCATGGTCTTTACTACACTTCTTGGCTCCTATTCTTAGATTTTATGCTTAATTTGACTCTTGAGTGCCTATCTTTATTTTATGTAGTTTGAGAGTACAATTGTCACAAATTATTATTAATTGCACTAAATCTATTTTCTAAGAACAATTGATACTGCGAATTACCATTTGTCATTGTAGGAGACTCAAGAAGAAGAAGTAGAGTCAAGGAAGGTTGAAGAGGATGATTCAACAAGTCAACAGGTGCAACAGGAAGTTCGTTGCGACGAAGATTGAAGGATTCCAAGCAAAACCTTAGGAAAAAGTTCACCACGGCGTAAAATAATTTTGTTTCCGTGGCAAAGGAACCAACAATGAAGCTAAAAATTTCGGGAAAAGTTCGCCGCGGCGACGAATACCTGAACTGTTTTTAGGAAACTCACCTACTGTGCAACCCGATCCAAACCCGTTTTGTTTTAAAAACCTACCATTTTAGGTTAAGGAGAGCTGACACACAACAGACACAAGACCCTTGCTCTCTCTCAACCTTCGGAAACACCTTCATCAGACTCCTCCACTTCATTGTCCACTCCTCCACCGACAGCTGCTACCATGGATGCTTCTAGGGGGTTTCCGGTTATAAATTCTCCTGAAGCTATGCTTGGCTAGCCACCTCTTTCCTCTTAGAGATGTAGCAATAGCTAGAGTTCAATGGGCTTCAAAGGGGAGTAGTTTAATCATTTTCAGCTACATTGTTATGAACTCCTAAGCTTATGATTTGTAATTTGTAGATGAATACTCTTGATTAAAGTTTAATCAAGTGTTGAACATTCAATGTCTTAATGAGATTTATTGATGTAGAACTTGGAACTTGAATATATGAAATCTCATATATGTCTATTTATGATCTGGTTAATTCTCTTTTATCTGCCTAGTTGTGTTTAATATTGAGATGATGCTAGATTCCAAAATGACTTATTGCATTAACTTTCTCATTGCACACACTAAGATGCATTTAACAAGATTTTAAGAAATGAAGTTCATTGATCAAAACCTTGTACTTAAAGAGTTCTTTAAGTTTTACCATTTGAACTTAGTAATTCACTCCCATAAAAATTCATTTTGAACTATGATAGGAAAGCTCGTTTTGAAGAGAATATTATCATCATTTAATCTTTGTTTTATCTTACCGCTTTACTTATTCCTAAAATCCAAAAATACTTTTCATTACATTGTCTTTACAATTCATTTTATTTTGCCAAGATTTTCAAACATCAAAACCACCTTTTCCTTAGCTTGCATTTCATGACACATAGTTAGCTTAGATCAATTCATTAGGTTCCGATTAAGTGAGACGACCCGATGTTACATTTTATATTGCAATCATTGGAATTATATTTTTGATTTGACCTCCAAGGGTATGAACAAGAAGGCTTTAAATCAAAATGGCGCCGTTGTCGGAGAACCAAGTAATTGGTTCTTTAGGTTAGCTGTTGTCATTTTTGCTGTTAAGTGAGGCGAGGAACCTTGGTTTAGTTTGCATTTTAGATGGTTTAGTGTTATACTTGTCAATAGTATAGGATTTTAATTTCTTTGCATAGCATGAAATTTTGAAAACTCAAACAAAGCATACTAAACTTTTTACACGTTGCATACTTAGCATTTTTACACCTACACGATTTTGAACATTTCTTTGATTGCTTTTAGTTTCATACATACATTTTACTTACATACATAGTTTCACACATCTATACACTTGCATCCATCACATATCACCTTTTATCTGACTTTGTGTGCTTGCGAGTAAATTTTGTTACATCTTCTTTTCATTTGAACTGTTTCTGTGCATGCCCCGGAGAGCTAAACTTGTTCTTTCCAACCTGAAATTGAGACACGCCTGAGGAAGATTAGAAAGGAAAGGAAAGAACAAGAGAGAAGTAAGGTAGTTGTGGAAGAAGAGTTTAGTCAGTTAAGTAGTGAGAGTAGGTCGATAGAAAGAGTGATCATGGCTGAAAACCCAACTTTTATGCAAAATCCTAACTTTCATGCTAACCAACCTAGAAATAGCGATAATGGAGGAAATGTGGAGCATGAGAGAGTTGGAGAAAATAATGAGAATTAGAGACAGAGGACCATTAGGGAAGCAACAACTTCTGATGTTAATTATGACCCATTTACTACTGCTTGTCCTAATTTTCATGTTAATTTTGAAGTTAAAGGATTACTGATTAACTCTTTACCTAAATTTCATGGCTTGACAGTAGAGGATCCCTATATGCATTTGCAATCTCTGTCCATGATCTGTCAGAGTATGAAACCGGTGGGAGCTTCACTTGATTAGGTATTATGCAAGGTTTTTCACTTGTCACTAAAAGGAAAAGCACAGAAGTGGTACATCAGCCTCCCAAGGCATGTGACGAATGCCTACCATAGTTGGGCTAATATGAGGAAGGCTTTCTTGGAAAAGTACTTTCCAGCTTCTGGAACTTCATCGATGAGGAAGGAGATCTATTCAGCATGGCAGGATTATGATGAATCCCTTTATGATTATTAGAACCGCTTTCAAGATCTATTGTCTAGATGCCCGATCACCAGATACCTGATAAGCAGTTAGTGCAGTATTTCTATGATGGTTTGAAAAGTCAAGATAAAGATATGCTAGATGCGGCGTTGGGAGGCTTATTGATTGATCTTACAACTACAAAGGCATGGGATTTGATCAAGAAGATGGCTTTGAATCATCAATAGTATAGTGTTAGAGAGACTAGAGGAGTGCATGAGTTGGGTGCCACAATAACCCAATTTAAAAGAATGGAGAGTTTGGAGTCAAAAGTTGATTCTTTGGAGAGTAGACTGACTTCACAATTGTCTTTCATCACTGCAGAGTTGAAGAACTTGAATGTGCATCGCCCGACATCTTCTAAGTATCTTACTGCACCCAGTTGTGATACTTGTGGGTTAGTAATGCACATATCGAGTGTTTTCCCCGGTTGGTATGAAGAGGTGTCTGCAGTGTATCCGAGACGGACAAATCAGAAATGGGACCCTTACTTCAACACTTATAACGAGGGATGGAAGGCAAACCCTAGGTTCAGTTGGAGGAGTGAAGAAGGAAGGGCTCCAAACATATTTCAACAAGGAGGAGGAGCAAGTATTTCCACTAACTAGTTCCCCAACCAATAGCAAGCCCTGACCGTCCCACCTAAAGAGGACACCAACCAGTTGCTGCACAATATGATGATTTTGATGAAGGAAAAAAGGACTTTGAACAATAATCAGTTCAATGCTATAGCTTCTTTAATTCGACAAGACTCTTCAAATAGTGCTGCTTGATTCAATGCACTGGAAAAGAGAATGGCTCACTAAAGCTGAGAACATCAATTCCTACATCACCCAGTTGTCAAATAATATGAGTGAGAACCAAGTAAGGAACAGTGGAACTATCCCTTCAAACACAATGATGAACCCCAAAAGTTTATGTTGGATCCCGTTTTCGGAATCCAACTCTTAACAAAATACCATCATACTTGAGCATGGTTCCTTGTAATCTCTTCTTTCTCTGATACTACAAATGTTAGACCCCGTTTAAAGAGCCAAATATCAAACACGGAATCATGAAACTTGAGCGTGGAGGGAAGACTTAGAAGTTGAAACTTTAAAATAAAGATCCTTCGGAAGCAAAGTGGGACGTCGCCGTGGTGAAACCTTTTGGGATTTTACGCCGCGGCGAGAGAATTAACTTTCGCCGCGGCAAACCTACGTCTTGACTTCACCGCGACGAAGGTCCAAAATTTTCCATCCTGGTCCTGTCAGGATAATTACGCCGCGGTCGCCGCGGCAAAAATGCAAAATTTACCATACTAACACCTTCCGGGAAAAGTTCACTCAAGACCCTTCCCTAGGCTTCTCCATCTATCCAAACCTTACTTTCACTCCAAGTTGTCCCGAATTCACTCCCTCTAAGGTAACATCAATTCATGACAATTCAACTACCAAAGCTATTTCATCGTACTCTCTAATCTCTTTTCTCATTTAATTCCCTGCTTAACACAATTTTTCATCCTTCACAATTTCCTATCATTCCTTTTTCCATAACACATCTCACTTGTATAAATAACAA
>JAOTAX010000005.1:28167785-28194145 GCA_025629825.1 Erythroxylum guanchezii | reverse complement strand
AAACTAAAAACGACAGCGACCCATTCAAAAAAAAAAAACTAAAAACGACAGCGACGTATAATATAAATGATCCAAATGGCATAACCATGTAAATTATGAAAAGATCAAAAGATCAGGACAAAGATTGGGCAAGTGTTCAAAGATTGAGAAACATAAAGGTCACTTTCACAGACTTTTTTACTCCTTTAGGGCCTAGGATATTATTACGTAGCCGTTGAGGGAGGGAGGAAGGGATCAGGACTCGGGAGATGCAGGAGACGAAGAGGGTAGTTTAGGTATTGCATTCAAAAAATTTCTGACAACGTAAGAGCAGACATTGGGAAGACGCGGGCGGTTTATCAATTGAAAGAAAAGCGACGTGGCAGAGAGATTAGTGGTGGGCCCAACGCAGAGCGTATTCTTGGGGGTTTGAGGTTTCAGTGGGCGTATTCTCTGGGTGACAGTTGTGGTGTCTATGGGGACGAAATTGCATCTTCTTGTTTTGTAAACATTCTGCGATTATTTAAAACTCAAATGTCAAGTCACTAAAATAATGCATCATCTCCTGTGTCTTATTAGTTAACCATCAAATAGTTGTATAAGAGTTCCCAACAATGATCCAAATTATGATTAGTACCTCGTAACATCATAAATGGTAAATCGTTTTTCAATATAAAAGGGATAAATGTATTTATTTTAATTAAAACTGAAAGAAAGACCACAAGTTTCTTAGTAATTATTATTGTAATAAGTTAAAAATGAAAATAAACTATATATATATATATATATTCTTAGTAATTATTATTGTAATAAGTTAAAAATGAAAATAAACTATATATATATATATACTGAATTTTTAAAAAAAAGTCTCGGATGCAACAATTTTTTTAAAATGAAATAAAATTTTATAATTAAAAATGAAAGTCTTAAAACCAATATTTATCTTTATAAGGGGGGAGGCCAGTTTTACTTTGTCTTATTCTGTCTCATGGAATCTCAGCCATTTATTTTGCGGGATCCACGTGGATTCCATGCAGGTCCTACATAAATAAATGACTGAGGTTTAATGGACACAATAAAACACCATAATATTAGACAGAGGATCTGATCTCGGGTTTCTCAACTTGGGATTGGGAGCCCGACTCTCTTTTATTGAGATTTTTTTTTTTGGAAAGTAAACGTTACTAACGCATAACAACCATTGACTGGAAAGGCATCGAAACTAACCTAAGCCAACAGGCTTATCCCGTACACCCGGAACCTACTAGCCTTTCTCCATCAACGTCAAAAGCACCAAAATTATCTGAATTTAAAATGGAATCTAAGCAAGAAGAACGAACATTTCAGTAATATGGGTTTGCATGTAATAAGGCCACCCTAGCTAGTGAATGAGCCACCTTATTGGCAATTATACGCGTCTATTGGAAGAACAGGTGAAGGAAATGTCGCTTGAATGACAAACAATCAAGGGCCAAAATTCCAATCTAAAAATGATGTGATGAAGGAATAAGAATTGTTTGAACAGCAGTCAAACAATCAAACTCCACAATAACCTTGTCCAAATGTTGTTCTTTTCACCAAGATAAAGCTTCCCTAATAGACATGAGTTCAGCAAGAACTGGATCATACCTGACAGGATAGTGACCTGATAAAGCAGCCACAAAATGTCCTCGACCATCCCTAAGCACCGCAGCAAATCTCGTGGCATTCTTGTCTCTAAAAACAGTCGCATCCACATTGCATTTTAAATAGTATTCCGGAGGCCTAACCCAAGTGGAAATGTTTCCTCTTGAACCTCCAGTCCTAGTGTTAGCCTTCTCAAAAGTCTCCCGCGCCTCTTGCCAGTCTTTTAGAATGCTATCAGCAAAGTTAGCTACCGTCCGAGTGGAGCTAGTCTTCCCTTGCCACACTCGAAGATTACAGTGGAACCATACACTCCACAACATCGTCATCATACGTTCAATACCAGGAGACGACTGGGTGCTTAAAATGTGCTCTACAAATGATGCAACTCCATTGCTTGGGTGACGCCAACTCATCGAAGACCATACTCCTTTGGCTGTTGAGCATCCCATCAAAACATGATCCATGTCTTCTGTGTTACCGCAGACATCACATGCGGTATTAAGCATGATTACTTTCCTACGAAGGCAATCTTTATAGGGGAGAAAATCACAGAGACAACGCCAAGTAAAATCCTTGATCTTCGGAGGAAGAGCCAGGTTCCACAAGCGGTTCCAAGGACCACTCATGAACAGGCTGACAAGGTCAGTGTATAAAGTAAGTGCCATTCTATAACCATTTTTTACCGAGTATGATCCGTCCAGACTATGGTGCCAAACCAATTGATCAGGGGGTTTTGATACAGCAATTGGGACCTTTGAAACCCGACCCACATCATAAGGAGTAAGTAGTCCTTCCAACATTTGTGCGTCCCAGCCAGATCCATCTTCCTTAATCAAGTCGCACACCTTAATGTTGCCGAAGTCCGAGTTAAATGGGGAGGTAACGTAAAAGTTGTTTGCTTCAGAAATCCATAGGTCTGTAAAAACCTTAATCGAGGCTCCGTCTCCCACCTTCCATCGAACCCCATGCCGCAAAATATCCTTGGCCGCATAAATACTTTTCCAGATGAAACTGGAATTGGTGCGACCACTTGCCTCCATAAAACTACATAAGGGGAAGTATTTGGCCTTGAAAATTTTACTCATGGGAGAGTCAAGAAACGCCAGAAAACACCAAGCTTGTTTACAAAACATAGCTAAGTTAAAACAGTGAAGATCTCGAAACCCCATACCTCCATATTTTTTGGGAACACACAGCCGGTCCCAACTCGCCCAGTGGATGTGCTTGCTATTATTAGTGCCTAACCCCCACCAGAAAGAGTTCATCATTCTCTGTAACTCGTCGCATGTGCCTCGGGGAATAAGAAAAACACTCATATAATATGCAGGCAGGGCTTGGGCAACGGTCTTGATGACAATTTCCTTTCCTGGTTTAGAAAGCATTTTGTTTTTCCAGCTCACAATGCGTTTGCTTAGACGATCCTTAATGAAAGCAAAGACTTGCTTTTTCCTTCTGCCGACGAGAGAGGGAAGACCCAAATATCTCCCGTGATCGATAGGAGTGCTGACTCCTAAAATAGTTTCCACTGCATTTCGATCAGAAGGGAGCGTATTGGAGCTGAACATTATGCCTGACTTCTGAAAGTTGACGGCCTGTCCTGAAGCTACTTCATAGATGGCTAGGATCCTCTTAATGTTCTGTCCTTCGACCATATTTGCTCGGAAGAAAAGGAAACTGTCGTCTGTGAAAAAAAGATGCGAAACACTAGGGCTTCCAGAGCAAATAGAGATCCCATGTAAATCCCCTCGAGCCTCGTTTTTCCTTAGCAACGCCGATAAACCCTCAGCACACAAAATGAACAGATACGGGGACAAAGGGTCGCCCTGCCTCAGCCCACGCTTTGGAATAATCGGTCCTACTTCAGAGTCGTTAAATGCCACTGAATACCTCACTGTAGTGACACAAGCCATAACAATCTCCACGCATTTGCTATCAAAACCCAACTTTAACAACATAAACCGAAGATATCTCCAATCTACCCTATCGTAAGCTTTACTAATATCAATCTTAAGAGTTGCTTCCCCATTCCTTCCTTTCCCTTTATTCTTCAAGTAATGTAAGATCTCAAAAGCCACCATGATATTGTCAGTGGTGAGTCGTCCGGGGACGAACACCGATTGCATGGGAGATATAATCCTTGGAAGAATACTTTTAAGTCGGTTCGCAATCACTTTAGCAATGAGTTTGTAGATGATGTTACACAGAGCTATGGGTTGAAGGTCTTTCATACATATAGGCTTGTCTTTTTTAGGGATCAACACTATCGTCGTATCATTAAGAGTTGCCAGAAACTCACCCTCCTCCATCCAAGAAGGACAATTTTCAAAAATATCAGTCCCCACTATATGCCAGCACTTTTGGAAAAACGGGTCCCGGAGCCTTATTCGGGTGCATTTCAAACATCGCTATTTTGAACTCCTCATAGCATAGAGGAGCTAAAAGATGGTCGTTGTCCTCCTGATTAACCACCGAAGTGACATTTGCAAAATCTCTAAACTCCGTACCACTCGAGTCTGAGAAGAGGTTCTTGAAATATTCAAGAATAATGTTACCGATCCCCTCATCATCCACTACCTGCTGCCCACTGTCACCAAGAAGTGAGGTAATTTGATTGAGTCTTTTCCTTTTCGAAGCTTGTGCATGAAAATATTTCGAGTTTGCCTCCCCGTATTGCATCCAGAATGTCTTCGACTGTTGCTTCCAATATATATCTTCCTGTGCCAGAACACGATTAAGAGCAGCTTTTTGAACCCTGAACAAAGCAAAATGATGTTGTTGACGATAGAACTCCATGTTTCGCTTGATATTTTTTATGCTTTTAGAAAAATTATTCACGTGGTGCTTTTGCCACCTAAGCAAACTGATGCCACATTCCTTCAGGCGAGAAAGTATGTTCATGTGGCCATTGGCCCTCCAGATGCCAAAAACGAACTCAGCAAATCCATCCTCCGTTAGCCATTTGTTCTTAAACTTGAACCGATGGGTCCTCTTAATAGAAATTCTACTCATAGCCACCAGTTTAATCAGGTTGTGATCCGAAGTAGGGCTCACTAAATTATATAACTTGTGAAAAGGAAAAATATCCATCCATTCTTTTTTAACAAACGCACGATCCAATCTTTCCAACGTGAGAGATCCTGAATCTCTTCCTCTTTCCCACGTATAGTCGAACTCGAGTAACGGAATATCCACCAAATTACAATCCGCGATGCATTGCCGGAATCCTTCCACTAACGAGCTAGGATAGTCCGCTCCTCCCAGCTTATCATTAACAGACAATAAATTGTTAAAATCTCCAAAACAAACCCATGGAATATTGTGGAGTCGAGTAAGGGAGCGTAGAAGCTCCCAACTAGCGCGTTTTCGATTAGACTCTGGGTAACCGTAGAAACCTGTAAGTCGCCATTTGGGATTAATCGAGTCATCAATAACCATATCTATATGATTGTTTGAGTAACCGGTAACAGTAGCTGAGATATTATTCAACCAGAACATGGCCAGACCGCCACTACGGCCAAGCCGATCAACGTAAAAACAGAAATCATATTTCAGAATTTTTATTTCTTCAATCTTAACCGAAGTCGCAAGAGTTTCACTTAGAAATAGAATGCAAGGCTTATTAATTTTAACTAAATCCTTCAAAGCACGAACTGTCTAGTGGTTGCCTACTCCACGACAACTCCAAGCAATATAACTCATGGCTCTCGGCGGGTCTGCTGAGCAAGACCGGCCTCTGGTAATGGGTGTGGTCGGTTGGATGGAATCTGGTCATCTGTATTCATCTCTTCGACAACGCTGATGCTTGTGTTTCCTTGACGGGGTCGTTTTTTGCACTCCTCAATAGTCGTGATCAAAGCTTCTTTATCTATTGGAAATGTATTAGAAACCGACATTTCAGGATTGTCTCCACTAAAATCAGGATGAATATGGCCCACGTGTGGTCTAGAAGTGACAGTGGATTTCAATGTTATCTTTTTGGGATAGAATGAAAATTTGTTTCCTATTCTGTGGGGATTCTAAGCTGTCGAAGGAAAAGATTTATGATCCGGATTTGTTGCAAAATCAACATCAATTTTGTTCCCAGGATCTCGCTTCCATTGCACAGATTTTCGTATATTGCAGGCTCTCACTTCTGCCTGAATTTCCTCCGGCCATTCCCGGCAGTGCTCCTCCTCCGGCCTTTCCAGCAATTTGAGACAGTTGGTTTTGCTATGCCCGATTATACCACAGAGATAGCAAACCAGCGGCAGTCGTTCATAGCTGAACGTTATCTCCGTCGAAGCAGCTCCCTGTTTTCTTATATTCTTCTTCCTCATCAATGGCTCTTCCACGTTTAACTTGATCCGGACACGCATATATCCATTCCATGAATTTTAGCGATTAGCAGCGTCATATTCCAGGTAAGTGCCCATCAAGTTTCCTATGTTTCGTGCTAAGGCCTCAGAAGTAAAACCCAATGGGATACCATGAAATTGTACCCAGACATCTGTGTGGATGAAGTCAATATTTACTGGGTTCTCCCCTTCCCTCCATTGATGAACCAGCAAGATACATTTGTTAAAAGACCACGGACCACCAGCTAGCATCTTCTTCAAGTCGACATGGTGATAGAACTGAATTATATAAAGATTGTTTTCACCCATCGGTTTAATATACGCCCCTCGCATAGGTGGCCATAAGCTCAACATCGTTCGTTCGAACGCCTCTGCGTTAACCATTCTTTCCCCAACCAATTTACGCAGCAAGCACAGCTCATAATTGATTTCCTCCCTTTGAATATCCTCCGAGGAAATAACGAATTCAGTGTCTTCTTTCTCTCGGATAGAGAGCTTTTGCAATCCTGATTCCATGAGACTGACAAGAGAGATAAGAGAGAGCAGCGTAGAAACAGTAAACCAAACTCACCATGCACATCCACGGCAGGACCAAAACTTGCACTCTTAGAGAGAGAATGAGAGGCAAGACTACTTTTCTTCCTTTTGAAAAGGTGTTAAGTTGGATGTCTCTCTTGTTGTTCCTACTAATCACTAATTTTGAGTTTACGCGCATTCTACGACATTAGAAATACTTTACTTTTTGTTTTGTTATGAAGTGATTATTGGGATTCTAACTAAAAATATTTTATACCAAATGGTATCCATTCATAAGATTATTAGTAACTAATGCTAAATTGTTAATTATGTTTCGATGAGGTTGTACTCTTATAGAATGTCTATTAGGGATGATAATGAATAAAAAGTGAAGAGTATCCAAAAAAATTGCAACTAACAAATTTGAGTTTAAGTACAATAATTTTGAATCTTTGTTAAGTTTGGTAAACTCGGCCCTATTTATTTTAGATATAGATAAGGTAAATAACTTTTAATAATATTAATTTTATTAAAATTATATTTCAATTTTTATATAATTTTCTCATAACATTTATTTAGGTAATAATACTTTAAGGTTAAAAGAACTTAAAACTCTTTTAAAATTCTAGCTATAAGAAAATCGAAACGATAAGACAATATAATTACGATTATAAATTTTAAAAACTCCAACTATAAGCTAATTATTATAAATGTCCACTACTTTATATTGTATATGATTAATGGCTTGTTACAGAAGCAGCTAACTTATGTTATCGATGGCATAGAAATAAATGTTCAAATTTATCTTGATTATAATAATAAGTACTATGAATTTTTATAAATTTTATTACTTAATATAGGTGTTAGTAACAATTTTTTTCTTAATTAATATGAGAAATTGTATTAAAATCTTGAAAGGTAGATAAGGCACAATAAAAAAAAAAACTTAAACTCCAAACTAGTATTCCATAGAGCAAAATAAAAATAGTAAAGCAAGTGACTAAAACAATTGATGATGGGGAGATGGTGTAGGTTAGGAAAACGAGAATAGATTAGAGCGTTACAAAACTAATTTGATAATAATGAGAAGATGTAGGCCAAAAGATTGGACAAGGTATAAGTCAATTAGAGGAAATAATGATACTCTATCGATTGACCATTTCATAGTTGAGGGATTTGAGGAAATTCCTAATAGAAATAAGCTCTCTCAAGAGTTGAATAACTATTTTAAGGACAGAATTACATCTATCTTTCCCTCTAAATAATCTTTTATTCCTTTTCATCCAAATAGAGTAGACAATTTAGTTGAGAGAAAGCTTGACAAATTCAAATCTCTTTGATAATTGTAGTTAAATTTAGCAATCTAAGGAATTATTTCTTCCTAATGACTTTTTAGACATCTTTTATTATATAGAGCTTGTACACTTGATCATAGGTGAGTTGAAAACTAAAAAGTGAAAAACAAATGCTACATATAACCTATGAAGGAAAAGAAGAGAGTGCAAACTTGATTATAACTCTAGTTTGTAACTCTTTTTTAATGGCCAATCATAAGATAAACGTGGTTTTTGGTTAATGCAATGGTAGTACCCCAAATTACTCCATTGAACATGTTCTCATTTACCTACAAAAATGCTCTAACATGAGTGATTATTCTGAGTACCTGATTTATATTTCAATCACATTAATTTGTCATCAATAGGTAGATTCAGGAAATAGATTGACATATAATTAATGATTGCACTAAACCCTCTAAAGTTGAGAAGAGGCCGGTACTATGTGTTGGCTAATATGACTATTGTAACTCTTGAGTTTTCAAGCATAATAGACATTAGTGCGCTTGCATTTGAAAAATTAGACAAAGGGCCTTGGGGATGCAAATTGTCAAACCATAAGCAAGTTCTAGCTCTATTATCAAAATTTACCCTTATATAGGGTTTACTACGGTCCCTAAGTTTGAGAATTTGATCAAGGGTCCATGAGCTTATGGCCCTAGGTTTAATTTTTTGTAAGTTAGTCCCTTTAGGAATTATGAATGGGTTTATTGTACCTATAGGGACTCTTGGTTAATAAAGAGTTTCCAAATCATTGTGCTTACATCCACTTTATCCACTATTCTAACGGATTTGACCCTTAGACCCCCTTCTTCTTCCTTAGAGAAGATTTCATACCAGCCAACTTTAGCTTTAGAGTGGTCATCTCTTTTCCCAATCTAAAGAATGTTCTTTAGCATCCTTTTAATTACTTTCATTTGACTGATAGAGAGGGGTAAAAAAAAACACCAATAAAATTAATATTGAGTTAAATAGATATTAACAGAAAACCTCTACCTATATAAGTAAAATAACTTGGTCTAACAACCTCTTATTTTAAAGATAACAACATATAAGGGCTAACAATCTCTATAGTAGAACTTAGTTGAAATAAGGATCCTAAGATATTTTAAACGCACTTTTTGAACGTTGATACATGTGATTTGTGAAAGATGTTTTACCTCATCTAAGTTGTCTGTGGATACATAAAAAGAGATTTTGGAAATGTTGATTGCGAAACCTAACAACTTACAAAAGTGATTTAAGGAGTCTATAAATATCTTAAGGGATCTAGCTTCAAATGCCCCTTTTATTTTTACGTAAGAACACTTCAGCCTATTTGACTTTAGCTATAGATTTCTTTAAAGGATCACCAAACTATATAAATTCTCTCATCATTCTCTTAATTGTTTTGATCAAGTTCTTATATAAAATTTTATTATATGGCTAATATATATGCATTTTGTTAAAGATTAAGCACATGAGTTGAGCTATTCCTATCTAAGAGACACTTATATTACACTAATAAACTATTCTTCTTTAAATTATTTTTATAAGAGACGATCAATCTTTTGTACATTATCTTCTTGTTGGTGATTAGCATGCCTAGATATATAAATATGGGATCCTTAAGTTTGAGACTCGATAAATTAGATAGCTAGCTTATCAAGTGACTAGTTACTATTGAGACTAATAGTAAATCTTGTATTTATTGATTGATATGCTTGAGATATTATTAAAGATTTGCAATAAGTTAATCAAAGAATAAATTAAACTTATATCAGCTCCAAAGAGAAGAAATAGGGAACTTTGAACTTTCCCTCCTAAGTTATATTATAGCTGGTTAATCTAGTTAGTACTTCATTATAAAAAGTAAACATGTAAGGACAGATAAGGTCAACTTATGTCAACCCTTTGACGCCCTTAATTAAGAGTGTAGGTTCTCCATTTACATAGATACTAAATTAAGTAGTGGTGATGAATTGCTCAATCTAACTTATGATTGTTATAAAAAAAATCAAATACAATTAATAAGGGTAAGATAAAGTTCTAGCTAATTAAGTTGAAGGCTTTATGAAAATCTATCATCATGGCATATCTCCTAAAGGAATGTTTCATATTGTATTTCTTAAACAATTCCTAAACTAATAGGATATTATCTCCAATTTATCTCGCTTGAATAAGTGCTCTTTGGGTAAGACTGATGATATATTGTAGCATAAGATAAAGTTTGATAGAAAGGAGTCTGGCAATGATTTTATACATAGTGTTATAGTAAGATATAGGTTAAAATTCCTTTAGAGAAACTAGGTTTGTACGCTTTGATATGAGGTTATTATAGGTTTTGTTTAGCTTTCTCAAAATTTTCCCTTATTGAAGAATTCCAAGATGGCCTCAGTGACTTGATTCTTTACTAGGTGCCAAGAATTCTAGAAAGGTAGGCATTTAGTCCATTAGAATCTAGTGCCTTATTTCTATTAAAATTAAAGATAACTTTCTCTATATTTGATAAATTGAATGGCATGAGACATTGACTAGCTTCATCATCTAAGATTTTCTTATAAATACAGGAATTTAAAACATGCTCAAATGAATAATTGTTAATATATGTTCCAATAGTGTTTTTAAAATATTTACAATTCTCTTAAGGGCCAGCTCAAATATTTAAGCTTAAGAAGCTAATGAAAGAAATGGTTAAATATGTGATAGGCAATAGGAATGCTGCCTCTCTTCTCTTTGATAATTAAAGTGACGTCGATGCTATTTATGATTTTGCTAGCTCAATAGGTAGTTCTTATAATCACTAACTATAACCCTATTCATGATAAGTTGGAAAGTTACATTTGGGAGAGATTTCCTACTGGATTATTCATCAATAAAGTATGTATGAAGTGACTTAGAGGTTAATGCAAAGTGGAATCTTGGCATAAGATAGTTTAGAGCCCCAAACTTTCTCTTAGGGCCTTTATCTTGTTATGGCTTATTGCTAGACAAAAACTTCCAACCTTTGATAGATTGATGTTTCTAAATTTAAATGATTCTTGTTAGCTATGGAAGAATACTTATAAAACTTATAACCGTCTATTTTTGGCTTTTTTATGTGGTGGATTAAAGCTCCTTATTAATTGACAAATAGACAAAGGGAGTATGGAGAATTTGAGTTACAACTTCAAAGAACTTAGCTTCTAAAGACAAATAAAACAAGGTTCACGAGAAAAGATGAGGTGTTTTATGTTTTAATGGACAATTATTTAACTTCTAAAAAAAATCTTAATGGAAAGAAGCTTTTAAATAATGTTAGAAGGACTTAGACTGTATGAATGTCGAAGGAAGTATGAAATGGATAATGGAGAATAGAGGTAGATCCAAGGGGATTAAGATAATTTTGCTAATTAGTTTAGGAAATTCCATTCAGATGATATGGAAGGAAAGATCAAACAGATGCCTCAAGAAATTGGAAAGAATGAAGTAGGTGATTATAAACCTAACCCTAAATTCGATTAGGGAGCAATTAATGGTTAATAGGAAAGCTAATTCCTGACACCTAGATATTGCTAATGCATGGAGAATCTAAGCAAATTGTATGTGATAGTAATGTTGTTTAAAACATTAATAGAGAAAGAAATTGGTTTGCATACTAGTCATGAGACAAGGAAGTGGAAACATACAATATAACTATGGAAATTTAGATAAAGAACATTTAATTCATCTACAACTCCTACCAAATAACTAAAAAGGGCCTGAATCTGTAGAAGTGGAGAAGTACCTTTGTGTAAGTTGAGAAAATAGCTCCAATGTCTATCCATGTAGCTACTTGAATTTTTAGTTATTCTTTGTGCAATTACTATCATGTAAATGATCTTCTAGGCAAGGAATAACTATAGACCCAAACCTCCATCCTTTGGAATAATTAAAATAGATGTTTTCTCCTGGAAGTCTCTAGTAGAAGTCATACAATATAAGTTAATCTTGACCTTCTAAGATGTCTTGTAAGTGAGAAAAAATACATTTGTCCTTGTGGGTCATGGAAGATGGTGAAGTGGGCTCCCTACAGACTAGTTAGATAGGCTTTGCATATTAAGATTGCTTGTGTAACTACTCCCAATGTACTTGACTCCTACTTTTAAACAATATTTAGTAATTAATGAATTAGTTTTAATTTTTCAAAAAAATATTTGCTATGTTTAAGCCATCTAGTCATTATCTTTGATCAAAGAAGTGATTCTGATGGTGCTTCTCCTAGAAAGGATGGATTTGTAGAAAAACTATTCTATCCACCCTCCTCCCTTTTTAAGCCATTATTCTTAAGATTTTTACTTAAATAGGGTGTTATTCATCTCTGAAGCACTAATGTAATTATGTAAAGTTGTTATCTCATTAGTAATTTTTAACAAACCTTATACAGACTGGTAAAGTCCTCTTTGAGTTTGAAAGAGAATAGCCCTAGTTCTTGGACAAACTAGTAAATGTTGATGTAGTTTTTCCAATTCAGATTCTTGAGCTCTACTTTTACCATATGAAGTTTCCTTATACAAGTGTAAGCTTTTCAACCTTGGTAATTAGATGACATTCCTTTAACCACTACATCCTTATAACCCTCCATTGTAACTAATTATTAAATTGAAAGGGACTTTCCTCTTTTGCTTCTTCGTTATATCATGGATGTCAAGGTGAGTGGTTTGAAGCTATAAAGTTACCGAATAAATTATTTTTTATAGGCAATTGGAGGGCCATAAATCATTAGCTAGAGCCCTATCTAGAATTTTTGTGATGAAGCAGTTGCCATTTTACTTACTGCTCAATGTATAAATATTTCCTTCATATATTAATTTTGTAACTTCTCGTTGGATTGCATAAGTTTTTGAAGTTATCATTATGCTTCCTTAAGTTCTTCCTTAAGTTAGTTTTTCCATCAGCTTTAAAAGGGAAAAAGTTACTATTCAAATCCCTTAAAATCATCCCAGAAGCTTTCATTTTTGCGTGAATGACTCTTAACTTTCCTAAAAGTGGTTTGTTTCGTAGTCCATATTTATTGCATAAACAAATTTCATATGTATCAAATGAATTTATCATATCAACCTTGCTTTTAAGTGAATTAGTTAATCAATAGCCTTTATTTAAACTTCCTCAAATTTGTTATAATCAAAAGCAATAACTATTCTATTATTAAAGTAAAATTGGTGAATGGTAATAACTAACTAGTGTTTCTTTAAGAATCCCAACTTCTCGCATCAATAAAACTTAAGTTTAGTTTCCAAAACACCTATCAAATAGGTTTATAAAATGTAAGTAGTAATATAAAGCATGTTATTTTATTGGTCTATTAAGCCTTTATATGTTTCAAGTTAGGTAGACTGCATGAATGTGGAAGGAAGTAAGAAATGGATAATGGAGACTAGAGGCAGATCCAAGGGGAATAGGATAATTTTTCTAAGTTTAGGAACTTCCATTCAAATGATACAGAAGGAAAGATCAAATAGATGCCGCAAGAAATTGGAAAGCCTAAAGTAGGTGATTCTAAACCTAACCTTAAATTTGATTAGGGAGAAATTAATGATCAATAGGAAAGCTAATTCCTAACACCCTTATATTGCTAGGGCATAGAGATTCTAAGAAAATTGTGTGTGACAATAAGGTTATTTAAAACATTAATAGAGAAAGACATTGGTTTGCATACCAGTTATAAGACGGGGATGTGGAAACATACAACATAATAGTAGCAATTGAGCTAAAGAACATTGAATTCATCTACATCTCCTAACAGATAATTGAAAAGGGTTTGAATCTATAGAATTGGAGAAGTACCTTTGTGCAAGTTGAGATAGTAGCTCCAATGTCTATTTATGTAGCAACTCAAATTCGTGATTCTTCTTTGTGTAATTATCATGTAGATGATCTTCTAGGCAAGGAATAACTATAGTCCCAATCCTCCATCCTTTAGAATAATTTAACTAGATGTCTGCTAATGGAAGTCCTGGGTAGAAGTCATACAAGATGAGCTAGTCTTGACCTTCTATGATGTTGTGTAACCAAGAAAGAATATATTTTCCTTATGGGTCATGGAAGATGGTGAAGTGGGCTCTCTATAGACTAATTAGATAGGCTTTGCATATTAAGATTAATTGTGTAACAACTCCTAGTGTACTTGAATCCTACTTTTAAATCATTATTTAGTAATTAATGTTGTTTTTTAATTTTTCAAATAAAAATATTTACTATGTTTAAGCCATCTAGTCATTATCTTTGATCAGAGAAGTGATTCTATTAAAGTTTCTCCTAGAAAGGATGGATTTGTAGAAAACTATTTTATCCATGTTGATTGCAAAACAAACTACTAGTTTTACACTCAAAACCGCAAGTATACGAGTTGTAACTTGTAATAAAAAGTAGATATCGATCCCACAAGGATTATACTTATGCACCACTTCATTCAGGTTGCTTTTTGTTTAAGACCAATTTTAATGAATATAAACTTAAAAATTAAACTAAATCAAGCAAGTAACAATGAAGAAATGATAAAGCAAAAGTGCAAAAACTTGAATTCAAGATTTAACAATTAGAAATCACTTTTTCCCTATCTTAGACCTTGTTAATTGAATTATGCCTCACCTAAGATGTCCTAATGTATTAACTACCCTCTCTCAAGGTGTCATTAATTGTCCCTAACCAAATTAATTTGAGATGATTAAGCAATCTCTCAATCTATAAAATCAGTCCACCAATTGAACTAGTTATGAAGTTATCCTATAGGTAATCAACTAATTAGCCAAGATCTCTCTCTAACTAATCAATTAACTTGATTAATGTAGGTCTATAGAGTGTCAATTCTCATTGTACAGCCCTACACAATTTACCCAACTCAATTTCTCAATATATTGCAAGGTATTAGCTCAACATTCATCAAAAGCATCATTCATTCAAATCAACAAAATAGGAGTTCAATAAAGTAGTTCAAAAGTAATCTCTACAAATAACTCAGCCACTCATAATGTCATTAACATCCCCAACAACCAAGCAATCTATAATAAAGATGGTAGAAGAGAAAAATGAAATAAGAACTAGATGAAGCAAGCTCCTCCTCTTCTTTGCCCAAATCTGGAAAATTTGGAGTTGATGTGCTCTTTGCCCAATTTGGAATGGAAATCTTGATTTTCTACCTCTCTCTAGGCTCTAAATCTATTTTTTAGCTCAAGGAGGTAAGTTCTCATGACACTCTCTTCGGCCCTAGGGATTTGTGCCCTTATATAGTCACAAAAACCTAAAAAATAAGTGAAACATGCGTGTCTCTTCAGGCTAAGGATCCTACGATCTTGGGAATTAGCATGAATCCCACGATCGTGAGTTCCCGTCTTACAATTTCTCCACTTCTCTTCTCCTCTTTTAGTCCCTAGCTCAATCACAAAGGTGGCCACCCTCCATTCCTACATCAAAATGATCAATTCTTACCCTAAATCAATATCAAACATAAAAGAACAACTATGAAGATCAAACTAAACAAAAACATACAAAATAATTCCTAAACTACAACAATAATAACCTATTATGCAAGAAACATATGCCAAATACGTAGAAAAATACACACTAATGCACAACTATCAATCCTCCCTTTAAGCCATTATACTCAAGATTTCTAAATCACTAGTGTAATTACTTAAAGTTATCTCTTTAGTAATTTTGAACAAATTCATACAGACTGGTATATTTTTGTGTTTTTATAAAGCATTAGGAGTTTGTATAAAAATTTCTCTTGAACTTTTTATTCGAAAGTAAGCACATTGTCATAGATATCCTCGGTTACTCATTTAGGTAATTAATTCATATGGCTACTATCATCACTCTTAACTTTGACCTTTTGTCTTAAGTTAAAGTCCGTAAAGTAGATTTATTTATTCTCACTTTATTCACACATTTTTTGAAAGAAATAAAATTAAATATTAATGTACTTGATTAAAATTATATGCAACGTTTCATTGTTCAAATCAAACTTCAATATTAAGAATATTAAGTTAGATTGAAACGAAACTACTCATCAATGTTTATGTCTATTGATTTAACCTAGTTAACTCACAATGTAATTCAACTTCCAATGATTCCTTTTAATCTCCTTTCTTTCATTATTCAATTTTTCAAAAATTTAACCTATTCATCTAATTACAATTAGATCACTTTTCATAAGAAATAAGCTCAAAATAGAATCAATATAATCCATCCCCACATTTAAATGTTCATTGATCCTCCATGTACTAATGATAAGAAACATCTAAAATATAAGGTATAATAAAGTGTGAAAGAGTGAGGGAGTAAATATGAAGGAGAACTTCTCTAAGCATAACAACAACAACAACAACAACTTATAGAAAATTGCTGACACAAGGGTTTGGTAAGGTCCAGTAGTACGCAACCTTACCCCTAACTAGTAGAAAAACTATTTCCAAATGACCCACATGAAGAGAAAAAAATATAACTAAATAACTAAATAATAATGATGATGATGATGATAATAATAATAATAATAATAATAATAACCAAAAAAACAAGCTAGATTAAAAAAAAACTTAGGCTAAATCCTTAAGAGGTAAGTACTACATATTTACAAGTATAAGCTAACTACAAGAGGAAAGAGTTAAAAGACTCTTAGAAACTATAAGGATCTCTTTACGACAGATCCTTTATCTGAATCCTAATACACCAAAGTTGTCTATTACAAGTCATGTCCTCGGTAAGTTCCAATATTGTCATATTATTCTTGATCACCTCCCCTTAATTATTCTTAGGCCACCCTTTTTTCCTCTTACAATCTCTAAGTAAGATCTTCTTGCATCTTCTCACTATAGTGTTTAAGTGTCTCCTCTTAATATGTTTAAACCACCCAAGTCTTGTCTCTCTTAATTTGTTAATAATATTAGCTACGTTTAATTTGTCCTTTACCATTACATTCATGATCTTATCTCTTATAGTAAGGTTGCACATCCAATGGAGCATCCTGATCTCCGTCACCATTAGCTTATGACTATGCACTTGTTTGATGGGTTAACATTCTGCCTCATATAGCATGGCCGGCCTAATCACTAAACGATAAAATTTACCTTTAAACTTAAGTGGTATCTTTTTGTTACACAAATTTCCTAATACACCTCTCCATTTAAGCCACCCTAATATGATCCGGTGAATTATGTCTTTACCAATCTCGTCGTTACTCTAAATGATAGATCATAGATATTTAAGACACTCCTTTTGCAGTATAACCACTAAACCAATATTTACCTCCACATTGGTAACCACCCTATATCCCGAAAAGTTACACTCCATGTACGCAGTATTAATCCTCCTTAATCTAAAGCCCTTCAACTCTAATGTATTCCTCCAAAGTTCAAGTTTGACATTAACCTCTTCTTTTGTCTCATCCATTAAAACATCTCATTAGCAAAATACATACTCTAAGGCACATCCCCTTAGATATTCTTGGTGAGCTCATCTGTCACTACTACAAATAGAAAGGGGCTCAAAGAGGAGTCTTAGTGTAGCCCAGTATCTATAGAAAATGCTTTGCATCACCTTTTATCATTTTTACTCTAATTTTTACACCTTCATACATATCCCTAATAATTTGTATTTAATTTATAGGAACTCACTTAACTTCTAAACACCTCCATAAGATTTCCTTTAGTACCCTATCATACACCTTCTCTAAATCAATAAAAACCAAGTGTAGGTTTTGTCTTTCCCTGTAGTATTCCATTAACTTTCTATTTAGTTCTTTAATTGAGCAAGGGTTATTGTAAAAGAGTCTAGCATTTATTCTTTCCAAATGAGATAGATAGTTGAGATAAAAGGCATCTTAAAGAGTTTGTGATCTCCTTGATGTTTCATACTCAGGTTTGTTGCCCAGTTGAGAATGTTGTTCCATCTAGATATATTTTAGCAGCAGTCAAACAAATTTAAGGATGAGCTTCCATACTTTTTTTGGTGTAGCAACATTTAAAGAATTGATGATTCAAGTATTTCAGCTTACTATGGCAAAGCACACAGGAACAATCGTTAAGATGGAACTTCATTTTATCCTTGGTAATAAGCTTACTCCAAGTTGTTAATCGTAAGATGAAGGCATGAGATGGAACAAAATTTGGATCCCATAATAGTTTGGAAGGCTCAAGGAAGATTGTTTTGTAAGTGGCAATGGAGAAGTTATGAGTTATATGAAGCTTCCTGATGATGACTTCCTCTCTCAATGTATTGAATGATAAGGAGGCTAGTTATCAATAATTAAGTTGCTACTTCTTGAGATATAAGGCCATACTCAAAAGTTTCTAACCATTAGAACTTCATCCTTGGTGTTAGATGGGACAGCCAACCTAAGGTTGTTTGCAACATCGACTTTATGTAAAGACCTTACAAATAGTTAATTGTATACAAAATTTCTCTTGCTTTACCATTCCCTAACTTGTGCAGCATATAAGGCAAGATAAAGTCCCTCAATTGGAAAGTTTGGTGGAAGGTCCATGAGTAAGAGTCATTAATTGGAATCCAAATGCTTTTACCCTTAAGATAGTAGCTGTGAATCCATTGCACCCATCTATTTTCTTTTCTGTGTATAACTTTCATAATCTTTTAGAGAGTAAGACTTTGCTCGTTATTTTGATAGGAGTTATTGTTTAACCTCCTAAATGTTTAAGCTAGAAAATTTATGACCATTTGATACATGTGATTTATTTTTAAAAAGAGTCCTCATTCCATATAAATTCTTTGATAAGCTATTCAATTTCCTTCATTACTTTTTTGAAATAGCTAAATGAGATGTCCAATAGGTGTACAAGCTTGAAAGGATAGATATTGCAAGTTAAAGCCTTCCTCCATATAATAAAACTCTAGTACACTAAGTATGCAGCCTTTTAGATATAGAATTAATAAGTGGAGAGTAGTCGTTTGCAGTCAGCTTCTTGGTGGATATAGGAACTCCTAGGTACTTGATAGGAGGCTTAGTGATTCTCAATCTAATAGAGCTGACATAATCATGTATACTAAAAGAGATAGTAGTAGAGAAAATATAGGAACTCTTGTTAGGATTAAAGGAGAGAATTGAGCATTTCCTAAAGTCGTCCAAGGCATCCATAAGGGTATTGATGGAGGTTAGGTTTGCTCCATACATTATAAGGAGATCATTAGTAAACATATGGTGTGAGAGCTTGAGTTTACCACATTTAAAATGATATTTGAAGGAGGGAGATTTGCTTATGTGAAGACTTGCAATCCTCGAAAGAAATTTCATGCAAATTGTGAAAAGGTAAGAGATAGTGGGTCCCCTTACCTAATCCTTTTAACTGCTTTAAAGATTGTAGTGCATTCTCCATCGATAATAACAGCGTAAGAGACTGAGGTAACACAGGCCATAATCCATTTCAAAAACTTGCGAGGATATACTAAGCCAATTAATGTGGTCTTGATGATTTCCAATTCATTAAATCAAAAGCCTTTATGAAATCCACCTATAGGGCACAACTTTTAGTGGATTTTTTAGTGTTATATCCTCTAAAGATTTCTTAAGCTAAGAGGACATTATCATTTATTGATCTACCTTTTATATAAGCTCCCTAACCTAAATTGATGATTTGTCCCAAGTTTTTCTTTAGTATATTAGCTAGAATCTTTGAAATCACTTTGTATAGGACATTGCAGTAGACTATAGGCCTATATTCATTTAGATTAGCAGGATTTTGACACTTGGGAATTAGGCAAAGTTATATGTTATTAAGTTCAATGAGCATTCTACCTGAGAGGAAAAATTCCTAGACTGCTTTAATTATTGTTGGCCAAGTGGTGTTCCATATAGATTGGTAAAATCTAGCATTGAAACCATCTAGACCAAGAGCTTTATCAACGTGGATAGAGAAGAGTACGGGTTTAATTTCCTTAGGTGTGATTTCCTGAGTAAGTTCATTAAGAAAATGGAGCTGCACCGATCTAGCTAATGTATCGAGGATATCCTAAGGTATTCTTTCCAACCTACTACTTGTACCCAGGAGATTTTTAAAGTGTTCATAAGCAAACTTCTTCAAGTGAATTGGTTCACTAACTGAGTTCCCTTGTGAGTCTTTGAGTGTGATGCAATGGAAGAAGTACTTTGTGCATCTAGCTCCCTCTATGAGCCATGAATTCCAGATTTTTGTTTGAGCTGTGAAGTTTAGATTTCAACATATTTCAAATAGTGCTCTAATTCTTCTTTCTCCTTGACCTTAAGAGATTGGCTTAGTAGATCCCTAGACAATTTCATCTAACATTGGTTTAGTTTATCAGTGGCTTGCCTTAAGTTTATTTTCATTGGATCATCTTCATTTCTCTACAACTGAAATACTCATAGCTTTCATGAATATTGAATAACTGGGATGTTTGAGAAGGGAGTTGAAGATTTTAAATAAAGATCTCCTCCTATTTGTGGCATCCCCAAGGTCTACCTCTATAAGAGTATGGTCTAAAGAAAGGGGATTAGTGAAAGCAGTTGAGCTTGGGAAAACAAGAGAGCCATCCTAAGTTGATCAAACATTTGTCAAGTTTCATTTGGATAAATTAAGCCTCTAATTGTTTGTTAGACTGGATGAAATGATGCCCAGAGTCTTTTAGGTCAACTAGGCTTAAGGGACTAGTCAATGTACTCAGCTTCTGAAATCTAGAGTATAAAATTCTGAAATTCTCATGAGCTTCATTTGATTTAAGGATGCAGTTGTAATAATATCCTAGAAGTATCCAATGAGAGTTTATTGAGGATCTAAGAGATTTTTAATCATGCCATAGTCTGACCCTATCAAACTCCTAGTTAGCAACATAAATTATAGTGATGTAAATTTGTCTGAGTGCATTGCAGAATTAATTCACAATGCAGGTGTTGATCAGTACATGACCATTTGCATAAATGCTAGACTTCAGGATCTATTGAAACAATTATAGAATCCCTGGATGAGCTAGATGTTTGCTATAAACGAAAAAAATTATTATTGAATAGAATTTCGTCCCAATTTCCTCGTAGATTGGTGGGTAGTAAGAAGTGTTGATTCTATTTAGGCAAACAAATTTCAATCTTCGGCGGAAGTTGTAACGGAAGCCCCCTCGTCACGTGAGATAAGAATTATTACACCGTTATTTTAAAGATGGGATATGATCCATTAGCTCTTATTTTTATGGGCATTAGGGCCAACTTGCCAGCACTAAGGTAGTAGCCTCGTGAACATCTTTTTGACTTTCACTTATCTAATTTCACCCCTTTTTTTCCTTTATTTATTACGAGAACTTTGCACACAGAAAAAGAAAAAACTGAGGGTAACTCACAGTGACGGAGCCAAAATTTAAGATAGGAAGGTCTAAATATTTAATTTTTTAAATTTTAGAGGAGCCCAGTGCACCAATAACTCCTAAATAACTTCGTCCAAGTATATATATATATATATATTAAAAATAAAAAATATTTAATAATCTTGGAGCCCAGTGCACCACTGGCCCATGTGCCTCCGTCATTGGTAACTCACCAACTTTTGTGTCTTCGTTAGATGTAATCTTTCTCTAGTTGTAGCTACAATCTTATCATCAACTACACTAATTTTTCTTGTTCTTTTAATTTTACCTACATTAAATTTGACTTACTGTACGCGACATTATTAAGTAGGCAATTTCTAATATCTATAATATAAAAATTCCTTTAAATTAAATTTTCGTTTATTTCACTTTTATTTTTCCACTAATTTTAAATAAAAAATATATTTAATTATTAATATAAATGTAGTTATATTTTTATTAACAACAATAATTATATTTTAAATAATTTAATAAATAATGTTTATTTTTATTTATTAAAACTAATTTATTTAAATTTTTATATATTTTAAATTATATTTATTAATAATTATAAAATTAAAATTATTTTATTTATAAAGCTAACATTAAAATTGATTATTTAAATTAAATTAAATTATTAAATTAATTTTCATAATGCTAAATAATTAAACATATAATTTAAAACAAATTATTCCTTAATTTTTATTAATAATAATATTAAATAGTATATATTTAATTAACACTAAATTATATAAAACAAAAAATTTATAATTTTCATAAGATTTTCATAAATTATAAAAATTCGAAAAAATAAAAACTAAAAATTCAAATAAACAATTTTTTTACTAAATTTAAAAATATAAATAAATAATCCTAAACAACCCCCTACGGGATCAGATTTTTCGTTCCAATTAACCAATTCCAACCTATTCTATTAAATCTCATCCATACAGTTATAAAAAAGTTCACACAAATATGTGGACCAGATTAAGAGAGACAGGATTGAAACACCCTATCAGAATCAGTGTTCCAACCCCTAGGAGACTTCCTTTTAGACTCCCCTAGTTCTATATTACCTCTGTCGAAGCAAATTCCTGAAAATAACGGTCCCAAATATCCTATAATTAAGGTAAAAAAAACCTACAACTGCAACTTCCCAACCAAGGGTTGCAAATACAGAGAATGTCCAGATCCTACCCCGGAAATGGCAGTAAGAGCCAATTTATTAATGTCACGTTCGGGAGCCAATTTATTAATGTCACGTTCGGGACAGGACAACAAATTTCAATCGCCCGAAGCATCAGAAGCACCGTTAAAATATCAAAATAGCAAGGACCGAAGTAAACTTCCTGAAATGAAGTTCCATTCCAAGAGAAAATGTTTTACGTCCAGCTCTTCAGCCTATGGAAATGCAACTCCGCAGGTCGGTTGTCAAACAAGAAAATCAGTACTACGGTATTAAATCATAACTGAGGTAGTAAAAATTAAAAACAAAACATTTAAGTTTAGGGTAAAATGTATCTGTACTCCAAAACGTTTTCCAAGAACTACCCTAAATCTAAGCTCAAACCTTGGGTCTCTAGGTGACCTACATCTCTCAGCTCACCAAAATCGCCAGGGTGCTCCATCGCGGCAGCCACCGTCTTTCAATGGGAAGCACACTTAGAAACCAAAGAAGCCAAGTTCACTTGCTCTCTCCTTCTCAAATGTCTCAAAATATTGATATATAATTGTGACTGCAAGAAGAATTCCTGTGCCTGAACCAATCGCACCCATAAAATCTGCCAATACTGTTAGTGCACCAATGCACATGCCCCCAAATGCAGCAGCTGTTGGTATGTAGCGGTTTAACTCTTTCTGTAAGTTGGATTCCCTATGACCAGGCATAACCATTTGTTGTTCCTGCACAATTATGTCCCTTCTATATCAGCAATTTACTTTCTTCAATCTTTAATAGAAGTGATACTTGAATAAATTAAAAATCGGAATAGCGGTAACCTAACAATATAATGTCCCAAATGAGTTTGTCGGTGTTATATTTGCAAAAGAGAGACAGAAAAAGGCACAGGTTGATATGTTTGAAAGCCTCAAGCCTAATAACTAAGTATGCCACACTTTTGTATAGCCGTTCTATAGAAGCTTCTTTCTGACAACCCATAACAAGACATCTACATAGCATTTCATTGTGGTAATCAATGGGATTGCTTCTCGGATGCTTCAACTATTCAATGCACTATAAGAGAAGAAAATATACAGCGGTGGTGATTGAGTCAGATGAGTAAAGAAGATTTTTTAGACAAAGATTTAATCTAATAAGGAGATACAATTTCTAGCAAATTCCCAGGCTCAATCAGCTATAACGCCCCCAGATAATGCAACAGAAACAGTGACAATACTTACAGACAAAACACAAACAAATAAATAATACAAATCCTAGTGATCATACAGATCCAAACTTCCAATTTGACAATTAACTATTCTCTGTAAAGAGCAGATGTGGTATCTGGTCTGTAAGTACTGGTGCTTATTAAGAACAAAAATACAATCCAAAGCAAAAAGTAACAACAATTGGAATCACATTCACAACGAGTTGCAACTTGAAAAAATAACTCACTCAAAAAGCATCACCAACAAGGAATTTTCTAAAAATATGGATAATAAAAATGGATGAACAATGAGGTAGATTACCTTCAGCTGCTTGGCCACATCTTTGGCAGAAGAACCAGAAACTTCAATCCAAGTTTTTGAGAAAAGAGCACATGCTGACAACATAAACACGAGATAGAAAAGAGCATGGAAAGGATGTGTTGCCATATCAGCCAGGCTGCAATGAAAGAAAGAACAATGTTAAGAAAATCTCTTACAAAGGAGATAAATATTTGGATTTAGGTGGCCAAATTATCGAAGAAACACAGACGCAATTAGATTGGCCAAAAGCAAGCATGTGAATATAATCACCTTGATGGTGCAGTAATGTAATATGCCAGCCCACCAACAGGAGCAGACTGACCACCATATTCTGACTCCTTCCATTTACCCAAAAGATCCACAAAGAAATTTCCACTATATTTCCTGTGCAACAACTGTAAGGAAAAACGAAAATTAAAGTTAAAGAGAGTGATAGATTAACTAAACTTTAACCGCCAAAAACAAAAGCAGTACCTGGGAGATGAAGTAAAGGTTAGACACGAGAGCTGACTGTAGAATAATAGGCATGTTGGAGGTGTAGAAAAGCTTGATAGGATATGAACCCTGCTGCCCACGTGCATTTTTCGATCTCACAGGCAATACCACACGGAAACCTTGGAAGTAGATAACAACCAGGAAAATCAAGACTGTAGCAAGCAAATTTGTCACATTTGGGAGATTCTGTCGATAAAATGCCTCTCGGAGAGCACGGACCTTGTCTGTTCGAGTTATCAGCAAATGGAACAAAGCAATAACAGCACCTTCAAATTCAGCACCTCGTCCACTATTAATGGTTGTTGGACTAAACGCCTTCCAAATAATGTTTTCACTGGAAAGGAAATATATAACTTCAACAAACCCAAAGTATCAAATCACTTGCTGTAGATTACAGCAAACACACCAAGCTCATAAAACTCAACAAGGATAAAACATAATCTTAATGGAGAAGGAGGCAGAAGAATAGCTCACCAGATGTTGGTTGCTATGAAAAGGGAAATTCCAGAGCCCAGACCATATCCTTTTTGAAGAAGCTCATCCAAACAGATGACAATGATCCCCGCAAAGCAAAGCTGAATAATGATAACTATGGCATTCCCAACTCCAAGTTGGCTAACACTACCATACATACCAGAAAGAACATACGCCACTGCTTCACCAACAGCTATCAGGATACCTAACAACTTCTGAGCACCATTTCTGACATTAAAGAAGGGATTGCTCATCAGAATATGCATAGAAAATTGCATAAAGGAAAAATAGCAGCCTAGTGCAGGTGGCAACAGCAAATGAATGAACACGTGCAGCATCCAACTAGACATGCTAATGATTTTATACAAACAACAATGAGAACAAATATAAACTCTGAAGGCCGTACAAGATGGGCAGACTAAATAGCTTACAAAATTAGAGTGGACTAATGAACACAGCTATACCAAGTCCACCCGACATTAAATTCAACCTAAACTAATCCATTTGGCCTAATAAAACAGTTAGTATAACCATATTTGTAAGTATTTTTCTTTTTCTTACTTACAAAAGAGCACGGTCTTCACGCACATTATTGTCAACTTCAATGATTTTGGACCCAGCAAGAAGCTGCATAACAAGGCCAGAAGTGACAATAGGTGTGATCCCAAGCTCCATGACAGTGCCACGATTGGAAGCAAGAATGACACGCATCCAATAGAAAGGATCTGCTCCGGTGGTGGAATGAATTCCATAGAGCGGCAGTTGACTGCATACCAGGAAGATGAAAAGAGAGATCACAGTGTATATGACTTTCTCTCGGAACGGAATTTTTCTATCCGCACTCTGAACTTCTGGAAGAAAGGAGAGAAAAGGCCTAACAAGGTGAAGAACCCTGAATCCACCTCCCATTTTTCAAATTCAATCTACAACATGCATAATCATCGATCATCAACACAAAAGAACGAGTATTTATGACTTGAAGATCTTGAACAATGGATTAATTTTAAATCTATGTATAAATCGGAAGCGCTTAAACTCTGTTAAATTGGACATTGAAAATCGAGGATGAATTCAATTGGGTACAGTAACAAACACAAGACACAGATCTAGCCAGTAATCGAATATCCTCAAGAAAAAAAAAAAGTGCAGTTAAGAACGGAATAAAGATACCACGAACAGAAAACAAACGTAACACATAAATAAACGAGTATAGAAATTATGGAAACAGTGCTTACGCGACCTGAAGCGCAGTCGACAGAAAAAATCTGAGTTGACGTGAAGCAAAATGGGGATAGATAGGGAAGTTAACGACTACGTGGCAGGTTACACGATGCGCCATCCAATGTCTGAATGACGCGTATTAAGTGGGATTGCATTGCGAGTCGACGTGTTGATTCGACTAACTCGTGCCAAAGCTGAAAATGGATGTATGTTGTATGCAGTTAAACTTAAGGGGCGTTTGGTTTGAGCACGAGTTTGGGAATGAGTATGGGTATAATAGTAGAGGGAATGGGTATGGAAATGGAAATAGGAATGGGTATAAAAAATGATGTTTGGTTTGTAACTTGGGTTTCTGTATTAATACCAATAATATTGTTGTTGTTGTTATTATTAA
>JAOTAX010000005.1:28119559-28166774 GCA_025629825.1 Erythroxylum guanchezii | reverse complement strand
GTTATTTGGTGCACAGAGTAGGGTGGAGAGATATCAAATCTCCAAGGCACTGTTTCAATGCAAGATGACAGAAGGATCTTCAGTTAACACTCATATGCTGAAGATGATTGGGTATATTGAAAAATTGGCCCAATTAGGTTTTGATTCAAGTTTAATTAATTATAGGGATCCGCTCGGAATCTGAAAAATTTTAATTTCCGTTATGCCCGTGATTCGATCACGGTAGGATTCCAACAGTAAAGGGCATTGTCTTTAACAATTTGATTATTAATTAGAGAATCAGGTTCTTCTCCTACTTTCTTTCAAATCTTGCATTTCAGTTTTCTTGCATATTTTATGCATGAAATATGTTTGTATGATTGTCAATTAGTGATAAAACTTAACCGCATTGAGTAAGTAGCCCTAACAAGTATAAAAATATTTTCAATGATAACAAAGTCCATTTAAATTTTGTTACTAATAATATTACATAAGATATATTTTTTATAGGTCGTGTTATATAGTGTTAAAAAATAAAAATATAATTGATAAATTACTGAAAGTTTTAGGATATTCGAAATAATATACCCTAATTAACGTTTATTCTAAATCTAGTTAGATAAGTTGCATTATTTTCTAATTTAAGTGAGAGGGTACTAGAAAAAGGTTAAATTATTTTGTCATTTATTAAAATTAATTTTTATTGAATTTCAATATAGAATGAAGGTAGGAATTACAATTTGTATAATAAAATATGAATATTTAAATATTAAATATCATACATGACGAGTGAATAAACATATTTGAAGTTAAGAGTTAAACAAATTTGTAGTTGATTTTCAATAACAAATTAGAATCATTTCACTATCATAATAAAATTCAATTGCTTTCGAATTATAAAAAATTTAATTAACTTAATTCAATGTATGTGTAGGTGGATGTGTGTCCATTGCTAGACAAATGTTTGTTGATTCCATGCATAGTTTTATGGTTTTTTGTTAACATTTACCACGTAGTCTATTCATGACAATCACACAGAGTACTAACAGTTTGGTTGTGATCCAATGCCGAGGCAAATTAACACCATCACATGTCCTAAGATTTCATTGTCGTATAAATGTCTAAACATGTAAGAGCTACGTGATGTCTTGATAACTTAATATCAAGTATGTTTACACAATATTTAGCTTTTACACTGTAATAATAAGATTTAATATTGTACTTAATTTCCTTCGAAAAGTTATAATTAATAAAAATTCTTATAAATTGAATGAGGATCATGACCTTAAATTACAAGTAAATAACTAAAATTGTAATTGGTTTAAACTCTCTCTCTCTCTCTCTCTCTCTCTCTCTCTCTCTCTCTCTCTCTCTCTCTATATATATATATATATATATGTATATATTATAGTTATTTTTTTTGTCTTTGACCAGGCTATCCACCGGCGGATCCAGTGACTAATCCCCTCGCTGATGGGAAGGCATCTCACAGGGTAGGACAGCTGACCCAAAGATTTAAAGTTGCTCCATGCCTAAAGCCAAGGATCGAACCCCTGACCTTTGATTAAGGGTGAATGAGTCCCTTGCCACTCAACCACACCCTTTGGGTTTATATTATAGTTATTTTAAAATTTTAGTAATAAATCTAATTTACGTATAATTTTGATTCTTTATCTTTAGTAAGACTTAGCAAAGCATGAATTCAAAATATAGCTTAGAGACATGTACATTTTATGATAAGAGATATTTTAGTTAAAAAATGATAATATTTGTAATCTATCCTCTTTGAACTAAATTAAAATCAATAGTCATATTAATGTAAATTATGAACGTAGGGGAAAAAAAAGGAGGCTTTTGAACTCACCATAACTATTGATTTACCGTTTATTCTAATTTCAACTAAGGTTTATCTCCATAAGTGTTGTTTCAATTTTGTTCTAATCCATTTCATCCACATATTTATATAAAACCCGTATAAATATATAAATAAGATAAATTGGAACAGAATTGGAATGAATTTTACTAAACAGGTGATCGGTTACTCTTATTTACCCTTTGATCAACCTTATCATTGGTAATTTTGATATCCAACCAAAAATAAAAATAAAAATGGAAGTTAGTTGTTATTTTGAATAACAAAAGCAAAATGAGTTTATTGGAACCGTTTAGTTCTACTTTTGTTTTTCTGTTGTAATATACAAATTCCGTTTTCAGTTTTTTGTTTCTGTTTTTCTTTTAAATAAAAACAAAAATATATTTGGTTTTTAATGTTAATGCATTTATATTTTTATTACTGATAATAATAACATTTTAGATAAAACTTAAAGATAAATTTTTTTAATTAAATAAATTTATTTACTCTCTCATATAATATTTATTAACTAATTATTAACAAAATTACATTATTTTCATAAAATAAATAATTTAAAAATTAAATTTTTATTTATAAATTAATATTTATTTGAAATATAATTTAATTATTAAATCAAATTTTATTTGAATATTTATATATTTTAATTTTAATTATATATAATTTAATTATACAAATTAAGTAAAAGTAAATTATTCATAATTTTATTGATAATTAATTTTAATGTATTAAATATATAAATATAATTTTAAATTAAATTATTTAATATTTGTATTAAATAATTAAATAATATATATCTAAATGATAATAAATCAGATTATAAAAAATAAAAATAAGAAATAAACACTATATTTTATGATTTTTATAATTTTTGAAAATTGAAAAAATCAAAACTAAAAAAGGAAAGAACACCGCTAAAATAAGAACCGGAGAGAAACTGCATTGACTTGTCGTTTCACCATCCTTTCCTTTCTTTTTGACTCTTATTAATTGTGTAAAATGGGAACTCTATCCCGACAAGTTCTATTTTTGAGAGTTGAAAAGCGGGGATAACGAAGAAGAAAGAAGAATGGGTTGTGCTGGATCGTCACGTTCCGGAGGTGACGGTGAGGTCACTCTATCGTCTCTCTCTCTTTCTGTATTTCGTTTCCTTTCCCTACTCATTGTATGGGTGCTCAGAAATCTAGGGAAAAATAGTTACACCAAATGCACTAGATTTTCTGCTTCTTCTCATTTTTACAATATTATTCCCAAAAACGCGCACTTCCACTAATTAGGAAAGAAGAAGCCGTTAACTGATGTTGAGCGCTGGAGTTCATGGAGTTATTTTCTTCTTTCTTTGTTGTGCTGTTATCGCAAATGTACTGTTTCAATTGTGGTGATGTTCTTAGTACAGTGGTGATTAAAGAAGACAAATCCATAGCGGTGAGGATTTTTATTCTATTTCATGGTAAATTTACATGTTAGGTTAGTAAAGTTTAGGATTTCGTATTGAGGTTGGGGTGCACGTAGTGACAAAGGATTGCATTGGTGGCTTATAGTTAATATAATGAAAGCAAGTAGGGATTATGACAACAAGAACTCAGCAATGGAATTGGATCCATAGAATAGGAACTGTGATTCCTAGACCCTTATTCTTTATTTTCTTGGAAAAATTAATGTTTTTATTTTGTAATTTTATGCAAATTATCAAAATTAGCCCGATCTCTATTTTTTAACACTTTAATACCTGAACTCTCTTTTTGTATTAAATGGGGATTATAGGCATTTTCTATACTATATAGTTAAGACTTGGTTCATATGATTCTGCTAGAAGCAGATGTCATCTAAAGCATTTGAGATAAGGGGTCTCATTTAGTGTACCTCATCTTACATTAGTGTTGTCACCTAAATTTGCTTGCGTACCAACAATTAGAAGTTATATATGCAAAAAGATTTGGGCCAAACAATCTCTAACCATGTTTTTTATTTCTCCTTATTGGCATTGACCAGAATGTGAAGTACCATAAGACTAAAATGGTCCTGTGATGGACAAAGGACATCAATCAACATTTAATGTTTATTATTATGCAGAAGCCATTATTGCTGAATAGTTTGTGTTTTAAATCTTGGTAATCAATCTCTATATGCATAAAATGATCTCTACATGTAAATCAGGTCTCAAAGTTATGAGGTCGATGGTTTCCTCATTCACGAAATTCAATATTCTATATTTATAAATCTTTTTATGTACCAATTTTAAGTTGCAACTCATTTAGGGATTGTTGCAAGTGCAATTAGTATTTAAGAGTTCTGGTCAAGCTAATATGTTAGAGTTCAATTTAAAATAATATTAGTAATTTAATTGTTAATTGAAATATTAGTAATTTAGAAGTACTATTATTAGTTAGCTATTCAATTTAAGTAAGTAGTGCACGTAACCGTATATCAAGAGGACAAGTTTCATTTGTATGATATAAAATTTTTGAGTTTTTACTTGTTTTATCCCAATTGTGAGTGTGCTTCTTATCCTTGTTCTACATTGACTTAACCCAAAACTTATCAAAGTCTTCTTTGTGACGTTTCGAATCCTTTGTATATTACGTTCATGGTTATCTATAGTCGAAGGATTGGTCTCAATTGTTTAATTTAATCATTTTTGGTGAGATTTTAATCTTATTCGTGAATTCTCTAGAGTTGATTCTCGGATGGGTTCACATCATTTAGTGTTAGAATAAGGCTCTAAATCAAGTTTACAATGTCTTCCTATAAGGGTGCTTCTATACCTAGAGGAAAAGTAAGACCAATTCTTTATTTTGTAGACATTGGAGGTCAATTCAAATGAATGAGTACAATCTATAATAATGTGAAGATTGCTTTGTAACGGCATTTCCAACATATTGTAGAATTGTAAAGGGGGCAAGTACCACAAATTCCAAATGAACGGAGGAAAAGGGAGCACCACCAATTGAATGATCAATGATTTGCATGATGAGTTGAGTGGGGAAGAAGCTAGTTTGATGTCTAGAGCTAATGGTGGTAGGTTTGCACCAAAGAAATTAGTTATGCATGCAAGAGAACTTAAAAAGGGTGTATGGAGTTGAGAGAGAGAGAGAGAGAGAGAGAGAGAGATGAATAGTAATATAGAAGATGAGATGCCCTATATAGAAATGTGGAGAGCATTAAGATGAATATTCCATCTTTCTAAGGTAGGAATGATCCCAAAGCATATATAGAGCGGGAGAAGAAAATAAAGCTACTTTATGATTGCCACAACTATTCTGAGAAGAACGCAAAACTTGTTGGGGTTGAATTCGTTAGTTATGCCATCATTTTGTAAATAATATCTTCGGTTATTTAGTCATTCCATTCCTTGTACCCTATTTCTTTATATCAAAATAGAGTATTTTTGCCAACCTTCTTTGCTTGTTATTTCTACTTCCTTTGAAAGGCCTTAATTGCCTAAACAAAAGGTTTTTCTAGTCCTTGGAGATGTTAGAAGTTGCAGAGAGACAACAACTACATCCCAATTAGAGGAGGCTGTTCGTTCTCAACAACCTGGAGAACTCCAAAGTATAGATGCTTCATACAAATTAGATGGGAAAAATTACCTAAAGTCCCAACTTGTTCGTAGAATGCTGAAATGAAAAGGGAAGATTAGTCACATTATAGGTACTGAACCTAAGCCAGAAGATCCTTGGTTTGAAACATGGGGATCAAGAAGACTCCATGATTATGACATGATTGTGGAACTCTATGATTCCTGAAATTAGTGATACATGCATGTTTTCAAACATTGCCAAGGAGATTTGGGATGTAATTCAACAAACCTACTATAATGCTAGGGATGCAGCCCTAGTATATGAAGTTACAGTGAAGACAATGACTGCAAAACAAGGAAATACAATAGTCACTAAATATACCAGCCAGTTGAAATCTTTATGGTAAGAATTTGATCACCATAGAGTGGTGCAAACAAAATGTCCTAAAGATGCAGCTATCGTAAAAGACTTCATTAAGCACGATAGGGTCTATGATTTTCTTGTAGGACTCAATCTTGAATTTGATCAATCAAGGATCCAAATTTGTGGAAATCCAGAAAGTACCATGTTTAATGACGTTGTGGTACTAATTTGAAGTGAGGAAAGTAGAAGAACACTCATGCCTGAACCATAGGTTATGGACAGCTCAACTATAGTGTCTAGTGATTGCAATAAATCAACCACAAACATAGAAAGAGCATCCTCTTTTGAGACCGGAAAGATTAGTCAATCAAAGGTTTAAAATCGTGACAATTTGTGGTGCACTTATTGCAAGAAGGCATGCTATACGTGTGAAAAATGTTGGAAGCTTCATAGAAAGCCTCCAAGTAAAGAATGGGGACAAAAAGGAGAGCAGTCAAGGAGCAACGTCCAAGTCTATGTTGTTGCAGCATAAAACAGTGACATTGTACCACAAGAGCCAAGCAATCTCAAGTAAGAAGAGATTGAGAGGTTGAGATCATTTATTAGCAACCTTAAATACCCATCAGGTACCTATTCTTATTAAAATAATCCCTGACATTATTTGACCGAAGCCTTTTGATGTGGACTCAAAAATGGTTTTTAAGCGTGGAACAAAAGTTTGGAAGAACAGTACTAACCTCAAATTTGCGTTTGAGAAGAAAAAGCCAAGTAACATAAGTACAATCATTAATGAATGAGACAAATCATCTTGCCCTAGAGATATTAGGAATAGGAGAAGGGCCTCAAATATTACTGTGAATGAGATAAAAAGGAGTAGAGCTTCTTTTATTACTAGTTGGAAATGATCTACACTTGTGATTAGCAAGTTCACACACTTCACAATAAAAATGTTCAACATTTACACCTTTACATAGAGAACGAAATAGAATTTTAATAATCCTAAAAGATGGATGTCCTAGTTGGCGATGATGAAGCGAAAATTTTCTTTATTGGAGGAAATAAATATTGAAAAAAAGGAATGAGGTAACAATTTCTATTCCTTTATTACAGAATGAAAATGAATTTTATGAGAGTGATAATCACTATGATTTTTCTAGTGCAGAAAAAGACCTTTATATCCTCTTGCAAATTTTGTCTTTTAATTGTTCACCATCCCTTAAAGCCTTTCTTATTAGTCTGAATACCATTACCATTCCTACAACCTTTTCTGAAGCTTTCTCCTATTAGAAATGGAAACAAGCAATGAATGTGGAGATGGAGGCATTGGAGAAAAATAAAATCTGAAGTTGTCGACTGGGAAGAAACCTGTGGGATGTAAATGGGTGTACACAATTAAATATAGAGCAGATGGATCAATAGAAAGATACAAGGCAAGGTTGGTAGCCAAGAGATATACTCAAACTTATGGAATTGATTATTTAGAGACTTTTGCTCTAGTTGCAAAGCTGAATACTTTTAGTTCTTTTGTTGCTTGCAGCTAATTATAGTTGGGAATTACAACAATTTGATGTGAGAAGTGCATTTTTACATAGAGAACTAGAAGAAGAAATTTATATGGAGATTCCACTAGGTATGGAAAGAATTAGCTGCTCATATTGTTTGTAGATTGAAGAAGGCCTTGTATGGGCTCAAACAACCATCACAAGAATAGTTTGGAAGATTTGCAAGAGTTATGATGACTATGGGATACAAACAAAGCTAAGGGGATCACACATTATTCATTAAACACTCATCTACAGGGGTCACATTTCTTTTGGTATATGTTGATGACATAATTGTGACAGGAGATAATGTCAAAGAGAGAGATCTTAAGTCAACGTCTATCAAAAGAATTTGAGATCAAGGTACTATAGAGGTTCAAATATTTTCTTAGGATTGAGGTTGCTCTCTTTAAGCAGGGCATTTTTATCTCTCAACAAAAGTCCATCACAGATCTTCTCAATGCAACATTTAAAACAACATGCAAACCAGTAAGTACTCCAACAGATTCAAATATTAAACTTGGAATAGCC
Source organism: Erythroxylum guanchezii (assembly GCA_025629825.1). Classification (NCBI taxonomy): domain Eukaryota; kingdom Viridiplantae; phylum Streptophyta; class Magnoliopsida; order Malpighiales; family Erythroxylaceae; genus Erythroxylum; species Erythroxylum guanchezii. Next base: position 28,158,969 of record JAOTAX010000005.1, on the reverse strand, counting down.
GCGGAAGATACTGCAGTGGACAAGCGAGCATATCAACGCCTAATAGGAAGTCATTTATTTGTCCTATACACAACTAGATATAGCATATGCAATTAGTGTGATTAGCCAATTCATACATAATCCAAAGGAACTCCATTTGCAAGCAGCTTATCGAGTGTTAAATATCTCAAGGAAACACCAAGGAAAGGTATTATGTTAAAAAAGAATGGAGGTTAGCACTTGAGGTATACAAGATGTTGATTATGCTGGGTCAGTTGCTGATAGAAGGTTAACCACTGGATAATGCACCTTTCTTGGTAGAAACCTTGTGACATGGAAAGTGAAAAATAGAATTTGGGGATTATTTCCATAAAATCTAGTACTAATTATGTCCATAAATTAGGATAGAGTATCCCATAAGTCATGGGATCCAACAAATCTGTGCAAATTTGTTTCCTATTTTGTACTAGGGTTAGCATGTGTATAAAGCTAATATATGCCTTAGTCAGAAATTAATAAAAAAATCCTCCTTAAAATTTTGTCACCTAAAAAATTTAAATTATATTCTAATAAAAATTTTATATGTCCTAAACAATTATGGTAGCATATCTAAAATATAATAACATGTTTAACTTACTACTAATTCCTATTTAATAAGAAATTCTAACACAATCTAAATTTTAGCCCTTATTTGTTATGTCAACTGAATTTCTAATCCTTATTTCACAAAATTAAAGCTTGTGTTTGATTAATCTTTCCTCTTTTATTCTTTTATAGACTTTAGGTTCTATTGCATCAATTCTTCCCAGCTTGTTTGAAGTTGTCCTCGACGTAGAATGTGACAAATATTGATCATATTAGTCTAGAGTCAACTTCTAAAATTCAAATTCTAAAATCCAAGTACTATTAGAAATTAGCCTTCCTTTCTATTTGACAAGAAATTGTTGATATCTTCTATATCTTGTGGCTACAATTTGCTCACCAAGGACATCTTCTATCTCCTCTTTAAGATGGGGAATGATTGGAATTCTCATAACAGCAGCAAGAGATTGTGTATCATCATATCCATGATAAGTAGTTAAGTCCACAACATTAAAGATATGACTAATTCCCATGTTTCTTGATAATTCCAAAACATAAGCATTATCACTTATCTTTTTGATGATCTCATAAGATCCATCACTCTGTGAATGAATTTTGTTATATTTCTCGTTTGGAAAATGCTTTGGACAAATCCTAGCTATCACTATATCCCTTTCATTTAATTCCACCAATTGATGATGTTGATTAACATGTTCTTTATAAGACAAGTTGCTAGTTATTATCTTTCGTCGTACCTCATCAAAGATGTCCTTGATGTGTTGTACAAGACCTTTCGCTTCAATACTAACTTGTGTTGTTTATGGTAAAGGAACTATATCAATGGGTTTATTTGGTTGAACTCTTGAGACTACCTCCAAATGACTCTTATTTGTTGACCTATTTATATAACCGTTATTTACAAATTATATCGTAGGAAGACTTAAGTCCTAATTTTTCACATTGACTCAAACCAAACATCTTAACAAGTCTTCCAAGCTTTTATTTACCACCTCTGTTTGTCCGTCAATTTTGGGATGGAAAGAACTTGAAAATTGAAGTTTAGTGTTCAATGTTTTCTATAGAGTTCTCCAAAACTAACTCAAACTTTACTTCACGACTAGAGACGATGGCTAAAGGTAATCCACGAAGATGGATAACCTCTTTGAAGAATAGTTTAGCAGTGTGGACAACATCATAAGACTTGAACAATATTTACAAATGGTTTCGTAGCGAAATCACATGGCTTCTCTGCATTATAGGCATCAAGAACATACGTATTGCTGCTTCTTGTAGTTAGGTGTACTAACTAGCCATCATTTTTGAATTTTGACTTTACAATTTCAGTCATCATTTTTGAATTTTGACTTTACAATTTCAGTCACATTAATTTCGTAACTTCACTCAAATTTACTTCTCCTTCATCGCCTACTACATTATAATCTTCATTAACAAAATTAAGGATATCATCAAGTTTTGAACTAACAAGCTTTGGAATCCCAAGTAGTTGTGGTACCTTGTTCTGTTATATTAACTTGCTGTCCTATTCTTTCAGCCTCATGCGTTGTTGTTTCAACTTGTTGTCCTTGTGTTTTGATTTGTTGTTCAGCCTGTTGTTTAGGTGTTTCAACCTCTAGTTTAGGCATTTCAGCTTGATGTTTAAGTGTTTGAACTTGTTGTTCAGTTGTTTCAGCTTTAGAGTTTGCCATATAATCCATTTGGTTATGTTTTTCTTCATCTTTAACACTTTAATCATTTCCCATTGTCAAACTTTCCATGTCATGAAATACTTGAACATCATCTCCATGTAGGCTTGAATATTATAATTGATCAGTTGACAGAGAGTTGCCAACAGTCTCACCACCTAGAACAAACACTTTCTTTGAGGTAGTGCCTATTAAATTTAATGAATCAAAATCGGTACATAATTTTTCAGCAAAGATTTTCCCTTGTGCTATGTGCTGTTAATCAATATCAGTCCCTTTGCTTATTACCATGTTCTCATGTATAGCATTAAGTATAAGTTGTTGACAACTTTGCATAAATTTTTTTTTGAGAGTTTTGACTTGAGTGTATGTAAAGGCTGTCTATCCTCTCCAAAATTTGTGAAGCATGTTTTATTATAAGAGTTGTTACATGTAAGTTGGTTTTTGGAGCACCTTGTGAACGAGGATCAACGATGATTAATTTTTTTGAAATATTTAGAAGTACTTCATCTAGCTCTAGCACGTTGAATATTGTTCTATACACCCTTTCATTACTTGTTGCTATTGTGAAACAAAGCTTTGATACCAAATTGATGTAGAACAAATAGAAGAAGTATTAACTAGCAGCTAAAAATCACAAAATTAGATAATTTGACTAATATTAGGCTGCTGAAATATCAGGTTTTAGGTCTAGATTTCAACTAAGAATGTTGAAATTTCAGATTTGGTATAGTTGGGTTTTTAGGATTTGATTGTTGGAAATTTAGGTTTAGGGTTTCAAGGTTTCATATGGCAGGAATTTAGGTTTAATATGGCAGAAATTTATTAAGGAACACAGAATGGAAGGTAGAAATATAGGAATTGCTCCTAGGGTCTAAGAATCACTCTTAGAAGAAAGTATCACACTTTCTAGTTGAAAACTCAAGTTTATATAAAAATTCAGGATTGCTTGTCATTGAAGGGCTAAATATACACTTATTTATAGAGAAAATTTTCCTTATTCTAGTAGGAAAGAGTTCCTAACAAATTTAAATCATATTTTAATACAAGAAGTTCTAAACAACTAGTATAACATATCTAAAATAGAATAACATATTTAACTTAATAAGGAACCCTAACACATTAGAAATTTCAGCCATATATTTAATGTCAACTCAATTTCCAATTCTCATCCTACCAAATTAAAGCTTGTGATTGACTAATCTTTCTTCTTTTATTTATAGACTTTTAAGTTTTTTTGCATCAAAAACTCAACTATATATTGTTTTCCAATCTTAACTCTGTGTAGTCATAAACTAATTAAGAAGCTAATATTCAACACAAGTAGTTTTTACTCTAACTGAATCTATTGCCTGATTAGGACAGTCTTTAGTAAGATCAAACTACCGTTGTCTTGTAAAAGCCATAAAGATGTAGAAGTTGCATTGCTAATTATCTCAATTTCAGTTTCAAACTGGATCTCTCTTCCAATGACATTTCCATCTTTGAGCCTTTTCATGGATACAACTGTTCCATTGTGCATATACCCTTTATAGATGTTCCCAAACCTCCTTTTCCTATCAAATTCTTATTGCTGAAATTTCATCTCTCTAATTACAATCGGTGCTGACAAAGACAAACAAAGATTAGATGAAGAGACAAAGAGATGGATAGATGAGGAGACTGAACAGAAACTAAAATTCTTCTCTTATTTCTCCATATATTGAATACACTAATATATGCAGTCATTTGTCCTATGTTAGAAAATAAACTAAATCTTACACACTAGTCATTAAGAAAATTGTAATCAGCCTAAATAAATGAAAGATTACAATCAACCTAAATTATTAAATTAGATTCTTAGCTATTAATCAACTATTTACAACTATATCAAATCTTCTAATATGATTGTCTAACACTTCCCCTCGACCTGGGAAAGCTGGAGAATAAATGTTTTCCATTCCCAGCTCGTTAGTAATGTTCTAGAAAGTTAAGCTATCCAGTCCTGTTATGAGCATGTCTGCACTATTTGTAGGAACATAAGGTGTACAAATCAGTCCACTTTCAATCTTTTCCTTGATGAAGTATTGGTCTATCTTAACATGTGTTGTTTTGTCAAGTTGAACTGGATTATATGCAATGCTTATAGCAGACTTGTAACAATACAACTTCATAGGTCCATGCCATTTAAGTTGCAAGTCTTCTAAAATTTTCTTTATCCATAAGAGTTCACAAATTCCTTGAGCGATTGTACGAAATTCAGATTCTGCACTTAATTGAGATACAATTGCTTGTTTTTTGCTTCTTTAAGTCACTAAGTTTCCTCCAATCAAAGTACAATAACCAAGTCAATCTGATAGTGAACCAGCATAGTCTGCATTTGTGTAGGCTTCTATAGTTAACTCTGCTCCTCTTCTAAACATGATTCCTTTTTCAGAATTAGATTTCAGGTGTAGAATTACTTTATAGGCAGCTTGTAAATGAACTTTCTTAGGATCATGCATGAATTGACTTATCATGCTCATAGCATATGCATATTAGGACGTGTACGAGACAAGCATGTTAGTTTTCCATCTAGCTTTTGATACCTTCCTTTATCAACAGCTTCATCATCCCTTGCCTCACTCAACCAATGATTCTTTTCGATTGGTGTATCAATGAGCTTACGTCCCATCACTCCTGTCTCTTGTAGAAGATCTAAAATATACTTCTGTTGGGAAATAAATATGCCCCCTTTAGACCAAGCCACTTCAACTCCTAGAAAATATTTGAGTTTCCCAAGCTCCTTAATTTCAAATTTTTTCGTAAGTCTAGCCTTAATCTTTAGAATTTCTCTGTCATCGTCACCTGTCACAATGATATCATCAACATATACTATCAAGACTGTAAGTTTCCCTGCTGCCGAGTGTCTTAAGAAGAGAGTATGATCCCTTTGGCTTTGTTTGTGGCCAATACCAAGCATTACATATAGAATCTTTCGAAATAAATGTTCATAATAATAGATTTAAACCCTAAACTACTTAATAACTTCCTTTTTTAATAAGGAAAATTAAATATTGTGTAAATTCTGCATCATTTTTCCTGAGTTAAGGAGAGTTTACCTTGACAACTAGATGTTTTCAACCTACAACTATTGGTCCTTCATTAGTTGTTCCTTTCAATGAGGCCCCAACTTCAAGTTAATGCTCACAGTTTTCATGTTCTTGTGCCTCTTAAATTGTATTTACAGATGGTTTCAGAATGAAACAACAATGTTTCTCTCCGATATCGGCATCAATAACATAAATATTGTTGCTTCTTGTCGTTGAAAGCATTAACTTGTCATTATTGCTGAATTTTGACTCTCCTAAACTCCTCATAGCATTTCCTTTGTTCATTGCTTTGTAAAATTTGCCTCTTCATTTAAATCTAGTTCACCTTTATCACCCGTTACAATAGGATCTGCATCAATTTAGTTAGTTATTTGGTTAGTTGTTCACTCAACACCAAGAATATTATCAAATTTTGACACAAGAAGCTCTGGAAGGTATTTTCTGGTTACTCTCTTCAGCTGCGTCACTTGTTGTTTGGCATCCTGTTCTGGTGTTTCAATTGGCTGCTCAGGATTTTAGCTTTCCGTTTTAAAGTTTGCTGTTTTGTTGCTTCAATTCTCTTTACAGCAGCTGCAATGTTTGATTGTTGGTTTTTTGTTCTTTATCAAACTTACAAGCAAGCATCTGGTGTGGGTTGGCTGTATTGTCTTATAGGAGTTTTGAATCATTGAAGTTGCGCTTCAATGCTGTCCAGCTTCTCCAGAATTCGCATAATAAGCTCATATCTCTCGTAATCGTTAAATAATCTCTTACACATCCTTATGTATGTGTCACCATTATAAGGCCAATGCTCAATCCTTTGTGCGCTCTTCCACTTCTCAGAAACATTGCTAAACGCAAACTCTGATGCTAAACTGATGTAAGATGAATAGAGGACACTTAAAAGGATTTGATAAACGTGTATAAACTATAAATTTAGGGCTGTTGGAGCTTTCAATTTAGGGTTAAATTAAAACAAATAAAGACTTGAAATAAAAGATTGCTAGGAATCACTCCTACTTTTTGTATCAAGAACTATGAATCATACTTACGATTTAAAATGGACAAAATTATTAAAATCACACAAATAAGTGCCAGGAAATCACTTACTGCAATTTAGGAATTACTACTCCTTAAACATCTAAAAGTTGCTCTTAAAGAGGAAAGCTCCATACTTAAAAATTATCTTATATTAGGAACTTTGGAAACAGATTATATATATCTGGAAGTCTAATGGAACAAAAGAACTAACCAAACTTCCAAACCGACAATAGAATCTTTTTTTAATAAGGATTCTTATTATTTTTTAATAGCCTTAAATCCTAAACTACTAATGACAAACTTAAAATAGAAATAACTTCCGTTTCTAATAAGGAAAATTAACTACTTTTTTTGTTTTAAATTCTGCATCACTATTGCTTATTTTTAAAGCTTTAGTGGAGAGTTGTGAGTTAATTTATCATAGCTTAAGGGTGTAACTGAAGATAGAAGTGTAACCTTTACCACCTTTTTGGATATTGTATTTCACTGAATTTTATGGATTTAAATTAATAGTTGTAACTTATGATCATGACAGGAAGTGGGAAGAAGATAAGAAAGCCAAAACCATGGAAGCATTCTCAGCCTATAACAAAGTCTGAACTTACACAAATGCGAGATGAGTTTTGGGATACTGCACCTCATTACGGTGGAAGGAAAGGTAAAATGCTAAATTAATTCTTCGGTAAATTATCCAAAAATTGAGTTTTGAGATAATTTCTGATTACAACTTGAGTTTCTATCGGTGAAACATATGTGGTTTAATTTTCATATATTGAGCTAACCATGTTAAATGTTAGTTCATCCTTTTATGCATATTAACTCATAAACATATTGGATTTGGAAAAGTTCAGATAACTGATTTCATTTTCCTAACACTTTTCTTTGTTTGGGGGTAAGCTGATTGGTAGGGTGTAGAAGTATTAATGGCCTGTTTGGTTGAGTGAAATAGCTATTTTATTATTGATGTATTCCCGATGAATAGTTATTCTTTTGTTTGGTTAGAAAATAACATACAGAATAACTAATCCCAGGTTTAGTTATTCCTGCACTTTGAGGAATACGTCCCACCCTGTCTTTACCTATTCCACGAAATGCAGAATAGGTGAAGACAACCTTTCTCCCTCATCATCATTATTATTATTATTATCGTTGTTGTTGTTATTGTTGTTGTTGTTGTTATTGTTGTTACTATTATTGTAGTTGTTGTTTTTGTTGTTATTATTATTAATTTTCTTCTTCTTCTTCTTATTAATTTTCTTATTCTTCTTCTTCTTATTGTTATTATTATTATTATTAATAATTTTCTTCTTCTTCTTCTTCTTCTTCTTCTTCTTATTGTTGTTGTTATTATTAATTTTCTTCTTCTTCTTCTTATTATTGTTAATTTTCTTCTTCTTTTTCTTATTATAATTTTCTTATTATTATTAGTTTTGTTGTTGTTGTTGTTGTTCTTATTATTATTAATTTTCTCATTATTATTATTATTATTATTATTATTATTATTATTATTATTATTATTATTATTATTATTATCATCATCATTATTATTATTATTATCATCATTATTATTATTATTATTATTATTATTATTATTATTATTATTATTAATTTTCTTCTTATTAGTATTGTCGTTGTTGTTATTATTATTAATTTTCTTCCTCTTCTTGTTATTATTAATTATTATTATTAATAATCTTCTTCTTCTTCTTCTTCTTATTAATTTTCTTCTTCTTCTTCTTCTTCTTATTATTATTATTATTTCTTAATAATAATAATAATAATAAAAGCTAGACACAATAGCAAAAATAAGAAATATTTATAGAGATTATAAGCAACTACAAGCTTAGGAAAATGGAGAATCTTTTAAGTGCGAGTATGGGATATGGTCAATGGAAGTGTTGGTGACTAGTGGTACCTTACCTTGTGAACTTGCTTAAGGAAGTTCTTGTTGGTTGAAACTGCAACTCTACCCTCCTTTCTTGAAGAATGGAAAGGAGAAAGTGTTAGAAGTTTTACAGGAAAAAGCCTATTGGCGAAGGTTGGAATTTGTGATGTCTTAAGTTGGCACGTAGTATACTTTGGTGACTGTGTTATGTGCAGAAATGAAGATCCCACTTTCAAAGGGTTGGTTTATCGCAAACGTGGCAGCATGGGAGCATAATGCGATGGTGGTTGTTATGTCTTGCCTTCTAGTGGTGCAATTGTTGTGCAATTGTCACTTGTCTATGTAGTTGTTAATTGCTATTTCAATTTCAATTGTGTTAAGAGTCAAGTTGTGGTCAAATGGATAATGGGTTAATTATCTTTTAGTTCAAATCATGTAATCGTAGAGTAGTGGGTTCCTAGTTTGTAGGAAGTAGTTACGATCCTTTTCTTTAAATCATTGTATAATGGAGAATGGAAGGCAATGAACAATTTTATCCTAGTTTCAATTCACGAGATCTTTAGGTTCTCTCTTTCCAACGAGCCCATTCCTTATTGTTCAATGTAGGTCATAAAGGCAGAAAACCATGTAAACAATCCCACTCTCAAAATCTACAAGAGGATTTCGTAGTCCATCACCCTATAACTCGATCTCAATCACAGGACCGCAACAGATTGGTATCAAAGCCAAGGGTTATGGGCAATTCATCTACCAACCTGCAAAGATAGTTCCAAGTCTTCATGAAAATGTACCAAGAGGATTGTTAGAGGAATGAAGAGGAGCGCCAAAGGGATCCAATTGAGCATGAGCATCTTTCCAATTGTATTGAGGAATTATATGGGGAATTGGCCGCCACACATTTGACGGGCAGCAAGGTGATGTTGGCAGTATTAATCGAGGATGACGGGAACAAACATAAGATCTTAACCGAATTGAGGGTTGACCACAACAACCACGCTATACTCGCTTGGAATTTCCTATTTATGATGAAAAGAATGACTTGTTAGCGTGAATAAGTCGTCATGATTACTTTCGACACTAGTGCACGCCTGAAGATGAAAAAGTTGCAATCGCGTCTTACCATTTGGATGATGATGCTCAGGTGTGGTTCCTTAAGTTGGATGGGGACCTACCCGGAATCTCTTGGGAGGAGTTCAAGCAGCAGTATCATTTTGTGTTGGGAGTCAATTTGCTTTAGCCCTTGGGGTTGATTTTATGATTTTATGGAATTTTAGGGACAAAATGATGACATTTAGAGAAAATGGACGAGTATTGGAATTACGGGGAATAGATACTCATAATCACACACCCATGACTCAAATTGTTGAATTGGAGTCCCATAGGGATTCCGATTTGCAAAGACTCCTAGAGGAATTTGATTTTGTATTTCAAGAGGCCAAGAGCCTTCCACCGGCTCAAGTTTGCGACTGCTGCATTATACTGGAGCCAGAAAGCGGTCCGTTGGTGGTTCGCCCTTACTGATACTCCTATGCGCAGAAAGACGAAATTGAGAAGCAGTGCCAAGAAATGTTGGAGTGTGACATTATAAGGCCCAGTCAGTCCACTTATTCTTTCCTTGTTCTAGTTGTTGCTAAGGCTGATAAAACTTGGAGATTCTGTGTAGATTACAAGGACTTAAACTTAAAGAAAGTCAAAGATAAATTCCCCATTTCGATGATTGATGAGCTATTGGAAGAGTTGCACGGAGCACAGTTTTCCACCAAACTTGACTTGGGTTTAGGATATCATCAAATCTGAATGTGCCTATCAGACGTGGAGAAAATTGCATTTTGCACCCACCATGGCCATTTTGAGTTTTTGGTCATTATCGTTTGGTCTCACTAATGCGCTGAACACTTTTCAAGCCTTGTTGAATGAGATATTTCGGCTCCATTTATGCAAGTTTATTCTAGGATTTTTTGATGACATACATGGAAGAACATCTTATCCATCTGCGGACAACCTTTGAGCTCTTGAGAACTCATTAGTTGTCCCTCAAGAAGTCCAGGTGTCTTATTGCCCATACAGAGGTGTCTTACCTTAGACACATCATTTCGGAGAAAGGAGTAACAGTGGATCAGAGTAAAATTGCGGCCATGCTTGAATGACCTACACCCAGCACAGTAAAATGGTTGCGTGGGTTTTTGGGCCTTACAAGATACTACAAAAAATTTGTACAAGATTATGGGTCCATCGTAGCACCCTTGACCAGTGGCGAAGCCAGGAATTTGTTTTAGGGGGGGCAAGGTATATATATATAGTTTTTTTTTAATCCAATCCACCATGGGCAACGACATTCTTTTAGGGTGGGCAACCTCTATATACATATATATTTTCTTTTAAAAAAAAATTTGAGGGTGGGCAAATGTAGCTTCGCTACTGCCCTTGACAACAATGTTGCAAAAAAACTCATTTCAGTGGACAAATGCAACCTCCAAATCCTTTGAACAGTTGAAGGAGGCCGCCAAGGTTAATACCCCTGTCTTAGTGCCTCCTGATTTCACCAAATTGTTTGTGCTAGAGTGTGACGCTTCGGATGTAGGCATGGACGCAATTCTTCAACAAGAAGGCCAACCGATTGCTTACTTCAGCCACCAACTTCCTTCTTGATACAAGGGTGTTTTAGCTTATGAGTAGGAGTTGATTGGGTTGGTCAAGGTAGTACGTCATTGGCAAGCATATTTGTGGGGACGACATTTTTTGATTCAGACTGACCACTATAACCTCAAATTTCTGCTATACCAACATATTCTCACTTCCCCACAGCAGCATTGGTTGAGTAAATTATTGGGGTTTGATTTCACAGTTGAGTATCGTGCTAAGTACAATAAGGTGGTAGATGCCCTCTCACACTGGTTAGAAGATCAATCTCATCTTGTTGTGATTTCCATGCCGCACTTGCCTTTTTTTGATTCTGTTCGGAGTGAAATACAATAGTCAGAACAATTGCAGCAACTCATACAGAAGATTTGCTAGGATGAAGCTATTGGGCAGTGGGAATACAAGGATGGACTGATTTTTTATAAGAAGCGGGTTTACTTGTTGCAAGATTCTCCATTGGTCGCATCTATTTTAGCTACTGTGCATGACAATATTCATGACGGGTATCACAAAACCCTTCATCGCATCGCCCAAGACTTCTATTGGAAGGGTATAAAGGCATCAGTTCGTACATTTGAGCAGCAATGTCCCACTTGCTAACAAAATAAATTGGATCACTTGTAACTAGCAGGGCTTCTCCAACCTCTTCTGGTTCCCTTACAGGTTTGGTCCGATATCTCAATGGCTTTTGTTGAGGGCCTTCCGATGTCACAGGGCAAAAATGTCTTATTGGTTGTCATGTATTGCTTGTCCAAGTATGCCCATCTCCTTCCTCCTTCCCACCCTTATATTGTTATGAGTGTGGCCTGTTTGTTTTATGATCATATTTTCAAGCTTCATGGACTACCTAAATCAATTGTCAGTGACAGGGATGTTACTTTTACCAGCTCTTTTTGGACGAAATTGTTTAAACTCAGCAGCACCAAATTAGCATTCAGTTCCGCGCACCATTCTCAAAGTGACGGTCGAACTGAGATCGTGAACCACACAATTGAAATGTACCTCTGCTGTTTTACTAAAGATCGTCCTCGCCATTGGGCCAATGGGTACCTTGGGTGGAATACTGTTACAATACAAGCTTTCACTCATCACTAGGAGCCACACCCTTTGAAGTTGTTTGTGGGCGGCCACCACCGACCATGCATTCTTATTGTCTTGTGGTTGCGAAATTAGAGGTTGTTGACTAGGAATTTAAGGGATGGGATTTGGTTTTAAACGATCTCCGAGATCTCTTGCTGCAAGCTCATAACTCCATGAAGGCTATTTAGGATGCCAAACATTGGGAAGTTAAATTCCAACCGGATGATTTGGTCCTCCTTAAATTACATCCTCAGCACCAGCTCAGTCTCGCTGCGAAGAGGTATTCTAAGCTCTCTCCTCACTATTACGGCCCCTTTCATATTCTTGCTCAAATTGGTGCTATGGCATATTAGCTTGACCTACCTTCCACTTCCAAATTGCACCAAGTATTTCATGTCTCCTGTCTCATGCCTTTCCATGGAAGCTCAGTTCCTATTAGGCCCTCTTTACCGACTCTATCAAACGGTGAGATTCATTCCTTTCCCCAGGCTATTCTTGATGACCGTTTGCTTAAAAATCAGCCCCAGGTGTTAGTGCACTGGGCAGGCTTGTCTCCTGTGGAAGCTTCTTGGGAAGATGTTGCAAACCTCAAGTCTTGTTTTCCTTCATTTGCGCTTGAGGACAAGCGCGATTTTCATAGGGGCGGTGATGTTATGCGCAGAAATGAAGATCCCACCTTCAAAGGGCTGGTTTATTGCAAACATGGCAGCATGGAAGCATAATGCGAGAACTTGGTGGTGGTTGTTACGTCTTGCCTTCCAGTGGCGATTGCTGTGCAATTGTCACTTGTCCACGTAGTTGTTAATTGCTATTTCAATTTTAACTGTGTTAGGAGTCAAGTTGTGGTCAAATGGATAATGGGTTAATTATCTTTTAGTTCAGATCTTGAAATCGTAGAGTAGTGGGTTCCTAGTTTGTAGGAAGTAGTTACGGTCCTTTCTTTAAATCACTGTATGATGGAGAATGGAAGGCAATGAACAATTTTATCCCTGTTTCAATTCACGAGATCTTTGGGTTCTCTCTTTCCAACGAGCCCATTCCTTATCATTCAACATAGGTCATAAAGTCAGAAAACCATGTAACAATCCCACTCTCAGAATCTACAGGAGGATTTTGTAGTTCATCGCCTGTAACTCGATCTCAATCACGGGACTGTAACAGACTGTATTGCTTTATTAAATTATTTTTGTTTATGTAAATTTGTATAACTTCTGGAAACAATCCTTTTAACATTGTCAAAATGATGTAACGGTTTTGCTGCACAGGTACAAACCTTGTGGTGAAAGCAATAAAGTGATTTGTATCCTAATAATGGCATAAAGTTGTGAACAAAATATTTGAATGATAATATGGTAGAAAATTTCATATGAAAATCCTTAATACAAGTATGATCTTTTTGGATATTAGAGATTTGGGATGCACTTCGAGCAGCTGCTGAAGCTGACCTAGCCCTTGCTCAAGCCATCGTAGACAGTGCGGGTGTAATTGTTCAGAACGCTGATTTGACAGTATGCTACGATGAGAGAGGTAAAGAATCCTTTTCAATTGTTTGTTAGGGGAAGTTTTCAGCTTAAGCCCAATATTCTATAGAAAATGATGGAGCTTGTTAGAAAGTATTTTCCCTAGAAAACCAGGAGTTACTGTGACTCAAATTTACATTTTGGCTTATAACTTTGGTTATCATCTTATGTATAACATGTTATAGATAATCTTCGTTCATTCCCTCTTTTCTAATCATTTGCGGACCTTTGCAATTGGCAGGTGCAAAATATGAATTACCGATGTATGTTATAAGCGAGCCAACCAACTTGATCTGTGATTCCTAAAAACTCGAGTAATTGCACCATCCATGGGCAGTAGCCAATGTAAATCATGTACATTTAATTCCTATTACACTGTCCATAAACTCGAACTATTTCATTGCTTGCTTTTTTAATTATGCCTATTCAAGTACAGCCCAAATATTGCTTCTTACTGAATTCAAAAGTGTATCAGAAAACCGTTGTTCCCAGAGGCTACACCTGGGTTAAGCTGAGGTGTTAATTAGTTAAGTGGACTAGAAATTCATTGCTGGACTATAAGTTGGGCTAGGAGACCTTTTGTGGATGCTGAATTGCCGATTATTGGCCATCATGGCAATTAGTCGACAGACCTGAATTAACATGCATAATGCTAGCGGCAATTGACTGTTACGGGAGTTAAAAAAACTTAAAAGACAGTAATCTATGACATGTAAGGATTTTGGTGAACTGAAACGTAAATTTCACATATTTGTCTTTAGACATTTCGTTCTTGAAAACTTCCTTAATTCATTTATATCTACTAAAAGTGAGATTTGCATCTTAATATTTTATATAAAAAATATATTTTTATTTTTAGTTTAATTTTTGATATTACAACGGTACTCATTATACTTTGAACCTTAATGGAGTTTTAATTATATAAAAAATGTTTTTTACCTAATTTTTAATTATAATTTTAATTTTAAAAGTAGTAATTAAATATTGAAACGTTTAAATTTACAATTTTCATCCATTTTACCGGTCATTTTATGTTTAATTAATTAAGTAAAAAAAATTATGAAATAATAAACCCTAACTGATTTGAACTTAAGAATTAGTTACTTGCTAATATTGCTGCCATTTTTCTCTTCAACTCTTCGATTATTTTGCACTGGATTATTTTTCTTTAATAACATTAGTCGATTGTGTAAAGCCTATTCATTAACATAAATTGACCTACAGCTCAGCCCAACCTACAAATCTTTAAACATATATAAAAAATTCAGAATATGAAAATTAGTATAGCACATACCAAAATCACCATCTTCTTCACTTTTCTCTCAAATTTTCAGCCGGTAATTGTGTCTAAAAACACTCTTTCATTTGCATGTAACTCTTTCCTTATAAGTTTCCTAATTTTGTTTGTTTTGCAGAAATTGGGGGAAGTTGTGGAGGTTGATAATCCTATAGTGCCTTACACATAGGTAAAAATTATAGCAACTATTATGTCATTTTATTTGTAGTGTTTTGATCATCCTATGCTAGTTTATGGTTGGATTGCTTATTGTGGTTGATTGGGACAATAATTGAAGTTGCATAAAGGGATAAAAAGGGAGAAAATGTGGCTGATAAATTGATAAAAGAGTAGAGAGAAGATGAAGAGAGGGTGAAGGTAATGACATTTTTTGAAAATTTAAGTTGCATATAGGGGTAAAATACCAAATGTAGAAAAGCAAAGGGTAAATTTGAAATTTAGTTGCAAGGACATTTTTGGTATTAATTGAAATGCTTGAGGGTAAAATGAGACTTTTAATTAGTTAAGGGTATTTTAATAATTATGGGGGGTTAGGTTAGTAAGGATATTATTTTTATCATTAAGAATAAATTGGAAGAGAGAATAATGTTGGATTATTAAGTGTAATTGGGTTAGAAATTTTTCGTAAATTAGTCTAATAGAATTTTGTAAATTTTAGGTCCGAAGATTCAATTAAGGAGTAATTTAGACTGTCAATTAGTTGAGTCTGAAACCAAGGTAAGAATAACCTTGGACTTTACTTTTAAAATTAAGTACCGTTTTGTTATTAATAAATTATATTTTGAATTAGTCATTAATTTAATTAATGATTAATACTTACATACATGAATTATATTTACTTTAATTATCAAATAATTAATGTAGTTTAAGGTGTTTCATTGTTATATTTTGTTACGTTTTCTGAGATTTATTGCTTGTTAAGTTGACGGGAAATATGTTAATTAAATAAAGACTAATGGATAATAAGTTGTGAATAATTGGTGAAAATCGAGAATCGGTGGCTTGCTTAGGATAGGCTACTTTGTTGGTCTTAAATGGATAGGTTGAGTTGATATGAATGAGTGGTGGCTAGGTATCTATTCGTGGAGCAGATATCGAGGCATCCTGAGTCTTGGGGATGATTTGTGCCGATGACTAGGTACCGAGTGGTACCGGGATATCCTGTGCTAATGGCTAGATACTGTAGTAGTACCGAGGTGAACATTGAGAAATCGAGGTACCTTGTGCCAATATTTATACAATTAATTATGTTTCTAGTGATGGGAGATTATGATGAGATGAGCCAGTAGACCATTGGATGTACATCTAATAGGTTAAGAGACAACGCGTCATAACGCTAGTCAAAATAAAATAACTAAACTACTACTGTAGCAGTGGTGAGTCCACAGAGAGTGTGTGTAAAGTTATTGAAATGAAATTAATCAGTGTTTATGAAAAGAGGGGGGGGGGGGGGT
The DNA here is from genome assembly GCA_025629825.1 of Erythroxylum guanchezii. Classification (NCBI taxonomy): domain Eukaryota; kingdom Viridiplantae; phylum Streptophyta; class Magnoliopsida; order Malpighiales; family Erythroxylaceae; genus Erythroxylum; species Erythroxylum guanchezii. Next base: position 28,142,738 of record JAOTAX010000005.1, on the reverse strand, counting down.
GTGGATTTTGAAATAAGAAAATAAAATAAAAGTAATCTAATGAAAACAAATTAAAGAAAACATGCAAAAAATGATAAAAGTGGGGAATTCGGTAATCACCTGGTTCTTTGGTTTAATCTCGGCCTACACCCTAATTAAGCATATTTCATTGATTTGTTATTCTCAAACCTCTCCTAACAACTATTAATTGTGGGTTAATAATTAACCCTAGTTTTCTCTTAAGTTTTGTTTAATCAAGATACGATCGTTAGTTAAACTTAACTATCGAATAACCTGTGATACGATCTCTAGTTTTAATTAGGCAGTAGCATTAAGAATTAAGAAAATCGATTAATCAAGGTAATAATCACATATGATGCGTCATTTAACCTAAGTCATATTATCTATAATGATTGCAAAACATTAGTCGCTACATATGGTTTTTAACATAACAATTACGTATTATATTGAAATTCTGGCAATAGGTTTGTAAATAAATGATTCAATGAATGTATTAAAATAATCTTTTCACAATACCCAATGGGTTTATACATAAATAACCGAACAATAACGAAAATCTGATTATTCAAACATAACTCAAATCCATATGCCTAGGATAACATCAATAGGAGAACAAAAAAAATATGAAATACACTTAACCTGGGTCGTTGGCATCGATGTCACATTCGAACCTGCATCTGGATGTCTAAACCTCCATGGATCTCTCCTGGGAAAATGCTTCAGCCCCCATTAATAACCCTACTAAAGACCTTTAGCTGCTCTCTTCATTGCACCTCCTTACTCTCTATTTCTGTCGCCCTAGTGTTCTCTCCTCACTATGCTATTAATGTGACGAATTAAAACTTATGGTCGTGTTACTATTCACCTTCATTTAAAACCCTCCAGCAAAATTGACCGAAACATCTGAGTTTTCGCAGGACATCTGTGTGAAACACATACTGTGTTTTCTCTCCACGTTGTTGCCGTTTCGGTCTTGAAATGCTACTGCTTCCCATCTACGATACTACGTCGTTTGGTCCTCCTTCTGTCCACACGTTGCCGTATTGTTGCAGCTTCCCTTGGCTTTTGTTCTTCTTTCTTTCTCCTACTGTGCTACCATTAATTCACGTAAATTACACGTATTCCATGCACAACTTATCTGCTTCTTTGTCGTAAGCAATGTGGAATTTTCTTGTTTATGTTTTCTTTTTTTTCATCTTGTCTTAATTTCTTCTTCTTATTCCATGAAGACGAGTGAAAATTAATATTCAAAAAATGACCCAAAAATCATGCTTTCAACTCACTTTAACTTCTTTGCTTCCGAATTATGCCTAAAATCACATACGAGTCAAAGTGAGTATCTTAAGCAATTTTATGTCATTAATCGCTAAGTGTTATGAAATAATAAACCAATCAATTAATCACATATCAATCTCGCCCACACTTAGCATTTGACCGTCCTCAGGCAAAACATCAAAATTGAGCTCATAGACCCAAAAAAAAAACAACATCTACTCATTTCCTATATTTTTTTAAGAATACATAATCATAAACAAAGATGAATGACTTTCAAAAATCATAGCAAGAATTTAACATTCCAAGCTTTTAATCATGATCAATCAACATTCATCATCTTCAAAAACTGAGCAATCTAATAGTAGACTCGAAAAATGCGTTTAACTAAATATATCCACAGGTACACTCAACACCATTCATGATCATGACAATCCACAACTCTGCATATTGTTTCATTTCTCCACCATTAATGTTCACATGCAAAATCATGAATCAAAGGACTTTTTATGGTTGTAATGTGAGCTAAGGTAAGGTGAGATATATTTGGGTCAAGTAGCATGAAAGTCATTAAAGCTAGTGAAACAAATGCAACATTCAATATGACATCAATTGCACAAGTTCACACTTATACAAAACTGGGTACCGTCAGCTATGACGAATGCAACATTTATATTTCATAATCCAATTGAGCTCTCTCTCACAAACCACATGAAACATATACCAATCCGAAGGAATCACTCATACAATTTATGCCAACAATACATTAAAACCACAAGAGTGAACCTTCCAAGCTAACATTTATCTCATATTCAACATACTCAAATATTACATTTATTACAACTCTAGGAAGATGCATTAATCATGAATAACTTTGCAAACTCATATACATTTCCTCCTTGATAAATTTATTTAAACAATTTTTTCTTTTTCTTTCTTTCTTTCATTTTCATTTTCTTTTCTTTTCTTTTCTTGTGTTTTTCTATTTTCTTTCTTTCTTTTCCTTTCTTTTTTTACATTAAAAGAAACTACATTAACATGGGAATTTCAGTGATAAGACATAACAAAACATCCCAACATTAACTAACCCACACATATGTACACCCCCACACTTACACTTTTGTACATCCACAAACTCACCAGTCACAAATGCCCATTATCTTTATGACTTGGGTAAGAATTTGGTTAAGTTTAAAAATATAAAATGTGGCTTATACAAAAAGAAAGTTATAAAGCTCAAACGGAGTAAACAAGGAAAAAACCATATCAATAGGGTAGGCTATTTGGCTAATGTAGTTCGAAAAAATAAAGAATGCCTAATCATTTCCACGTTAATGCATGTAATAAAAATGTGGTCTCGAATAGAAATTTAAGAAAAACTCAGGATGTACACGTCATGAAGGTCACACATTATCAAAAGACAATGAGACTGATATGATGTGTCAGTCTAATAAAGCTCAAAATCTCACTGGCTTTGTATACCACTATCTACTACTCTTCTAAAGATAATACATATCGACCAATCATAAGAGTAAAAATACATGCTAAAGTTGCTATGAAATTCTCTATTTAATTCATTATCTACTCATGACTATATAATCCCAGAAGCAACAGAAAACGAGAAATTATTTCTTTGTTTGTTTTATTCTTTCTCTCATTTTGACTACAAACTTAAAAAAAGTAAAACAAAGAAATTCAAAAACAAACATGCATTAAAAAGTAATGCGGAAATGTAAAAGGAAACAAATTTACTTCCCTTGGGTTGCCTTTCAAAAAGCGCCTTTGTTTAGGATTATTGGCTTGACTCTTTCTCCTCACGTGACAAAATTGTGATCTTAGGGTATTACAGTTAGCGTCACTTCCATGCGAGGTTGTTTTAGATAGGACCTTAGTTGATCATCATTCCCATTTAACGTCCTCCCTATCCATAAACTTTTGATCTCTACTGAGTCCATGCTTTCTTGAAAGATCTCGAATGTCTCTTCACCTTTTTCCTCCTTATTTAATTCCTCTAACCTCTAGGTAAAACTAAAGAGTCATTCTTAACAATAAAATGGAACTTAGTAGTTACCTTAGAGCTAAAAGATATAGCTTTTTCTGCCTCGAGCCCCTCCTCAACTTCTTCGACACAAGTAATTCGTTGAGGATTGACCTTAAAATTCTCAAGCTCCTCATAGCCATACGGTTCTACATCACATTTTTCTGCTATTGTTTCAATTAAACTCAAATGATCAGAAACACCAAAAATAGAATATCATCCACGGCTATCACCATTTCTAACTTTCTCTCATTGTTGTATTTTTTTTTTAATGCTTAACAATAATCCTAAATAGAACGTATATCATGCTTTTCACATTTTTCTGTAATTGACAACTTCACAGATTCTCATTAAACTCAAATTATCACAATCAGGTATTACACTTCATGCTTACTCAAATTATCACAATCGGGTATTACACTTCCTGCTCATTCTACTGCACAAAATTTTCATTTAATTCATTCATCACTATCATCACTCTACTTATCTGAAACCTTTCTATGTACATAACTCATGCATGAATTCATTTCCAACCATCAAAACTTCATCAAAATTCATGTACAATAACTAGAAAATTGAAAGCTCACTTACTTGATTTCAGTAAAATATCCAACAGTAAGAGTGAAGACGAGCTCTCGGTGAATGGAGGGAAAAGAAGATAAATGAAACAGAGCAATTTTATGGACTGGTAATTATGCAAAAATAAACAGATGTTTCGGTGAATGGATTAGTGATGAGAGGTTTTTTTTTTGTATTGATGCTTTCGATGAAGAACAACCGAAAGAGAGCACAAAATTTTCTCCAGCCAAAACATGTGACTACATGGGTTAAAAAAAATCTTGCCACATGTTACCCATGCATGTAGGTCATTTGTCACACTCCCATTTATCTTGTATTTTTATATTTTTCCTAGTCCAAAATATCTCAAATATTCAGAAATTTCCTAAAATTCACCAAAAATTTTGAAATAATAGTGACACTCTCAAAATAAATTTTCAACACAAATAATCCACAATTCACAATAAAACCACATTTATAAATCAATTATAATTGAAAATTTCAATAAATGCATGCACAATTATTTTAATGTGTCAAAAATAATTATTCACGTGTATATGTATACTTAATTATGCATAAGTATGTAATGCAGTTCTAATTTCTCAATGTCCTCTTATGTTCACTATTCTGGGGTTTTAGTCCCTAATATGGGATGTTACAATAATGCTACAATCAAGCTAAATAAAAAACATGACCTAATTGAGTAGCCGGAGAACATTCGTGAAAATGTATTTTCCTTTGTGTCAAAAGACTAGGTTATTGTTAAAGAAAATATAAAAAGAATGGTGTTACAATAAATGAACCTATTGACCTTTTAAAAAATAGCAAGAATTCTTATGAAAAGTTACTTAGTGATAGTTTATCTTTTTGATTGTTTAATAATAACAAATGCATGCTTACAAGTGCCATAGGTGTATGAATAAGATGTTAATATTTTGATTGATATGTATATTCAATTCTAAGCACTTAAACATGAATGGAATAAGTTAGTATATTGGCACATTTTAAGTGGTTGATGTTTGAGTTAAAGTTCATTCCGTGAGATTTGTAATCATGGTACTATTATTGTATTATTGCATGATTGTGTGATTGTGTGCTTATGTATTTTCGTATTTTCGTATGTTTGTGTTTTTAGTTTAGCTTGAGAGAAAACAAAGGTCTAAGCGTGAGAATGTTGATACGTGCAGGTTATACTATGTTTTTCTAAATGTTTATGTGTGTTTTCAATTATTTCTTAGATGATTATCATGTGTATAGGCTTAGAATTGTGACATTGTTAGTGTTTGATTATGTTCCAAGTGTTTTTTTTTTAAAATTTAGGGCAAGAATAAGATCTTAATTTTATGTTTCAAGAGATGTGTTTTTGAGTGTTTGAAATCAAGAAATTGAAGAATGGAAAAGAAGGAGGAGTTTGAAGGTGACACGATCGTGCCTCAACGAGCACAATCTTGCCAAAGAGTGAAACAGTATGAGCACCGTCGTGCCTACAAGGGCATGATCGTGCCAGAGGTTTTCTAGGCATAAGATTTTTTTTTGGTCTTTTGATGTTTTAGGGCTATTGTTGGAACCAAATTAAGTAGGGAAACCCTATAAAGAATCTTAGAAGTCTCAATAACTATTTAAGAATGTGAAATAAACCACAAAAAGTCAGCAACCAACATTAAAAAGTGGATCAAACGAGATGAGATCAAGAATAGCTCTAGGAATTCCAGTCTTCCAGATCAAGACCTCAATAGAATTTTTCTTCTTTTCCTTTAGTTCTTTCATTATCCTTGATGTGTAATCTGAATTCTAAGACATGTTTATGGATTTCTAAATTTCATATTAGGATTTATTCTGAAATTATTTTGTGAATTTTTTTTAATTTTTTATTTCAGTACATACTTGGGTGTTTGTGATAATTGTTCATGCATAAACTTGACAACAAATCGAGAGAGTGAGTCAAAGTAATTAGTGTTAGGTTGTACAACGAGAGTTAGCAATTTAATAGGCCCACAATTATCAAATTAAAGATTAATTGAAGAGGGATCTTGGTTATGAAATTAAATATCTATTAGATAGCTTCAGATCTAATTGAAGACATTAGTATAGTTTTATGAATCGAGAGATAGCAAATTTGGAATTTAAAATTCAATTAGGATTAATTGATTAGATATTGAGAGAGAGTAATTAGTACCTTGGGAAATCTATTATCAAACACAAATTGAATCAACAGTAGTAAAGGAAACAAAATAGAGAAACAATAGTTCCTAAATATTCAATCTTGATCAATCTTAGTTTTTATTGGCAGCTCACTTGTTAATTATTTGATTGTTTCATTTTATTATTTGTTTTAAAATTTTATTTTATTTAATTCAAATCAATTTCATGATATCTTAGACAAAGTTATGTTCAAATTGTTAGCTATTGCATAATCCTCATAGGAACGGTAACCTCTTATACTACAAGATATGATTCGTATACTTGTAGGTATTGAGAGTTTTATTATTAGATATAAAACTTGCTTAACACTCCTATAATTGATAATGAAAAACAAATTAAGCACTATGGATAGATTGCATTACCTGGCAATGGATGATAGATGCCCCTTATGCTGGTTGTGTGGAGAAACTAAGGAACATTTGTCTTTTGAATGTTAATATGCCTCGAATGTCTTAAAAGAGATCAAATTATGTCAATGGAACTGTAATGGGAATTTACTCGTTGATGTCATTCAATGGTTGAAGGATCATTGGTGTATTCATAATGACACTTTGGAAATTTATTTTCTGGCTCTGGATTAAGCATTCAGGAGTTATGGATGGAAAGGAACAACAAGAGATTAAAAAAAATGCCACAAAGAAGGAGATTACAGCTGGGATTCTACAAAACGTCAAGGGAATCATTTTCTTAAGATCTATGTCAAGGATTTCTCAATAGACTAAGCATTATTGTCGATTGTAAACTTGTTATTTTAGAGGGGTGATTACATTTGCTTTCCCTCCATGGGATTGGAAGATCAATAGACCTTTTAAAATCTTTTTATTGCTTCTTATTATATTTTTTTTAGTTTTTCAAAAATAAAAAGAACGAATATGTCTTTCTTTCTTTTTTTTAGCAATTAAGGACTTAAATAAGCACCTCCTTCTTTGGGCCATCATGCCTACCTTCCAGTTTGCTGTAGAACGGTAATATGAAGAATTTTATCGCTATTAGGGAAGTGAAATAACAGTAGGAAGAGAATTAGAAAACAGAGAGACGTAGATACTGGTAATTGCCTACTTTTATTCCCAACACTGATACGTATTTATAGCCAATCTCGATAACAAGTAACAGACCACTAACTCTTAAAGCCACAACTGGCCAACTAATGCCATGAATTACTCAACAACTCCCACTAACTATTTAACTAACTAATTGCGAAAACAAGTGGGAACAACAGGAAGCACTAATAACCCAGCAACAACCCAGAAAGCAAACAATGAACAGTTATGCCACGTAAATAGTAATAAACCAGCAACAACCCAGAAAAGCAACAATGAACAGTAGTCTCACGTTTGCATGTGCCATGTATGGCATATGTAACAGAATTCTCTCCCCTTTAAAATCCCTTGTTCGTAAGGAAAAATCCTAGATACGACTTTGAAAACCGACGTGCATCCTCCCAAGTTGCATCTTTCATGGATGTGCCCTTCCACTTTACCAACACCTCAACCTTGGGTCTGTACTTCCCTTTCTGAATTGTGCGCCTATCCAAGATAGCATTAGGTTCAGGTTGCACTGGTCCTTCTTCAATGACTGGCGACAACGAAGAAGAAAACACAGGAACAGCCGTGGTGCAATCTTTGAGCAGGCTAATATGGAAAACGTTGTGAATACGCGACCCCTCTGGCAACTCCAAACGGTAAGCCACGGGCCCAATGCGAGTCATAACGCGGAAAGGCCATAGTAGCGTGGAGAAAGTTTCAACGAGGCACGGAAAGCAACCGAAGTTTGACGATAAGGCTATAACTTTAAATACACATAATCTCCCACTTCAAACTCCAATTCTCTCCTACGTCGATCAGCCATAGTTTTCATTCTATCTCTCGCTTGTAACAGAGTTAACCTTAATTCCTGAAGCATCACATCCCTTTCCTTTAAGTAAACATCAACGGCTGCAACTCGGCATGTATTAGGAACATACCACAACAAAGTGGGAGGTGGAACTCCATATACCACTTCAAAAGGTGACTTCTTGGTAGATGAATGATACGAGGTGTTATAACTATACTCTGCCCAGGGAAGCCAACCTTTCCAACGGCGAGGCTGGTCTCCCACAAAACAGCACAAGTATTGCTCCAAAGTCCGATTAACGTCCTCTGTTTGCCCATCAGTTTGTAGGTGGTAGCTGGAGCTCATGTTAAGTTTAGTCCCTTGTAACTGAAAAAGAGACCTCTAGAAAGAACTCATGAACACCTTGTCGCGATCACTCACGATGCTTGTGGGTATCCTATGTAAGCGAACAATGTCGGAAACAAAAGCCTTTGCAACTGTGAGAGCAGTAAAAGGATGAGACAGAGGTATGAAGTGAGTGTACTTTGAAAGTCGGTCCACGACTACCAAGATCACCTGGTATCCACCTGAAGACGATAGTCCTTCGATGAAGTCCATCGAAATATCGGACCATACACGGTTAGGGACGGGAAAAGGATGGAGAAGGCCAACTGGCGCCATATGATCCAATTTGTTTCTCTGGCATATGTTACACTTTCGAATAAAGTCTTGGACCGTCCGTCTCATTCCGACCTAACTGAAATCACTTCTTACCCGAGCCAATGTCTTATGAAAACCAAAATGACCACCAACGGAAGACTCATGTAATTCTTCCAATATAATCATAATTATGGGGGATTTTGGATTCAAGATCACTTTCTCATTTATGAACCATACGCCATCTCTTGATTGAACTTGCGGATTAGATTCAAGTGCAGCATAAAAAGGATCAGGGCTGCACTCCTCTTGAAGCTTTTTCCACCACTTGGCCGTCGATTGGGATACAGTAGTAAAATTTAGTTCAGCTTTTCTTGAGAGTGCATCAACCACATTATTCTCACTTCCCGATTTGTACTCTATGCGGTATTCATAACCCATTAATTTTGGTAACCATCTTGCTTATGCCGGAGCAGTAATTCGTTGTTCCAAAAGAAATTTTAGACTTTTATGATCAGTACGAACAATAAATGAATTTCCTAGCAGATATGGCCTCCACTTCCTCACTGCCTTCACAATAGCAAGCATCTCTTTTTCATATGTTGAATATTTGAGAGAGGCCCCTTTTAAGGCTTCACTAAAATAGGCTAGAGGACGGTTCTTCTGCACAAGTATGGCACCAATACCTCGTCCGTTGGCATGTACGTGTGAGCGCCTCCTTCAACTTAGTGAAAGTTGCAGCCGCTTCATCTGTCCAGACGAAACCCTCCTTCCCTATGAGTTTATTAAGTGGAGTTGCAATTACACCATAATTCTTGATGAATTTATGGTAATAACTCGCAAGGCCTAAGAATCCTCGGACTTCACGCACAATGGATGGAGTAGGCCATTCTTGCATGGATTGAATTTTTGTGGGGTCCGGTTCAATCCGATCCCCATTCAGAATGTGCCCCAGATATTCTATACATTGGGCTCCAAACACACATTTACTCCTTTTTGCGTACAACCGGTGTTGAGAAAGAATAGTAAGGACTGTCTGTAAATGATGCACATGTTCTTCACAAGTCCTGGAAAAATAAGAATATCATCGAAGAAAACAAGGATAAACTTACGAAGATACGACCTGAAGATGTCATTCATGAGACTTTGAAAAGTAGCAGGGGCGTTAGTTAGGCCGAATGGCATCACCATAAATTCATAATGGCCATCATGCGTGCTAAATGCTGTTTTGGAAATATCTTCATTGGCTACTCGAATTTGATGATACCCTGAACGCAAGTCAAGTTTGGAAAAATATTTTGCACCAAATAGTTCGTCCATGAGCTCATCAATTATAGGAATTGGAAACTTATCTTTAACGGTAATCGTGTTTAGTGCTCGGTAATCCACACAAAAATGTCAATCCCCGTTTGATTTTCGAACCAAGAGGATAGGAGAAGAAAATGGGCTGGAGCTTGGTCTAATGAGTCCTGCTGCCAATAGCTCATGCACTTGCTTCTCTATTTCATTTTTTTGGTAATGTGGATACCTGTAGGGTCGAACACTAATAGGTTGTGAATTTGGGATAAGTGGAATATGATGGTCTCGATCTCTTCGAGGAGGTAACTCAGTGAGAGTTTTGAAAACATCAGAAAAGGAAGATAAGAGGTCATCAATATCTGATGGGTTGTTAGAGATATTGTGGGAGTGGGTTTCGGTAGAGAGAAGCTGTATAAAAAATCCAAGCCTAGTTGAACTACTGGAAAATAGTTGACTAGATTCTTTTTCTGTGAGAGCTGTTAATTCTTGTTGCTAAAGTCCATGGAAAACGTACCTGATCCCACCCAAATTAAAAGTCATTGTTAATTGGCTGTAGTCAGTTTCAATGGGTCCTAGTGTAGATAACCATTGAACCCCTAAAACCACTGGACAAGCTGAAACAGGAAGAACGAAATAATCGGCCACCACAGGACATCCCTGAATTAATAATTTCACTCCTCGACAAATCCCAACGCACTCCACGCTATTTGTATCTACAACGATCACTCAGAATCTCCTGCTTGATTCTATTGGTATTCCAAATTTATTGGCAATTTTTTTTATCAATAAAATTATGTGAACTTCCACTGTCAATGAGCACAGTTACCTCTTTATTACCAAATTTCCCAACCACACGAATAGTTTGAGGATGTTCAGTCTCGAAGATGGCATGGAACGAAATTTTAGAGAGCTCTCCACCTTCTTCTTCCCCAGAAGCTGAATCACTTTCATCTTTTTCAACGGGTTCCCCTATCATGAACAATTGTGGACGAGCACACCGATGTCCTAACGTGAACTTGTCATCACAGTAGTAGCATAATCCTTTCTCGCGGCGCTCTCTAGCCTCTTGAGGAGTAAGCTTGCGAAAATTTGGAAACCCACCTCATGCGACCGGTATAGGTCTAAGAATTTCGGGATTCGAAGTAGTTGTTGCGATTTTAGGTGTTGAAGTTGTGCGAACCATCGATAACGATCGGCGTTGGATGGAATTTTTTTCCTCTACCAACCTAGCCACTCCTATAACGTCTGCCAGGGATGTTGGATGCTTGATTTTGACATCTGATCTTACCTCATCCTTGAGTCCAGCCACAAAACAACCAATAAGAAAAGATTCAGGAAGTCCATCTACCTGGTGTGATAGTTTCTCGAATGAGTCTTGGTAAGAATCTACTGTTGTAGTTTGCCAGAGTCGCGTCAACGCTTCAGCGGGGTCTTCATAATCCGTTGGTCCAAAACGCTTTAATAAAGCTCTCGTAAATTCGGTCCATGTTACGAAGTTAATATATTTTGCATACCACCTATGCCACTGTAAGGCTGTTCCGTCCAAATGAAAGGAAGCTAGAGGAGCTTTTTGATCTCTTGGCACATTATGGAAGGCAAAATACTGTTCTGCCTTATAAACCCAACCTTCTGGGTCCACGCCACCGTCGAAACGTGGAAATAAAAGCTTTGTATGTGCCTTACAAACATCGTTTCTCGAGTCTGAGGACTCACCCGAGTAAAATGGATTCTCCCCCTGTGTTTGGGGTGGTGAAGTCGTCGACAATCTGATGGTTTGTAGTTCAGTCATGATGGTGTGAAGCATCGTATTCATGTGGTCGATACTTGCTTCATGCTTAGCAATTGATTCTGAAACCTCCGTACGGATTCGACATTTGATTTCCCTCGAGTCTCCATGAGGAGTAATGGCTCTGATACCAAATAATATGAAGAATTTTATCGCTATTAGGGAAGCGAAATAATAGTAGGAAGAGAATTAGAAAACAGAGAGACGTAGATATTGTTAATTGCCTACTTTTATTCCCAACACTGATACGTATTTATAGCCAATCTCGATAACAAGTAACATACCACTAACTCTTAAGGCCACAACTGGCCAACTAATGCCATGAATTACTCAACAACTCCCACTAACTATTTAACTAACTAATTGCGAAAACAAGCAAGAACAACAGGAAGCACTAATAACCCAGAAAGCAAACAATGAACAGTTGTCCCACGTAAATAGTAATAAACCAGCAACAACCCAGAAAAGCAACAATGAACAGTAGTCTCACGTTTACATGCGCCATGTATGGCATACGTAACAAACGGCTTAGCCTAAAATTAAACTATAGTTAGGAATGACATGGACAACAGTATGCAGCTTATGACTCAACGATTTAGGTTGGTGTCTATAGTCAGGCCCGACTCTATGCAAGAGTAACCTGGCTACCAGTCTAGGACTCACACTCATACAAAACAAATGAATAATAAAAGAGGTATTTATTTTGTCTCATTTCATTTTTTATGAAAGTGAAGAACCCACTTTTAACCATTATAAAAAGCAACAAAAAGAATTTTATCTGTTTACTTGGGTCCCATCATAAAGAAAAAAGTAGACAAAGTAAAGACCCATTTTTTACTTTACTCATGACCTATAAAATGTCAGTAACGGCCTTATCTAGGGTCAAGGATTTATATCAATTTCCACAACCACAATTAGGAACGTGTGCATGGTTTATCTTTATAGTATAGGAAATTGGAAATACAATAATAAATTCTTGCATCAACTACAATCGCTTCAATAAAACTTGACCACGGAAAATTGAATGTCTAAAACCAAACACCAAAAAAAAAAAAGTTACCAAAACCAAAGACAATAAGGAAAAGAAAGGGTTACTAAAGGTGAGGAGCAGAGGAAGGCGACTAGGCGAGGGCCGAATAAAGCTCAGTGAATTGTTGGCTAGAGGTAGGGATGGCAATGGGTAGAGTTCGGTTCGAGTATTACTTTACCCATATCTATATCTATTTTTTATGACTTAACCCATATTTATATCCATATCCATATCTATCGGTTTTTACGATTTACTACCCATATTCAAATTCATTAGATTGTTTAGGTTTTTGAAAATCTATTAGGTTGTATAGCACATCAAAATATAACTTCTAAATAGAAAATATAAAGAGCAGATTTTTGCGAACGCTCCAAATCAAAATTACTTTAATAATAATAAGTCAAGATTTTGATTTGCATGTCCTAAAAAACTATAAAATTGGAATGATAAAAATTATAATGTCTAGTGCAAAGATAACATATATTTTTCACAATTAATAACTGGAACAAAAACTGAAATATCCAAAGCTTCAAATTATCTTTGCGTGAACTCTACATTATTCAAAACTCCATCTCCATATCATTTGCATTATTATCATCTCATAAGAAAATAAAATATGATAAAAAAGGTGAGAACTGAGGAATAAAGTGCAAATTTTAAAGCTGTTTTTCTCAGAAAATATTAATATTTTATTATATTTAACTGTAAATATTCAATAAAAACAAAAAAATAGAGTTAATAAAAAACAAGTAAGATATGAGTATCTATCGGCTCGAGTTATCACTAGACCCATATCTAAATCCATATTTAAATCCATTTTTCAGCATCTATTTAAAATTTATTTTTTAACTTTCATGTCTATTTTTTCGGGTCGGATAGTACAGATTTTAATCGGGTTAAAAACTCACTGCCATCCCTAACTGGAGTAAAGGGATTTTGAAACAAAACTGAAAATGCTTTTGCTCCTCACGCTTGCCTTCCTATCACCAAAGTTGTTGAATAAAATAACATGGTGATGTTGGTAAGATGACATCGATTTACCTATTATAAAAAGACTTCAATTTACTCGCAATTTGAAGAGATGGTTAAATCCAAGCCTAATTTAAAACTCATTTTTTAAAAAAAAATTCAATTTCAACTTGAAATTCGATCAAAATGAACTAAACCCGTTAACTTTGAGATTAAGTGGTAAGAAATATGACAAGCCTAATTCTCTTCCATGTATGTTTACAACGCCCGTCCTTTATGCCTAAAATTCCTAAGACGATATATTTGCCAAAATCGCGATTACATATCGCATTTGCAAAGATCATTTTCTTAAACAAACCTGATCGACGCCTTGTGAATGGACAAGAGTTCCTTTTCCTGGTCAGTAACTTCATTATCTATATAAATCCAACCTATAGAAAGTAAGCTAAGTTACGAGCGCAACTTCTCCTCAAATTATTAACAAAAGTAGACAGCATTTCAAGTTTTATAGTAGCATGAGAGGCTATGAAACTGCTTATGTTCATTAAAGATGCTGAGTATATTTTCCAAATCAACAATGTCTCCTGCCAAGACTGCAGATAAAGATTTTGTATCGCGTGTATTGACATAACATTGATCTACCCAGAAAAAGAAGGTGAGAAACATAGAGAGAGAGACAGAGACGACTATCCCAGGTGCACATATTAGTAACAACTCGTTCGTACACAACTTAGCAGTTTTTGGATTCATTCAAGTCTTACGCAATTTTTACAAGCTCATGACGGTAGTAGCATACCCCATCGGGACGGAATTTGGTGACTATACCTATGTGAAGATAACATACCCTTCCCTTGGGACGGAATTTGGTGACTATGCTTATGTGAAGATGTAAACTTCATCGTATCCTTTACTGGTAGACAAGAAGAACAAATTAATGTCTGTGCAAAAGTCAAACATAATAACAACCCCCATTCCATAACCAATGGACTTACCCAGCCTTGCCACAGTATGTAGGACTGTAATTGTAAATAAGATTATCAAGCACTTTCCTAATAGGTGGCCTGTTCAAGGACTTTCTTGCTTCACTGCAACACACACAATGTTAAAAGTCATCTCTTTATCATATTGAATAATCATAGAAAGAGGAACATATATTAGGTTGCACTATAGCTGTATTTAATTAGTGATTATAAGGGAGTGACATTTGATGACATTCATAGAACGAAATATGTCAAAATCTTTCTGCATTAAATGGATTAACACTTTGCATGAATATGATACCTCCTGCAATAACCACGATATATGGCTTGATATAGTAATAACATGTAGAGTTGTAAACCTTACAATCAAGTACTTCCAATTATTTAACAAATATTTCCAGAAGATTTGGATCATATTTCATAACATTTTTATTCATTTGGTACTTTGGAAAAATGTAGAGGTTTCATCAAATTCAGATTCGAACTTCCTTGAGGATAAAGCTTTCTAATATTCTCAACCAATGGACTACAGGCTCCATGGTGTTTCATTTCATAATATTGTATGTGCAAGGTCACCGCATAAAAGACAATGATCAGAATTTCACAACAGATAATGGGTTTCTGAAAAAGAAATGCCAATTACAGAGGAAGAAATCAGACTATTAAATTGTGGACTATTACAACGTCCCTCTTTCAGCACAGCTGAAGAGTACATATTAGCTCACATTTCAGTATATCCATGTCTTTACCTTACAAAAAAATTTGCTACATGTTGAGTCACTTGAATGGCCTCCTCTGAGTGAGGAATCATTGATAAGCCCCATTCAAAAGCATTTTTCTGCATTATATTTGTTAGGTTCCACTTTTCAGATAGATCCAATATTTATCCTTAAAATAAGATATCGAGCAGATATAGAATGAAATTTTGCTAATATGGAGATCACAAAGATCAAATCCTTAGCATGCTTGCAATTCCACAAGGCACAAAATGTTTTAGATTCCTATTGCATGAAGAATCGTTTCCAATTCCATTTTAAACTGCATCATTAGGTTAGAACCCAAAACAGAGAAGTTGAGGGGAAAAAAAAACCTCAATTTTAGACATATACGGAAAATCTCCTACACTCACTCCTGCTCACTCTCCAATCCCTTTCACTCTCACTCCACATCCCTCTGTCTTCCTCCTGATCCCACTTCCTCAGTCACTCCCTCAGCCATTTCCACTTTTCAATAGACAAATACTGGAACATATAGCTCAAAAAAGGCACTTAAGACCGTGAAATAAATACTGCCAAATACAGAACATATGCATGCATGCCTGCATAAGAGTTTCAATGCATAGAAGCAGGATTAGATAAACTATCTTTATGTTTCTGCATAAAATTTTTGAAGCACAGAAGCAGGATTAAAGAAACATTTTTTTACGAAACAACAAAGACATACCTCTGGATGCCACTGAAAGGCAGTCACGGGATAGCTGTATGCTTGCACAGTTGAGACATAAACCTGACAATAATATCAATTAACTAGCCCAAGTTAAAGCAAGCCATCATAGAAGACATCAGGAAGAACCATCAAGTATATTACCTTGTTATTTTCATCTGCACTAGTAGTCAATATCTTGAAGAAACTAGATAAAGCCTGGGTTTCCTGAAGCCTTCCTGGTGAAATGCCATACTATTTCCAAAATTCACATTGGTTAGAAAAAATGACGATAATCATCCACTTGATGTATTTTTCTAATTGGGGATGATGCAAATAAACATAGCAACCATGCCTGAATTCCATGTCAGTTATTACCAAGATATAAGTGACATGGAAGGAAGAATTGCCATCTCCCTCAATCAATCATCCAGTTCCTTAAAACAAAACTGATTTTCCCAGAAAGAACATAAAAGTTGAGAGAGTTTGCAAAACAGAGGAAGATTACTGGTGGCACTTAACATTAATCAGCCAAAAGTGGTTTTGTACAAAATTGGTTTCTCTTTGAATTTAAGCAAAGCAAGGGAGTATAAAGTAGGAATACAAGCTGTATATGTTAAAAATCAAGTGAATAACTTCTTCAGAATTCCAGTTGGCAATTGCAAGAGCAGCACTTGCTGTTAACGGAATCGCATGATCTAAAACACTTAATAGGAGAAACAAATTAACATTGAGTACCAACTAAAATTATGTCGTGAAGAAGATAAAATTTCACAATCATTCTTTGCAATTATACTTGATTTATTTCTCTAAAATAGAAGTTTGCTACAGAAGTTCTGGCATACTAATCTTGAAGCTTACTATAGTGTACAAGAACCAGCCAATTTTCATGAAGATAAGTGAATGAAAGAAGGAGGATACACAAAATGCTTCAAGGCAAAATAGAAGGAAATGTCTTACTTAAAAATAAAAAAAAAAGAAACATGCTTCCGATAGTGACAATTAAATAAGGATACTTGTCATATGTCAAATATAATTCAACCAAGTTAAGACCAATATTTCTACTCACATGATGGTTTTGCATGACAAGGCATTCTGAACTCAACTTTTTAAGTAAATCCGGCGGAAATCTGCAAAACATATATATATATATATATAAACATATATATAAAGCTAACTCTTGCGCATAGTAAAGCATCATTTTTTTAAAAAATTTTTGTGGCTAGAGAATCTTTTACATAGCAATTCACCAGTTCACACTTGCTTAAGGAACTATACATAGTAAAAGAGAAAAGCTATAAACCTCTAATAGATGAAATAACAACAATTTCAGAATACGAAGCTATCCTACCAAACACAAGCTTTGTTCAGAAAATGGACGTAGATGTTTCCAAAATTTTAGAGATAACAAAAACAGGGATCTTATTTCTAAATGGTAGACTTCACTCATAAGAAACACATGGAAATCAGTATAAGCACCAATGCCACCTTTTGTTAAAAATCAAAGCAGATAGAGCACAGGCTAGTGAGAAAGAAATTAAAAAAGCAATTATGTTATGGACTATTACTAGGTAAGCTTCAGAGTTGACCTTAAGATGTGCAAAAAGCTAGGTTCAAACAGAAGCTTTAATAGGTGATTTCCAGTCTACAATCCAGTCAACTGCTTTTAACTTTTCTTATGTAAAAACTAAAGTTGCTTTGATTTCACTAATCTTATTGCAGACAGTTCTAAGCACTATCCTCACCTTTTAGGGATTATCAAGCTCATTATATACAAAGTTTACTGAATACAATATTTCAGGGAAATCTTCAGGCCTTATGGACTATCCATCAGATAGGTCCTCACAAGTGCAATGCAAAAGAAGTCCGACCTATCTTCCATACATAGAATGTTGGTATTCAAACTTCTTAATTTTACATTACCTACAGTGAGACCAGTTGGAGAGAACAAGCATTAGTATACCTCTGAAATACAGTTCCTTCAATATTTACATTTTTCATAAATTGAAGAGTGGAAGCTTGATCTGTCGCACTAAATTGTTCCAGGATGTTACTGTCCTATTACGATAAAAAAACAAAGAAAAAAAATGTCAAATTCGTATAACCCAAACAAAGCAGTGAAACAACAATAGTTAAAAAACAAGTCCCACTACTAGGGCTATGACAATACAAGGGAAAAACTAATCCAATAATTGAGGATGCAAATATGAAAAAAGCATGGTAAAATAGAGTAACAAATGCAAACTAAAGGTCACAAGAAATGCTAAATGTTTCATTGTATATATAGCATGCTGAAAAATTCATCAAATAATAGTAAATTTAACATCATTGATATTTTAAGTGACACACTGCGTATATAAAACTAGTATGTGCATATGAAGAGGAGAAAATAAACTAAAATTTACCTCCATGCTACACATCCTTAAAGCATCATGAAAGGAAACCAGGGCACAAGATTTCAACACCAGAAAAGTGTGCAAGAAAGGACTAAACATGAGAACATTAAAATTTTTGAACAAATTCTAGAAAAGCAGAATCTAATGACGACGGGTGGATGTGCATGAGAAAGAATTACCTTGCTGATGATCATAGTCAAAAGTTCAAAGCCTAAGCATATGGCATATAAAGGGAAATGGTACCCTGCATCATTTCTAGCTAGAGCTTTCTGCAAAGAAATATGATAAAATTGCTTTGCATTAAAGAATGAACATGAAATATTATAACATGTTTCCTTTTAATATTACGTGTGATGCCTGTTAAAGTAAATTTCTTTAAGAAATATATATTTCTGCATCGACAAGCTCAGGAGGCGGGAGCGCAAAATGGAGCCACAAGGAAATCTGAACCGCAAAGGATCATATTGGAGCGGTTACGCTTTTTCATATTTGCCAAAACCACTTCGTATAAAGAGAGAAAACAATCACACACCTCAAAAATGGCCCGTACGGTATCGAAGTATAAGCCACTTTTAGCCCAACCTCCAGTAAAGAGCACACCGTTAACCAGATTGAGCTTCTGCAAGACGACAGCAGAATTGGCTTATTAGAATCATCAATAACGACCAAGATCCTCACACCAAACAGCAACTTACAAAGTAAGTTGTAATCTTGATTTAAAAAATGCGCACAATCATTTGTTCACTTTAACATGAATTATGTTGCTCGCCAATCAATTAAATTCAACTAAACAATAGTCCCTCGTTTTCCACGTTGTTTCGAGTCCAACAGAAATCGAGTACTCATCCACTGATTATTTACGTTCACTTTAACCACCACCATGACACGCCTTCACTCCAACTACCTCAAAGAGAATCTCAGGCGGCTCGTTATAAATGAGAGGAATCACACGAGCCCCGGCGGATTCAACAAACTTCACGTAAGAGGCCGCGATGTAAGACGCGTTTGTAGCGTTATTCAGTCTCCCTGAGGCGCCGTCGCCGGGATGACTCAGGATTCCGATCACCGGCTGGTAATTCAACTTGGGGTCGATCGCAGGGCACCGCGGAACCGAGAGGCTAGCGGCGGAGGAAGAGTTGGATTGAGAAGGAAGAAGAATGGAAGGAGGCGAGGAAGCAGCTCTGGCTGAGGAGAGGTCTTTGGAGAGGGATATGAGAATGGGAATCCAAAGATAGTTCCACATGTCTGGGGAGGAGGAGGTGGTGGCGGTGGAAACGGGTTCGTCGGGGAGGTCGGAGGAGGACGGAATGGCGGAGGAGGAATTAGTGAGGACGTGGGAGGGCATTTTGGGAAATGAGAACCGACAACGTATTATTACTAGCAGTAGTTATAGGAAGGAAGAGGAAAGAAGAAGACATGAGTGGGCTAATGACGATATTTAAAGTTTAGACAGAGAGAGAGAGAGGGCCGGCTGGTTATAACTTGGGAAAGTGTAGTTCCAGTAGAAACGAATGTACAGTTGTCTATACTGTTCGTATTGGAGGAAAAGTTGGGAGTTGAAGCGCGGTAGACGTGTGGGATTGCGACTGACGATTGATGACTTTTCTGCGTAAATTATAAAATAGTTATTTGATATATTGTATTATATAATTTATAATTTTACGTCAATTTTATCTTTAAAAATTATAATAATTAAAATTTAAAATAATAATAATTTATTTATTTTTATTAATATTTTTCACATATTTTTAAAATTATATGTTTAATTTAATAAAAATTTAGCTTAAATCTTTATATATTGTAAAAACAATGTATTTTTTTCTTAATTACCATAATATAGTTTTGTTTGAAAAATAAGTAATGTATTAATTCAAAAAGGTGGGAATTACAATGTGAAATGAAATTCATCCCTAACAATTGGAGTGTAACAAACAACAAAATACATGTTAAAAAACACATGTAAATATGTAATGCACTGTTAACTTTCTAAGTGAAACAAACAGAGACAAGCACTACCAAAGAAGATCCTAAGGAAGGCATGCCGGCTGTACAGAAGGGTGAAAAATGTGATGATATGGAGGCAACCTCATCCCCTTCAACAACAAGCAATGCTATAGGGAGAGAGGTTGTAGAATAATTTAATGGTGCCAAACGTAACAAGGGTACTAGGAGCAAAGGCTAAAGCTCCGAAGCTATTTCCTTATGATTATAGTTTGGAATGTTAGGGGCTTTAATTGTCCCAAAAAGCTCTTGGCCCTAAAGGATTTTTTTGGTTAAGGAAAACATTTCGGTTTTTGCTATTTTGGAAACAAAAATCATATTGGAGAATCTTAAGTATCTTAACAAGCTAGGTAATAAGTGGCAGTTCCTCTCTAATCATCAAGTTCATGCTTATGGCAAAATTATTGTTGGTTTTGATCCCCGAATAGTAGACATTGAGGTGCTAGAAATGGAGATGCAGGTCATGTACATGAAGTGGCATTTTGTTGAGCAAAATACATCTTTTTTTGCCTCGGTATTGTATGGCTTTAACCATGTGTTTCAAAGGAAAGATCTTTGGGGGAGCTTACTGAGTTTCCAAAGAAGAGTGGTAGGTCCTTGCTCATTTAAGGAGATTTTAATTATACTCTTTATAGAATGGAAGCAGAAGGACATTTTTTCTTAAGAAATTAATCTACTGATTTCAAGGATTGTGTTGATCAGTTGGGAGTTCTAGACCTAAAGGCGATTGGTCCTTTTTGACCAAGTTATGGACATCTAAACATGGTTACAACAATTCCCAGAAAGTAAGGCCTCTTCTTAGACCCTATGTTTTCGGATCATACTTCAATGACTGTGGAGGATTTAATCCTAAAGGTGAAATATTGTCATCCTTTTAGATTTAACAACTATTTGGTTGATGTAGAGGGATTTCAAGAATGCTTGAGGGAAGGGGTGACAGCAAATGTAAATGGTTCTCTCTAATTCAAATGTATTCAGAAGCTTAAATTAATCAGAGAGGTCTTAAAGACACTAAAGAAACAGATAGGGGAGAATACTTTTCAAGCTATATCAATAGCCAAAGACAAGTTACCCTAAGTATAACATACTCTTTCCTATAACCCTGGGGATAGTTCCCTCTTATCTTGGGAGAAATCTAAATTGTTAGACTATTTGCAAGCTCTAAACAATCATGTTAATGTTATGGGGCAGAGGGCTAGGATTAAATCGCTCAAAGAAGGTGACAAAAATTCTAAATTCTTCTTTAGCTCAATAATTGTCCGAGAGAACTATAACTCTATAAAGGAAATTACCATGCTAGACAGGAGGAAGATAAGTAAACACAAGGATTTGCTGAAAGAAGCTGAGAGGTTCTTAACAGATTTCTATATCTCTCGAAATACAACTGTGCACACTCAATTATTAGATTATGTTATTCATAACAAGCTATCCAATAAAGAGAAAACTTTATTAACTAAAACTGTTGAAGATTCGAAAATAGAGAATGTTTTCTTCCAAATGAATCCTAAAAAGGCTCCAGGACCTGAGGGGTTCAATAGGTTCTTTTTTTAGAAATAGTGGCTTAAGATTGGCTCAATGGTGAAAGTAACTGTCAAAGAATTCTTCTCTTCAGGAATTCTTTTAATGGAAATTAACAAAACCTACTTATGCTTAGTCCTTAAACTAAGCAATCTAGCATTATTGGAGGACTACATGCTTATTGTTTGCTTATATTTCTTATATAAAGTGACTGCAAAGATTATTGCCAACAGACTGAAAATTGCTTTAGGATCCTTGATTAGTGACAATCAAAGTGCTTTCTTACAAGGGAAACAAATAGGGGATAACATTTCGATAGTACAAGAATTGCTAAGAACTTAATCGAGGAAGAAAGCTCCAAAGAGTTGTGCTTTCAAGATAGATTTTAAGAAGGCTTTTAATAGTGTAGAATGAAACTTTATATTGAGGCGACTTGAAATGATGGGTTTTCCAAGGGTGTTCATTAAATGGATTGATGCTTGTATTACTACCCTTCTTATATTGTTGTGGTTAATGGAACTCTTACAAAAAAATTTCAGGGGAAAAGAGGACTTACTCAAGGGGATCCTATGTCTCCTTATTTATTCATATGATGCATGGAGGCTGATCCCCTTATATGATGCATGGAGGCTCTAACTTCTCTTTTAAAGGATAATACTAATAGGAGTTCATGGTTTAAACATCATAGCCAATGCAAGAAAGTCTCTTTGGTAAACTTATACTTTGCAGAAGATCTTTTCCTATTTTCTAAGTTTGATCAGGTTTCTATCAAGCTCCTTATGGCTTTTTGAACCAATTTAGCTCTACGTCTGGACTGACATTAATTATAATAAAAGCCATTTTGTTCTCTTTAAAAGTGTAAATCATATGGAAGGGCGAGTTTCCTCCTTAATGTTAGATCGGAAAAAGAAAGCATGCTATATTTAGAGAAACGGTAGATTTCAAAACTTTTAAGAAACCATTTTTGCAGCGGAAGAAACATATCCAAATCATCATGCCAATCCATACATGATATGGTATAAGGATAATAAAATTCATAAACAAGATGAAGAGTATTACCGACTCCTTTGCTACAACTTTAAATCCTCGCTGTGTTATCCTCTCCTTCTTCTTGTATCCAAATCCTTTTCTTTTGAATCTTTTCCTTTAGCAATCTATCTTCTCCTTGTTGTTGTATCCTCAACCAATTTGATTTACCTCTTGTTCTTCAAGGACAACTAGGTTAACAAAATCCTTTGG
>JAOTAX010000005.1:28078083-28092269 GCA_025629825.1 Erythroxylum guanchezii | reverse complement strand
CGAAAGAGAAACTCCAACCATCTGTGTTGAACAAAACCGTAGGCCATCTGTACACACAATAAAACCTGGATGAAAGTTGAAGGAAAAAACGCAAAGCCAAAAAGGAAAACAAAATCAAGCAAAAACGAAAACTTACCAGACTTGCAGAGAAACAAACGACGACGACGACAACGATGACGACGATCAAGAAAAATAACTGAAAGAGAAGCAGAGCACGTCCAGCGCCGAGAAAGAAAACTTTGCAGAAGAAGGCAACGACAGAAAGCTAAGGAAAGAGAGAGAAAACTTTGCAAAACTGTTCGAGGCAGGATAATTGCGAAACTCTAGGGAGAGTAATAGAGAAAACTTTGAGGTACAACATTCAATGACTAGATAAAATGGACGAACGAGATGGATTAACAAAGGCACAATATTGAATGACTACATAAAATGGACGAACGGGATAGAATGCGTGACACAACATTCTATGAACAGATATAAGCCGTCATATTGAGATGGACAAATGGACGAACATGATGAATTGTGTGGTCACAACATTATAACCGTCAGATTAAATGGATGAGCAGGATGAATTACGTAGTCGTCTATCCCAACTCATTTTTAGTATATATAATTAATGAAGATGAGCCGATTCGCCTTATTGTAAGGTAAAAGTTAGAAATGAGAACGAAGTAGAAACTAAAATTAGAAAAGAGTACGAGTGGCGTGTACTTGTATTCTAAACGTGGACAAAATGAAAGTCCAATAAAGCCTACCAGTCCACCGCTCTTCTACTAGATTGCTTTACACGCTTCTTTTTCCCTCGAAATTAATTTAAAGCTAAGGCGGGTGTCCTCCAAACATAGGAACTTGCTTGCTTCACTCCCAGCGAACGATTGGTTTCTACCCCGAAGACTTTTGTAATCTAATCTCTCATGGAGGTTGACCCAGACGTCATCTTCAAGGACGATGAAGACGACTCTGATACCGAATTCTATCAGGTGCTATTTCTCTTTTTTCGTTTTCCCAAAACCGTCTAGTCGTTCATTTTCTCATTTTCTCCACTTTTATTTTTCAGCTGAGAGAATCTAACAAAGAATTCTTGGTCTATCTCGTCGATGCTTCTCCCAAAATGTTGCAAACGACTTGCGCCGCTGTAAGTTTTCTTCAGTTATCAAATTTTCTTTTCGTCTTACTATACTGTTAGCGCATTGTTTTAAGATTGTTGGTTAGTGTAAACATACTTGATTCTTTTTCTTTCTAAGGTTTAACAGATATTTAGAATTTGTCTCATTTTATTGGTTTCTGGTAAATGGCGTTTGTATTTCAAAGTGGTAATAACATTTAGAAACGAAAGATGCAATTGCGAGTGAATTCTAATGTATTAATTAATCCTTTATTTTCCTCATTTTCAGGACGATCAAATGGGTGAAAGTCATTTCCACATTGCTGTCAGTTGTATTGCACAGTCGTTGAAGACCCAGATCATCAACAGATCATCCGACGAAGTTGCAATCTGCTTCCTTAACACTGTAAGAAGTCTCTGTTGTTAGACTGAAAGTCGTTTCTTGTTCCTTAAAACTAATTTTGCTTTTTGTTTAAAATCAGTGCCTGATTTTCATTTTTTAAATGCCTTTATTTTCCTTTGCAAACCTAAAAAATCCCCTACATTATGTCTTGCATCAAGAAAAAGAAAGCATGAAAGAATGCTATTATGTCTTCTTCTTCCTATTTTCTTTCCCATTTCCTTGAACTCTTCTAAAAAATAGTATTCTAACTTAACCGTATACGAGTAGCAGGAATAAAATAACATAACAGTTCGTATCAAAGTGGACCACCCTTGGCAGTGTTTTAATGACAAAAAGCATGAGAGGAGTGGAGATGCATTGTTTGGAGGAAGGAATGAAGAATCTACTAGATGTGCAAATGAGAAATGAAAGAATGTTAATGGAAGGACACAACAGTGCAAACAAACAAGAAAAGGAGACTAATGATAGCAAGTCAATGTTTTAGCAACTTATGCAAAAGATAGGGAAGGAGACTATATGAGCAACAACGAGAACCCTAAGAGAACAAAAACTACACTGTGCTAACTAGATTTAGCAAACTAGACTTTCCTGGATTTGATGGGGTAGGAGTGAAGAGTTGGGTGTATTGATTCGAATAATTTTTTGCAATCAACCACATTCCAGAAGAGTTAAAAGTGAGAATAGCATCCATGCACTTGGAAGGATTAGCCTAGGATTGGTTTCAACTGATCATAAAGAATAGAAATGGAAAAGAAACATTGAAGTGGGAAGAATTCATAACCATTTTGATGCAGAGATTCGATGAAGATATTTTCGAAGACCCTATAGGTGGCCTAAAAGGAAGTACGAAGGATCAGTGCTAGAGTATTGTGCGTAATTTGACAAATATTTGAGCAAATTGTCACTGCCAGAAACCTATTTGATAGGTTTTTTTCCTGAAGGGTCTCAAACCGGAGTTGGAGCTCACGGTCTAAATGATGGATCCGAAAACGCTTCAACAAGCTTATACACTTTCCAAGAAACAAGAAGCGATCGTAGCAGCCAACATACCAGTGTATTTGGGGAAAAGAGTGAAGTCGTTAGGTAAAATGGGGGAGGAGCAATTTCTACATATAAAAGTATGAATCAAATAGTAGCCCTAACCAAGGAAGTGTTAATAAACCCAATGACAACAAAAACTCACATGGGACAAAGGCGATGAGCAGTAGAGAGTTTGACCAGAAGAGAGCAAGTAGATTATGTTTTTGGTGTGATGAGAAGTACACACTAGGGAACAAATGTAAGAGAAGAAAATTTCAGTTATATATGGTCAAAAAGAAAGAAATTACTGAAAGAGAAAAGACGAACGAGGAGGATGAGGAAGCACCGTTTAGGCCCAACATATTGTTACAAGCTATGTTGGGGTTGAAGGACCAAGGGGAGTATAAACTGATGGTGGGAAATCACCGAAAGAAGCCTTTACTCATCCTAATTGATAGCAAAAGCACTTATAACTTCTTTAGATGGGAAGGTTATCAAGAAAGGAAGTGTAAAAGTGGTGGTGATATCACCCTTGAATATTATTGTGGGATGTGGTTTGAAGCTGAGCTATAGCCAAATGTGTCGGAATTTCGCCTGGAGGATGCAAGGGCGACAATTCACAACTGACGCATTGATCCATAAGTTGGGAGGATGTGACATGATCCTAAAAGTCTAATGGTTGGTGACCCTCGAGTACATACTGTGCAATTTCAAGGAGCGTAGCATGGGGTTCCAATGGGAAAGCAGACCCCTGAAGTTGACAAGAAATCCAGAAAAGAGTGCTAGAGCTATCTCATGTAAAGGTTTCAATAAACTGATGGAAAATTCAAGTAAAGGAACACTTTATATGTTTGATTTATCATATTTGCTTGAGTTTCATGTGCAAAACTTTATGTTGGATGATATATCTAACACCAGAGGACAATTATAAGGATTATTAGCTTTGTGAGGTGTTTACGGAGCCTAGACAACTATCTCCGAAAAGAACCCATGATCATGGTATTCCTCTTAAGCAAGGAGTAGAAACCATAAATATACGATCTTACAAGTATTTTGGATAGCAAAAAGATGCTATTGAGAGATTTGTACAAGAAATAATGGAACAAAGGTTTATTAGGAAGAGTGTCAGTCGTTATGCTTCGCCAATAATATTTGTTAAAAAGGACAGTACTTGGAGGATGTGTATAGATTATAGGGAGTTGAACAAACACTTAATTAAAAGCAAAGTCCCTATTCCATTGATTGAAGAGTTGTTAGAAAGTTTAGCTGGTACTCCAAATTACATTTAAGATCTGGGTATCACCAGATTAGAACGAGGGAAGAAAACATACAAAAACCAACATTCAGGACTCATAAGGGACATTTTGAGTTTCTAGCGATGCCTTTTGGGCTCACAAACGCGGCGTCTAACTTCCAAAGTCTTATGAATGAAATCTTGAAACCGTACCTACGAAAGTTTTTGTTAGCATGGATTTTATTTTCATTGTCATCCCTAGTTGTTAGCATGGAAGATTTTATTTTAATTTATAGTAATAGCTTAGGTCGGGTTGCCTCAGGCCCAATCGGAAATGAAAATAAGCATGGATTTTATTGAAGGGCTACTACTATCTAAAAGCAAATCCACCATCTACATAGTAGTAGATCGACTTAGCAAATACTCACATTTTATAGTGGTTAAACATCCCTATACGGCCCAAGATATCACCTACGTGTTTATAGATCATGTCTTCAAATTTTACGGCATACTAGAAGCCATAATAAGTGACCATGATCCTCTGTTTTTAAACACTTTCTAGTAGGTAACATTCAGGTTGCAAGTTGTGTGCTTGAAACTCTCCACATCCTATCACCCTCAAACAAACTGACAATCGGAAGCTGTCAACAAAATATTAGAAACCTATCTTAGGTGTTTTTGCTATGACACTGTGCAGAAATGGACGTGTTGGTTATCAATGGCTGAGTGGTAATACAATACAACCCAACACATTGCAATTAACACCACTCCTTTTGAAGTTCTATACTAATACCTGCTACCTCTCTACATACTGTACGTTGTCGGAGATTCTCATAACATATTAATCACCAAGCACTATAGGAAAGGGATGCAACTCTTCAAGTAGTGAAGTTTCATCTAAACAGAGCACAACTGAGGATGAAACAATAGGTGAATAAGAAGAGATTGGAGCAAGAATTTGAAGCGGACAGTGTGTTTTAGTGAAGCTCAAGCCATACAAATAGCATTCCCTCTAGAGAAGAGCCTATCAAAAGTTAACCCCTTTATATTATAGACCATACCAGATCATCTCCAAGGTCAACAAGGTGGCATACACTCTACAACTTACAAAAGGAATCAACAATTCATCCATCTTTTCGTGCCTCTCTACTCAAGGAGTACATCTTTGAAAAAGTAACGATGTCTATGCAATTACCACTAACACTTAACAGAACAGAAGAGGTACCAGTGGCTGTATGGGGGAGAAGGATGATTAAGCGTCATAACCAAGTTGGAAAACAAGTGTTGATATAATGGCAGGGAGAGACTAAGGAGAATGCCAGGTGGGAAATCGTGTTTGAACTACAAAAGAGATTTCAAACAAAAACTAAAGCATCTAGCAGACACGAAAGGAGGAAGAAGAACGATGTTGAAGAACAAGTACTAATGAGTAAAGGGATATGCACCATATTTGTAACGGTAGCAACAATCAAACAATAGCATGAACATGTCATAGTCCTTAGGCTACTTTTAGTATTTATTAGTTGTTGTAATGACCATGCTACATAATGAAAAATCATGAGAGAAATTGCTATCTTCCTCATCCCTTCTATACTCTTCTTCTTCTTCTTCTTCTTCTTCCTATTTTATTTCCCATTTCCTTTAACTCCTCCAGAAAACACTATTCTAACTTAACCGTAGACGAGCAATGCAAATAAAATATCATAACATGTTATCTACCAAGGGTTTTGTTCTTTGCCTTTTTGCTTTTGATGGCCTTAGGAATATGGCAATAGAGCCTTGCTTTACAATAAGTCATGTGAATGAAAAGAACTGATTTAGTTTCTATAGTATTTGTATTTACGAAATATTGACTATTTAAAAGATAAAGCTCGACTAGTTGTACCATGATGGGTTACTTCGCGTTGGGTAGTACTGGGATGGAACAAAATCATGTCTAATCCAACTATTTTGGTTTTAAAAACCATTTAAATTATTTTTACATGTTTGTGCATTTGTTTTTTAGTGCAATTTCCTTGTTTTTGTAGTGCAATTTCATGGTTTATGTAGCTTATGTTCGATCATAGCATATGTGTAGTATAGAACATTGAATTTCCTTAAATGGTGGAATTTATGATGGAATTCTATAAAATTACTTGCAAAAATAAGTTAAAAGATACCCTAGTTACATTTTATAATGGAATTCTATAAAAATTAGTTAACAAAAATGATTTGGACTAAGGATACCTATAGTTACATTTTATACCACTGTATCTATTTGTTCCTACTCTATTTTGTATAATTAGTCTGCTATTTAAAAAATGGTAAAAGATCTCTTTTGAATCCTAAAGTTTGCACAAAAATGTAGGTCAATTCCTAACGTTTAAGAGTGTACAAAAAATTCCTTCTGTTAGTTATGGGTTAAACCCTTAACAAGGTTATTGAGTTCTATCAGCTAGGTGTTTGACTTAGATGATTTTGAAATGTTAGTTTAATTTTGTACATTTTAAAACATTAAACTTGCATTTTAATGCGCATGTTAGGGTCCAAAAAGGACCCTTTTTGTCTTTAAAAAATGTTTATGGACAATATATTTGTTGTGGATGTTTTAGGAAAGTGTATATGTTTGGTCGACTCATAATTGCCATACAATTTTATTTTACTTAGTTTTCTTTTTTATGCTTGTTTATTACTTTTAATAAATTGTTTCAAGTTAATTTCTATGTAGTTAGAGTTTAGTTTCATTTAGGAAATAATTAAATTAAAATACTATGTTGATGTTTATATACATCTAGTATATTGATTTTAGAGGGAGTTGATGATTTTTAATAAAAGTATGAGATTTATAAATTTGAAAATGCCAAACTTTCTATTCTCTAAGTGATTAAGTATGTTGAACAAATTAGCAGAAGAATTGAGGGCTTGATAATTCACCAAGACCCTAATTTGATTTATATAGCAATAGAGAACTAATTACATAAGGAAGAGAAATCCTAGGAGATTTAGGAGATCACTAGAATCATGGATACATTAGGATTTCTAAGACTTTCCTATTCATAATACTCGCCCTCGAGCTGGAGCGTACATATCATAGGCTCCAAGCTTGTTACATATAGTTTTCACCTGAGATCCCCTAAGAGCTTTGGTAAATAAATCAGCAAGTTGATCTTCTGACTTGACAGAGGGAGTTTTGATCAGTCCTGCTTCAAGCTTCTCTCGAACAAAGTGACAGTCAATTTCGATACGTTTAGTCCTTTCATGAAAGGCCGGATTAGAGGCAATATGAATGACTGCTTGATTTTCACACATTAACTCCATTGGAGATGGATGCTCAAAATCAAGTTCCTTAAGAAGATGCTTTAACCAAATCAACTAACATGTAGTGTATGCCATGGACTTGTACTCAGATTCAGCACTAGAGCGAGCAACAACTGTTTGCTTCTTGCTTTTCCATGATACCATGTTTCCTCCCATAAAAACACAATAACCTGAAGTATACCTCCGGTCATAAGAACCTGCCCAATAGGCATTTGTATACCCTCGTACCTAAGTGTGTCCATGATTTTGGTATAGAAGACCTTGCCCTGGGGATCCTTTCAAGTATCTCAAGATTTTGACAACTGCATCCCAATGACTAGTCCGTGGACAACCCATAAACTGACTGACCACACTTGTGACAAATGCGATGTTTGGACAAGTGACAGTCAAATAATTAAGTTTACCAACCAGCCTTTTTTACTTGCCTGGGTCTTCTAAAGATTCATCTGTTTTCGCTTCAAGTTTGACATTCGGCTTCATAGGACTATCGACTGGTTTAGTGCCTAATAAATCAGTTTCTTCCAAAAGATCAAGAACATATTTCCTTTGGGATAAACAAATACCCAATTTAGACGTTGTGACTTCAATACCTAGAAAATATTTTAGGGGACCTAGGTCCTTTGTCTGGAAGTTGATCTGCAGAAATGATTTTAAGGACTGAATCCCTACTTTATCATCACTTGTGATAACAGTGTCATCAACATAAACAATCAAAAGAATTTTGCCAGCTGCAGAGTGATGATAAAATATAGAATGATCTACACCACACCGCTGCAGACCAAACTCCATAACCACTGTATTGAATCTGCCAAACCAAGCTCTTGGTGATTGTTTTAGACCATAAAGGGACTTGTTAAGATGGCAGACAAGTCTAGTCTCCCCTTGAGCAACAAACCTCGGTAGTTGCGCCATGTAGATAGTCTCATCAATGGCACCGTGTAGGAAAGCATTTTTCACATCAAGCTGATGAAGGGGCCAATTATGTGTGTGGCGGCTAATGCAATGAAAACACAAACAAAGATCAACTTAGCAACTGGAGAGAGAGTTTCAGTGTAGCCCATACCGTACACTTGTGTGTATCCCTTAGCCACCAATTGAGCTTTGAGACGATCAACAGATCCATTAGGAGTGACCTTAACAGTGAACACCCAACGACAACCAACAACCGTGTGACCATATGGAAGAGGTACTAAGTCCTACTTGTGATTAGCTTGCAAAGTCGACATCTCTTCTTTCATGGCATGTGTCCATCCAGGATGAGCCAAAGCCTCTAAAACAATCTTAGGTATGGGTATGAAAGATAAGGTGGACACAAAAGCTGAGTACGACGGTGATAATGGATCATAAGAGAGAAAATTTGAGATAGGGTGAGATGTACAAGACCTTTTTCCTTTACGAAGAGCAATCGAAAGATTAAGATCATCATCCGCCGGAGATGAAGAGGAAGAAGCCGGTGGAGATTGGCATGAATCAATTGGTTGTGCTTCTTGACGAGTGCGTCGAGTATAAACCTGCAAATTAGGATTAGATAAATGTTCTAAAGGGGCAGGCTGAGTGTGAGGAGTAGACTTCGAAAGGCTAATGTCAAGAACACTCGGACTAGGGGCTGGTTGAGAAGGCATAAAGGAAATAGGCAAAGACACACTTTATAGCTTTTAGGTCTAATTTATCTGTGCTAGGCTGAAGTTGATGAACAAAGCAAACATAACCAAAGATACAAGGATTAAGAGGAAAAAGATCTTGATAGGGAAAGAGAGTAGAGAAAGGAATTTTACCCGCCAATACAGAGGATGACATGCGATTGACAAGAAAGTATGCTGTGAGAACAGCATCCCCCCAGAAACTTTTGGGAACATTCATGTGAATTAACAAAGTACGCACAGTTTTAACAATATGTTGGATTTTCCTTTTAGCTACCCTATTTTGTTGGAGTGTGTGAGGACATGAAAGACTGATGCTAAATACCCTGTTGCTGTAAGTAATTGGAGAACTGGTTAGAAAAATATTCTTTAACATTATCACTACGAAGAATGTTGATCTGGGTATTAAACCAATTTTGGATTTGAGCACAGAAAGAACAAAAGATTGAGCATATTTCTGAACGATCTTTCATTAGATATAACCAAGTCATTCGAGAAAAATCAACAACAAAAAATTACGAAGTACTGAAATCACAATTTGGACTTGACATAACTCGGACCACAATAGCTGTATGAATTAACATAAAGGGTTTTTTTATCCCGTTTATTGACACGAGGAAAAAACGAAGAACGATGGTATTTCCCAAGCTGACAAGACACAATTTAAATTGGAAATAGACTCGAGACCTAACACTAATTTCTTGAGTTTGTTCAATGATGGATGACCAAGTCAACTATGAATTTCAATAGGAGAAGCCAAAGCTGACAAAGTGACGAAAAACTGCAACTCGCCAAAATAGTACATTCCTTTTGATTCACGCCCTTCTCCAATCGTCTTCTTGGTCTTCAAATCCTGGATAATGACATTATGGGGAAAGAAACAAACAGAACAGTTTAGCTGTTTCATTTATTTGCTTACAAACATAAGATTGAAAGGGAAATTTGGAACGAACAATGTAGAAGGTAAAGTAAGAGAGGCATTAGGATGAGAAGCCCCCAACACCTTTTATGGTTGTGGTGGAACCATCAGTGACCGTAAGCTTATTACTATGAGAGGAATGTAAGGGAAAAACATGATCGAAATTGGTTATGGTACCTGAGATGTGATCAGTGGCACTAGAATCTAATACCCATAACTATTTCTTGGGAATAGATGAATAACAAGCATTTGGGTTATCTCGATGAGCCACAGATACCACAGAAAAAGACAATGCCTGCTGAGTTGACCAATACTGCATATACTTAGCGTACTCATCCTGAAATAGAGTGACACAGGACTGTGAATCTGCAACTGGAGGAGGATTTTCTTCTAGTGATGCATAATGGGCTGCTCGTAATTTAGGATGCTTATCCCATCAGGTCTCCTTTTCATGACCATACTTATTACAATATTTGCAATGGGGACGTGTGCCTCTACCACCACGTCCTCTACCACTACGTCCAGTACATCCTCCTCTACCACTACAACCACCATGTCCTCTTCTAGCTTGCCAACCATAATTTGTTGCAAGCACTGACCTCTTAGAAGTGTTCTCAGACGGACCTTCTTTAGCCATGAAACAAGAAAGCCTAAAAATACTTCAGCCAAAGATGGGATTTTTGCACCTTCAAGGATTTGTGCTCGAACAGGCTCAAACTCGGGTTTCAATTCCGATAAGAATGTTGTTATAACAATGAGCTCTCTTTGCCTTTGCATCTCCTTTACATCAAACGTGATTGGATGTAAAGAATTCAACTCTTCATATGCTTGTTTCACCTTCTCAAA
Source organism: Erythroxylum guanchezii (assembly GCA_025629825.1). Taxonomy (NCBI): domain Eukaryota; kingdom Viridiplantae; phylum Streptophyta; class Magnoliopsida; order Malpighiales; family Erythroxylaceae; genus Erythroxylum; species Erythroxylum guanchezii. Next base: position 28,081,805 of record JAOTAX010000005.1, on the reverse strand, counting down.
GTATTCAACCAAACTTCCTTCCTGCCTGGACTTAAACAACTCAACAGAGGTATCATATACTCGAAGCATATTACTTGAATATAGAAGCTTGGCATAGTCCCGAGGTTGCTTACAAGTATCGGCACGAGAAAACAAGTTTGAGATTTCAGGTTCCATGGAATCAAAAAGAATATGTAGCAATTGCGCATCATCGGCTAGCCAATTCTCTAGTTCTTTGTTATCTGTTGGAGGATCAGTTGTGAGATGAGAAAATTTTCGTTGACCCTTGAAAAATAACGCAACATTCTTAGGCCAGAAAGAGTAATTATTACCATTTAGACATTGTTTGGTGATTCGCAGATTGGAGGATCCCATTGGAGGAACCGTTCCCGAGCCATTGGACACTGACTTTTCATCGGGTTTTGACATACTTGCAATCTACTCACTAGAATTATTGACAGAAGATGCTGAATTGTGGCTGCCGATAACTTGGAGCATATGACGAATGACAAAATACTCAGGTTCTGGTCATATTCGACACAAATCGAGACCAGAACCTTGTTTAGACTGAGGAGGCAAGCTGACCCATAAACTTGCCGTTGCTAGAGGACGCCGGACAGTGACGCGTGTCACTCACGCTACGATGCGTGGGAGGTTTCTGGCGGCCGCGACGGTGCTGCTTTGGTCGCTGGTTGCCACTATAAGGTCGGTTTCGTTGTGACGCAATCTAGGGCAGAGAAGAAAGGTGTTGCAGTCTAGTGCAAAGAAGATGATGTAGTTTAGGGTAGAGAAGAAAGGTGACGCAAAGAAGAAGGGAATGGTCTAGGGTTTAAAGTGGCTTTGATACCATGTTGAACAAATTAGCAGAAGAATTGAGGGCTTGATAATTCATCAAGACCCTAATTTGATTTATATAGCAAGAGAAAACTAATTACATAAAGAAGAGAAATCCTAGGAGATTTTGGAGATCACTAGAATCATGGATACATTAGGATTCCTAAGACTTTCCTATTCCTAATAAGTTATAAGTCTCACAATCCATCCCTTTATTTCATTTCTTTTTTCATGATTTTTAGTGTTAAATTTAAACTTCTTTTGTTTGTAATATATTGGCCATATGAAAATAGACTATTATGATAGTTTATAATATTATATCCATATCGGAAGATAACATACTTATGAATTGATCATATATATAGGGTATTATGAGCCTACATCAATTGTGGGAATCCTTTCATACCTTGGATGCCAAAGAAGAACCTTAGGGTTTTGGGAAAAAAAAAGAGGGGGAAGAAAAAGGGTGTCAGTGTGTATCAGTGTGTGAGAGCTTCTATCTTTCACAGGTTTCAGTGCTTGTGAGTTGCTCTCCATTGGACTACTTTTTCATGTGTGTTGTGTTCCTCTCTGTGTGAGTGAGCTTCTATTCTCTGTTGGGCTACTTTTGTCTTGCTTGATGCTATTAACATTGCTTTTATTTGTTTGTTGCTTTTGTTTTGTTTCCAAGTTTTGTTGGTAAGGCTAACCTTTTAGTAGTAATTGGTGATGTTGAAAGTCTCTATCTGATTTTGGTCCCATAGCAATATGGTTATTGAAGAAGTTAAGGCCTCTATTATTGAATTTTATTTCTTAACGTCATTTATTTGTTATTTTTCTTACCAAGCACAATTATTATATGTGGCAAAGGTGAGAGAATACCAATCATCTAACATACGACACATGTACTAGTGATCTTAAATGGACTAGTTAGGAGGCAGAGTTACACTATATGATGGTCTCTTTATTATACCTTGCACCTAAAAGACTAGTGGAGCTTGCTTCTGGATAATAAGACTTTTCTTACCTTTATGATGGCATTTAGTTTTTATTTGACACTCGTGAGGAAGCAAGCCTATTTTTGATTATTATGCCAAGTATAATAAAGCTTTTGAAAATTGGAATAGTTTGATGTCCATCACAACAAATGTTGTTAAGATGAGCGAAAAAAGTGAGTAACTTGAAGTTATGGGTTTCCTTTGAGTTTATGAGAGGAATATGCAATAGGTTGCTTGTAGATTCATTCAAATAATAAGGCTGGATCTCTAGAAGATGTTCATCGCTGTGTTCAATGTGCATGAGTGCATTATGACTGCTCTTGATGTATTTGATTTAGTTAGTTGAAGATTTGATAAAGGTGGCTGACATTGGGGTGAGTTGGTTAAGGAGGTGGTATAGACGGTCAATAAAAAATGTGTTATCACAGTGGAGCATCAAATCATATGATGAAAAAATGTTTGCAATTACATGCAAACTCATTGATGAAGTATGTATTTGGTGTATCAGACTGAGGAGACTGATAAGCAATTGGTTGTAATTATTGACGAGGAGCCATACCAAGTATAGTTTGCCTTGTAGTTAAGGATGTGATAACGTGGTAGATTAAATCATGGAATATAGCTGTTATCCCATGATTTACTCACAGATGCATTTACCTATTATAACTGTAACTCCTAATTATATTTATGATCAACCTAACATAGTGAGGTTAAGGCTTTTCCCAAAATATTACTGGTTAATTTCATTAACAGTTACTTCAGTACATATAGTTAAATTTACTGCTTGTCTTTCTTCATCGAGATGCTCTTAGGCTATTGATTTTAGTGCATCTGTTCATATGGCGAATGATATAAGTACTCTTTCTTCATCTTCTTCTTTTCCTAGTGCAACTATTGCAAATGGAGCTTTAACCTTTGTTTAGAGAATTGATAATGCTCAACCAATAAATTCTATTACTCTTCTCTCAATATTAAACTTTTAAATGCCCCTTCAAATCGTGTTCTATTAGCAGAGCTTACTTGTGATTATAATTGCTTGTGTTTTGTTTTTCCTTGGTTATGATGAATCTTGGGATCTTACGAGTAGGAAGATTATTAGTAGAGATTGGGATCTAGAAAACTTTACTTTTTCAAAGATAGGATTCTAAAATGCTTGTTTTGGAAATTTCCCTTCTCCTTTGCATTTACATTGTCAATTGGTTCATCCTTCTATTTCTAATTTGAAAAAAAAATGCCTTAGTTTAGAATGTCATTTTTTGATTGTTAATATCGTGAGTATGCTAAAGATCTGTTTGATTTTATTGCGATTGTTGTAGAGATGACAAATTTTACTTGGCCTGACCTGAAGTCAAAAGGCTTGGATTGACCTATTTCGACTCGACTTGAAGTCATTGAGTTTGGCCAGAGTTGATCTGGGTTTAGCCAGGGTTCATGCTTTGTTTTTTTCTTAAATATTCGAGCTTTGGGCATGGATTGGACTTGGGTTGCCAGAGCTTAACCTGATTCGAAGCCTAAATATGTCGAGTAAAATGACCTCATCTTGAGTAAAATGACTCAACATATGCTCGATTGAGCTTTAGGTTGCCCTAGTTCGATTCAAAGCTCACTACGTCACTTTCAAATATTATTTTTAATTAGGCTTGGTGCAAGTTTGATTGAACTTTAGGTTGTCTAGGCCCCCGATCGGGCTTCAGGTTGAGCCTAGGTCCAAACATAAATTTTTGGGTCAAGTTTGAGCTATAAGGGAGTTTGGCCTGTGTTAATGCAAAGGATTTTGTGTATGCTAAAAACTGTGTCATTAGAGAGGAGTTTAACTACATATATACACTAGGAGTCCTACCTAAATAAGGAATATACAATCAACTCCTTTAATTTAGGTTTGACTATCTAAATAGGAAAGCATATAAAATACATTAATTACATTAACAAATA
>JAOTAX010000005.1:28056767-28077983 GCA_025629825.1 Erythroxylum guanchezii | reverse complement strand
TATAAAATACATTAATTACATTAACAAATAAGGTAACTAAATCGGCAAGTTGGCAAATGATTGATTAACTGAATCTTTTGACAGCCTGACCCAATGTCGAGCATAAATTTTTGGTTTTCTATTTTTGTCTTTGAATTTAGTAAAAATGCTATTTGGTTAAGCTTTTGTTTTTTTTTCTATTTTGTTTTTTTAAAGTTGTCATAACTTATGAAAATCATAAAAACTAGTTTTTTTTTGTTTTTTTGTTATGATCTGATTTACCAATGTACTATTTAATTATTTAGGACAAAAGGTATGAACTATTCCTTAATATTTCTTAAAAAGTCCAAGTTAGTCTTTGCTAGCTTATGCCATGCCATAACTATGCAATTTGGACCTACCAGGTATTGATGTGATCTTAAAAATGATTTTTTCAAACAATAGTTAAAACTGGGAATTTCAACTGAACATTCACTATAGTCTAAATAAGTTCCTACTGTTATCTTTTTTACTACTTTTAGAATGCAATGAGTACTATTTTGGTAATGTTAGGGTGTAAAGTGGTACTAGAGAAAATGAGAGGGATGTATCAAACTCCAAGAATCAAAGGCGAAACAAGATGTTCTATGCATTCCTATTTTACTATGCTGTTATTCGTCGTAATCTACGGATCCATGGCACCAAATACAATTTCATTTCTATCCACTGTGAGGCCCTAAGTTCCTTTTAACCCATTCTAAGTGGGACTTGAACCTTTGACTTCCAAGTTGACATGTAGGTTTTAGCCTATGGCATGGAATGCAAGGGAAGGTTTAGTATACCAAGAAACTGACATGGCATTATTTTGTCATAACTTTCATGTTGGTCATAGTCTTACCCATTTTGTGTATATTTTCTATATGTAGCTTACTATAATTTGGAGATGCAGTGCTAACAAGCCCTTGAGTTTGAAGTTTGATGAAGTTCGAGATTTGCATAATTTAACCTGATCTTCAGCTCATCCTCCTTGCCTGAACCATTGCAGAGGGAAAAGAGGAACCTTCAGGATCTAAATGGTGTTTTTGTATTCAATGTTGAAGACAGAGAGTATCTGGATAGGCCAACGGCAAGGTTTATAAGAGAATTTGAGTGCATAGAAGGTATCTTTGCTTTATTCTGTAATCGTTTAGGGTAATGGTTGGCAGCTTAGTTTTAAAAAGAAGTGTCGATTCTGCATTGACTTTGAGAGCTTCACTATGGTGCTTGTCTGTCATGGGTTTTAGGGTTTGGATGCTGCTTGTGCATATTGTGGGACTTTAATCTGTTTTGATGATTTTGTTCCATCATTTACATGGTCAAGATAGCTAAAAAGATTTTTCATGGTGATTATTTTTCAGTTAATTTGTTGCTCAATTTTTGATCTGTGTACGGTGTATCAATGATAAGTTGAAATATTATGAATTGAAGTTATCTATCTCTCCATGATCATGGAAATGTACATTCATTTCTCTTTTTCAAGGTCATCAAAGTTCAAGAACTGTTTTCCCTTGATGCTTTTCTTGTAGAGAATTTTGTGAAAGATATTGGCAGTCAACATGGTATTGTATCTGTGTCTCGAGAGAATTCCCTTTACAATGCTCTTTGGGTAGGACAAGCATTACTTCGGAAAGGGTAATACTCAGAGATTATAATTTATCTTTTGATTAATTTATTTCAGACATTAGTTCTCTACTTGTTCTAAGATCCCTCTAAATATATATTGACTTAATTTAGGTTTTTAACAATTTTAGATCTCCAAAGACATCTGACAAACGGATACTTCTGTTTACAAATGAAGATAACCCTTTTGGGAGTATCAAGGGTACAACAAAAACAGATATGATGAGAACTACATTGCAGAGAGCTAAAGTATGGCTCTTAATTTCTATATCTTGGGTGTGCTTTATCTTCCATTCTTTATTATTAGCAACTTATAGGACTTTCGATAAAGTTACCGGTATTAATTTTTTCAGGATGCACAAGATCTTGGCATCTCAATTGAACTGCTACCCATGACTTGGCCTAATGAAGAGTTCAACGTTTCACTTTTCTATTCTGTATGCCTATTCTTAACCATTTGATCTCATTTTTCTATTCTGTTTTTGGACTTAGCAATTGATTTCGGCAGTTACTGATTGCTCTTTTGTCTGCTACAATAAATTTCTATTTAAGGATTTGATGGGGCTGGAAGGTGATGATCTCGCTCTGTATACTCCCTCAGCAGGACAAAAGTATGTGATTATTCTTTTACCATATTTTTATGCGTTGTTACAAGGTGAGATAAAACAATATTTGCTTTATACTCATGAAGCATTATCTTTTAGACTTGTTTAATTTCAATTTACTTTCACTGTAATTGAAGTTGCTGTAAAGGGATTCACATGTGCTTTTGAGATGTGGAAGGTTAATAGTTAGTATAATTCAAAGGTGTCCAGGTGAACTTTGTCCTTTGTCTACTACCAAAGTGATGAAAATTTGTTATTGTATATTCATTGAATAGAGATTGTAGAGCTCCTGGTGCTAGTTGCATAAATGTTCCAACTCTGTTTGATGAAAATATCTATTTTCATATTTCAGATTGGAAGATATGAAAGATCAGTTAAGGAAACGTATGTACCAAAAGCGCATAATTAGAAGAGTCACCTTGTCAATTGGTAACGTGGTGTCGATTGAACTGAATACATATGCTTTGATTCGTCCTGCAGTGCCAGGTAAAAATTTTCTTTGTTCTTATAATTGAACTTTGTTGCTTCTGCAGTTCATCTTTTTGATGTGCAAATGAACTCTGTTTTCTAGGGGCAATCACATGGCTTGATTCTGTTACAAATCGCCCTTTGAAGGTGATTACGACATTATCATATTCGTCTAATGGTTTCTCATCCAGCACATATGAGTGTCTCAATTATCAGATTTTGATGCTTGTTAAGCATTTTTGAATCCCTCTCACTTATTGCTTCTAGCATTTTGACCTTTATGCACTCTCCTCGATGTGTGTAATCATCATTCCTCCTTATGTTTCAGATTTTTTCGTGGTTTTTACTTTCTTCATTTATTCTAAGTTTGTTATGCTTATCATCTTTGTCCACGAAATACTGTCATTGTGACAATAAGTTACGATTTTCAAGAAAAACTATTGGCAGTAAGAAATAAGAAACGATTTTCAACACTTTGGCATTATTCAAAATGCCATTACTTTTTGCTTTTTGCTTCCAAGTGATTAGCAATGAGGGAAGGAGGTGCTTCCAAGCTAGTGTTCTATGCTTTCTTGTCACTTTGTCATTTTATTTGAGGAAAAAGAAATAGATCTTCCTTATTATGTGAGTTAATGATGTTTAGACAGAGAGATCTTTCATATGCTCGGATACTGGTGCATTGATGCAAGAACCCGCAAAACGATACCAACCATACAAAAAGTAAGTATTATTGCAGGATCTGAATTTTCTTCCTAGTATTTCTTGTCGTCTTTATTCTGTTTTGTGATTCATACTTTTTGTTTTAACAGCATTTGTCTCCACATGAATTTTCAAAAAAAAGCATTTGTCTCCACATGATGTTCTATATGTCAGTACTCAGTATATTGAGGTCCTGTTGCTGTTTTCATTTGAACTATTATGTTCACAAATTGAATTAAAATGTTAAATCTTTAATATATCTTAGTTATAGTAAAGTTTCATACAAATTATCATCCTTTAAAGTGAATTCTCGTGCTGAAGTACATTATCAGTATCTCCTGAGAGAAACAAGCAACAAGAGGTGATTGATGACATGTATGTATGTAAATAACTTTAAACATATATACATCTGTCTTGCTTGGTTCTGTAGCATCTTTATGATTTAACATAATTTTTTAATTTTTTTTGTCAAATCAATTTAATCCTTTTGACATTGCGTTTGACATAGAGGACTTTATCTGTGGAGCTTTTCATTATCAGTTACTTTTAACTTTAATGTACCAATGCCAGTCCATTCTTGGATCTTAACCTAATTTTAACTTTACTATTAGTGAGAACATGAAGTTTTCTGTGGAGGAGCTATCAGAGATAAAAAGAGTTTCTCCTGGACATCTTCATCTCCTCGGATTCAAGCCCTTAAATTACTTGAAAGATTATCATAACTTAAGGCCGTCAACATTTGTTTTCCCAAGTGACAAGGTTTTCTTCAAGTCTTAATTCCTTGACTGTGTTAAACATGTCATTTTACTGATGTTCATAGTGCTTTGTCCTTGTTTCCTACTTTAGATTACCATTGCTTTTTAAGACATAACTTTCTACTTCAAATGTCATGATTGATGTGATGGTTGGAGCTTATATGCATTTTAATGTTATATTTGAACAGATGCATTTTGTTGCACTGCAATTTCTGCATCAATGTTTTTGAATAGAGAAATGAAGAAATGGAACAAGATAATGCTTTTTCAATTTTTTTGTTGAACCTGAATGTGATTTCTGCTGTTGTACGAGTAGTGGAAGATGCTAATAGCATTTGGAAAAAAAGTTCCCAAATTCTAGTGAAGCAGAAATATTAGGGTTGAGGATTTTTGGCTTTTTGTTATGAAATGTTTAAGTTGTGCTAGTCTCATCACTGGCATTCAGCTGTCTAACTGTACTCTCCTGTAACCTACAGCTCTCATTCTTCTGAATTTCCTTTGTTGCAGGAAGTGCTTGGTAGTACTTGCATTTTTGTTGCTTTGCACAGGTCCATGTTACAGCTTAAACGGTGAGTCCTACAGATGAAGACGGATTGATAAACATGAAATTCTACAATATTCTTGCATATGCAGTATTTGTTGACTTTTTTCTTTGTTTGCACTGGGCATAATTTTCTTATCACTTTGACACCACCAGTTATGTGCTTGAGGTTAATAAGTTTTCTCTTTTTTGTAATTTCTTGTTTTGCTTTTGACCATAATGGATGGGTCATGACCTAGCATGTCTGACAATTTACATTAACTTGGTACATGGCTGGGATTGTAAAGTACGGGCTTTATAGGACATACCTGTTAAGGACTCTTAGGTGTGCAGAGCTAGTAATTGTTCTTAAAGTTCAATACCTTGCCCTCTCCCAAATAATTTAATTTTGGACAAGATTCGTTGTAATAAGTGTTACTTTCATATGAAGGACCATGTATAGAACAATTATTTTTGGTACGATTCTTTCGTCTCTATCTGTTATCATACAAGTTTTCACTTCAGCTGCTGGTTGAATAACTCTTGACATTTGAGAAATCCGATATAAAATAATGTTATTGATTATTTGACTATTGGATGATATGGGTAGACATAAACAAATATAGAGATGCGTAATGTCGTGTACTAAACTTGTGAATATTTTCTGATGATTTTTCAAGTCATGATAAATTTGCACTTACTATCCATATGACTATGAGAGGAGCTTTTCATTGGTCATCTGATGTTGGTTGGTGGATATAAGGAAATATACTGATATGTACTGTCACTTGAATGTTAAATTTGCGTTTATGAAAGGAGCTTTTCAGTGGTCACCTAATGTAGGTTGGTGGATATAAGGAAATATATTGATATGCACTTTCGTATGAGTTGTGCATTCATTTTTCTTGGTGAGCAAGTGCATGCATTTGCACCTATTCATTATGTTGCAAGTCCTTATTACTGTTCTTTTGACTATATGATATGCATTTCCTTTCAGTTGATGAACATATATAGAGAATGCACTGATCTACACGAAAATATGTTTGTCATAATTTTGTCTTAATTTTCTTGATAAATGATGAATTGCACTTAAGATTTTGCTTTGGGAAAAGGTTTGCACTTTAGCTTATTCAGCAAGTATTTTACATTTTGCAGTTTTGCTGTTGCTTTCTATGGCAGTTCTTCTCATCCTCAATTAGTCGCTCTTGTTGCACAAGTAAGATAAATCCTACATGTGGCGTAATTCTACTATTGGACATTGAATTGGGCAAGTAGTTTGTTGTCCAATGCCTGCGTTTGATATGCCACTGTTTCTTTTTTATGTCGACAGTCCTCAGGGGTGACTTCTGCTGTGTAACTTTTCTTTTTTCTAGAAACATATTCTAAAAAGACTTATTCTTGGTGCTATCAAGTTTGTCTTCAAATTACACTGTGCTTGTAGATGATGTGATTATTGACTCAGCATTAAGATTTGCATTTGTGAGGGGAATGGATGCTGCATATTGAATCAGTGTGCGCCATTTGCATGAATAAATTAAGCAAATCAATTGTTCCAAGGCATACTATAGGGATCTCTTACTTTTTATTTTCTTCAAGCATATTGAATTTCACATCTAATTCTTAAAATCTACTACTTTTGATGCATCTATGTAGGTTATTCTCATCGAAGTTGGTCTCTCTAAGGGATTAGCAATCCTAAAATACTTTAGCATATATAATTGACATGAATAAAATTTAAAAGTTTTATGATTATAGTCCAACTATATTGTCTAGGTTTGCTCACAAAATGCTCCATTTTTCATATTAGCAAAATCTAACAAAATTTTAGAATTGTTAACGGACCATCGTCTTCTAGATTGTATCAGAATTTACTTAATATGATATCTACCCATACGATAAACTTACTGCATGGATGAGGGTAGATAATTAGATGTAATCATGATGGTTCACTTCATAACAACATTGCATTTTTTTTCTTGCCCCTTTGAATTTTTTTGGAGGAATTTGTCTTGTTGATAATTCAAGATGATATGGATCAATACTTTCTTGTGCCAAAGATCTTACCATTTCTGATGGATCTGTATTTACATCTCCTTTCCATTTCCATATTCATTCAAGAGTTCTCCCGTGTTTCCATTATGAACAAACTTCTTTTCTTAGGAACACCTACAAGATTTGTCATGACATTTTGATGTTGTTGGAAAAGTTGCCTTTTGTTTGTTTCATTTTCTTTGCCAGATCATGAAACAGAATGTGATAACTTCTTCAGTATACATCGTACTGAAATGCGAGTCTGGTTTTAAGTAATAAGATGCAATGAATATGATGGTTAAATTTATAGTGCTTAATGGTATGATCATCGTTTCACTTTTGTTATTCAATCAATTTATTGCATACAATTGATACTAATCAACGTAAGATTCAAAACTTTGAATATTAACTATGTAGGCGTGGTTCTATAAAAGCACCAGTCACACTGGTTAACTGCATTTGCCAGATTTATAAGACCCATAGTCTAAATACACACCACCTAGTTTTTGTAACAACTGGAGCTTGTGAAAAGGTCTAGTGGGTTCCAAATGCTATTGTTTATGACTGCTTTAACATTATTGGTCTTACTTTTATCCTTCATTCTCAAAATCCCCATGTTACATTCTCTGAACTTCACAGGATGAGATTACTAGGGCTGGTGGCCAGGTGGAGCCGCCTGGCATGCATATGATATATCTTCCATATTCTGATGATATCAGAGACATTGAAGAGGCAAGAGCAGTAACATGATTGACTTTCATATCAGAAACAAACTTCAAGCAGATTATGTTGTGTCTTTGCACTGAGGATTCAATTAGTTTTTGCAGTGTTATTCATCGTCTCCTGAGCAGGCACCTAGAGCTACCGATGGCCAGATATCAAAGGCTGGTGCTTTAATCAAACGAATTGATTTGAAAGATTTTTCTGTATACCAGGTTGCTAATCCTGGTAAGTTGGTATGCTCGAGAAGAAATTGTATGTTGAAGCCTGCATTTTAATCTCAATGCAGTTCAATCAATGTTAAGTGAAACTATTTCATATATCGTTTTTCCAATAAATAGTGGTTATTGACACCAATTAAGAACCCATGGATTGATGTTCTGGGATACAGATCTTGGAGATGGTCTTACTTTAAACATATTAGTCACTTCTTTTCAACTTTGAACTTGGACAGTTGCATGCCTGAGGAATTGGCAATTTGCATCTTTATAATGCAATGCGGTTGTTTTTATTACAGTACTTGAAGAGTCAGTCGAATTATTCAAGTTTGTAATTTTAATTCCACTACTATTTTGCAATCTATCAAATGATGAGGCCTAATGGGGATTTGATTTCTTAGATTTTATAAAAACTTCTAAGGTTTACCTACATGTATAATGATCTCGTTATCGAAAGTATGAAACAAGAGGTCGCATTACGTGAAAGTCACTGCCTAGGTGCTGCTAATTGATTTCAACCCTTTCCATTTGCACTTGATGATTTAGCTGTCACTATAATTTGCAAGGATGCCTATGGTATTTTTGATTTTTCGAATAAGATCACAAACCTTGGTACCTGAAGTCATTATCAGTTCCATTTCGTAATTGTGGCAGCTAAATGGGTGTAGAAGATTCCATCATATCAACTTTAGGCAATAACTCTCTACAGTTTTGGTGCAATATGCTGATGATTTATTGAACATGTGTCAACTAGTAAAATCTGGGCTGCTCAATTTTTCAAGGTTGATGGACTTTTGGGTTGTTGTGCATCAGTAATAACACTATTTAGAAATTTTACCAAGTTCTTTGCAATGTTTCTTCCAGTTTGAGAAATCTACTGTATCTGCAGTCTTTTTTTTTTTTTTTTTTAATGCAATGCCCTTAAGTCATGCATTCTGCTTGCGTGAACCTATAACAGTATAGTGTCTTTTGTTTCTACTTCAGCTATAACATCATTTTGCAGCTTTGCAGAGGCATTATGCAGTGCTGCAGGCCTTAGCACTAGAAGAAGATGAGATGCCAGATATCAATGATGAAACACTCCCTGATGAGGAAGGTTTGTCTAGGTAAAATAAAACTGCAACTTTGTTCATCTAATAGCCTTTCATTCATGTGAATCGTTTGTGTTTTGTTGAGGTACAAACTTAGCAAATGGTTCATGTGTGTCCAACAGACCAGGGGTTGTGAAAGCTATAGAAGAATTCAAACTTTCTATTTATGGGGACAAGTATGATGATGAAAATAACTCTGTAGACAATGGAAAAGCAAGTGAGACAACCAAAAAACGGAAATCAGATTCTCAAATTGAAGCTAAGGAATCTGTAAACTACGACTGGGCTGACCTTGCTGACAGTGGAAAGGTACAGTGTGTTTGAATTGTAAAGTTATAGATTTGCAAAGATTTTGGATTTTTTCGAGATCCAATTTTACGGTTAAACACTTGCTGCCATGATTTTTAAGGTTGTCATGAAGAGTAGTATATAAAATCTTCTCATAACAAATTTGTATTAAAATAAAGGTCTCGTGTCTTTGGATTCTTCATATTAAACTGAAAATTGGTGGTCATTGTCTTTTTGTAGTCAACATTAATTCTTATTGGGTAAAAGTTAATTATGTTATGGCCTTGGGGCCAAAAGTTCACTCTCTGATCTGTGTGCGACTATTTTAGTCCACGTGTACGTTAATCTACATAGCTAAATGAATGGGCTATATATTTCCATTCAACAGTTACCGGCATGTTCATGTAATCTATGCACTGCTGTGATGAAAATGATTGAGTTGTGCGCAATGATTAGTTTGAATGTTCACAATTTTTGGTTTGGAAGATCCTCTAGTGGTTTGGCATATCTTGGGCATAGTTATGCTGAAAAGGTTTAATACGTGGGGTCTAGGAAAATTCACCGGATGATGATAGTTCTTCAAATTCTTACTTTTATCAGAATTCTATTTTTAAATTCATGTTTTGCAGTTGAAAGACTTGACAGTTATGAAGCTGAAGTCTTATCTAACGGCGCACAACCTTCCTGTTACTGGCAAAAAGGAAACTTTGATCAACAGGATATTAACTCATATGGGCAAGTAAGCGGAACTTGGGGCTGTATGAAATGATTTAATCTGCTATGGTCTGGTGATCGTGTTGATATTTTGTTGGTGAGAGTTGAGGATTTCTGTAGGTAAGAAGTTTACTCCTTCACCAGCAAGTGATCTGCCGACAGACAGCGCAAATATACAACTTTGTTTTTTTTTGATAAATAATTTTTTTTGCTCAAATATACAACTTTGTTTCATTTTGCTGTTATCGGTAGCTTTTAATATTTTGACCTGTAGAGCTTCTTATGGATTGAGCAAGATGCTGCACGATAGAACAATAGGAATGTATTGAAGTAGAGCATTTAGGATGTAACCAAGTAGAGAATAAGGGGATGAATACTATAAACAATCTAATGGTATTTTTTTTTGTTTGAAAAAAAGGTAATATATTAATCCATAAAAGGCATAAGCAAAATGTACAGATGCTACAAAGAGCACTAGATTAGTCTACAATTAGAATATGATGTAAAACACAATCCCCATTACAACCTTATGCAACTTAGAACCATACTTTGCTTATATATTTCATATTTTGTTGCAGTAATCTAGATTTTGGCATTTGACAGTGTGTAAGCTGGTGAGGTTTCTAATATGTGGAAGAGTTCTATTGTTGAATTGTTGTAAAATTGAACTTTATCCTGGAAAATGCGAGAATTCCTTTCTTATAGCTTTGACTGGAAAAGCTATAGACAAGCTGAAACACCATATGATAGTGTTGTTGGGATGAACAATAGTAATATACCACCTTCTGATGGAATTCCAATCAGTTGGAGACTCTTGAATGTAACATTTTTGTAGCCAAGATTTCTATGTATAAGAAACAAACTGACAACGAAAAAATAGGTAATTGTTGCTTTCTCCACTCGTGAATAAGGAGCGTTTTTTGGGGATATTAAGAAACTTCAGCTTATCCAGAGTTTGTAATTGCTCTTTCCTAGCTGGTCATAACATGAAGGATGATCGAGGATGACACTGTTTGTGCCATATTAGTTTAGTCTAGGATTTGTAATTGTATTGTCTCTAAAAAACTTCTTACAAGACTTGTTTGTGAAAATCCTATTATTGGTGGGTTTTCAAATGATTATGTCCTCTTCATCATTCAAGTGAGTTCCAATAATTCAGTGATGATAGAGTTTGGAATAGAGTAAAGATTGAAAAGTTGTTTGTCAACTAAAGTCTCTTTAACAGTTAAATTCTACCTGATGATTGGCTTCAGAATTTTCGTCTCCTATAAGCAATGTAGAGGACCACATGATAACCAATTGTTAGATTAGAATTTAGATAAATTGTCATCTCCAATCAGGTGAATAAACTCCTTAGTGAGCTTTTGGTTTTTAGTATTGGCTTTAGAGAAGAAACTACAGAGGTGTTGATGTCAAAACCCCATACGCTACCAGTTTTTTTGTCGAATTTATGCACCCATTTATACCATAAGAGTCTGCTTGTCTGTCATGGATCTCCATAATCTCTTTGCTGTGATAACTGTGTTCATTAGTATGAGAGATTATTCCAAGCCCTCTATTGTTATTAGGCATGCACACTTCTTACTAATGCATTTCGACCCTTCTGAACTCTAAATTATTGCCACTCTAGAGAAATTTGCTACAAGTAATCTCAATCATCTTAATGATCTTGGCAAAGGAGACATGGGCAGCCCATAACATATTGACAGAATTGATGATAGAGTTGATTAGTTGAGTCCTCCCAGCCATAGAATCTTGGCGCTCCAAGACAAAAGTTTGTTGTTGATTTTGTCCACGAGAATGTTGAAATCTCTAGTGGATAAGTTGGAAGTGGAAATGGGAATACCTAAGTACAGAATGGGAAGTGATTGCATTTTGAGATTGGTAATTGAGTTGACTACACGTTCTTTCATACTAGTAAACTTGGATAAGAAGAAGCTACTCTTTGAAAAATTAATCTTCGAACTCTCGAGTCTTTTAAAAATCTTCAAGGCTTTAATGAGTCCAAGAACAAAAACCTAATCAACTTTGGATTAAAAAATTAGATTATCTGCAAAACAAAGATTAGTGATCCTCAACTTCTTGCATCTAGAAAGAAACTTGAAATGTCTAGTTTTTTCTACAATTCTACTAAGTCCTAGTGAACACCGCCATTACTATAGCAAAGAGATGAGGTGAAATTGGATCACCTTGGTGAATCCTTTTGCAACTCTTAAAAGTCTTACAAGGCTGTCCATTTACCATGACTACCATGACTTTGAAGGATGAAGTAAAAATGCACTGTGAGATCCGTTCTAAAAATATATTAGGGAATTCCAAAGCATGTCAAGTGTTTAAAATGAAATTCTAATCCATACTATTATGGGCTTTTTTGACATTACTTTTAGCAGACAATTCTTGCTACTTTTTTTAGCACAAGTTTTGACTAATTCTTAAATAGCAATATGTTATCCCCCCTTATCCTACCTGGAATGTAAGTCTCTTGTGATATATCAGTGTATTTGTGGAGAACCAATTTCAATCTTTGAGCCAGGATCTTTGCAATAATCTTCGACCGAGTGTTGCAACAAGAGATAGGTCGATAATTAGAGAAAGAAGACAACTCACTAGTCTTAAGAATAAAAGTTATGAAGCTGATATTAATCTCTGACAGACCCTTTGTTAAAGAATTCAAGAACAACATTGTTAACTAAATGCTTCTTACTGAGATTCCAGGACTTGTAGAAGAAGTAGGGGTTAAAGATGTTAGGTCCATGAGCTCAAAGAACTCTCAATGTTTTGTATGATGATAGGTTTGTGAAGAGAATCATCTTCCTGTGGAGTTATGCACTCTCATGATTTCTTTCAATAGTGTGCAAGAGGAATTAGCATTTGTAGGAGCACCTTGCAACAATGAGGATTGAGTATCTAGATCTTGATTATTGTGTTGTAGGGAGAATCTTGTTGTTACTCTTGGAAAACATAACTCTATGAAAATAGGCAGTGTTTTTGTCATCAAATTTCATCCATTGCAATCTTGATCTTTATCTCATGAGTGAGTGATCAAATAAGAGAGCCCTAGCAAAATGTTGCATAGCTATCCTTTCTTCGATTATAAAAGATTGTGAAGAGGGTTTCACTTGAAGCTTAACCTGGATATTTTCTGAAGCATCTCTAGCAGTCTTGAGAAGATGACAATTTCCTACATTAAACTGATAAAGGATATTTAATTTATGCTTTAAGAGCCCAATTTTCCTGTAATATATATATTGATGAGAACCCCTAATGTTAGTGTTCAAGGCTTTCAAAATACATCCATCAAATTCTGGTAAATTAGTAAGGAAGCTATTAAATCTAAATGGGTGTAAAGAGTTGATAGCAGACAAATGAATCACAATGGCAGAGTGATTTGAAAGGCTATAATTTATGAATTAGGAGAAGCTGTTTGGAAAAGTAGAGAACCAAGCATAATCTCTTTAACTCTTGTCAATCTTTTCCTTAATCAAATTAACTCCACTTTGCTTGTTGCGCCAAGTGTAAAAGCATTCATCAGATGGAATGTTAGTAAGCTGAATATTAGCTAGACATTGTCTTAGATCTAAGTATGGATTGCCAATTGATCTAATACCATATGCTTCATTTTGCTAAGGAAGGCATTAAAGTCCCTAGCTATAATCCAAGAGATGGAAGTATTGTTAGCCACAGTTTTGAGTTGATTATAAAGAAATGTTCTCTAATATGCACTGTTGTGAGCATAAATGAAAGAAACAAAAATTAATTTTCCTGAATCTTTGAGCACCATTTTAAGATGCATTTATTGATGAGATGAGAATTTAGAATAGACATCAATAGCAGATGAAACATATAGCACCACAATTATGCCATTAGTGTGATGAGCATGTTAGATATTTGGTTGCAAAACATTAGGAAAGTTACAATTGAACTCCTTCATACAAGTTTCCAAAAGACTAGCAATTAGTCCTTTATTGTGAGTTTGTGGTGGCATTGGCCCCCTAATGTTCCATGCTATTATAACCATGATTTTAGAGTTTTTTCCCCTATTGTATCTCCTTCTAATGACAGGCTCAAGCTCCTGCTGATGTAACTCTGTTTGATCTATTTGTTTGCTTAGAGTTTCACACTCCTCTTTAGTTGTATCATTTGTAGAAGAAATGGGATCTTATGCATAGGCTCATCAAGAACTCTTGCTATAGTCTCTGAATTACCAGTTTCATTGTTAGGTGTGGTAGTTGTAACTTGCATTGCATCAATATTGATTAGTTCCATTACTTCTTGATACTCACTAGTTTTAAAAAACTTTCTAGTTGGTTTCCATATTTTTGTAGAAGTAGGCTGTGGTTTCCATGTATAAAAGATCTTGATTTGATTCTCAAATGGCTCCATGTTCTCATCTAATCAAATTATAGGAATGGTGTCAGGAAGATTAAACATAGATGTAACAAGCGCACAAATTATGGCAAATTGGATCCTCTTTACTTCAGCTTTTGCTTGATCCATGCATATTGGTTTTTTAATAAAACTTGCAATGTGACCCAAACGAGTTGTCATCCAATACTCCAAGGGAACTCCATGTATGCAGACAACAAATTGGTATATGTTCCAACTTTATATCATCCATCTTCATTCTAGGCCTTCAAGTTTGTAGTAGAAGAAGTTTATTGTTGACATTCCATGGACTTGCTTAACATCTTCAGCATTCAAGAATCTGAATAAAAGCACATCCTCACTATTAATGAGTACATTTAGAAGTCTATAAACATTCTAGTTATGCATAGCCCACTATTTCATCACTGGAAAAGCCACCCTCTTGCCCAAGAAAAAGCCAAGAAGTGTGGAATTCCATTTGCTAGCTCTAGCTTTTAGTACATCTAAAGGAGAGGGCACAATTCTTGTTTCAGAGGAAGCATTGGGAGGGAAAAAATTTCGTTTGAGTACAGGTGAAGCATCTCCAACAATTTGAACCTAAGTCTTCTTGACGGGGAAAGTGTCAACAGAAGCATTAGTGGAAGCTGGGATAATGTTAGGAGAAGAAGAATTTGAAGGTTGAGAGGTTGAAATTAAGGGCAGGAAGTTTAAGATCATTCATGGAGGGAAAATGATTGATGGATAAAGTGTGGGCAAGGGGATTAAAAGGAAACAAAGGTAAACATAGCTGAAAGACTAGCACAATAAAGCAGACCAAAATTCAAAAGAAGATATATCAGAAGTTTGAAAGGAGCTTGAGGAAAAGGAAGTAAAAGTAGTTGGACATGGTGAACTGAGTATCTAGGAGAAGGACAAGATTACCAAGAGCTATGGTGAGTGAAGAAGATTGAACAGTGAAGAAACCAAAAGAGTGAACATGCTGGATAATTACTGTTCACGTCATTAAAGATTAATTATAATTAATATACAGTGAAACGTGGAGGTCCTCACACGATGTTTCACTCGCTCTCGTCCCTCTCACTCACTCACTGTGTATTGCTCACATGTTTCACTTGCCAAATGTTCTCACGATGGTTCACTCTCTAGACGCTCTCGCTCTCGCTCTCGCTCTCGTAAGAAATTTCTAATAATTGCCTTAGAAACTAATGATAACGTTATTGCTTAAT
The DNA here is from genome assembly GCA_025629825.1 of Erythroxylum guanchezii. Classification (NCBI taxonomy): domain Eukaryota; kingdom Viridiplantae; phylum Streptophyta; class Magnoliopsida; order Malpighiales; family Erythroxylaceae; genus Erythroxylum; species Erythroxylum guanchezii. The sequence goes on along the minus strand of JAOTAX010000005.1, from coordinate 28,062,666 downwards.
TTTTTTTACTTAATACTAAGACGAGTTAATACAGAATCTCTTTAATTATAGTTTACTTGATTAAAAAAGAACTGAACGACAACAGAAAGAACCAGTTTTTTTTTTTTTGATCACAGAAAGAACCAGTTTTGGAATTGATTGTGTATGGAAAATAGTTGGCTATAGATCACAAAAGGACGGTTTCAGTCCCTTTGAAGGTTTCTTTCCATTTCAGCTATTTGTTTATTACCATGTTGCATTTCTTGCGCTAGAAGTCCACAATGTTAGTATCAAATTAGTTCATTCATAAGCAATGCTATGCCTTTGAGATTTCAAGGTGATCATCATTTGGGGTTTGGTTATTGCTGTTGGTGCTAAATTATTGGCAATAAGCATCATGAACTCTTTTGTATTACTAAAGTAAGTGGGTGCTATAGTTCATAATTCTTTTTGTTTAGGATGCTTATTAATCTATGGTGCTCATTGTCTTGTATATAGGTTGGGGTTTTTAGAATAATGTCTTCTTGACTATTTTCCCCGTAAACAATCTTAAATTGAATGCAATTTTTCAGTTATAAGGCATAAATACAACTAATCGATTAGTTGTAGTTTAGTGATATAATTAATTAAAAGTATTCTTTTTCTTTTACATATTCAAATACATACGATAAAGTCCACGAGACAAATGTAAATTACAAATCAAGTTGTAATGAGATTATAATTACCAGATTCATATTATATTTATGTATTGTCACTAAATTATTCTTAGTCATTATTTTATTAAGACTAGACACATTAGGAGCGTAAAAAAATTGGCATATGTTATGTTTCTTTCTTATAAAGGAGGTAGTTAATCTCTTAAACTATAGAGATCCTTAAATAAGTGTGTGGGTGCTTATTTGAGAACAAATTCATTGAATTGATCCCATACGAGAATTTCATTTGAAACATTACTTGTATTTTTATATAAATTCTAATTGCGATAATTCTATAAGCGATCATTTGACTTGATATTACCAAAGTATTTTATATAAGGATTTCTATGTTTTAATACTACTCATGACCTATTCTAGTCAAAAGTAGCTTAGTCTGTAGTCATTGGATATATAATAAACTATATGGAGGTAGTTGAGTGATTAATATATAATTTTTATCACCTTAAAGTAATTAGAGAGAATGTATTGTTATTCTTGATTATTATTGATTTGGGAAATCCTTGGCCATACTAAAATGACACTTTAAAAATAGGTTTCAATGTCATTAAGTAAATGGACTCAAGTAGAGTAGACATTAATTTCATAATCTATGTCTAATTTAAACATTGTATGATGAAATGATTGAATTATACCAAAAAAAAAAACACAAAAGGTTAGTTAAAATCACTTTTAACATTCTTAAATATTTAGTGAGCTATAATGTATTGCTCTAAATAATGTAAGGTGATAATTTAAGGAGTCTAATTTATCTAATCTTGAACACAATTTAAGGTTATAATTTATATCCATTGCCAATCTATTTGGGAATCTAATGGGTCACACACAAAAAGCAAGTTGAAGAGAGAATAATATATTTTAATCAAGCTAGACTTAATTGTAAAATTTGAGAAACTTTATGAATAAATATGATATATATTGGAATCCAACCATGATCAAATCACGGACGTAGTGGAAAACAAAATTTTTTACGGATTTCAATCGGATCTCGATAGTTGTATAACTTGAATAAAAATACGAATTGCAAAATATGAATCATACCTAATTTACATTTCCTTTTGAAGTCTTTTGACAAGTTCTTCGTCGTGTCAACCACGAGTTGTTCAATCGTCCAGCCTTTAACGGTATCCACCAAAGCAATTTTCTCAACTTTTGAGAGGAAGAACAAGAAGTACTAGCATCTTTGTTTGTCCTTCCTTTAAAAAAAAATCATTACGAATTTTTTTAATTTCATTAAAATTAAATTAATTTTAATAAAATCAAATATCTCATATTTGATCCCTAAAGTTTCTCAAACTTTATAATAAGTCTAACTTAATTATATTGGTTTTTCTTTCACAAATTGCTAATTGATGTGTTACCCATTAGGTTCCTAATATATTGACAATGATTATAAATTATAATTCTAATTCACAATTAGAGTCAAATAAATTAAAACTTCTTTTAATTTATCTTTAGTTCTCCAATTAAACAATTTATAATCATAGATTAAGATTGACGTCTACCAATATGTCATGACTACCTAAATATCAGGAATGTCAAAGTGGTTGACTTAACCTTTCTATGCATGATTATGATGTATGATTTAATCTTTTCATCATCCAATATTCCAACTAGACAGAGTTTGGATATAGTGTCCACTCTTTCGGTCCAATTACATTCGTTCTTGCTAATTAGTAATTGATTTATAATTGAAATTTAAAAACACCTTTTTCAAATGTCAATTAACTTTGACCAGAGAATTCCATAAATCACTACTAATCAAGAACAACAGAATATTCTCTCTAATTACTTTAGAGTAACGAATCATGTATTGACTTACTCAACTATCTCCGTATAGTTCATACTACAGCCAAGTACTACCGACTGAATTATCGTAAGACAGTTCATAAGTAGCATCAAAACACAATAATTCCCACACGAGATACCTTGGTAATCTCAAGTCTAAGGATTAATTATACAACCATCATTATGAGAAAATCCACAGATACATAAGTAATATTCCATTTGGGATTCTCATAGTCAGGTCAGTTTAGTAACCTATTCTCTAATAGTCACCCACACTTTAGTTTAAGTATCTTCATATTTTAATTTATAAGATCAATTACTTTATTCATAAGAAAGAAACGTAATGTGTGTCAGTTTTACCATTTCAACAATTTCCCATTTTGATAAAACTGCAACTAGGAACACTTAGGAATAATACGTTAATGTAAATTGAATCTTATAATTATGATCTCATCATAATTTCAATTACACAGTAATTATTCCAGAGATTTTATCTTCAGTATTAAAATATCAAACAGAATTAACTTAATAAAAAAGATAAAGAATGCCCTTTTCATTAATAAATAATAATGTCATACATCAAATTGCATCCAAATGATTTATTGCAAGGGCAAAAACTAATAATCTCCCACTTGCACTAAAGCCAATCACTTATGTATCTAATACCATATCCATCCATATATTGATCATGTCTCCTTTGAGACAATAACTTAGTGAGAGGATTGACAAGATTCTCTTCAGTGAGAACTCGCTCCAATACTATGTCTTTTCCTTCCACTATCTCCCTGATCAAGTGAAACTTTTTGAGTACATGTTTGGACCATTGATGAGATATTGGTTCCTTTTCCTATACGATAGCACTGTTGTTGTCACAGGACAATACTATAGGCTCAAAAATGCTAGGAACCACTCCAAATTCAGTAACGAACTTCTTGATCCAAACTATTTCTTTTGCTACCTTTAACATTAAAATGTATTCCGCCATGATCCTCGAATTTGCAATGGTTAGTTGTTTGGAACTCTTCCAACTTACTGCACCACCATTAATTGTGAAGGTGTACCCTGACTATGATCTGCTATCATCGAGATCTAACTGGAAACTAGCATTTGAATATCTTTGAACTCTTAATTCAACTCCTCCATAGACCAAGAAAATATCTTTAGTTATTCTCAAGTACTTTAAGATTTTTTCACAACTGTCAAGTGACCCTCACCTGGATTGGCTTGAAACCTGCTCGTTATGCTCAAAGCATATGAGGCATCTGGTCTAGTACATAGCATCGTATACATGATTGATCCAATTGCCGAAACATATGGAATACAATCCATTTTATCTCTCTCCACTAACAATCACTCTCTACTTAGGCATAGAGTTAAAATTCAATGGCTAAATGAGGGGGAAACAAACTCTAAATTCTATTACAATGATTTCATCTATTGCAAATATTGGAATAAGATCTCACCACTTATTAAGGATGGTGTTATTTACATTAAGCAATCTAAGCTTAAAGGCTTAGTATTTATTTGCTTTAAAAATTTTCTAGGTTCTAAACAATTTTGTTTTGGGTAAATTAGGTTCTAAACAATTGTAATCATCAAATCTACATATATTAAAGCAATTCATTCCTTTATTCATCAGCTCCTCAAAACAAACTTCCCTCATTTATCCTTTTTTTGAACTCGATGTGAATAATGCTTTGTTATCCCTTGTTTATGAGAGCCCCTGGTCTGGATAACTTTAATGCGTTATTTTTTCAAAGAACCTAGCACTTAACTGGTGACATCCTTATGAAATTTGTCTTAAAATTCTTAGGGAAATCAGTAAAACATATGTGACTCTTATCCCGAAGAAGATGATATGAAATTCTATATGTTAATTCGTGCCCATCTCATGCTACAATGTTGCTTGCAAGATCATCTTCAAAATGTTAGATAATAGGCTCAAACGTTTTCTATATTCTTTTATAAATATAAATCAAGGAGATATAATTACAAGGAGAAACATATAGGATAATTTTCTTCTTGCATATGGAGTTTTAAAGAGCTACAAATAGAAGAATGCATTGGAGAGATGTTCATTGAAAGTTGAATTCACAAAAGCTTTAGATACAAATAGGTGGTCCTTTATATTAGACGCCTTTAGTGATATTAGATTTCTTGATGATTTTATCACCTGGATAAAGGGATGTATATGTGTAACCCCCCTTTCCATCTTAATTGATGGAGACCCTACACTAACATTAAATGGAACAAATGGCATTATGTAAGAAGACCTATAGTCTCTTTATTGTTTGCAATTTATTTAAAGGTGCTTATTAGAATCACAATTTTAAGTATCAACCAATTTGTAAGTCTCTAACTGCAAATGTAAGAACTTAATGTCTTCAACTTAGCTTTTATATATGACCTATTTCTCTTTAGTGGTGTAGATTAAGCTTTAATTAGAGTACTTATAGAATCCCTAAACCTATTCACTTCACTCTTTAGATTTTATTTAAATGTACATAAGAACCTTATTTATGTTTCTACAGATTCAATTCATTGGAAATATCTTCTATCAATCATATTAGGCTTAAGTAAGTAAAAGTTACCTTTCAAATACCCGGGGATTATAATCTCGAATAAAAGGATATGCTACAAGGATTGTCAGCCTTTATTTGATGTATTTAGAAGGAAAATCAGCCATTGGAGCAACTCTTTTCTCTATTATTCTTTAAGGCTTTAGCTTATCACCTTAGTGTTAAACAACATGCATATTCATAAGTGTACTCACTTATTATTTCTGTAAAAATTGATTAAAGACATTGAGAGATCCCTAAATAACTTTTTATAAGTGGTGTTAGCTAAAAACAACAGGGATTAAAAGGTCAAATGGTAAAATGTGTGCTTACCTATAGAAGAGGAGGCTTAGACATTATTTGTTGGACCCCGTTTTCGAAGTCCAACCCTTGAACCATAAAACGTGGGCATGTCTAATTAAATCTCCTTAACCATTTTCGATTCATCTTGATGCTTTGACATCATAACATGTGGGCCTTGTTTCTAGAGTCCTACGCTTGAGTCATAAAACCATAAATGTTGGGTCCTGGGTCCAGAAGTTCGTCGTGGCAAACTTCATGTTTCGCCGTGACGAACGAACCGACACTTCTGTGGAAATTCTTCGAGGGAAAGTTCACCGCGGCGAACTCTTGACTTTGTTGCGGCGAAGGTCCAAAATTTTCCCTCCCGCTCCTCTTGGGATAATTACGCCACGGCAAAAGGCTTGACTTCGCAGCGGTGAAAATGCAAAATTGAATAGTAACACCTTTCAGGAAGGATCACTTAAGAGCCTTCCCTAGGCTCCTGCATCTATCCAAATCCTTACTTCCACTCTAAGTTGTCCCTAATTCACTCCCTCTAAGGTAACATCATTTCATGAC
>JAOTAX010000005.1:27915296-27939185 GCA_025629825.1 Erythroxylum guanchezii | reverse complement strand
TCAAATGCTCATAAATTCATTTATACCTTTCATTTATTTCAAGAAATCATACTATATTTCCTCATTAAATTTTCATTAATAAATCAAATCTCCAAGAAAAGTTCGGGGTCCAACAAACATGGATTGGAGTAAGTTCTCGTATCAGAAGAAGAGTATTTTCTTTTTAAATTCAAGGAATAAGAAGGAATAAGGTTGGTGATGGACTAAGGTAATTGGCATTAGAAAGGAAAGCTTATGTTCATCAGGAAATGGAGTTTAGGAATGTACTTAAACAAAATATCTCTAATAAGTATACCATTATAGATTTACTTCCATAATATCACACTAGCATACTGGACAACTATAGGAATGGGCTACCTAGTAAGTATAATAGGAAAGCCTCTAAGTATGGATGAACAAACAACAAGAATGGAGAGTAGGGTTTGCAAAAATATATATAGAGATTAATAAAAAAAAGCAAAACTCGAACTAATTATCCATTCATAGGTTGCGAGAATATAACAATTGAGATTTCAATTTCTTATCCTTATAAATCAAACCTAAAAATAATTTAGAAAACCCAGAAATTGAAAACCAATATTGCAACCTTACAAATTATTTAAAAGCCACAAACAATTCCACAAATTCTTGTCATTTCCAAAGAGACTGTTTAATCTTCACTCCCTCTTTGTCCTCCCTCCCTTCCCAATTTCTTTACAATAATTCTTCACTTATAAGAAACCTCAAAACTCTCCTTCCCCAAATGAACTTATTTCTAATTCTAAACCTTAAAAGAAATTCCTTTGTACCCCAAACCTCAAAATTATTTCTTTCCAAACAAACCCATTTTTAACACAAAAAACCTTGACCAATAGAAATACCCTCACTGAACCTTATCTAAGAATCATCTTCTTCTAAGAATGCAAAAATGGATGAGAAGGAAGGCATTCCAATATAGAATTACAGGAGAAATTCAAGTAGAAAACATAAAGGCAAAGGCTTATTAAACCCTTCAATCTTGTAATTACCTCATGGAACACAAAGGGCTTGAATTGTCGTAAAAAATAGTAAGCTATAAAAGATTTTTTAAAATAGAAAAACCTTATCTGAGTAGGCTTGTTTGAAACTAAGATTAAAGATCCTGTTTTGGAAAAAGAGTTATGGTTTCTAGGGAATCAACAGAGCATTCTTTTAAATCACACCTTCCATATATTACGAAGAATCATTCTAACTTACAACATAAACAAAATTCAAATCCTCGGCTCTAAATAATATGATCAATACCTGTATGTAAAGGTGTTCTCCATATTACTTTAGGAGAAAATCTAAGTTACCTTTGTATATGTAGCCAATCATGTATTTCAAAAGACTGCTCTATAGAAAGACATTGTAGGATTGACTAAAAATATTAAAGAACCATGGATTGTGTTGAGGGATTTCAACTATATGATGATTTCATTTGAAGCAAAGGGACTAAGAAGTAGGGTAGGAAAATAGATAAGGAATCCAAGGACTATTTGAATATTTTAGGTCTAGTTGATTTATTTACTTGATCTAATAAACAAGAATAAGGGATTGGTAAATTTTTAATGGATAGATAGATTCCCTAATTCCTCAAGCTATTTTAATAATTGTAGTTTGCCATATCACTCTTCATTGGAAATTAAGATGGAGCAATATGTAAGGAAGCTGAGAAACTCATTTATATTCTTTGAATTCCTAACTAAATTGGAAGGTTATAAAGATTTCTCTTTTTTGAAAAATTAAACAATAGCATTAGATGTGAAAAGGATTATAGATTGGATTCTATAAAAAAATATGGAATAAAATAGATGGCACACTTCAGGTAAAGCCTCTAGGACTCCTTAGTAAACACTCCAAAACACATTGTTTTATTGCATATAGTTACACCAAAATTCCTATTTACTATAGTAGGTTAGAAAAACCATGGACATGATCACACTCTTTGTAGACTATACCAAATTAGGGATTTATTGAGCCCCTGCCTGCTGAGGAGATGTTGAGGAATATGTTTGTTCACCCTTATTCTGATCCATCTTATAATTTAAATTTTGTGCACTCCAAATACTTGAAGTCATCTTACTATGATCACAGAAGGACTAAGTTCTTTATTTCATCTTGCTTGTTCTATTGGTGATGAGGATCTGAGTAGATAGAGTTCAAATCTCCCTTAGTTAGCTTCCCAGGTGCTTTTATGTTCCTATACTAACTACTTTACATCCATGTAATGTGTGGTATCTGTAATGGTTAATTGCTTCAATATTTAGAGTATCCACAATTGTATTAGGTTTTGGTAGAGTTGAGTTTATAAGCTTGGAGGGTAGAGTTTATGAGCTAGGAGTTATTCTCTAAATACTATAGAGAACACCTTTTTTGGCGTCATCTAAAGTTCTTTCCTTGCTTTTAAATCTCTAAACATTCCTCTCACCCCACATCTTACTTATACAAGTAGAAAGAGCTATCAAATAAACTTCCTTAGTACTCTTAGGGGTTCTGTATGTCACCAAAAACCATTGGATCACCTCCTACAATAAAGAAGTAGGAGTGGACTAGTGACAAATCATCTGAACTAGGTTCATATTGCTCCCATATAGTTAAATTTGAAAAATAAGTGATCCCTACTTTATTCCTTATCTTTCAAAGCAAGCAGGTTTTGTCTTGATTCATAAAAGGTTTTGTCTTGATTCATAAAAGGTAGTTTTTCTAAAGTACTCATGTTGTTCTTCACTACCAACCAAATAGGAAAGACAACCTAAGTAATAAAGACTTATTCTAGACTAAACTATTTCAATATACCATAAGCCCAGATTGTCAGAGGATTTCCTTACCCCAAAAATATAGGTCCTGGATTAACAAGTTAGGAGAGTAAGGTAGCTTTAAGTGATCAATTGGATCGGGAAAATTACATTCGCCTCCTTTGATCAAATGAAGAACATTAAATTGCAAAGGATGTTCCCTTAGTGTAGTCCTTACAAACTCTCTAAGAATAAGGGGAATTTGGCCACTCCAGTTATTAAGCCATAAGCTAGCACTAGTCCTATCTCCAATCCTACAGGAAACATTGACTTTCTTCATTTCCAACAGTTGATTGAAGAAGTAGGAATAGGAGGACTTCATAGACATTGACCAAATACTTATGACTTTGAGGAAGAAAATATTCAACCATTTTAGGCATAGGAAATTTTTGTAAGGCCCCAAAGTACACCCTAGTTGAAATAATACATGTTTATGAAAGTACATGTGTGATAGGAGTTAGAATTGTGCTCTGATTAGAATATGAAAGACATATGACATGAATTTTTGGTCAAGTGTATCATAGTTAGTGAATTGGAATTAATTGTTGCTATTAGAGAATTGAGGTATTTAAATGTACATTTGGTCTAGGAAAAATTGTCAAGTGACAAGTTAAGTTGGTACATGAAAATTAGAACGATTAACCTATAAGTTAGTGACATTTGGCATGGTTAAAGCATTAACAAATGGCATAGTCGATACATTGACAAATAACAGCACTAAGTGTGTGACATATGGCCTAAAGTATCATTGACACATGGTAGCACCTGTATGGGACACATGAAGCTCATGCATGGAGAGATATATTTCTCCAATTCAATGACACCTAGCTTTGGATGTGGCAAATTCTACTGTAGCAATTTCTTTTTTTGCTCATTCTTCACTTTGCTCTCTTCTCTCCACCGAAATTCTCCTACTCCCCCTCTCAACTTCTGGAACTTTGCTGAATCTTGGATCATCATCTTTGTAAGTTATTTCGTCAAGAAATAGGTCTTGCAACTCTATGTAGTATTATCTAGTTGGTGCTGAAAGTTGCACCTTAATCATAGGTATATGCTGATAGCTTGGAAGCATAGTTTAGCTTTATCTTGGAGTTGTTCTTTGAAGTTTAAAAAGGTAAAGGAATACTAAACTTGATTTCATGTTAGAACATGTATTGTTTGATGTTTGAAGTGGATAAAATGTGTATTGAAATAATGAAGAATTGAGGTGAGAAACTTGATACATTCTGGATACTTGTTAGAAGGAGTGGTTCTACTAAACAGGCATCAGTATTTTAGCCATATGTTGATCTGTAGACATCAAAATGGGAAGATTTTATATTCAGATTAAAATAGATACATATATAGGAATTGAATTTGATACTCTCACTAAGGGCATTGAAATTTGGCTTGAAGTTGAGTTGTGGTTGTTGTCCACGGTTGAGAATAGTCTGTAGTATTTTAGGTCTAACTCTTGAAATAATTAACCAACTTGCATTAACTTTATTTCGTTTGAAACATAATACATAGAGGAACAATTGTTTAGAAGAACATATTATCTAAAAACGTCAGTTTCTAGGTTAGAATGGCCATACAAAACTGATCCAAAAACCTGTCCTATGAAAGCGGCTGGTTGGAGGTTTCAGGTCATTTATCCCATAATTGTGGGAAATGATTAGGAAGGTAAAAAAGAAGAAGAAGGGATTTTGTGCAATTGATGAACTATATAAGGTTAAGTTAATTTATTTGGTATAATAGGGCTTAAATGGACTTGTTTAAGGTGTGTTATGAACTTAAATTGGTATTCAATTTAATTGAGTAACATTTAATTTAATTATGCATTATTAAATGGGATGATAATATAAAGAATGTATGGTTTAATAATAATGAATACAATATTGAATTGTTTGGTGTGTTTATGAATAATGAGTTCCAAAGGCTTATGTATTATGAATTGGATATGGATGTTTGTGAATTGGGAATTTCTGTGATGATATTGTGTTAATTTCCAGACCATTAAGTGTCCAAGGAGTTTGATATTTGGGATTGTGTTGAAAGTCCTTTCTATTTGTGTGAATATACATAATTTGTGATGACTCAATACCTCTATTGATACATTGTTGCACATACTTGTAATTGTATGATATGTTAATTTGTTTGGAAATCAATGAATATGTCAAGTTGAACCAAATGGAATAAAGTGACGTGTTGCAACATGTTCCTCATATGAGAATTCTGAAATGAACCTATTTTGTTTTAAAATTGTTAAGTCCTAGTCGTGGGTAAGTAGGCATGCCTATAAGGGACTACAACTGCTTCTGTGACACTTTGATGTCTCCTGTTATTGATACTTCGGTGTCTCCTGTTATTGAGGCATAAGTCTCTCCTGTTCTGTGATACTGATCATGGTATCTCCTGTATTAGTCTCGTTACCCACTTCTACATAAAGAATTAACAGACTAACTTGTTTTGTATTGTGTTATATGCTCAGTTTTGATATAAATAATAAGCTTTGATTTGAAACATCTGAGCATTGTTCTGAAATAAGCAAATTCTGTTTTGTTACAGACAAGTTTTGTTATGATATTATAATATTCAGCTTTCAAATTAGTGAGATTTGCTCTGAAGTTAAATGTGTAACCTATTCTGATATGTTATATTTTGTTCTGAGAATCATGATATTTTCATTCGATTTGAAAATGGATAAGTAAACATTGCTTATAATCTTATGTGATTTTGAATATGTGAATTTCTGGATGATTGTTTGAAACAATTATCTGCTTATATCTTATTTAGTTTATTCTCCACTAAGCTTTATGCTTAGCACGGTGATTTTGCCCCATGTAGGTTTAGATAGGAGGATTTGAAGACTGGGATAATAACAACCACAGTGGCCAATGAAGAACGTGTTTTGTTTTGAGAATGTATGTTTGAGTTGTATGTAATAATATGAGACGTGATGTATTTTGTTAAAAGTTTGTAAATATTATAATACAGAGTGTATTTGAACATGAGATATGTGTTGTTTTGTTTAAGGGCTTGTAATCTAATAACTTTAATTCAGGATGGTACTATAACTGAATCATGTTTTTGGATAAATTCAGTGTGCTAGTTAAATTTTGTTTAAAGTTGAATATGTATGAAAAAGTAATGATTGGTTGTTTAAATTTCTGGCATTGCTTTGTATTGTTTTGATATGTTTAAGTCTTGTCTTAGGTAACATCCACATATCCTTCCAGGGGATATGTAGGTATTACAATTTTTCTCTAGCAAGATTAACCATAGTCTTTTTATAATTCGGGTCTTACTGATTTTCATGGGAAGTATTCCCAATCCCCCCTTTTCCTTAGGTAAACATACCTCCATCCATTTAATTTTTACACAGCCACCAACATCTGACTTAGTACCTCATAAAAATTTCTCATCATTCTTTCTACTATTTTCACTAATATAAGAACACCATTCGAAGCAAAACAACACTTTGAAGGGTATAAGTCCACTAATAACAGTGTTTGATACCTGTATTGATGCAGTGAGCACAAATTATATTGATACAATTCAATTAAATGACAATTGTACCAAAGTTGTAACATATTTCCTAACTGATTTGGAAATAAAATAATTTTATTTCCAAAGATAATATGGCTTTAGTTAGTTATTGATATATAAGGACACATATATGTCATAGACAAATATATTTTCTAATTTGCCTACATTTAAAAACTTTTTATTACAGATATTATATCTCATATTATTTTCATTTGATGGAAAAGGTGGATGATTACCTACACTTTTGGTTAGTTTATTATTTTATGGTTTGTATCCTGTCCTCAAGACATCCACTGTAAATTTTTAACCAAAAGACAACAAGGTAAACACTAATGCAAATAGTTTTTACCTAAAGTTTCAGAATTGCAAGATTGTTTTCAATTGGATTATAGTTAACATATCCGTCCAAATCTGCAAAAGCAAGCGATTATCTTTGTTTTCGTTTAAAAAAAGGCAAGAAATTAGACTTCCAAGATGAGATCGTTCCTAGAAGCAACAGGTTCCGACCACTGGCTGCCGCCTGTTTTGTGCGTTTAAGTTGACAATCCCTTCTGGTATTTCGAACCAAAGGAATTAGACCTCTCTGGCTGCAACCCTACAAGTAGACCTCTCTAGCTCACCATCTCCCAGCAGCACGGAAACAATGCCATTACAGTAATTATAGATTTATAAATTAGTAACATTAAAATTATATAAAAGTTGAAAATATATTTAAGAAAAAATTAATTTATAAATATTTTAAGATATCATAAAGTATCATGTGACATTTTCTTGCGTTGCCAAAACTATTTGATGTACCGACATTACTAATTAACTACTAGTATTCGTAATAAAGGAGCGCAACTGCCCGGCTGTCAGTTCAAAAATATCCAACCAATAAGAAGATCAGATAGAACTCGGTTTTAGCGCGTGGGGTCCAATCTTCAATGAATTGTTTAAAACGACCACGGCGACGATGAATGGCCGTGACCATAATCGTTTTACTTTTCTAGTCGTCAGTTGTGGGCGATTATTTTATAATGCATACTGTATCTATGAGAACCAAAGAGGAAAGAACTTAAAAACCCATGCAAGTGAAAACTTCTTTCCTGTCATCGTTAAAACTTTTTTCTCGTCCTGTGTATTTACCCACCCAACAACTCCCTCCGCTTACGCTTCTTGTTTCTGGGACTTGCAAGGGGACAAAGGTTGGAGAGTAAATGGAGTTTCTTCGTTTTCTGTTGAAGACTGTCTCTTTTGTCATGCTGTTTCAATGCTTGTTCGTTGAGTTTCAAGGTCAGGGTCAGGCTCAAGTTTTGCCTCGAGAAGAAGGTACTTATCAATGATCATTCACTTTATGTTATACTCCGTAGTAGTGGCTGTTGTCGCCCTCTCAAAAGTCTCCAGTTACACTATATTGCTTGGGTAAACTCATTTCTGAGCACTTGGAAATCAGTTGTGCTCTGTTTAGGACCAGAGAATTCCAGTGAAATACAGGGAACTTTAACTGTTGATGAATTTTACCTCTGTTGGTTACCAAGATGAAGGAAAGAAAATGTTGTAATGTCTCTGTTGTCCTGTTATCTCCGTGAAGGCATGAGCATGATCCCTTTAGTAAAATCTTGACCTTTCCTGTTTTTTTTAACTGTAGAACCGTAAGACAATAAAACTGACGAATTTTCTGTCCCTGTCAATGGTAAATCTTGAGTGCAATCGCGGCTCATTTCTCTGGGGAAAGAAATTGCCAGATAAGCACTGTTATGTTTTTCTTTTAATTCCTCTGCAGCATATATATAATATGGACCTTGGCTTGCGCCATCAGATTCGTTTTGGCTATTAAAATTTACAGCTTCTATCGCTGACCTGAAGAAAGGTAAAGTTACAAAATAGTCCTTAGAAATTGCCCGCAGTACGAAGCACACTGAATTATATGTTCAACTGCTTTTACTTTTTCAAAGGGCCAAGGATTAGGACAGCCTGTCCACTTTTGTATGCATGCGGGGCTACCATCTTTGTCTGTAGGCCGCAGACACGATATCAAAATGCATTGCATTTACAACAATTTTCTATTATTGGAGAGAAGCATTGTTTTCGTACAATTTACGACATGAGTCCCTTCAATCCAAGTGCGCTGTCTATGCTTATCTGCAAATAGTTGACCAGTACCCTTATCAAAGAGGATTTTTTTAATGCTTTGGTTTTATGCTGAATTTAAGATTAGAGACGTGTGTTCTCTGATAGTGAATGGGGTCTGCAGTTATGTTTGTTTCTTATATTGCATGGTATAGATAAAAATAAATTCTATTTGTAATATTGCTGTCAAAGTGTTGAAAGGGCAATTGATAGATGGCTAGTTGTAGAATTTTGTAGAAAGATGGATTCTGTAATATGGAGGTCAAAACTTTGATGTTGAATTGGACAAATACTCTCTACAGTGCCATTTGCTTTACGTGGCTTGCATGGCTTTTGTCTTTATTGTAACAGTGGAACTTCTCAAGACAATTTCCTCACAATTGAACGTCAAGAATTGGACCATTACACAAAACTCTTGCGAGAGTAAGGAGTGGAACACTACCATTGTAGATACAAAAATCCTAAGCAATGTCTCCTGCAACTGCACCTTTGCTAGTGCAACTGTTTGCCATGTCACTAACATGTATGTATAAAAAATATTCCAATTTTGTCACAACTTATCTGTTAAAAGGAATCTTTATATTTTTCCTTCCAAATTTGTTATTCTAATTGTTAATTAAACTTTTAATTGTTTTTTGGCAGTGTGCTGAAAGGTTACAATATAACTGGAATTCTACCATCTGAGCTTGGAAAACTTACTTATCTGGAAGAACTGTAAGTTGTAAATATTTCAGTCAAAAATCTTGTATCCATTTGAATTTTTATCCCGGATTTGTTTCTACTTTTGATTTTTTTTTTCAAATTTAGTCAAAAAAAATTGTTTATTTGAGGTTTTTATTTTTGATTTTAGTTTCTAAAAATTACGAAAACTATACAAAGTGATTTTTATTTTCTATTTCTATTTTTTATAATAATCTGATCAACTAAATATATATGAATTAATTATTGAATTTATAAATTTAATAAAAATTATGAATAATTTAATTTAATATTCTATTGTTACAAAAGCCATTGCATTATCAACTTTATAATGGAGAATTATTGCAATACAGAGATCTCAGTCGAAACTATATCAATGGTTCAATCCCATCGAGCCTTGCTCAACTTCGCAACCTTCGTATCTTGTAAGATATTTGTTTTTGCAACAAAGTAAACATTTTCTATTCCCATAGAGTCAATTCCTAAATACAAACTGATTGCCAATTTGTGACTGGTGTTTTGCTTTTAGGTCACTTTTGGCAAACCGTCTTAGTGGTTCTATTCCTGCAGAAATTGGCAACATTACTAGTCTGGAGGAACTGTAAGTTATGAATGATGTTAAAGGCTCAGTTATAGTGTTATATTGAGTTATAACGTTGAATTCAGTTTTTGAATCGTTTACTACAGGGTCTTGGAAGACAACCTTTTGGGGGGTCCTCTCCCTTCGAACCTTGGAAATTTAAGGAAATTGAAGAGACTGTAAGACTGATTTATTTATTCATCTTTTCCGGCAGCCTTTTCTTCTATCTCTTGTCTGTGTGCCTGTTCAGGTTATGTTTCTATCTCTAGAAGCTAATAGTGTGATGTTTTTGCCTTGCCGCTCGTTCAGTCTTCTTTCAGCGAACAGTTTCACAGGAAGAATACCAGATACATTTGGACATTTAAAGGACTTGACTGACTTGTAGGTGATTTTTTTTCATGTTAAAGAGTATTGAATAATTTCTTTTAAACATTTTGGGTGATATTGTTGCAAATACTTGCAGTAGGATAGATGG
The DNA here is from genome assembly GCA_025629825.1 of Erythroxylum guanchezii. Lineage (NCBI taxonomy): Eukaryota > Viridiplantae > Streptophyta > Magnoliopsida > Malpighiales > Erythroxylaceae > Erythroxylum > Erythroxylum guanchezii. The sequence continues at coordinate 27,928,996 of JAOTAX010000005.1, read as the reverse complement.
GAGTGATCTATCTGGGAAGATACCTCAATTTATTGGAAACTGGACAAAGATTGGGAGATTGTGAGCATTTTCTTCGTCCCATCTATCTTCTTTATCTTCATTTTTAGCCTAATAAACTTTTGGATATCCAAGTAAAGACCATCTTATTTTTTTGTAGGGATTTGCAAGGAACGTCCATGGAAGGTCCTATCCCCTCTACTATATCACTGTTAAAGAACTTAACTCAATTGTGAGAACCAAGTCCCTATGTTTACTTAGTCATTCAGTTTCAGTTTTCCTCACTTCCATAGTTTAAAATAGTGTATTCCTTTTTGATAATCAACCCAAGTGGATAGTCAGTATTCATCTAATACCTTTTTTTACCAGGAGGATAGCCAATTTGAAGGGACCAACTTCAAAATTCCCTGATTTACAAGACATGAAAAATATGGTAGAATTGTGAGTAGTAATGCTTCTTGCCAAATATGTTGTTGAAGCCTATTTATGAAGGGAATTTTGAATATATTGCTTGTCTGTTGTGAATCAGGATACTAAGAGATTGTTCGTTGATAGGGTATATCCCAGATATTATTGGTGAAATGACAAAATTGAAAACTTTGTAAGTTCTCATATCCTTTTTAATCCTTTAGTTCTCTTTTTTTGTTTCTACCTTAAAGAATCACGTGGTGAAATGTAAGGGGTATTGGCAGTTGGTTACTATTTTCTTTACTTCTAAGCGAAGACAAAATACGTTGAATTAAAATGGCCAAACAAAACCAATTCCATTATATTTTTTATCTTTGATTTTTATTCTCTTACAACTATTGAAATATCCTAGATATTGATTTTCACTTTAAATTAAACAAAAACACAATTTTATTAAGAATTTACATGAGAATATTAAGAGAGATTTCTTTTCAATATGAATTTACTTTAATTCACTTTAATATTTCAAATCAGGTATTCTTTTCAAGGTTTAACATGAAGCCTTAGAGTTTACGTCATTATCTTTGTTAATCCTTAAGTGTTGAAAAATGAGGCAATTGTACATCTAATTTTCCCATATTTTTGTTCAATTATACACTCTTTCAACCATTTCTAAGTAAATGTAATCAACATCTACGCTATTTGCATTGCACTCTACTACAATGAATGAGGTTTTCTAAGAGATATTCTAATCATGTCATGTTTATATCCTTTGCTTTTTTAAAAAAAATTAAAAATAATTAATGGAAAGATAGAGGATATACAAGTTTAAGTACAAAACCTATAGAAAGGTGATGTACTCAGCTATGTTGGACAAAATCACAATATTGCAATCGCTGTTATTTCCTTAGAGATCAAGTGTAAAAACATTAAATAAAAAGCATGAAAATAGCATTATCCTAGTATATGAGAAGAGTCCAGATTCTCAGCATCCAAATCCCATTATCAAACTGGCAAATTGATTTTAGGACTCATCCTTTTAGAATCTTTTAGTCCTCTTGGATTGAGCAATGTAAGGATGGGAAGTTGTTACATCTTCATTGATGAGCAGTTGTTCCCTAATCTGGTGAATTCATTCTCTTTGAATCAACTATTTTAGCTTCTCTACACCCTTAAAGCACTTGCTATTTTTGTCCCATTACATGTTGTATACATAAGAGCCAAAACTGATTAAATAGATAATGAAGTTGCCTCTAGAATGAAGGAGATCAATCGACAACCAATTTATTACATCTTCATAGTTCATGATACTTCTATTAAATAGGCATAAGTCTTAGATAGCTTTCTAAATGCCTGACAAGTAGATATAGTCAAAGAAGAGATGTACCAAATTTTTAGCCGGCTCTTTGTATAACTAGCAGGTATCAGATAGATTGAGAAAGTTTAGTCTATATATTGTGGCCACTATTTTGTTAACAACTAGCCAAATGAGAATGGATACTTGAGGAGCAAGATTCTTGTTCAAGATAACATTTTGTCAGGTTTTAATCAAGTCAAATTTTAACAAGACTTTGCAAGAATGATTTGTGAATTGACTTGATGACGCTCCAAGACATTTGTAACTATCTTCCCTATAAATTTCAAGAGCAAAGTCTAGTAAGATGTGGCCTAACTTTGTAGGTAAGTTATTCCATTGTTCAACTTCTAGCCATACATTTACCTTAGCATTTTTGGGAAGGTGATATAGAAGAAGGGAAAGCATAGATTGGTGAATGGGGCCTATTTTACTCTAGTTGTCAAAGAGCAAGGATATTGTTCCTCCATTACCTAGCATACCTTTGATGTTTGGAGCAAGTTAAGCTTTTTGATAGAAGAGATTATGCAAGCCACCTAGCATCGGGGCTTTAGTTATACCCAATTCATTCACTACTTTTTCACACCTTGAGTTATGAAGGCATTGGTAAGGAATACCTTAAATTGATTATTAATTAAGGAGCTCAATTCCTACATTGAGGACTTGCTTATGACAAAAGTGCCTATTAAGCCCTAGAAATAACTAATGGCTCTTTTTGAATAACCTCCCCCTCTTGATTGGTTAGGGAACTAATTATGTTCAGGTTCCTTTTGGCCATTATTTTATTATGAAAGAATTTTGTATTCCTGTCTCCTTCCTTCAGCCAATGAATTCTAACTCTTTGGTGAATGAGTAAGTTACGATTCCACACTACATTGGTGTAATCATATAAGTCCTGCTTCTCTCCTATCACCAAAGTAGGATCTTCAACTTTTTGATCCAAAGCATATTGGATTGATTTTAGCTTCATCTTGGTTTAAGACACCAAGTCTCCTGTGTCTAATAATCTTCTTCAACTTAGCTTTCTTAGCTCTTATTTGATGGATTTCATTAGCTTTCTTAGCTCTTATTTGATGGATTTCAATTTTTCAACAAACATATAAGACTTGTGCCTAATGACCTCTCTAGATAGGCCTTTTGAGATAGCCTCATCAAAACCCTTCCTCCTTGATCAAGAAATTATTAAATCTTAAGGAAGTGAACCTTTTATGTTCTTCAAAGATATTTTTTTACTAGGAATAAGGATTGGACAGAGCACAATGGTTTCCCAAGCACTACCTTGCTATATGGAAATTTGTGTAAGCAATAATCTTTTACCAATTCCTTATCTAGTTTCTTGCGGATGAGTCATTTGGGATTTTTGCTTGTTGCTCAAAAAGAAGTGACATTCTTCAAATTTGAGGTTAGTTACTCAATTCCCTAAGATCTCTAGAGAAGTTCTTAAGGGTGACATTATCTTTTGCTTTAGAACAAAAAAGTATGTTGTTAAAGTCTCCAAGTATAATCAAAGGGCCTTGGATCAAGGATTGGATGTTGGATAAAATTTCCTAGGGGATTTATCTTTGGAAAGATGATTGGAAACATAAACAAAAGGCATATATTTTCTAGAATTCACCTGTAAAAACTATAATGACAGATGAATAAATCGATCACTAGGAAAAGTATATCTTTATTTTCGTATTGTCAAAAGATAATACTATTCTACCGTACTGGTAGTGCTGATGATTGGACAAAAAGGACTAGTGCTAATCGTATAGAGTAAACTTAGCAAGGTTATTAGGGCTAAGCTTTGTGTACAATAATCCTAGTAAGGAAGCTTTATTGTTCCTAATAAATTCTCTCAAAACTTGTTGCTTTTTAGAGTAATTGATACCTTTAATACCCCAGGAGATTATAGACATGATTAGGTGTTTGTGGACATAGATCATTTGGATATGCTTTTTCTCCTTGGTCTCCTTTTACTAGCACTATTGAACTCTTCCAAGGTTTTATTGGGGGCATATTGAGGCATCTAGTCCTTTTCAAAGTGTACATTCTGTTGTTCATTTTCCTTCTACTTTCCATTGTTCTTTCAATTCAGATCATCAATACCAGTTAGTATTATATTTGGGGTAATCTCATCTTACTCCATTTGTTCTCCTCTTGAGGTGTCATCCTTGCCATTAAGGGATCAAAGTCTATAACTCCTTTATGTGTTTGCATCATTATTGAGATCATGGACTACTTTCTACCTCAAACTTCTTGCTTTTATTTTCTTCGTGGATTGCTTCCTTTTGTTGTGGAACAAGCCCCATCAATTTATAATAATCTCCTCTAATGAATGTTTTTCTAGTGGCTATACCTTGCCTTGTTGCTTCAAGGTAGGTCTCCATTGGTAACAGACTATGATGGAATCTTCAAATAAAATGTCATGTTTGCCCAATCCCATTAAGGAAATAGTTTCTATAAGCTTTGTCTCCATTTCCACACTTACGCATAACCTAGAATAACCAATTCTCCTTCTCCTAGCTGTGTTTTCATCCATACCAATTAGTTTGCCTATATAACTAGCATGTATATTTTATCTTTTAGTCGAGCAGTATTCTTGTGCATGTTTACACAATTAAGAACGTTTTCATTCTTAATAGTGTCAAGGTTCAAGCCTAATTTCCAAACTTGGAGAAAGAGTGGGAGGTTGGCAAAGTGTAATGGTCCATCTTCCATCACACGTTGAGCTTTTAATACTGAGGTGAATCTGAAAAGAAGGTTGTTTTCCTTTGATAGTAGCACCTCATGTAGTGCTCTTCCCTTTCATTTGCTAAATGCCCATGTGCGTATTATAGGGAAAGGCGATCACTTACCTAAGAAAAATCTCAGACATTAGCATTCTAGCTCCTAGCACCAACCTTCAGCACTTCTACATTTGGGAAAATGATGATTCTTTCTTCTTCTTGGAGGGGGCAATATTCTAGAGAGTCCTCTGAACTCTCCTTTACACATTGCTTCCAAGTCATGCGCTAGACAGAGGTTCGAGAGTTAGACATGTCCACTGATTGTTTCTCCACGGTTTTAAGGGGTTCAACATGGTGATTGTCAGGAGGGCTACCGATTGAGGGGTGGATGCTGGCTCAGGATCGCCTCATTAAGGGGTGGAAAGGACAATACATCTTTTATGTTTTCACTGGAGCTAAAAGCCATAGCTAAAAATGGGGGAGGTTGAAAGAGACAGGTGCTGGAGCTTTTAAAAGTAGTTGCTAGGCGGGAAGAGAAAGAGGAGAAAAGATGGAAAAGTACTTAGTGAGGGTTGACAATAAGAAGCTCAAAACCCAGTAAAAGTAGTAACAGGTAAAAAGGAAGGAGGTTGAAGGAAGGAGAAAACTAGCAAGGAGAAGGAGAGAGCAGTTAGGATGGTGGAAAGCGATAGTTGGACTGATATCCTTCATTGAAGAGATCTTACGAAGTACTATTTCAGCTAAAACATTTTGTTGAAAACGCAAATTTTCAAATTCTTAGTTTTTTAAAGAACTAACTTTAAAATATGTGAGAACTGAGCGAAAGAAGTGGAAGCTTTTTTAGCCGAATGAAGTTTCATTCATCTTAACGCATTATGCATTCATAATCTGCTCTAACAGAACAATTAGAAACAGCAAAGTAATTACCAAGAAGAGAGAATTAACAGGCTAGTTGTTAGTTTCGGAATGTTAACCAACCTATGGTTTGTAAGGACCAAAATGATCGGGAGTTGCAGAACTTCAATTGAAGAATCTACTCTCTTTTTTTTCTCTATGGAAACGTGATATAACATAGCACACAAAAGACCTAGAACGGCAAGGCACAGTTTGCATTCCATGCTTTATTAACGGATTCCTAGTGTTTCATTTATCAAGGACTAACCACTGAACAAAGCAATACATAGGGATTGGACCGCTTCCCCATGGAACTTTCAGACAATCCGGGAAAAAGATCCTCTGTCTAGTTTTATGGTATTTTATTGTGTCCAGTGAATCTCAACCATTCATTTATACGGGTCCCACGTGGGCTCCACATAAATAAACGTGGAGCCTGCATAAATGAATGGCTAAGATTCACTGGACACAATAAGACACCATAAAAATTAGACAGAAAATCTGGACTCGACAATCCGCTCTTGTACACTAAATTGGATGAAAATTTGGCCGTATCTTGCTTTCCAAAGAAAATACCACAAACTACGGCATGCAAAAGCATCAGATCTAACAGCTTTCCGGACCAAGTTATCACTTTAATTAGATTAGACATAGGATCATGAATATTAAGTTTTAGCTTCATACATATGCCTCAAGGGGCAATTCGGGACTAGGGCAGCAAACGGATGCCAGTTTTCACGTCAACTTGGTGCTTAAAGAGCTTTCATGCCTTGCCTATGAGTTCCAATACTTCAACTTCTGCGGAACTGGAAGTTATTCTGGTTGGCATTGTACAATGGAGACAACCATTTCTTTCCTTGATTTAATAAAAAGGATGCACCTCTGAGTTTTGACTTTTCTTTCTGTTGCAGAGATCTGAGTTCCAACAAGTTGACAGGTCCAATTCCATCCACATTTGAGCGCTTGGAAAAGCTACAGTATATGTACGTCATCGATTGCACGGCCTAACATATGAAAATGCAAACTGCAATTTTCCTTCTCTCTTATCCAAAAGGATAAATTAACGACTTAAATGTCAATGGATATAGGTTTCTGTTAAATAACTCGTTGACTGGAGTAATACCTGGTTGGATACTCAACAGTAAGCAGAACTTGTGAGTCTACGGTCCTTCCATGTTTTGGTTTGAGCTTTTTGCATTATTGAAAAATCAATAGTTTCTGTCGCATTCTTCTTGTGAATTTCTGCAAGACTTTGTTATGAAGACCTTACATATCCATTTCAGGGATATATCTTACAACAACTTTACAGGTCCTGGTCAGTCCAGTTGCCAGCAGCAAACAGTGTAAGCATCATTTTGCTCATTACTTGTTTTCTGGTTTCTATCATTGTGTATGCTAAATTTATTTTGGTATGTTACAGAAATTTCATTTCTAGTCTTTCATCTGCTGGTGGTGACAACTTGTAAGTACCACATTCTGTGAGATACTTTGTCCAAAACACGTCCAAACTATAAATGATTGACAACCTTAGTTGTGTCCTGTAGGATTTCCTGGTGCCTGAGAAAGGATCTTCCGTGTTCTAGAAAAGCCCAGTGTAAGCTATTACATGTAGGAATAAATAGCATAGATCAAAATGCTTATATGGAAATTTTTTTTATGTTTGCAGATCATTCCTTGTTCATAAACTGTGGAGGACAAAATATGAATGCTGAAAATAATGAATATGTGGAGGACTTAACTGCAAAAGGTCCATCTAACTTTGTTTCTGTAGAAGAGAAATGGGCTTATAGCAGCACTGGGATGTACATGGGCAACGATGATGCCAATTTCATAGCAGGAAACAGTTTCAATCTGAATGTAACTGGTGCAGACTTTTACAAATCTGCTCGCCTTGCACCTCAATCTCTCAAGTATTATGGTTTGTGTTTGAGAAAGGGCAGCTATAAAGTGCGGCTCCACTTTGCTGAGATCATGTATTCTAACGACACTTCATTCAGTAGCCTTGGAAGGCGGATATTTGATGTGTCGATTCAAGTGAGAGTGAATTGAAGTTGCTATTTGCGTTATTTATCTGATGCTAATGATAAATATCATATTGTTTTTGGAACTCTGATCAACCTATTCTTACCATAGGGTAATCAAGTACTAAAGGATTTCAACATCATGGAAAAAGCTGGAGGAGTTGGCATTGGCATCCACCAAGATTTTGATAATATATATGTAAATGGTAGCACTCTAGAGATACATTTGTACTGGTCAGGCAAAGGGACTACAGCAATCCCTGACAGAGGTGTATATGGACCTTTAATATCTGCCATTGCTGTGACCCCAAGTAAGATCTTCTAATGTTTCAATGATTTTTCAGCTTTCCTGTGATAGACTTCTAATTCTTTTTTTTAAAATTTTATTTATTTATTGTAGATTATAAGGTTGATACAGCGCAGGGGTTATCTGTCGGAGCTATAATTGGGATTGTAGTAGCTTCATGTGTGTTTGTCGTGCTGATTTTGGTAGTGCTCCGAATTAACGGTTACCTGGGAGGGAAGAAGCTGGAAGAAAATGGTAAGAGTAGTTCAACACTAAGTGACTAGTAAGATTATCATTACTCATTTGGTCTCCAATTCTCTGAATACAGAACTTGCTGGGTTGGATCTCCAAACAGGATATTTCAGTTTAAGACAAATTAAGCATGCTACAAACAACTTTGACTCTGCCAATAAGATAGGAGAAGGAGGATTTGGGCCAGTTTACAAGGCACTAGATACACTTTCCTATCTCTTCTATTCACCTTTTTTGTAACATTAGTGATGATGGGAAACCTGAAATTTTATTCTGTTCAATTTCCAGGGTGTATTATCAGATGGTGCTGTAATTGCAGTAAAGCAACTTTCTTCTAAATCAAAGCAAGGCAACCGTGAATTTGTGAATGAAATAGGAATGATTTCTGCTTTGCAACATCCCAATCTTGTGAGGCTCCATGGCTGCTGCATCGAGGGAAACCAGTTGCTTTTGGTATATGAATACATGGAGAACAACAGTCTCGCTCGTGCACTTTTTGGTAAATTTCTCCACCGCAACTTCTGTCTCAGGCAGTAACATACATTCTAACTTGACTGTGTACATTAGGTCATGAAGAAAATAAGCTAAAACTTGACTGGGCAACAAGGAAGAGGATACTATTGGGTGTTGCACGAGGATTAGCTTACCTTCACGAGGAGTCAAGGCTGAAAATTGTGCATAGAGATATCAAGGCAACCAATGTGTTACTTGATAAGGACTTAAACGCTAAGATTTCTGACTTCGGTTTAGCAAAGCTGGATGAGGAAGAGAACACTCATATTAGCACAAGAATAGCAGGAACAATGTGAGTTTTGTTGGATCAATATACAGATATTTGAACGCTGAATGAAAAATCATATCCGAGTGACTATTTTTTCATTCTAATGCTTCAGAGGTTATATGGCTCCAGAATATGCAATGAGGGGTTACTTGACAGATAAAGCAGACGTCTACAGTTTTGGGATTGTTGCGTTAGAAATCGTCAGCGGGAAGAGCAACACAAATTACAGGCCTAAAGAGGAGTTTGTTTATCTTCTTGACTGGGTAAATATATTGACCGCTTCAAGTTCACTTTTATAAACCAGAAACTTTGACCTAATTATGATCGTATATTTTAAACTCTTCATGATTTTGTCATAAGACTGAAACAAGAACGGTAGTTCTTTTTCCATTGTATATGTGAATTTTTTGAACATAAACCTATGTAGGCCTATGTCCTGGAAGAGCAAGGAAACCTGCTGGAGCTGGTGGATCCAGACCTTGGTTCAAACTACTCTAAAGAAGAGGCAATGAAGATGTTAAACATAGCCCTATTGTGCACCAATCCATCTCCCACTCTAAGGCCAGTAATGTCTTCAGTCGTGAGCATGCTTGAAGGCAAAATTGCTGTAGAAGCTCCAATAATCAAGCGCAGTAGCATGAATCAGGACGCCCGGTTCAGAGCCTTTGAGGTTTTGTCACAAGACAGCCAAACTCGAGTCTCAACATTCTCTCAGCAGAGTCAGGTTCAGAGGAGCATATCAATGGATGGACCTTGGATGGATTCCTCAAATTCCCTTCCAAGCAAAGATGAGTTTCAAGAAAATTCTTCTTCCGGCCACCTCCTTAAAGATCTGTGACGTTAATTAACATTGACCAACAATGAATTCAAAGAAGGAAACTAGAATTGGAGAAACAGATTGAGATCACTCTACAACATTGACATGAAATACACAAGTATGATTGTAAGCGATATGAAAGGTCATGATTAGAACGCCTAACATATTCTCATCAACCCCATTTCTATCTTTTAACTATGAATTTGTTTCTGGTATGCATAACAGTTTGACGAAATTTCCCTTAATTTACGTAAAATAAGCTTACAACTCTACGAATATGATTGATGTCTGGTTTCTATCAACAAAAATTATAGCCGATTGGTGAACTTTCCTATCTCATCCATGAATCTAGAGCTCACTAGTCCTTTAATTTCAAGTACTTATCGGTTAGATAGATTAGCACGTCAGAGTACTTTGCAATAAGCTTTTCGCTATTTTTGCCTGACTATGGTCATGCGAAACATAATATACATTAGACAGGTTTGGATACTTTATGAGTTCTTTTAAATAATTTTGACATACTATTTTCATCTTCGTTTTGGCGCAACCGGAACCAACAACTTATATTAATGATCAATCATCAAGATTTGACATATTTATACAAGAAAAGGTAGAAATTCTACTAAATTTTACATTTTTTATTGAAAAACATTTCAAAGAAAAACATCTCTAAATATGCTTTCGAATATTCTTTCAATACTTAGAACTCAAGTTTCAGTGCGAAAATTGCTTCCATCTCTCTCTCTCTCTCTTTTTTGGAAATGAATGAATAATATTATATCTATAGCAAAGCTATTACAAAGTTCGTAAAATAGAAGGAGAATCTACTGCTTAGTAGCTTACGGACAGGATTTACAATTCTATTACAAAGATTTTAAAAGACAACACATCATGGGTCACGACAACACTATCACTAGCCCTTCATCTATACCATTACGCCTTCATATTAGAAGTGAGAACATGGCCAGCATTGTTAGCTAGGATAACAGCTTTGATCCAATTCACGATAGTCTCAGCTATCTGATATTTTGTTACCTCCATATGCTTATAAATTCGGCTATTTCTCTCCTTCCATATCATGAAAATGGTAGTAACGAATACCACGTTATGTAACAAAGCATGTACTTTACCAATTACCCAGTGGGGAATAACTAATGAACTGGCTCAAGGTAAGCTCCCATTTGTAAGTCGGGTTAGATATCTCCAGCATATGTTGAAGTCTGCTCCATATGGCTTTAGATGGGTATGGCAGAAGAGTAACATAAGTAGGGTTCTCATTCTTTTCTTCATCCCTTTTCTGCTTTTCTTGGTCTTCTACATGGTGGGTTCAACTTCTTTTTCTGCTAGTTTTTCTAACTCTTTCAGTGTGATCGTCGTAAGCTGCTCCTTGGATTTACTTCGATATTGCTTGGGATAATCCCCACACTTCTTGTAGATAATGCTTTTGCAAGCTAACCCACTTGAATCTTCAGGTTGTGAATAGAAGAGGCATAGCTCTTTGCTACTTACGAGAATTGCCTTTCCATCCTATTCTGGGCCTCTTCTAAACTCGTGAACGTAGAATTCATCATATCTAAGCTTGTCCAATTTTGAATCGTTTGCACTGGACTTTTCTTGTTGAAATCCCGATGGACCTTAATTTTTTAGCTGAGTTCCTGCATTGTTAGATTAAGAAAATTTTTGTTGGTTCTTACACTTAAGATTGTACGTCTTGGAATAAGGATTATTCCGTTCTTGACCAAACTGTGCACTTATATAGTTGAGTTGCTCCATATTTTTGTTTTGAATTGAGAAGCAATTTGTTGTTACATGATTATCTTATTTGCATAACTCGCATCCATGCTTAGTAGCTTTAAATGGAGTGGAAGAGGAGGTTTTTAGGATATTTAGTTACTTGGTTAAGTTAGCAACCTCAGCTTGTAATGTTATCACTAAATCTACAACAGTCATTCCCCTCTAATCCCAGAAGGTTGACTATTGTCTGCTTCGATTTGACGTCCAAAGACATCTATTATTTTCCATCTCCTCTAGCAAATCTTCTACTTCCTCAATTGTTTTCTGCATCAAGGATCATCCAACAACTGCATCTATGGTGCCCCGTGTGAGTAGATTAACTACATTGTAAAAAGTTCGCAATAATAACTCCTTCAGCAGATTGTGTTGATAACATCTACATTGCAACTCCTTATGCCTCTCCCACACTTCATATAAAGACTTCCCCTCTTTTTGTTGGAAATTGGTAATCTCCTTTATGAGTCATATTGTCTTCTTCATAGGGAAGCACTTGCCTAGGAAGGCACGCACTAACTACTCCTATGTCGTGAAGTTGGTCGGGTTGGGAGAATTAAACCAAGCCTTAGATCTATCCCTAAGTGTAAAGGGAAAAAAAATCTCACTCTAATAGCATCTTCCGATAACCCATTATATCGAAAAGTATAACATCTTTCTAAAAAGTTTTCCAAATGGGCAATGGGATCCTCATTGGCCAACCAATAGAACTACACCTAGTGTTGCAACATGTTTAGCAGTGCTAGTTTGATCTTAAACATTTTTATCTGCATTGGTGGTTGAGTGATGCCTTATTGTGTCATGTTAAACCATGGCCTCATGAAGTCCATAAGGGTTTTGCTGCTCTATGTGATTCAATTCTTTCGCCATCGTTCTTTCAATAGCTTATTGGCATTTCGCTCTTTGGATCTCTTGCTCTTGCTCTGTGATGTCGAGACTTGGAGTTTCTTCAACCTTGCTTAAAATCCAAGTAATTCTTGCTTTCATTCAATCATAAAGACGCAAAAAAGGTATTGATTCCTTAAATAAAAGGAATTCAAATCACCTTAATGTTAAAATGCCCTGCAATGGTGCCAAAATCTTGTTAAGCAAGTTTTATATATAATAAAACTTTCAATACTGCAATTATATGGATTGTATCTCGAAGTATTAAGGGTACCGTTCTCACGAGGATTATGAACACTTAAACAATTTGAATCTAACATTGTCTAAGGTATTAAGAAATTGATTCAAATTAAAACAAAAAATAAAACGAAACAAGTAATCTAATAAATAAGTGAGCTGCCAATAAAATTAGGTTTTGATCAAAGTTTAACATTTAGTAACTATTTTATCCTTATTTTGTTTCCCTTAATCTTATTGATTCAATTAAGTTTGCTCTTCTAGCTCCTAATGGTTTGATTACTCTCTTTTAAAATCTAACCAATTAGCCCGAATTGAATTTGATATTTATAGATTTGTAATTTCTCGATTCACGAACTACTCCTAGCTTATTCAATTAGACATGAAGTAGTATATTAGATAATTAATTTCACAATAAGATTTCTTTTCGATTGATCATTAATTTGATAATTTCCAACTCTCATTGTATACCTTAACACTATTTACTTTGACTCATTCTCTCGATTTATTATCAAGTATATGCGCAAAAATTATCACAAACATCAAAAGATATATTGAAATCAATGACAATTAAAGTTCATATAAATAATTCCAGAATAATTCATAATCTCTATTTAGAAATCCATAGAAATGTTAAACATCATAGAATCCAATCACACATCAAGGACTATAAAGAAAGTAAAAGGAAAATAATAAAAACTATTTAACTCCTTAATCTAGAACGCTGGAATTTCTTAAGCTCTTCTTTGATCTCTCCACTTTGAGCAACTTTGATGTATGACTGCTACTAATCCGCGGTTTGTCTTTGCGTTATTTCCTTAGAAACCGAATCAAAAATTTAATTCTAAGGATTGCAATATAGAGTGCAACCTCAAGTCGTCTCACTTAATCGGAACCTAGTGTAATAGATCTAAGCTAGCCTAATTATCTTGAAATGCAACTAAATTGGTTAGGAGGGGGGTTTTGGATCTTTGAGAAATCTAACTAAATTGAGCTAATTGAAAGAAAAATATATAAAAAGGTATTTTTGGATTTTTGGGAAAGGAAATTGAAAACTCAAACGATGATCAAATATGATAAAATCCTCTTGAAAAATGAGCTTTGGCTATCATAGTTCAAAACAAATCTTTTTGGGAGCAAAAATCACTAAGTTTTCAAATGATAAATCTTAAAGACCTCTTTAAGTCCAAGATTTTAATCAATGAACTCCATTTCTTAAAACCTTGTTAAATGCATCTTAGTGTGTGTAATGGGTAAGTTAATGCAAGT
>JAOTAX010000005.1:27896607-27909407 GCA_025629825.1 Erythroxylum guanchezii | reverse complement strand
TAATAATTTTTAAATTATTTATTTTAAAAAATAAAATATTTTTATTAATACTTTATTAATAAATATTATATAAAAGAATAAAATAAATTTAAATAAAATAATTTTTAATGTATAATTATTATTAGTATTAAAATATTTATTTTATTTTTAAAAATAAAAAAATCACATGAAATGTTTAACTAAATATCAAATTAAAAAAATTTTGAAAAAATTGAGGCAGGGCTAAAATTTTGAAAAATATAGGGACTAAAATTTTTAAAAAACTTTGCAACTTAGTCCCTATATTTTTCAAAATTTTCAGTATTGAATGGTATTATAAATATCAGCCAGTACCAAATGAAACAAGTCAATACCGACTAGTATTTATACCCAGTACATAAGTACTCCTATTTTGTACCGTTCTTTGCCTGTACGAATCGAAATTCCAATCTCTGCCTCGAAGTGCCAATGTTATACATTTGGCTATCATCACCACTCAGCTAAGTTGAGATGTACGAATCGAAATTCCAATCTCTGCCTCGAAGTGCCAATGTTATACATTTGGCTATCATCACCACTCAGCTAAGTTGAGACAAAATTGCTTAGCAGTTTTCTATTATCAGTCAGTTTCACCTGTTCCTTTTAACTTCAGACAATCAATACTTTGTAAGTCAACGACTATGTAATATGCATACGCTCTTGCAACAAATTAATATGTTCTCGCCGTTGAAAGGTGAAAGGGGTAAACTATTATCAGAGAGACTTATCAGGTCAGTTAATAAGAAAACTATAGATACAAAGGAATAATAGTAATGTTAAAACTATGTAAAGAATGGCAGTAACAAATATTATTTATGTTTTCTTGCAAAAATCCCTTCAACTATTACCAAGAAAGACGGCAAAGTTCATATTTTGCATCTTAAAGGGTAATAATGTCCATACCTGTTTATAATCAGAACTTTGTCCTGCTCCTTATCATCCTCATTCACAAGCAAATTATATACCCTTGACGATGTTATTGATCTGAGCATATATTTCCCTCATAGAATTTGCTACCGTTTCAGGATAATTTGCTGCATCAGAACAGCTAAAATGCTGCCCATGGATATGTTGATGACATTGACTGCATCGTTATTGAGCTACAAAACACAAAAGAATGATATGTGAAGGCAAGAATGGCTGTAGAAATGTTTCCTAGTGAGTCAAACGAATAAAAATAATAAGCAAAACATAATATTATCAACAAAAGAAATTTGAAAAAAAAAATTCCATTTTATAAGTGAGGTAAACATAAAAATAACAAAATACTTGGAAATATATTTGTTTATTTTTCGGTGGTGGCAAATTAAACCATGCTAAAATTCATCGTCATTTCAGTTATGCACAAACCTAAGCAGGCTATCCAAATGGCAAGGTGGCAATCAGATATGACCTAAGATGGTTCGTTTGTCAATTTCTAGTTTCCAAGACATGAATGTCTCAACCCCATTCCAGAACACTGAGCATGCAAGACAATAAGATACCGGCGACTTAACGGTAGGTTTCCTCTTTGAGCTACTCCAATGCATGCCTCCAATGGAGGCTGCTCAAACCTCTCCCCAGTCCTGGAGGTGCAACAGACTGAAGGTAGCAATTCAGACACTGCTTTCCCCACCATTCACGAGTCTATGGAAGCTACTAAGGGATCCCCTAAGAGAAATAACAATTCAGTCATCTCACAGAACGAGATAGGCAAAACTTGGAGGAGTGTTGTGGCGGCTGAGATTCCTACATAGAAACCTAAGCATTTTCACTCAACCCTGGTAAATGGGATAGTCTCCCCGCCTTTGGAGCTGTTGCAGGCAGGAGCTAAAGCAAGGTCTAGCACTTTGATAGGTTTCTTTTTGAACAAGAGGCCCTCATTTCCTCAGGTTCAAGTCTGGGCTCAAACCAGATGGGGAAATAAAAGGTTGGAGAAGATTCTATTGACTAAAGAGGACTCTTTCCTTTTCAAATAACTCTTTCCTTTTCAAATAAAGAGACGAGAATAGCCTTAGTTCAATTATAGAAACTGGTCCCTGGCACATTGGAGGTCGGCAATGTTCGTGCAGAACTGGGTTCCAGGAATGGTATTAAATAGAATTGGAATGGAGTCCATTCCCATATGGATTAACTTTCTTAATACTCCACTGGAATATTGGACCTTGGATCGCTTAAGCTTTCTTGCTAGCTCAATAGGAAAACCTCTAGCATTTGATTCTCCTGTCAGATTTGAGAGAATCTGTTTTGCTAGAATTTGTATAGAGGTCAAAATAAGAGAGGATCTACATGAGGCTGAGGCTAGTGAGTTGGTCAGAGCAGAGATTATCCTACAGCCGGAAGCCCCAGTTTAATATGAAGATGTGGAAAGAGACAGGTAAGTTGTTCAAGACAGGGGACTTTTATGAAATAATGGGAATTGGGGGAACAGATGATGACAGAGATGAAGAAATAGTTAATAAGCAGAAGGAGATTCTAATGGAATCAAGAGTTGCTACTGAAGTAATAGAACCTACAGAGGCAAACGAAGACCTGGAACCAAGTACTTGTAAGGAGATTTATGCTGAGGTTGAAGGGGAAATGGAAATGAGAACAAGGATAATGATGCTGGAAATAAAGAACATGTAGTTGATCAAATACAGGAGGTGCAAGGGCTTAATCAGATAAGAGGATTGGTGAATCAAGGCAGGAAGAAGAAAAAGCCCAAAGGAGGAGGAGAGGAGGGGTGAGTTCCCTGATTCCCTTTCTTTTGAATATGATCTTTTGGAATATTAGGGGTATGAATGACCCCCACAATAGGCAAGCCTTAAAAGACTTGCTTACAGAAAAGAAGCCTTTCATTCTATGATTGCCTAAGACCAGAATCAGAGCTCCTAAGTTCACGGAGTCTAAAAATTTTTGCGTGCTAATAGGATCTTAGGGTCCAATCATGAGCATCACTATAATGGAAGAATTGTCTATGCCTACAATAAGACAAGGTTCAGGTTACTGCTTGAAATAGCTATAACCCATTTATCCACTTATGTGAGTTGGTATGTATGAAGGTGGATTCATCTATCATTTTTCAAATTTTGCTTTCCAAAACAGCCAAACTATGGGAAGAACTTGCTGCTATTCAATCTTCAATGGCTAGTCCTTGGATTATTGCTGGTGACCTTAATTGTGTACATTCCTCTGAAGCTCAAGGTGATAGGGTTAGCTTCAGAAACTTAGGCAAAGAGCTAGAGGCGAATGTAAGCAAGTTGGAAGTGTTTGACTTAAAAGTATGTGGGCTATCACTTTACCTGGAGTAACAAACAACATGCAAGTGCGTCACTAGGAAAAGGCTAGACAGAGTTTTGGTAAACCAAGCATGGACAAGTTTGATAGAACTCTAGTCTTTGAATACTAGAGGTACATTGTATTATTATAGCAATACTATAAACCATTACAATGGTGATATTTAGTATTTCCCTACCCAGAGCTGAATGCTCCTCAGAAGGCTTAACTATCCTTCTGTCACAAATTCTTCCCCTTTTTTATTTCCTCCCCTCCTCTCTCAGCCTAAAACCCCTAAGCTAGGATCCATTCTGTTACGCCTAACTACTTGCCACATCAGCTACTAACTAACTCTCCTCTAGCCCATTATTCTTTCTCCTAGAGTAATAGTTTATTTCCCTTTTTGTTATCCTCCCCGTTGTCTAAGTTACCCTCTTCCATGTTGGTCCTAACATTGCTCCCCCCTGAAAGAGCAGCCTTGTCCTCAAGGCTGAATTGAGGAAATTGGCCACGAATCGCATACTCATCCTCCCATGTAGCTTGTTCCATTGGTTTGCCCTTCCATTTGACCAACCATTGGTGTGTTGAGTCCCCAATCTTAGTTGTTGTCCTACTGGCTAGAACACTTTCGGGTTCCACAATGTCTTCCAATTCTACTTCCAATCCTTCAGGCAGAGAGGCCTCCATTGAATAGTTGCCCACAGCCTTCTTCAGTTGAGACACATGGAATATTGGATGAGCTCTAGAATTGAGGGGTAGTTTATGCCTATACGTGACTACTCCCAATTTTTCCAGAATTTGAAAAGGACCAAAATACCTTGCTGCTAGCTTTTGATTGATGCGTCTGGCCACAATAAGTTGTCTGTGGGGACGTAGCTTTAGGAAAACCCACTCTCCTACTTGGAAAGATTGGACAGTTCTTTTTCTACATACCCCTTCATTTGTTCCTGTGCCCTATTCAAATTGTACTTCAGCTGATTCAATGCTTCATCTCTATCCATCAACTCTCTAGCCACCGTCTCCACTCTAGTCTTGCCTTGTAAATACCTCACTATTGTAGGTGGTTTCCTCCTATACACCACCTCAAATGGGGTTGAACCCGTAGAGATGTGAAAAGTGGTATTGTACCATATTTCAGCCCACGAAATCCAATAAGACCAGTTCCGTGGTTGTTCGGAAGCAAAACACCTCAAGTATGTCTCCAAACACCTATTGAGAACTTCTATTTGTCCATCCGTCCCAGGATGATAAGAAGAGCTCACTTTAAGAAGTATCGTACCTTGCATTTGAAACAACTCCCTCCAGAAATGACTGATAAATAATGGATCACGATCACTGATAATAGATTGTGGTACTCCTTATAAGCAAACAACTTCTTTGACAAACACTTCAGCCACATTTTTTGCTGTATAAGAGTACTTCAATAGGATAAAATGACCATATTTTGATAACCTATCCACCACCATCAGCACTGTATCATATCCTTTGGATTTAGGTAGCCCAGTAATAAAATCCATGGAAATGTCTTCCTAAATCTGATCTGGAATAGGTAATGGTTGTAACAGTCCCCCAGGAGATGTGGCAGCGTATTTTTGTCTTTGACATATGTCACAAGACTAAACAAACTGTTGTATACATTTCTTCATTCCGATCCAGTAAAGATTGCCTGCGATTCTCCTATAAGTGCATAGATATCCTGAATGCCCTCCAATAGGGGAAGAATGAAATTCCCTTAGGAGGGGTGGAACAAATGGGGGATGAAGCTGGGATCACCAACCGCCCTTTGTGCAAAAGAACCCCCTGATGCCATGAAAAACCAGGTCGGGAGTTAGGGTCCTGCTACAGATCCTATATAATTTTACACAATATCGATTCTTGGTGCAGCTCCTGTTGAAGTGTTTTGCCTTCTTCCCAAAGCGGATATGAAACGATGGTCTCAAAACCCCCCTCTTCATAAACCCGTGACAAGGCATCTGCAGCCTTGTTTTCTAGCCCAAATTTATAAATGATTTCAAAGTGATAGCCCAGAAGTTTAGCCATCCAACATTGTTGGTTTGTCATAGTAACCCTTTTTTGCAATAGATGACATAGACTTTTTTGGTCAAAATAAACCATAAATGACCTTCCAAGCAAATAGTGACGCCAATGATGCACCGCTAATACCAAAGCCATTAACTCCTTCTCATAGGCTAACTTGGAGAGATTTCCTACTGAAAATGCTTTACTGTAATAGGCTATTGTCCTTCTGTTTTGCATCAAGACAACACCAACCCCTTTCCCTGAAGCATCACATTCAATCTCAAAGGGTTGTGAAAAGTTTGGAAGGGCTAATACTGGAGATGTTGTCAAAGCCTTTTTTAGAGCCTCAAAGGACTCTAAGGCTATTGAACTCCAATGAAATCCCTCTTTCTTCGTCAATTCAGTGAATGCCTTAGCTATTTTGCCATAATCCATAATGAACTTACAATAATATCCTATCAATCCAAGGAATCCTCTCACTCCCTTGACATTTCGAGGAGTAGGCCATGTCAAAACACTACTAATCCTTGCAGGATCCACAGCTACCCCTTTTCTGGAAATGATATGCCCCAAATACTCCACCGTTCGTCTCCCAAAACTGCACTTCTGTTTGTTAACCACAAACTGATTTCTTTTCAAAATCTCCAAGACTCTCGATACATGCAAGAGGTGAGTATCCCAATCTGCACTATAGACTAGAATGTCCTTAAAAAAAAAAACCGAACAAATCTTCTAAGAAAAGGTCTGAAAATGTCATTCATTGCAGACTGGAAAGTAGTCGGTGCATTGGTCAATCCAAACAACATCACTAGGAACTCATATTGACCATCATGTGTTCAAAAATTGCTCCATAAATTGCACATAAGATAAGTTCCTTGTTCCCTTCCATTTTGGTCCATTTTGTTTGTTACCATTAGCCATGGTGTTTCAGGGTCTGTTTGGCAATTCCCTTCCCTCATCCCTCATGTTTACAGAGCTGTTGTTTGTTTGACCAGGACACTGGACATTGGGAGTGCCTAGCCGAGAACCATACCCCAAAGGAGGGATTCCAAACTTATGCTTTGATTCGCTGGTTCGGATTATTCCCTCTCCACTAAGCTCTCTTTCCACCTTGCATGCTATAGTAAGCAACTGAGTTCGGGCTGATGGGTCATGGGTTCGAACCTAGTTCCTAATCACTTCCAAAGCCCACCCAGAAAACAACTCATAACCATTCTTTAGGGAAGTGGGTGATTTGCGAAGCCACCCATTCAAACTCGTCGATATACCCATCCACTGACCCACGCTAGACTTTCGATTTGAGTTGCTCAATTGGGTTCCCTTCATCCTTCCCCCTTATCGGTCAAACAAGGAGCTCTTGAAGCGTTCCCATGTCATGTAAGGATCAAACTCGTGTATGGTCATAAACCAGTATAACGTGGTACCCTCCATGCATATCTGAACCATAGGCAATCAAAGCTCTGAAGGAATCTCGCGCATTATGAAATAGGATTTAGCTTGGTATGCGAATGGGTCTTCAACGTTGAAGAAAGGAAGGTCAATTCGTCTTGCTACGTTTCTATACTCCTCCCATGCATGCTCTGTAGCTGCAGAAATGGTGCGATCCTCCTATCAGCGAGGTTCTGGCCCACGTGAGCCATTTATCAGCTTTTCCCCACCAGCAAAAGAAGAAGAAGAAGGCAAAAGGTGGGTTTAGCACCGGTGAACCTTCTCCTCCTTCACCCACACTCTGCTTCTCTGGGTTTCTAGCCGTAAGAGTTTGAAATCCTTCTCTCAACTCTGACTATAGAAGGCTTTGGAACTTTGCCAATGACTCGATGCTGGTGATCATGTACTTAAATATGTCCTTAGGTCCTTCAAAGTGGAATTGTGTGACTTAACCATCCCTTCCTGGGCTGAGAGAGATGATTCTTGTCTCTTGATAGACACTTCCACTACAGAGACTCTAGCTTCCATTTGCGTTTGCATACAATCTCTACCCTTCTAGACTCTAAATGATAGCAACAATTAATAGAGAACTCTATAGAGATTTTATTATTGATAAGTTTGGAAGATGAAAACAAGTTGGAGCAAGCTCCCCCTCCATATCCCCTCCCCACTCATTCTCTCTCCATAAATACCTCATAACAAACTTGCCTACGTGGCAGTTGGCTCTCCTTCCTTTCCCGATTTGTTCCTACGAGTGTAGGTTTTAAGGGGCTTAGGTTGTGTGGGCTGGTTATCTCGAGTAAGGGATTGGGCCTCATATAAAATAGGTGAAGTGCTAACAAGGAGGCTTCAACTTATCTCTTCTATGCTGAGAAGCCTGCATACTCACTAGAGTTCCCATCTTTTCCCTCCAAAGAGGATCAACAAGGAGCTGGAAACATGTATTAAGAACTTTCACTGGACTAGAAGTGCTGATAACTTCAAAGGTGCAAAAAATAAAGTGGGAGCAGCTTTGCTAGAGAAAACAGCAAAGGGGAGCAAATGAGTCAAATAATCCTAGTTGCCAAAAGAATATGGAGATTGTTCACTAACAATGAGGCTCTATGATCCAAATGGACTAATGAATATTATCTTAAGAACACTAGTTTCTGGCAGATTGAAAAGAGAAAAGAGCATTCCTAGTACTTCATTCAAATGTTGAGGAAATGGCATCAAGTTTATCCCCTAATCAAAACACACATTGAGAATGGACAGTCCTCTGGGTTTTGGTTTGATAATTGGCCAAAGCAAAGCCCCCTAATCATTAAGGAAGATTTAACATCACTAATAACTAAAATTCCTATTCAAGCCCAGGTTAAGGAAGTTATTTAGTAAGATACTTGGGCCATTAGCCTTAGAGGCAGTGATAGATTTCGAGCATATCTCCCTAACTACTCCCCCATTCCTTCAAATGATGGCAACCACTAATTACCCAACAAAGGTAGAAAAGTCGCCAATCATTCTTGTCTTAAAGCTCTCAGACCCCAGCTGCCTTTAGTGGTTTAACATTGTTTGGAAGTGCACTTTGATGCCTAAAGCCTCTTTTGTTACTTGGTTAGTAGCAAGGCACAAATTAAAAACCAAAGATAGGTTGAATAGTTCAAATGATCAATTTGCTATGCAACCTCGGGCTAGAAACTATTACGCACCTGTTCTTTCAATGTGAATACACTAAAGTTGTTTGGGCTAGGATGCAACATATGATGGAACTTCTCTGTCCTTATTTGGAATGGTAAGATATCCTCATTTGAGCAAATATCCTCTACAAAAGATTTGACAGGAGACCAGCTAACTATTGGTCTCTACATAACTTGCTCGGTCTATTCCATTAAGAGAGAAAGGAAAAATAGGCAATTCAAGAACTGCAAAATGGATAGATATGTGCTAACTTACAGGGTCTGCTATTGGAATAGAGAAATCTTGTTGGCTCATAATTCTAAAGGAATGAGGGCTTCAATGAGGAGAAGATGGAGTTTGGAATGATTCGTAATTATTTCATATGTTGTGTTTAATATAACAAGTACATAAAGAGTCAGTGTTGTACATTAACAGGATTCTTGTCCTAATACATTCTTCCATTTGATGCTCAGTAATATGCCCTTAATGAATTTTTATTTTAAATTTAAAAAAAAGCTAACAAAGAACATAATATACTGCATACTGAATCAGTAATAGGTAATACATCAGAAAGTGACATTGCTTGCCTACCCATCCAAAACCTTCCTTCTCTTGGAGTACAGCACCTATTATACTCTCACCAACATTAGCCATCTGGGAAGCTACCACGCATATAAATGCCTCGGCTATATCTACCTGATTTACAAATAATGAAACAAAGAATGATCAAACAATTTCAGATCTTTTAAATATTGATAGGTTATATAGTCTTAGTAAGGTTAATAACAACTGATTAGAAAAACAAGAGAAACTAACTTCGATCAGTCTTGTCCACCCAGCTCAGCTAATACATAAATCTTATCCAATCTTAATCCTGACTTATTTGTAGTCCCAACTATAGGCTAAAACTATAACCCCAAACAATAAATGAAATACGATAGGCTAGATTAAGAACCCAACTTCCAGTCCTACTAACAACTGCATTTTTCTTATTATGTCCTCTTTGCTTTTTATATTTCATTTTTTTATAACAAAATAATAAATTAAATCCTTTCACCAATTCTATTTGTAGTTCAATAAACAAGTAGTTTTAATTAGTTCTCTCATCATATTCCTCTATTAGTCCTCTTATTATTGCATTTAATCAGTCTTACTATATTCCTCTATTTTAGTCCTCTTATTATTGCATTTAATCAGTCTTACGATGGAAAAGACTATTGACAAGTTAAAAATTGAGATGGTGTCCAATAAAAATAAAATAAAGAGGATTTAAGCAAGAAAATTGAACAAGGAGGATGATAACAAAACTGACTTTACTAATCATATGATGATTTGAAATATAAATATCAAGACAAGCCAGGAGAATGCTTCAAGCAAAAGGCTACCATTCGAGCAAATAAAAGAAATGGAAGCTTCACTCAAATATATGGAAGATTATAAACTACCTGACCCATGAGACAACTAATTGAAGCAAGAAGAATTGATGCCAGTAATCCTGCTAATGTTCCCTCAAGACTCACAGCCCCTTCTGTTCCCCTTGGAACCACCTTAAATGATGTCACAAGATACCTGCTTGTTTGAAACAAAATTTAGCCACTTTACATCCTCATCTAGCTAAAACAAGATGAAAGGAAAAAGAAAAGGAATCAAAGAATGGGCTTAAACAAATATTTCATTTCGATAAAATAAAGTTTCAATAAAATAGAAAGTAGCTATTGATAAAGAATTTCTCCCAAATAATCGAGTTACTTTTTCGTTTATGATAAAATTAAAAATCCAACTAAATTTTTTTTCTAAGATTAGTTCTTATAGAGAACCTCAGTTTCATTCAAAGGACAAATTAAATACTTTGACATACATCCAAGATATGTTCTCATTATCTATACAAAAGCAACAAAATGAATAAAGGAGGGCCCACATAAATTGGTAAAGCTCATACTATTAGCCACAATATCTCATTGATTTTTTATCAAACGTAATTCCCCAAAAATTGGACTCTTAACCTTCAAACTACAATATCCCAGTCTTAAATATCTCAAGCATAACTTATAGCACAGTCAAATTAAAGTTTAAAATTTGAAACTAGAGAAACGATCGAGTCAAATAAACAGTTGGTAATCTAAAGCCCATACATGGAGGAGCTATAAACATAAAATAATCCAAGTACTATACAGAGTTGAAACATGATAGAGACTTTTGATTAGCACAAGAAAATCATAACAAAGTGGCAAATTCACATTCTTCTGATCTAAATTGCATGAGTTTCCATAAAATAGTAGGTCTAAAACTTGCTTAAAAAATATATTAAAAATGCAGTCAGTCTGCTAGCTCCATCATAGTTTAAAAGAAAAATTCCATAGGTTGCATCTCAATGTCATCCCAAAACTTTGTTCAAGCTCACAAGCACACATAGAAACAAAAGAGAACAAACCGATGAAACAAAAGCTGCTTTAGACAGTGTCACACTATGTGGACCAGGGAGAAAGATCTGAAATCTAATACGTGGAAGAACATTGTGATTGGGAATGTATGACACATAAGTAATGATCTACAAAAGAAAATTAGATGTGGCTTACAACTAAATGAAAGATGAAAGAAAACAACAGACAAACAGATCCTCACCTAAAAAGAAAGATAACTTACGTAGTTTTACCATATGCTTTTCCTATCTCACTGGAGACAGTGTCACTTAATTTTGTACAGAAACTTGCAACAAAGCCAAGAAGCCAAAGTTGAGAACATGCGTTCCCTCCTACTCCATATGTAGACAAAAAAGCGCACACACAACCAGCAGCACTGGAACCAATTACGCTGCCCGGTCCCCTTCTTCCCTTCATCTTCTCAGCCACTCCTTGAGCTTCCTTTTGTGCCATCTTCACTTTTGTCGCCGCTGTGCCCTATCAGCACAAGTGAACAGAATCTGTCAACAAGGATGATATGAAAATTGCAATCACGTAAGGATTCAGAGTACTATCTGATAAACAAAAACAAGTTCCAAATTACAAAATATCAGGGCATGCGAACGCCTTTATCAATAAAAAGAAGCTGGAGAAGAAAACTACTGTCCACCTCACAACATGAAGGGAGAAAAAACCTCCATTAACCCAGATAAGAAAACAGGTCCAGCTATCCATAAACCATACGAAGTTCTATATGCATAGAAACAAGGAGATTAACATCATGAATCTAAAAAAAAGACAAAGTAATTAATGATTATGGGCATAAAAAATGGGTAATTAGACTCACTATAACAAAGTACGAGGCAACGAGAAGAAACCCAGATGGGCCAAAAGCACGCCAAGTGAGAGTACCCAACAAGAAAGCCGCGCCAATACCGGAAAGGGAGAGACCAGAGAACAAAATGGGTGAACCGACTATGAAAATCAAGAAATTGTTGAGGAGAGCGGACTGCCACGTGGGTGGTTCCCATAGGATCATACTCATGGCCTCCGATAAGGCTCGTTGCACGGAGAATGAATAGGGTCTATGTACAGACATCCTGGGATTGTAAACAGTGTTTAAGGTTCTATTGGGGTTGAAACGGAGAAATGGGGATTTGTTGGGGAGAAATGGGGATTTTTGAAAGTGGAGAGACGGCAGAGAAGTTGGAGTTGAGGGGTTTGCGTGGAGAAGAAGAGTTGACACTGCCATTTTTCGTCTCTTCCTTTTTATTATTTGTTATTTAAGTTTGACTTGAGATATTTTGGTGTTTGAGTGAAGTAGTCGGTAGAGGTAGCAGATATTTTGGTGTTTTTTCTTTTTTTTTTTCCCCTGCATGTTTTAGGAGGTTTAATTATAAAAAGGCATTTTAAGTCATCTATATCTAAATTAAATTTCGTTTAAATCGGATAGGTCTTTTTATAAAAAGTAAAGTTATAATTTCAAATTTTAAATAACTACGTATATAAAAATAATTAAAACTCACAGCCTTACTTAAGTTAAGAAAATCTTTTATCAACCCACGGGCGCCGAGGATTTTAAGCTCAGCTTGCTGTTGTTTCCTGAGAGCAAAAAGGACAGGTCTTTGGTTACGTGGCAATTCAGCTTGATATTGTTAAAAGGATAGTTGAATGGTACTTTCCTGAAACCTGTTCTAAGTAAACTGGAGTTTACGAATTGTTTCGTTTCTTTGGTAATGAGCTACGCTCACATAATTACGGTGCTTGTTTCATAGGTTCGAGAAATTCACAAGCATAGGTTCGAGAAATAAGGAATGAGAATGGAATAAAAATGGATGTTTAATGGGGAAGTATAATTGGAGGGGTATAAATTTGATTACCTATTTTGGGGTATTACTCCATTCCTCTCATAATTGGGAAGAATGGGATTCATACCCCATCTTAATTAATTAATTAAAATAAAAGTTAATTAATTAAAATAATTACAAAATATAATTAATTAAATTAAATAATTAATCAATATAAAATCTAATTAATTAATTA
>JAOTAX010000005.1:27884948-27896507 GCA_025629825.1 Erythroxylum guanchezii | reverse complement strand
AACAAAAAGAATTCAACACATAAATCAATACTATATATGACAATCAAAAACCCACCAAGAAAGAGTAATAAAGAAACCGGAGAAAACAAAAGCAAGAAAGAATCAAACTTTAGTTCTAAAGGAACTCACCAGACGGGAGAGGAAGTCATCGGGGCGTGGGTGTTTTAAAACCGATTTATCGACGAAATTTTCCGTCACTAATTTTCGTAGGTAATTTTAAATTTTATTATACCGCCTTTAATTCCCGCTTTATTTACTGACGGTAATGGTTCCGTCGGTATACTCCCCTCCATAATAATTTCAGTGTAATTACTGACGGAAACTTTTGTTGTCCCTAAAGTTTGTCGCTAATTTTGTCGGGACGATTTTCCTCCATTTTAGCGACAAAAATTAGAACCTTCGCTAAACAAAATTTTTTCATGTCGATTTTAGTGATGAAAATAGGTTTTCTGTCACTAATTTCAGTATAATTATTGACGGAAACTTTTACCATCCCTAAAGTCCGTCGTTAATTTTGCTGGAATAGTCTCCCTCCATTTTTTGCGATGGAAATTATAACCATCGCTAAACGAATTTTTTTCACATCGATTTTAGCAATGGAAATAGGGTTTCTATCGCTAATTTGCTACGCTTTATTTTAAGTGGGTAATGTTAGACCCCGAACTTTTTTAGAAGATTAGAAGTATTAAATAAGAAATTTTGGTGATTAGTCGTGAGTAAAGAACAAATGAAAAAAATTCTTGAATTAGAAATGATAGACAAGATTAAAGTAGTAAATGAGAAGTGTGGATAGATTCATCTTTGGTGCTTGCTTCTGGTAGATGAGAGGTTATGAAATGGAAAAATTAAGGTGAAAGTTAGAAGTAAAATGAAAACAAAAGCGAAGTTGAATATGTGTATGTTCTGTTATTGGTGTTCATGATTAATCATGGATTATAATTTCTTTATGAATGAATGTAAAATTCGTGCTCTGAATTCGAGGGAAATTCTGTATTGATCTAGGTTGAATTAGAGAAAGGTCTTTCTTTTAGCTTTCCATCGGTATATAGTATGGAATATTTGGACATTAGGGTCAAAAGTTAGGGTCCTTAGAAGGGAGGATGATTCGTCTGTAAAGTTGTATCGTCTGTAAAGACGCTTCGTCTATGATGACGTCATATCATCTGTGAAGACATATTGTCTGTAAGGATGATTTTTCTTTAAAGTTGTATTGTCTGTGATAATGTCACTTCGTCTGTGATGACGTCATATCGTTCGTGAAGACGTATCATCTGTAAAGATGATTTGTTTGTGATGACGTCACTTCGTCTGTGATGACGTCATATCGTCTGTGAAGACGTATCGTCTGTAAGGATTATTCGTCTGTAAAGTTGTATCATCTATAAAGACGCTTCATCTGTGATGACGTCACTTCATCTGTGATAATGTCATATCGTCTGTAAGGATGATTCGTCTGTAAGGTTGTATCGTTTGTGAAGACGCTTCGTCTGTGATGATGTCATATCGTTTGTGATGATGTGATTTCGTCTTAAGAGTTGCATCATCTTAAGTTGACTTTGCTTCGTCTTAAGTTGACCCCATTCGTCTGCTTCTTGATTCGTCTGCTTCTTGCATTCATCTGCTTCTTGCATTCGTCTGCTTCTTAATTCGTCTACTTCTTACATTCGTCTGCTTCTTACATTCATCTGCTTCTTGCATTCGTCTGCTTCTTGATTTGTCTTCTTCTTGATTCATCTGCTTCTTGCATTCGTTTGCTTCTTGCTATCGTTTGCTTTTTGCTTATGTAACCGAAACTTCTTCTTCTGTACACTGTTCGTCTGATGCTATCGTCTGGTCCATTTTTGACCCTTCAGACGATAGAAATTGTCTTCGAGGTCTTCATAAAAGTTATAGATCTCAAAGTCCTCTTTCGAACCATCCTAAGATGATCTTAATCCGATATCTGTAGGGAAAGTTATGACAATTTTTCCAATTTGTCTGCTTTTTCAATTCGTCTGCTTTTTCTATTGATTTTGTCTGATCATATCGTCTACTCCATTTTTGACCCTTCAGAAGATAGAATTTGTTTTCAGGGTCTTCAAGGAAGTTGTAGATATTGAAGTTCTCTTTTGAACCCTCTAAGAATGACCTTGATCTGATATCTCTAGAGCAGTTATACCTTTTGTCCTAAATAGGTTATGTATGATTGAGGACAAAACCTTGTTTGATTCTAAACTTTGTTCGATTCTTTCAGCCATAGCTTTGTCATCTGACCCCCAAATGAAGTGATTCTTAGACTAATAGATTCCTATTACGTTTTTCTACCTCTCCATGAAAGTTATAGCTTTTGATGCTGTTTTGAAAATGATTGATTGAATCAAGGTAAGGGTATCGGTTGGAAGAGTATAAATGGCAGGAACTTAAGTATAGTGCATTGTTTCAATATAAGAACAGTCCGAAAATGTTTGGGGCAATACTTTCAGAGTTATGAACCAAATGGATTGATTTTGGTGTCACTAGAAACTTAAGACAATGGAGAACATTTTTCTAGAAGAAGGAGTTATGTCAGAATATTCAAGGGTATTGTTGGTAAGACACTTAAGCATAAAAAGATATAAGGCATAAATGGAAGGGCAAATGGGACATTTCTCACTCATTAAAGATATAATTGGAAGAAGTAGTGTTGTCTTGCATTTTAGGAAGAGAGGAGAACGAAAATGGAAGAGAAAAAGAGAGAGTGTCCTGAAGAAGAGAGAGAAATACGAAGAGAAGAAGGGAAAGAGAGAAAGAAGAGAAACAAGCTAGGGTTAAATTTTTTTTAGTCTTCAAGAGAGATTTTAGAGCTGTTCAAGAAGCGAAAAAGGTAGAGGAAGAGAAGAGCTTCCCTTTGAGCTAAAGATCCCTCTGTTTGGTGAAGAATGGAGGTAAGATCATTTTGGATCTTTTGGATTTTTGGAAGGATTTTAGTTCATGGAGTTTAAAAAATGCTTGAGTTTAAGTATTATAGAACCCATTTTAGTGATTTTGCATTATGGGATTTTTCTATTAGATTCCTATTGAATGAGACTTGGTTTGTTTTAGGGAACTAAGAGAATCTTACCCAAGAGCAAGGGGAAAGACAACCTTGACTTGGATTTTGCAAGTCAATTATGTAGGTAATATATTTATAGTTGTTGTGTGATGGGCGAATGACCTACTTGTGTGTCTATGCTTAAATTGCGTGAATTTGAATTGTTGTGAAGAATTGAAAATGTATTATGATATGTTTTATGTTATGCATTAAAAGATGTATGACATTTCGATATAATTAATTGTGATTATGATCATTTATTCCTTGAAATATGTCACAACATTTTGTATAATGAAAAGAAAAGAAAAGAGCATAAAAAGCATGAAAGTATGAGCATTTGATAAAATGCTTTGAGCATGATTACGTGCTTTTGTTTGCGCAAGAGAGGAACCTGTTTTGTTCGTCACACGCACGTTGATAAGAGTCTTCTCCCGACTGTCCGCTTGAGGCCACGAGATCTTGAGAATTCAGACTTGTTTTGTTTACGAAGCAAACTTCGGTTTCTCTGTTCTGTTCCACGGAAACTCTCGAGCCAATTGTCTGTGCATTGCATAATTGAACTGTCAAGTATGATGCCTGTTTGAGTGTTATGTTTTGATGGATGAGCCTCCATGATATGTTCTACGTGATGACACTCAAATTATGAAAATTTGAGCTTGAAGTTGTGGATGATAGAATTGCTAGATTAAATGGTATATATATATATATATATATATATATATATATAGAGAGAGAGAGAGAGAGAGAGAGAGAGAGAGAGAGAGAGAGAGAGAGAGAGAGGGGGAGAGACTTTTGTAATTAAGTTAGTTCAGAAACTTTTGGTATTTAGAATCATATCAGGCATAAGCATTCAATTGTATCATTGTGTATTTTTTGTATTTTGTAGTAAGCCAAAGGGGTGGTTTTTGAAATGTAAAGATATTATGAAAACAAGTATTTTGTTCTGCAATGGGCCCAAGTGATTACTGAAACTCTGATGTGTTCAATAATATTTGCATCTTTTGTGACGGAAATTGTTTTAAATAAATCGGGCCGATTAGATTATCAATTTTCCGCTTATGTGTTTATTGTTTAAGAAATTTGCAAAGAGATTTAACCGTTTATGGTTTCGAATGCTGGGCTCCAGAATCAGGGCCCAGCAGGTAATTTTCTGTCATTAATTCCTACTTTTCTTGTAGTGATTAAAGTGA
The DNA here is from genome assembly GCA_025629825.1 of Erythroxylum guanchezii. Lineage (NCBI taxonomy): Eukaryota > Viridiplantae > Streptophyta > Magnoliopsida > Malpighiales > Erythroxylaceae > Erythroxylum > Erythroxylum guanchezii. Next base: position 27,892,268 of record JAOTAX010000005.1, on the reverse strand, counting down.
CAAACCCCTAATTTCAAGGATTTAGTAATTCTCTAGTCAATATTTTATAATTATTTTTTATTCTAAACCTAGTGTTGGCTAATGGGAGGTAACAACCCTTTGGGAGATCAATTTCATAATCATTTTAAAGAGAAGAAGATTGGAGATCATTTTGATGGATCAACGATGATTGAAATAAGAATATTTCATCTATAATTCTTTCTACCTTAATGTCTTTTTTTTCTCTTTTATTTGTTATTGAGAAAATTATACATGGATTAGCATTTTTAATTCTTAGATACAAAAAATCCTAGCAATATTCTTCGTTAAGGATTGATTCAATGTTATTTATTAAGCGAGATTTATTCATGTGAAACCTTTTTTATATTTTCAATATGAATTTAGTTATGCTTGTGATTAGATTTCATATTAATTTATATGCGAACATTTCAAAAGAACTTGCATATAAGTAGGCCATGAATTATATATTAGAAGTTGTATAGGGCATTAGAGATAGGCTTATATAAATTCTTTGGTGTTAAACTCAAAGCTTTCATAGAAAATTTTCCAAAACATAATGCGCCATTAGGGATTTTAAATGAATCGAAGTGCTAATTAATTAACTTGCAAATAAATGGTTGTGACTCAAGACAGAGTAATTTCATAGTGTAGGAAGTTTCTTTCGTCCAAATAATAAATATCTTCTGAATTTATTGAATCATAACTATAAAGACAATACTAGAGGAAGTATTTATCTGGGCACTATTAATATCCAAATTCTTTTTCTAATTACTTTCTTTGCTTTGATCTTTTTGGCTAATACTTTTTTTAGGCTATATTTTGGTTTGTTTTATCAATTGTCCATCAATCAATCATTCTATTTTTATTAATTTCAATTTTTTAGAAAATCATTCTATTTAGTTAGTAGTAGGAGGGTATTCTAAATTGTTAAAGCTTGTTAGTAGGATCGATACCTTATTTATCACTATATTACTTGTTAATAATAGGTGCACTTACTTTAGATTGTTAAAAAAAATTGTAAATAAGGAAAACTTTAGTAGTAGAAAAGGTAACATATTAAGTTAAGCCCCCTATTAAGGTTCTAATTTAATTTGTATGCAAATAGGAGGAGTACCTCTCTTGTAAAACTTGCCCTCATCTTTTGCAAATATATTACATTCTTTAATTTCAAAAAAACTTTAGTTATTTAATTATACATCTTTAAAATTAAGTAGTATAATTTACAAGTTCAGGATTTGTCTGATGAAAACAGAAAGTTTAGATGATACCGCTACAAGTTTGAGGAATAAATTGAGTCTTTTCCCTAATGAATATGATTAAATACAGAGAAACCCTCCTACAACATGAAATGTATTGGAAACGGAGATCTAAACAGCACTGGCTAGCGGAAGGCGATGCTAATTCAAAGTTTTTTCATCTCATGGCCTCTCACAAGCATAGGAAGAATATCATTTCTAAGCTCAAAAACAATAATGGGGAATGGATTGACTGGGATTTAGGACTCCCGATCATGCTGCTGGATTACTTCCACAAACTTTTCACTTCTACATGTGGAGATATAAGCCCGATTTTAACTTATGTGGATTATAAGGTCACTCAACAGCAAAACGATTTCTTAATGGCTCCATATATTGAAGGGGAGGTGCGATAAGCGTTGTTCTCCATGCATCCCAACAAGTCGTCGGGGCCAGATGGATTCAATCCAGGATTTTTTCAGAAGTATTGGGTTATAGTGGGGAATGATGTTAGCCAAGAATGCCTCAAAACTTTGAATGGAGATGATCCCATGTCGGGATTAAACAGAACCAACATCATATTGATCCCAAAGAAACACTCACCCGAAGTGATAGCTGATTTACGACCTATCTCCCTGAGCAACGTCACTGACCGTATTGTTCGCAAAGTACTCGCCAATCGATTAAAGCAGGTCTTACCTCAGATTATTTCCGACACGCAAAGTGCGTTTATGCCTAATCGATTAATTACCGATAATGTTAATGTGGCATATGAGTTGTTTCATTGGATCAAGAGGAAAACTCAAGGAAAGATGGGTTTTCTTGCACTCAAAACTAACATGAGTAAGGCTTATGATAGAATAGAATGGGAGTATTTGCAACAGATTATGTTGAAGCTGGATTTCATGAAGCATGGGTTTCAAAAATTATGAAAATAGTTACATCGGTCTCCTACTATTTTGTTCTGGGTAACGAAGAGTACGGACCTGTGACCCCTAATCGTGGCTTGCGACAAGGAGACCTACTGTCTCCTTATTTGTTCATCATGTGTGCGGAAGGTTTATCGGCGAGTATACACAAATCACAGGCTCAAGGTCACATCTATGGGACGGTAATCACATGAGGGGCTACTCCAGTGTCTCATCTGTTTTTTGCAGATGATGCTATATTCTTTACTAGAGCTACAGTGGAGGAGGCGACACATCTAAAAACTATCCTGCAACAGTATGAGAATGCGTCGGGCCAACAAATTATTCTTCTCAAATCAGGTATATCTTTTACTCCTAATGCTCTACCTACAGTGAGGACTTTGATATGCCAAAAATTGGGGGTTGAGGAGATTGCAGGACACACTAATTATTTAGGAATGCCGTCTGTCATTGGAAGGGGTAAGCACCATGTCTTTCATTATGTGATAGAGAAGCTTACTAAGAGGTTACAAGGATGGAAAGCTAAGGTGCTATCCAAAGCTAAAAAGGATATACTACTGAGGAATGTGGCACAGGTTATGCCGAATTATCTTATGTCACTTTTTCTTTTACCACTGGATACATGTAAAGAGTTCGAGAAATTGATGAATGGGTTCTTCTGGCAGAATGGTGGAAGAGAAAACAAAGGTTTACGTTGGTTACGATGGAAGAAACTTGCCATACCAAAAATTTATGGAGGTTTGGGATATAGAGATTTGAGGCAATTTAATCTTGCTCTTTTGGCAAAACAAGGATGGTGGATTCTTAAACACCCGGATTCGATCGCGGCACAAATTCTCAAAGCCAGGTATTTCCCTAACACGGATTTCTTTTCAGCAGAGTTGGGGCATAACCCAAGCCAAATATGGAGAAGTATACATCAGGCCAAATCACTTCTGCTTCAGGGCTGTCGAAGAAGGGTTAGGGATGGACAAGATATACATATTTGGCGAGATCCATGGCTAATGGATGAGGGGGATCCATTTACACAATCAGATTACAAGGAGCAAGTGGAATATGTGGCTGAGCTGATTAGGGACCATCGATGGAATGAGGACATAATCAGACACGTTTTCAATCCAAGAGAGGCAGAGCTAATTTTATAGATTCCGCTTAGTTTTTTCAAGGCGCAAGGATGATTGGATGTGGACTCTTAACCATCAGGGTGAGTATAGAGTTAAAGAAGGATATCAGCTGGGGATGGAAGGCGTTATTCTAGAGTTCAGCGAAACAAGTTTCCCTTGGGAGACGATTTGGCAGCTTCACATTCCAAGTAAAATCAAATTATTTATCTGGCGCCTGGTAAGAAAGACACTTCCATGTAGAGCTAGTTTAAAACAACAACACATGGACATAACTGACATTTGTCCTATATGCACTAGAGGCACAGAGAGTGAACACCATATTTTTTTGCATTGTGAGTTTGCTATGTCTGTTTGGAGTCTCTTCTATGTGAATTGGAACTTGCCTACTGATGCAATGGTACAACATTGGCTTGCTTCGATTATGACGATTTGTACGAAGACATAGAAGGAGGAGGTTTGCATGATTTTATGGAGCTTATGGACTCACCGTAATGAAGTTATATGGCACCAGAAAATTCAGGAACCATCCTATGTTTTTCGGAGAGCCACCACAAAATTATTAGAATGGACAACTGCTCAACACAGGAAACACAATATAGCCGTCAAGATTCCACACCATCCATCCAAATGGGAGGCTCCACAACCGAATCATTTTAAGTGTAATGTAGATGTGACACTTTTATCTTCTGGCTTTTATGGATTAGGAATGGTGATCTGGGACTGCAAGGGACTCAACTGTGGGGGAAAGCTACTGATTTTACCAGGCTGGGGGGATCCTCAAATAGGTGAAGCACTATGTTTTCGCGAAGCACTAAGCTGGATAAAAAAACCTCCCTTTTGCCCCTATTTTTGTGGAAACGGATTGTCAAATAATTACACATTTCTTCACATCCACTCAATATTTTCCTTCTTACTTTTCGATGATTCTTGGGGATTGTAAAGCTCTTATTAATAAGCATCGGTTTATTTCCACTGCTTTTGTTAAGAAACCAGCGAATCAGGTCGCTTATAAGATAGCTAGAGCGGCTAATTCTATGTCTGGTTTTGAATGGGGGATATACCCGCCCAATTTTCTGTATGACGTTTTAGCTTTCGATATAAATAATATACGCTGAACACATATGACAACATTTTCAACCAAAAAAAAATGTCTTAGTAGCTGTTTGGACCAAGCCAGTTTTCGAAAGGAGAAAAGGGTTCTGCCTCCTAGACCTTGTCTGTTGTCCCGAGCCCAAACATTTTATCAAATTTCTGCTCGCTTTCGCTCTTTTTATCTTTTTATCTACACAGCATCACCACCCAACTTCAAAGGGAGACTGCTGACTTCTGCTCGGAACTTAAGAGTGGAGGAGACAGAAAATGGCGATTCTTTGGGCCTCGTCATCTGTTATGCTTTCTGCAACTTCAACGTCTTCTTCATCTTCTTCTATTACTGCTTCATCACCCAAATACTATTGTGGCTGTCCCGGTAAAAGTGGTGTTCGTGGAAGGGGTAGCCCATTTCTTGGTGGGTTCTCTCTGTCATTGTCAAAGACAAAGGCGGAGCCTTCTCTTTTCTCTGAGTTTCCAATGGTTGTTAGCTTCAAGCGCAATTTTGAGGTTCGGTCTCAGAAGGAGGGCAAGGACCTTTCTGTTGTTCCACTTGATCAACGCTGGATGTTCGAGGATTCTGAACTTAATGGACCTGTAATCCACCAATCCCTCTTCCTATGTATCTAATTCTGCTTTTATTTCTATGGCTGTTTGTCTTTCTGGGATTTGTCTGTGTTGTTCTTTTCGTTTAACATGTCCCTCCAGCCCAAGTGGGAAACATGGGCATCTTGTTTGTGTTTTTTCGTTTAACATTGAAGACTAAAGACAAAAACTTTTGTATTCAATGTTGGATCAATGTACTCTTAGGTTGATATTTCAGTGCTTAAGAATTGTATCCTGGAAAATTGGCTTATTTGTATGCGAATATTTGCAACAATCTGTCCCGCCAATTCTTGTTACTTGCTTCATCGCAGTTTTGTTTCCCACTTGTAGGATATTTGGAATAAGACATGGTACCCTAAAGCAGCAGACCACGTAAGCACAGAAAAACCATGGTATATTGTTGATGCAAGTGATAAAATTCTTGGAAGACTGGCATCAACCATTTCCATTTATATCCGTGGAAAAAACTTGCCAACCTACACGCCTAGTGTTGACATGGGAGCATATGTTGTTGTAGTAAGTGTTTGATATGTTTCCTTGCTGCCATGCTAAATGAATAAAGATTATGTTTTGAACACTGCAATCATAACGTTATACAGAATTCTAGTTCTTAGCTTGTCATCTTTAGAATAAATTGAAGATTTTTCATTTGCATGTCAGTTACTTTTCTGTGCCATATACATCTCCCTTGGTAAAAAATTTTGCAATGAAGCATTATTGTTATTAAAGGCTTACTTGCTTTCACGCCTGTGAGGGATGGCCTACCTATAGTTATTGATTGCCAATTTACCTCATTCTTGGTTTAAGTAATTCCCAATAGGATCCCAATTTTTAACCATTCTGAAGCGGATATAGAGGAATTGCTGTAGTTTCTTGGAGTTTGCCAAGGTCTTTAATTTGTTTCCTAACTTGTTCTTATTCACCTAACCTCACTAGGTGAATGCTGAAAAAGTTGCTGTATCTGGGAAGAAAAGGTCTCAAAAACTATACCGACGGCATTCAGGAAGACCTGGCGGTATGAAAGTGGAGACTTTTGATCAGCTACAAAAGCGAATTCCAGAGAGAATTATTGAACATGCTGTTCGTGGAATGCTTCCTAAGGGGAGGGTGAGTTATTGTGTTAGCATCAATAATGGCAACAAATCTTTACTTTCATTACATATCTCACCTTCTTGTTCTGGCAGCGTGGTCTTGATAAGCAAATTGGAAAGGTTGACTATTTGAGTTTCTGCTGCATTCCTAATGCAGTGCCTAGTTGAATGAAAGAAACTGCTCAATTACTGAAAATAGGAATGAAGCTTACTGTTAATAATAGATATGATGGTCATGATCTGATTCACATTTAATAGGTTGCGGAAGATTGAGGATGGAGTTGTTAACAAGGCCAGAACAACTTGATTTTGATCTAACATTTATCTACTTGATGTAGTCACGTAGGGTAAGAGTATTGCAGGATATTGCTTGTAAAGAGTTTGAACATCTCTGTGGTCTTTGTTAACATAGAACTGGAAAGAATAATGTTGTTTTGGACTAGTTACACGGCTAAAGTTTTTGTTAAATCTGAAATTGAACGTTGATGAAATGATTGACCTTAACTTGCTAATGTCGAATGAACAAGTATGGGCTTCAACTGCATCATGAACATCCTCTCCTTTTGCTCTGTACCTGATAAAATTTATTTTTCTGCAAGTATAGAAGTGACAGAGGGAACTAGGAAAGATTGAGGGGGGAGTGATCATCTGACGGTTTCTTCTTTGGTTATTTGGTTAAGTACTTAAGCATTTGCCTCTAGTTGCTTAATTTCCACAGTCAGAGTGGATCACATTGTTTATTATGCCCCATCCCAGAAAGTTTTATGTCAACCTTTTGTTGCTGATGCAGTAGAAAATCAGGTGCTTGAATTAGTGGACTTTTATTTGCTATTTTTAGTTTGATGGCAATGCAGTGCCAAAGGCACCCATTTACTTTTGTTCTTTCAATTTGTTTGAGTTTCCTATATCTTGCGTCATAGGGTAAATGAGTATGACATTTAATAATATGTTGTGAAAATTCTGTGGTTATATTATTATGTGTGTTCTTGGAGATCCTGTAAAATGATTCTACAGGTTGCCAAGCTGCATAGATGCTTCTATCTGTAAAATTCTGAACGCTTAGCTGACATTTGCTTGATATTTGTTTGTTGCAGCTCGGCAGGGCATTATTCAACCACCTTAAAGTTTACAAGGGCCCGGATCATCCGCATGAGGCCCAGAAGCCCGTTGAGCTTCCGATAAGGGATAAAAGGATACAAAAGGAAAGATAGATTTGCTCCAAAACTTGAAGCTTTGGATCTCTCTT
>JAOTAX010000005.1:27834560-27869824 GCA_025629825.1 Erythroxylum guanchezii | reverse complement strand
CTGTTCGGTCCTCTACGACTTTCGATTCTGTTTCCTTCGTTTTAAGGAATCCTGTATAAGTATGAGGTTTCCGGTTTCCGTAGTTGGGTCTCGGTAACGGGACCCAACACTAACCCTTTTGAATACCAGTCAAGAAGATGTTACGAAAATTGAACATTTTCACATAGAAGATATAAAACATATATAAGGCATTCTAGAAACATAAAAGCATTGTGTAGTTGATTTACAAAAGAATTCATTCTAAATCTATTGGATTTATACTGATCTTTGTCTTTTTTTTCCCTAAAGAAGATGGAAATCAATTTTGAAATTTTACCATACTATGTATACACAATTAACACAATACTAGGATATTATATTGAATCAATAAAGATCAAAATCATAAAATAACTACGGAATAAACCCTAATTTGGAAATTATAACACCATGAATGTAACAGACATTTGGAAATTCAGTATATACATCAAGTATTACAAAAATAACAAAGAAGAAAAAGAAGAAAAACTCTATTTCAAACTTGATCTAGAAAAATGGAAATTTGGACATCTTCCTCGATCTTCCTTGTTTGATCTACTTTTGCAAGATGGTGGCTACGATTTTGAGGTTTCTTAAGGTTCTTAAATAGTCTCTGAGGGTCTTGGGGGTGTAACTAAAGTTTTCACCCTTTGATCGGTTCCAAAAATACCCATGAACCATAAAACAGATGGAAAATGTGGCGCCTGGGAAGCCTCTATTACGATCATGACTCTGTGAAATTGCTCTCTATCAAGATCGTGACAATGGAGTCAAGATCATGACTCTGGGTATTCTCTTCTATCATAACCTATATATGGGAGTCACAATATTGATCTTGCCCATATAGCTCCATGCATATCCAAATCTTTTGTTCTTCACCTGTTTAATTTTCAACACTAACAAACACCTCAATAAATATATAATTAAGATTGAAAAAAATACTCTAAACCGCACGAGCACTTAAAATGTAAATAAATATTCACATTAACATAATTCTAAGCCTATACATACAGCAATCATATAATAAACACCTATAAACACACTAAAACACCTATCAAAATATAGTATAAAGTACACCTATCACTAGGTAAATATTTCTAATCTAGATTTCATTCTTAATTACCTACAATTCCCAGCTTAAAATACAATAAAAATGATCGAGAGTCAAAAAGTTTTACCGAGGTCAACCCTAACATCACCTGGTCTATTCAAAAGTTATAAGTAAAAGAAAACTTAAAAAACTTTTAAAAACATCTAAATTTTTATAATTATTGTTAAATTAAGCATAAGAATGTAAGTTTGTTATTGGAAAAGCTTTTTCCCTTACCCTACTTAATTAATTAAATAAATATAATGAAATAATGCTTCTAGTAAAAGTTGAGAACTTGAATTACTTCTACAAATTTACTATCATCCAATCTTTCGGTGTCAAACTAATTATGAATGCATTTCCATTAATAACACTTTAAAGGTTAATCTGAAAATTTTGTTAGATGTGTAAATCAATGTTTTAAAAACTAAATCGAAAATTAAACCAGTAAGATAAAATAATTGAGGGATTAAAAGCTCAATCAATATTAGAACATCATAAAACTAGTATATAATAAAGATTGAAATAACTAAAAATATGATTAAAGAAGGAGATTATCTTTGCCTATTAAAGATATTGAAGTTTAATTAAAGAAAGAGGCTGTCAAATAAAAACTAATTAGTTTATTATGATTTATAAAAATTGGTTAATTTAAGAAAATTATCCAATTAAATAATAAATATATCAGTTTTAATAAAAGAATTATTTAAGTAAACTAAATCGATAAGTTGAACGGTTTAAGATTTTTATATTTGAAACAGTCAAATTGGTTCAATTTTTTAATCGTTGGTGTAAATAACTTAAAAAATCAAAATATTAGATGCTACACAACTACATTAGAAATTCAAATTATGGCAAATAAGTTTTTCCCTAAATGGTGAACAAAATACAAGAAATAAAAGAGGAAAGTATTTATATGAGTGTTTTAAGGGACACTTTTATGAAGCTATGAAATTTTGGTATTTCTGGTTCACATGTCATTTTTTAATAATAGAAATCTTATTAGGTGATTTATTAAAAATAAATACTCAATTTATTATTATTTTTACATTAAGAAGATGAAGATTTACATTTTGGGAAAAAATCAACATAAGATTGCCCCTTTTTACTGCTTACGATAAACTGGCAAAACTAAGGAAAAATAAAAAAAATAACATTAAAATATATTTTTATTGACAAGTAGAATTGACTCCTAAGATTTATAATTGCCTAAAAGGGTCCAATATACATACATTGTCTAACCCTTTTGACAGTCAAGAAGATCTTACGAAAATTGAACATTTTCACATAGAAGATATAAAACATATATAAGGCATTCTAGAAACATAAAAGTATTTTGTAGTTGATTTACAAAAGAATTCATTCTAAATCTACTGGATTTATATTGATCTTTGTCTTTTTTTTTCCTTAAAGAAGATGGAAATCAATTTTGAAATTTTATTGTACCATGTTAAATTAATAAGTTTGTTAAATAAGTCTTATTATCATTTAATTGTAGCATACCAAAATTGTTGTGAAATCAAAGTAGGATTTGATCTCACATATAACGAAAATACAAAATATTTTCATTTAATTTTTAGAAAGTCTAGATCACATTTAAATTTTATAACATGATTAATGTATAAATATAATTAGCATAAATATAAATTATACATTGTTATGTATCTTAATTATTTTCTTGTTGTTTCTTTTGAATCCTTTGTGAAATTGATTCATTACAGCCATTATTGTTGCACTTATGTCTAGTCCTTAATGATATTCATACAAACATGTTGAAAGAATTGTAGAAGTAGTATAGAGAAAGTAGGCTATAAGTGATATCTTATTTAGAGTCTGAGCCTATTTATAATATATATTAGAACTTTAGTAAGTTAATTAAAATAAAAATAAAAATAAAAATACAATTATAATTAATTCTAATAAATACCAATTGGGCCTAAATAAGACTTAATATCTCATATTGTCCCTTATTTATTAAATATCTCATATTTAATCTTAAAGTTTCTAAAACTTTATAATCAAGTCCATCTTGATTAAAATATATTCTTTTCTCTCTTCAATCATTATTTATATGTGATCTATTAGGTTCTAATATAGTTTAGCAATGGATGTAAATTATAACCATAAATCATATTTAAGATTAAATAAATCAAACTTGATTTATCTTTAATTCTCTAATTAAATAATTTATATTCACATATGAAGATTGATGTCTAGTAGTGCTTCATAATCATCCAAATATTAGGAATGTCAAAGTGGTTTTAACTAACCTTTCTTTGCATAATTTCTTTTCAATAATTCAATCCTTTTATCCTAAGATGTTTCGATTAGACATAAATTATTAAATTATGTCTATTTTATTTTCATCCAATCATATTAGTTCTCAATTATTAGAAATTGATTCTTTTAATGACATTTGTAAAATATTTTACAAAGTGTTATCTTATCTTGCCAAAAATTTCTCAAATCAATATTAATTGAGAATAACAAAATATTCTCCTTAATCACTTTAAAGTGATGGATCATGTATTAATTACTCAACTAACTCTACATAATTTGAACTGTATCGAATAATTATCGATTGAGTTAACCTTGATAAGGATATATCATAAGTAGCATCAAAATATAACAATCCTTATATGAGATACTTTGGAGATCCTAAGTCAATGGATCACTTATGTATTCATTAGAATGAGAATTGTCATAAACATATAAGTAATGTTTCAAATGGAATTCTCATATGAGGTCAATTGAATGAACTTATTCTCTGAATACAATCTACATGTTTGTTTAAGTATCTCCATACTTTAGTCCATGAGAATAACTACTTCTTTAGTAAGGAAGAAACATAAATTGTACTAGTCTTTTTATGATCTATTAATGTCTAATCTCAATAGAACAATAACTAAGAATAGTTTAATAATGATACATAAAAGTAATATGAATCTCATAATTGCAATCTCATTATAATTTTATTTGCAATATTCATTTATCCTATAGACTCTATAATGCATATATAAATATAAAGGCTAAAGAATATTTTTAAATAATTGTCATTAAAACTATAACCAATTGAATGACTATATGACTTAAACCATACCACTTACACTATGTCAATCATTCAAGTATCTTTTATCATATCTCTATGTGACAATCATACTACTATCGAGACATTAGTTTAGTGAGAGAATTCTACAAAATTCTCTATAGTAAAGTACTTGCTTAAATCTTACGACTTTCTTCTCAATTATCATTATAATTAAGAGAAACTACCTAAATACATACATTGAACTTTTACATACCGAATAGCTTTAATGTTTTACAGTACATTACGGTTTTAGCAAGGCAAGGAACTATATTAAGTTCATTAAAGGACTTATTGATCTAAATAATAATTTTAACTAAATAAAAAATGTATTATGGCTGGATTAGCAATTAATGCTATAATAGAATCTTCCAATCTCAAAATAATATTGTTCTAAGTAAAATATATGTTAATTAACAATTACTTCTAAAGTTAATATCCATATAACTTTGAACTCAAATGTCACCTCATATATGAAATAATGGCTAAAGGTGTAATTTGCACTTTTTTTTAACAAAAGATCTAAGTAAGCCCCTATCGTTATCTTTAGTAACAATTTACACCCCTATGTTACTAAAATAATACGTATTGCATCCTAAATAGGGAGAAAATGGTGATAGAGATAATAGTAAGAGCTTATTTAGATATTTTGTAAAATCTTAAGGTGAAAATCACACTTGTCAAGTTTACATTACCTACTTGTGATATCATGTAAGTTAAATTGATGATACAGGAACTACCAATAACTTAACTTTTTGAGGATTTAGGGTATTATCAATGCCATTTTGAAAACATTATAGTATAACATGATACTGTAGATAAGGGTAGGGACAAATTTAGACTTTTTAGAAAATATTAAAGGATAATTCATACTTTTTTCCTATAATAATAGAAATCTTTAATTCTTCATAAGTATTAGATATCTCATATACTAAACAACTTTGGTACATTATCTAGGTATTTGGATTATAATAGGTATACAACTTTAACTATAGATCTAATTCAAAAAATCAAATAAGAGTTGTTCTTAGATTATCATATCTTCAACAATTGAAAACATAAATATTTGTTTTCTATAAGTAATATGTCTTTACACACTTTAGCTGAAGATTATAATAATCCTGATGACCTTATTGTAGAAATGATAAATCCATAATTATTTTTAAAAATATAATAATTTGGTTAATTATGAAATGGATCTTTTACTATATTTAAACTATTTAAACAATGGTTAAAAAATTCAATTGATTTAGCCAGTTCATCCATAAAAATCTTGAATTGTACAACTTTTCGGTTTGATTTACTTTAATAACTCTTGTTGTTAAAAATCGATTAATTTACTAATTAATCTGTCAGTTTTAATTAATTAATAAGTTCTTATAAATTAAAATAAATTAATTAATTTTCACTTAACGCTCTTTTTTAATTAAACTTAAAATTGTTCGATGGGTGAGGACAATCTCTTTTAATCATATTTCAAATTCTTTAATTTTATTAAATCTCTAGTAAATTGTAAAACGATCTAATACTAGTTTAATTTTTTAAACCTTAAACCTCTTGTCTTACTAATTTAACTTCTGGTCTCATTTTTAAAACATTGTCTTTAACTATATATCAAATGTATTAACAACAGTACTATTTGAATGTATAGTCAATAAGATTTGAACTTTTTAAAATTTATTTTACTTTCACTACTTATTTTAAGAATCATTCTCTTATGAATATTCGTAGAAACACACACTTTGTTCAATGAGATATATAAAATTATATCCAACTTTTTGAATATCTCCTAATTTTATATTAGCCTATTTTATAACATTATGCTTGTATTTGAGATACTTAACATTCAAAATGAGATATATCTTGTCCCAGGTCTTGTTTCCATTTCGTCAAGTAAAATGAGCAAATATGAAGAAGAATTCAATTAATTTGGAGCAACTTTGGAAGAAGCGAGGAAAGACCTCAAAACACGGTGCCGTGCCGTGTTAGAGCTATTATTCTAAGTGGATCATTCTATTTCTCCTTTGCCACCATATATATACAGCCTCTTGTTTGTGCCTTCAACAATACGGACCATAGATGATCCAATATTGGTCTCGCGTTGGTCCGATACTGATGGTACTATTTTTCAAGAAAAGTTACAAAATGTGATAAAAGATAATACCACAAATAGACGGACTTGTGTTAGGATCATTTTAGACATTAAAAATTAGGATTTGAATTGTTAAAAGAATAGACAATGAGAAAACGAGGAGCTTTTTGGCTCCAGGAGAGACTAGAAGCCCTTTTACAACTATTGATCAAGTAAATGATAAACATGCACAAGGTTTGCTACCTATGAATTTCTATTCATTTTTTAGCAAAAAGTTAACGAGAGAATTTTAAAATTTTAAAGATTTTCTTAAGGTTTTTCTAACCATAATTTTAGTTTATGTCTTTTATCCAATAATTCAATATTCATAAATTGCTCCAAAAAAAATAAAAATGGAAAATAGAGAAATTGCAGGGTATGTAACATAATGATAAGAAAAGAAAGCTACTTCCTGCTAATTGTATTGTTATCTAAAGAATAAGGTTATAAAGAATAAGATTCCAAGTATCAGGAACACCAGCAAGACACCAGTGACTGCAGTCCATCCCAATCAAGCCACCTAGCCCATAAATTGAAGGATGCCCATCTTTTCGCAATAGTGATAGTAATGTTATATCCAGCAATTGCACTGGTTTGTTGATGTCAGCTAGCACTCCTTTTAGAACTCCTACAGCAGGTGGTAGACCTGCTGGATATGTGGAGCCAACCACCGGCCCCTTCTGGCCATTGCAGCTCTTTGCATTTGGTTCATTCCATAGCGTTCCACTGGTAATCCATTTGAAAATGGTGATGGAAAGGATTGTGGATACAATTGGATTTTGAAACCAATCAAAAAACAATATATTAGTTTCTTAAAAGAACTTACTTGTAATGAGATGGAGAGATTCCTTGGAAGAAAACCAGTGTTTTCTCAGGATCAATGTTGGAATCCACCCATTTACCCCAAGTTTTGAGTGCTCTCTCAAATGCTTGCGTCCGATCCATGTCTTTTCTAATCTCATTTCCTACTTGAATGTAATCCCACCTGTAAAATCAATAGAAATTGCCAAGTATTTACATAAAGAAAAGGTCCATTGTAATGCATAGCTACAGTGTTGAGCAGTACGGTTGAGAGGGCCCTCTACGATTCCACCAATGCCAAGTATTGAAAATGAGCATGTCAACGCCCTTCCATAGCTTGCCACCTTCAATTGAATCAAGTTTGAGTACCCTACCAATTTTTTGACGCACCAGATCTACTAGATACACATTTCGATCAAGCATTACTTTAACTTCGTAGTCCTGCGTGGTAAACCAAGAAAATAATAAAATCTATCGGTTCTCTGCTATTAACCGTAAGAGCGTGCAACATTTCATCCAAAAAAAAGAACTGAAAGAAACAAAGGAGTCGAATCTCAAGGGGGAGAAGAGTAGCAACCCGTTTGCACTTAACTGGTATCCTTTTGAAAAATATACATGCAAATTTCTAGGACACACCCAAGCCGTAAATCATCAACTTACTTGTTAGAATGTCAGAGCTAAAGGGACTACATGAAGACAACTTCTATGTTGTCACTTCAGACCCCAAACACACCACATGATTTACTGCTGTTCCTGACGTCAGATTAGAATTAAACGTGAATCTAGAAAATTATAATTTCATCGTGTCATTTCATTCTATGCTGTTAATTGACATGTAAACCAAGGTTTGCTCTCAACTACTAGAGCGGCTAACTCAACCTGCAAACTGGCAGCAAATATGCATATATACAACATGAAAGCATTGGAATGTACTTGATTGGTACCCTAATACACGGTTTCTTTACTGTCTGCTAAAAATATGTGCTCGCGACGCTCCTGGAGTTGGAATTTTGAGGCCATATCTCATATTTCTCTAGAACTAAAACGTCAAAATCTCAAATTTTGATTTTGTCCATGCAGGATTAAATGTAATCAGTTTATAAAAAAGCTGAAATCTTTCTTTTTTCTGTTTTCTTTAATATATGTAATCCTGACATACGAATCTCTAAAGTCAAACTATAAATAATTGCAGTAGCTTTGCATAATTAAATTTTTTAATGAAAATTGTACATACATAAATTGAGTATATATGGAAACTGAACTCATATAAATATATAGAAGAATGGAATGCGACGCATACCATGAATGTGAAAGTGGAGACATCTGCTTCTCTGGCGATAGTGAAACTTGTGTCGGGAACTGAAGAGTGAAGTAGGCATGTCAATGACTGCCACTGATTTCTGCTTAAAGAATCACCAACGAACATAATGCTCTTCCCCCTAAATCTTTTCAAGAAATCTAGGCCGTCGAACCTGATTGCAAAAGATATAATTGACACAACTTATATTCGTTTTTTCTTTTTTGGTTGAAGCATAAGCAATCAAGCGTGAGGTATAAATAGTGGACCAATATCATTATTATGATAGTAGTGAATTATATTGTCAATTTGAAATCATACAGATACAGGCACAACTTCTGCAGTTATAACTTATATACACCATAATCACAACTACTTAGAACATTAATGGCTCAATATTGGGGTCACGCACTACAATCTAATCCTTTATTTATGGGTAGTTTTAACAGCTGTAGATCATTTTGATTCCAAAAGAAAAGAAAAGAAGGCATTGATTGTGTTTATTATTAATTAAAGTAATAATGTTGACAACTTTAGTGTGTAAATATTGACTTTTAAGAGCCTACAAAATTCACAAGCAGGTGGTCGGAGTTATTTACAATTCCTTGCAAAATTTTGAAACCTGCTACTCATTAGGGCATGTGCGGAGTCCCGACAGGTTCCAAGAGATTCCTTGTCCTTTTGCCAGAGCACACAAAACCCTAAGCATTTAATGGTATCCCATCCGCACTTCGTCGCGCGTGCAAGTTCAAAATCCAATCAGCATCAATAAAAAGCCAAATAATTTCTCTATTGTCAACACGCCACTTTGTGGTCCAATCATCAACAAGATGGTGAAATTTCAATCGACTCCACATTCCAATACGTTCACCTACCTATACAGATCGTAGACTCTTCGAGATAATAACAGAACATCAAATAGTTTAATCTTTTATAACAGCATTAAGTGTATAATAAAATGCACTTTGGATCTAAGCTAACGATGTTTCGTATGAGTGCGTATTTACGGGACCTAAGTCCTATGAGTGTACAAGATTGCATTAAGAAAAGTCTGTGAGAGGCTAAGAGCTAGGAAGTGGTAGGTTTGATTGTTAACTTTTGGTTCTACGTGGGCAGCTACCATATCTTAATCTCATCATTTAAAGATACTAATTTCATTCAATTACTGGTCCATACCATAACATTGCCAAGTCCCACAAATTAACCATGTCTAATCTTAGAGTTGGACCCACCTTATGAAAGCTACCATAAATGTAAGCTATTCATCAACATGCAGCCTAATAAAGACAGAATTACTGCAATAATTAAAAACACATCCAGGGAGCTGCATTCTGCAACTCTATCATCAACGGAGAAGAGGATGATACATGGGACATATATACCTTTGCAAGTCACAACCTAGAGGCTTCCATCTGTACTTGGTGTAAGCAGAATCAGGTCGGCCATTCATTTGGCAGCTGAACTCTCTCTCAATAAAGGGGCATGCAGACGCATTATACAGAGGGTACGATCCATCAACGACCCAAGTTCCGGTGAAGAAATCGCAGTTCTCGTTACTTGCACTTGCTTTGTGAACAAGAACTAGAGCAAGGAAACCTAAATGAAGCCACAAGTTCATCTCTAATTTTGTTCTAGCCTCACTAATTCATGTGTCTTGAGGGAAAAGCTAGAGAAGAACAGAATATTGGAACAAAAATTTTATATATGCTTCGCTCTTTGTAGTTCAGAAGCATATTGGGCACTCACTCAAGCATATAAACTTCTAAAGATACGCATTAGAGACACTCTGTATTTGAGGGAGATACCAAGATAGTTGCAACTCTTTTAACTTTTTATGCTCTCCGTAGGGTAGAAGATTGGGTGGTTGTTAGCGTACCACTAAAACATACTGATTATTCGAAATAATATTATGCTTATTTGTTCTTATTCAAATTGTTGTTTTTAAATTTAATAAAAATAAATTTTAATTTATTCTTAATTATTGTTTAATTTGTCATCAACTAAATAATTATTTAATTTTTTAAATATTAATTACTGAAAATAATTATGACTAATATAATTTTAATTATTTAATTTAATTTAAACTTTTTTAGAAAATAATATATTTTTGCATTAGATATTTTTAATAGATTTAAAATAATATTATTTTTAATAGTTCCGATATATATTATTTTATAAATAAAATTTTTCTCATTAAATTATTTATTTTATTAAGAAGGAATAAATTTGTACTTAGACTGTAAGGGGGTTGAACGACCCAAAAAAAAAAAAATGTTTCTAATTATATCAACTTCTTGGCTTGAAAAATGTTCATTTTTTAAATAAAGGAAATTCCATTAAATGTTTATCAAATTGGGTTTACTTCCAATACATGTACAATGCTCCTAAAACAAACCATTTAAGCATACTAATCGGACTCATAAAAGCCTTGAGATTTCTAGGAATCTTGCTTCCACAAAATACATATCAAATACAATACATCTGGCAAGATTTCAAGTGGACTAGTGTGAGGCATGCAATTAACCCCTTCCATTCGAAGACTTTACTGGGCATTAGACCCATTGGATCAAGCTTCTTAAGTGTCTTCCCTATTTGAAACCATTGGCTTAGATATCTTCATTCACTACCCTATAAGGGATAGATGACATGTAGCCAGCACCTCAAACCCAATCCCTAATAGTCAACCCGGCCGTGGTGTATAGTGTTTGCATTCCATGTATTATGCATATTCCCTCTCATTCTTGCAATTCAATAATTCCATCTGTCTATTAGGGATTATCATGCATTAAAATATAATTTATGATCCTCCATTACATGTAAATATTCCATTTACGTCTCATAGTAGGGCTTAATACTAAGTCTTTATAGTGAGCTTGGATAATCTCTCTAATCCAGTTAATTATCCTATCCACTAAATTGTAACTATTTAGCTCCTGAGTTGAGGTACATGGCGTATTATACAATCGGTAATTTCTTTCGCGCTACATTGAATAGATACTACATATGAATGCATTCTTTAGTAGTATACCATCTTGCTTGAGGTGATAAGCCTTTTTCACTATCCAATCAAGCAATTATGTCCATTTTTAAGAGCCTTGTGTAATTGAAGTAGGTGTTGTATTCTGGTCCAAATGATTTTACTATAACAGGATTGAAAGAACAGGTGTTCTTTGGTTTATGGTTGTCTTTTGCAAAGAAGGCATAAAGGGTTAATGCCTCCAAAACATCTCAATATTTTTTTTCCATTAGTCATCTAGTGAATGAATCCTTAGGCATGAGAGAATTGTATTCCATATTTCTTTGTCCCTTGCAACCTTAGCAGATTGTGGTCTAAAAATTGGATAGAAGGAGGTATTTGTTAACCAGCGAGAGCTATTTCCAATGTATATTAGTTTGTCAAGCCTCTGTTGATTAGGATTGTACTGAGGAATTAAATTAACGAGAATAGAAGCACCCCTAAAATTAATACTCTATCTATTTCTTTGGATGATGGTTTTCACCCTTACATCTTTGTAAATTCTGGTAATAAGGACTCTAATCTCTTATCTTCTAGAGAGGGCTTCAATCCAAAACCAGGATTGTTTCCCATTCCCTACATTGACTTGGTAGTAGGGATAAATTAACTTGATCTCTTAGCCTCATAATTTGGATAAAACTTTAAGACTGATATATACTAATTTTAATTCGTCAAAAATTGGAATACTTAAACATAATATTTGTTGATCCATTCCCTATCAATTAGAATTTTCCATATCATCTTTAAGAGAAGCACATTTTGCGTAACCTGGATAGAAGTTGTTCCAAATCCTCATTCCTTCTTAGGTAAACACAACTCGGCCTATTTGACCTTTTTCCTTTTAGGGTTCTCAGCCTTCGCAACTTATAAGAAATTCTTACATTTCTCAATATCTTTGGTTAGCTTCCTAAGTATACATAGATGCGTAGACCAATGTACATTTAGATTCCTAAATATTGAGGAGATCAATTAGAGTCTCCCAGCTCATAGGAACCTATTCTGCTAGTTATTGATTTTTTATTTAAACATCTCCAACAGAGGAAAACATTATATGAACTTTGGCTTCCTGGTAGTTATAGGAACTTTGGCTTCCTGGTAGGGCGTATTGAATTGTTAGATTTATCAGTTATATTACTTAACACATCCATGTTTAAGATATCAGAGGATAAATAATGATAGCTCTTATCGATGTTCATTCTCGAGCTTGATGACTTTGAGAAGTTATTGAGAATTTTAATCAATAGCCTAATTGAATTGCTTCACATAAAAATATTACATCATCTACAAATGTTAGATGGTTTACTAGAAGAAATTTGTAATTTACCGACAGAAAAATGCATGAATTCCGTTAGAAATATAAATTTCCAATGGAATAAAACGACGGACAACGGTGTCGATAATAAGGCCGTAGGTAAATTTAATGATGTGCTTTTTATGCGTCCTTCCGTCGGTAAATCATAATGACGGAAAGACATAACTGTCTGTAAAATTTACCGATGGAAGTTTTTTCTGTCGGTACATTTGCCAATGGAAAAAGAAGAATAGTCGGTAAACTGTAGTTCAGATAATCGCAAAGGTTTCAAAATTACCGACGAAAGAAGAAGAACGGTCAGTAAATATCATACAATTTACCGATAGTTTAAGTTGTTCTATCCGTAAATATAGTGCTTTTTTCCAACGATCTATTATATTCCGTCGGTAAATAAAATTAAGAATTTTTTTAAAAAATCCCGACATTAAATTTTATTTCATAATCTTATGATAAATGCATAATTTCAATAGTTATGAATTATCTGTGCATAATAATTTTATTTGTTTATATATTTAATTTGTTTAAACAGAAAGTTGATTGATGATATCAAGTTAAAATTATCTTAATTGATAATAAAAACATTACAGTATACGTAATAAGTCTTTGTAATTCAAAGCAAATGACTACAACAATCCTAATGTCCTGGTGACCGCCGGTGTTCTGAGGTGTTACCCCTTACCTTCAACTCATCCACCTCATGTCTGAGCTGAGCTATGATGTCTATCAATGTGTCCACTGTGGTCTAAAGCCGATTGACTTGAATGGTTTGTGACTGTCTACTAGTTGCTACTGTACTGGACGTGGAGGATTACGAATAACATATGTTCACAAATGAACATAGCCCGAAGATCCTTCCACGACGGTCTCTACCATCTACAGCATCAAGATACGTCTGACTCTCATCAACAGGTTGTTTCTGCTGAGACTATCGCTGAATGGTTTATTGTATTTGGTCCTATTAAAAAGCAATGTTTATATTAGTAAGTAATAATTATTAAGAAATAATAATAAAACATTAATTTCACATACATTCAGTTCTCTACAGATTATTGTAAAGTAATGTTTAATGTGATTTCACTTACAGATTATTGACAATTGTTATGTACTTTCTTCTATCAAGTCACTCAGCTCCAGGCTGGCGGTTGACTCCTCCATCCGATAAAGGGGTAGTGCATGATGTATGAGTTGGGGATGGTGTAGCATGACGAGCAGCAGGTGATGCTTCATCTGCAACTGTAGGCTCTAGAGGGGGAGGAGGTGATGCAATGCCTGCAGACTATGACGGTCCACCTTCATAGTAAGTATCTCCGAACATGCGTCTAAACCTGGGCCGCATTACCTCACGCTATCTCTTTGGTTCCATATTTCTACCTGAAATTCATTGTTTATGGAATTTTCTAGAAGTATAAGAATTTGAATTCAATATTTTACACAATATATGGAAAAGGAAATAAGGCGATTTGTTGAATATCATATTCAAGTACAAATGACGAAATAGAAGGTTAACAATTGTTAAAGTCGTAGAACAAGAACAATAACAGCCTATACTCAATAGGACGTAGGTTGACCCCTAACTAGTAGGAAGGTTGCTTGACAAATTCTTACAGATACAACAATAAATATACTTTAAAGCTGAGTCTAATGTATTGCATCAATAAATCACAATGATATAATTATTTTCTTGGATTTCATGTGACATGAGAGTCGGTAAAGGTAAATGAGTTCCCGATGTCTGGATTCCTGAGAAGGGTCCTCGCATGTTCAAACGCACTAATTGAAACAACGATACTTCTTCCCTCAGGTGTAGGGTTTTTAACACCTTCTTGCAACAACATTTCCACTATAGCTAAACTTGTAGAAGATACAGTAAATGAGTCGCCAGATTTAGTATGAAAGACTAACTCTCCAGATGAACTACTAGGACAAACCAGTTTACCTAAAACACAATCAGTATAGAACTTAGATAATGTCATATTAGAAAATCATTAAACGATCCAAAACTGGATATTAATGCATACATGAATGTCCAGACGAGGTTTGTGGAATTGACGAATTTTTCAAAAGAACCGATCTCCTTAATCTTTTATAGACTGTTGTGACATCGCTCCCGCCTGTATCAGCATATATGTCACCTTCGAGATTCAAAGAAGCTTAAAACAATATGTAGTATAGACCATCAAATGTAAATAGATATAATAGCTTCATCAAAGGAAATGAGATGTACATAATAAGAAAAGTGACGTTGTCCAGATCATACTAAACACATTGAAGTAGAAGATCAGCCATGGAAGACAAACGATCGTTAGTGTATGAAGTGAAAATTTTTCCTGCATTGTTTATTCCTTAGGTTGGGACAATGTTGCCACATTCCTCCCAACGGAATGAATTACTACCATCCGAAACTAGTCGCTATGTCGACATTCCTTGATTAAGATTTTGAATTAAATACTTTACATAATATACTGAAAAGGAAATCACTGATTTGAAAAATAAAATATTTAATTACAAACACAAATTAATCACTATCATAACTTAATTGTAAATTACAATCATCTTTTTCTTCGGAAGAATGAGAATCAAACTCCGGCTCCTCTTCAGATCTTTGACCCTCGTCATTCTCTCCAAATGAAATTTTAATATATTCGTTGGATGGATTGTTCAAAGGTTCATTATTATCATATGTGACAGATGCATTTATAAAATTAACATCTTCCTGAAATGCTTCATTTTCAATTCTCTGCTCTCCTTTTCCATGTGATTCAAAAACAACTCTGGGTTTAACTTTGCAAACCGTTAACCAATCTAACTTATGTCATCCAAAGCTTGGAAAAGGGACATAACACACCTGTTTCGCTTGCATTGCTAATACGAAAGGTTCAAATTGTCTCAATCTTCTTCGGTTGTTGATTTCAACTGGATTGTAATGGCTATGCACTTTTGTTCCAACATTTGAAGTTGGGTCATACCAGTCACATTTAAATATCACACATCGCTTTATTGGCAATGCAGGGTACTTAACTTCAAGCGTCTCAATAATTTTACCATAATAATCCATCAATTCTCTCTGTATGGAAACTCCACTATTTATTGTTGCCATGCTATGACTATGATATTCTGTATGATATTTGTATCCATTAACGAAATACATTGGATACGATTTAACAGTTTGTAGAGGTCCCTTTGCAAGATCATAAATGAACTTATTCTCTATTGAATTTTATAAGGCCTATATAAAAGAAATTATCATATCAAAGAGTATAATGTCATTTCAGCACTTAAATCTTATAATTCAACTATAAGAATATTTGAAAGTGAAAACTTATATATCTCTCGAACTATCGAGGAAAGTGTCTTCCGACTTCTTTATTTATATCATCCTATGTGCTGTCCGACATTATCTCGCATAACAATGCCTCGTATAATCTAAATACATTATTATGTATTTCAGTTATGAACAACATAACATTTGAAAACTGACAATTCTCATGTTCAACTTACTACCTGAAAGGTTGAACCTCTTGACAGTTCAATAAAATGTAACCATGCGCAACCTGAACTTCTTCCTTTGTTAACATTCTTCTTATTGAAAGTCCATATGTTTGTCCAGGATATGTGAAAGTGGATAAGTTACCATCAGCATCACTCGTTCCTCCCTCATCGTCATTATGAGGAACTTTTCTTTCTCTTGTGTGAACATGCGACTTGAGATAATATGAACAAAATGTACTAGCTTCCTCCACTAAATAAGCATTACATATCAAACCTTCAACTCTAGCCTTGTTTTTTTACATTTTTCTTCAAGTGATACAAATGCCTATATTAGATGGTTATTACAATTTACTAGTTAAAACATGTTATTACTTCAATTACAATTATTTGAATTTGAATTACCTCTCAAATGGATACATCCATCGATATTGAACTGGACTGGCTAGTTTTACCTCATGTGCTAAATGCACAGGTAGATGCTTCATGCAATCAAAGAAGCTTGAAGGAAAAATCCCTTCTAACTTACTCAAAATTATTGGAATTTCCCTTTTTAGTTTTTCCATTTTAGCCAACTTTATTTCAGATGATGTTAAAATTTTGAAAAAAAAAACTTAATTCTGTTATTACTTTCCAAACCTTATTTGGTAGCATCTCCCGAAATGTAGTTGGAATTAACCTTTGCATAAACACATGACAATCATGACTTTTCATCCCAAATAATTTATACTTCCTCATGTCCACACACCTTGCCAAGTTTGAAACATAACCATCGGGAAACTTTAGACTTTTCAATCATTCACACAAAATTTCCTTTTGTTTTTTATCCAAAGTGTAACATGCTTTCGGATATTTACCGGTGCGAAGATCCTTATGTAAGGCATCCCTTCTATAAAAAGTTACAAATCATTTCGTGATTTTGCATTGTCTTTTGTCCTCCCTTCAATGTTCATTATGGTATTGACCAAATTGTCAAAAATATTTTTTTCAATATGCATCATATCTAGATTATGACATATCAAATTAGTTTTCCAATATGGCAAATCCTAAAAGATGCTTCATTTTCTCCAATCAAAGTTTTTACTAATGGTTGTATTTACTTCTTCAGCTTCAAATTCTATAACTTTCAGCAAGCCTAATTCCTTAACCTCCTGCAAAATCTCTTCACCAGCTTTGCGAGGGGGAGGAGGTGTTCTTACCAGCTTATTCTTAATGAAATTTTGATTATTGCATCTAAATGGATGATCTTCAGGAAAAAATCTCTTGTGATTATCAAACCAACATATTTTGCCCCCGTTTAGAAGATAAAACACATCAGAATCATTGCCACAATAAGGACAAGCCAATTTTTCAGTTGTGCTCCATCCAAACAACATGGCATATGTTGGAAAATCACTAATGGTCTACATCAAAGTTGTTGTAAACACAAAATTCTATTTCAGAGACACATCATATGTCTGAACACCAGATTCCCAATGATGTTGTAATTCAGATATCAATGGTTGTAAGAATATATCAATTTTATACTTCAGATTTGTAGGCCCTAGAATAATCACTGTCAAGAACATATATGTGTCTTTCATACACATCCATGGAGGCAAATTATAAGGAGTAATTATGATTGGCTATGATGAATATTACTGACCGGATTGACCAGACGGTTAGAATCCATCCGTCGACAATTCCATCCTAACATTTCGACTTTCAGTTGCAAACTCAAGATGGGTGTTATTGAAATGTTTCCATGCCAGTGCATCTGATGGATGACTCATTATTCCATCTTCCTGTTCGTGTTCATCATGCCATCTCATATGAAATACAATAACATTAGAAGCATATAGTCTTTGAAGTCTCATAACTAGCGGAAAATAATACATCAGCTTCCAGGATACTAATTTCTGTTTCAAAGAATGCTTTATAGGCTTGAACCTAGATTGACCACAAAATTTGCACTCTTATAATTCCACATCATCTCCCCAATACAACATACATCCCAATTTGAAACAATTAATCTTTTCAACAGGCAAACTAAGACCCTTACTAAATTTTTTCATATTGTAAAAACTATCAACCATTGTATGATCAGGAGGCAATGATTCATTATACCATTCAAGAATTTTATCAAAACTACGGTCCAAAATATGCCCTTTAGACTTTGTGTTCAATATTCGAGCAATTGAAGACTATTGGGTCATTGTCTCACAATTTGGCCATAATTCTTGGTTAGCTGACTGTAGTAAGTCAAAAAATTGTTTTACATGTGGATTAGGTTCTTCTTTAAGATTTTCCCTATTTTCCTCAAAGGTATAATCGGCTGCATAAATAACCAGCTGCATCATAAACCATTTGCATGTACGGATTTTCAGTTCCATCCCCATAATTTGTTCTAAATCCAATCCCCCCTTCAAACTCATTTAAGTTGACAAATGATTGTGCTTGATTACCCTTTGAGTTGCTACAAATCAACGGTTCCTATGTCATGTCCACTTAAAATAATTGGGGACAAACCATTTTCTCATCAAATGCCCATTAACTTCATCAATAGGAAGGAAACATTTGTGTTTGCACTTTTTATATGGACATCTGATCTTTGGCCCGTCCATATATGAAGGTTGAGAATATGCATAATGAATAAAAGCTTCAACTCCCTCAACAAATTCCAGATTAATGAAACCATTAGGTGTTGATCATCTATACATCTAAGATCTATCCCATATACTCATTTCTAGAAAACTGTTAATTTAAAACAGTGAATCCATAGTTAGTATCAATCATGTTTGCCAAAGATTAAAAAACATTTAAGATAAGACTTGTGAATCAACATAACAGGTTCTCGTTCTGACTCCTAGGCTTCTGGTATTTTTCAACGACAAGGCCTACGGGAGCTCCATTACGGGTTATGGGTTAAGATCTAAAATATGTACTAGTGCCAAATATAATAAGTATTTATAAAAATATGAATACTTATTTTAATAAATTAGTTTAAAATATACAATTTAAAAAAAGCCATGTAAAAATTCGCACATAAAAAGTAAACAGAACATAATCATTTTAAAGAGCATCAATGAAATAACGGATTGACATAATTAAGGTAATTGGAACAATAATATAAGTCAAACTCATCCTATATTAATTCATTGATAAATCGAAGTTCATGTCACAAACAAGTTTTAGTTCATGCAACCCAAATTAAATCAGCCATGTAATAAATTCAGATGGGAAGTTTAAATCGCAAACAAATACCTAAATTAAACCAAGTTAAAAAAGCGTAGTAAAAAACAAATTAACTTACCTCAACCGACATGCAGAAGGATCTTCCTGAAGTATGTGAAAGAAGATGATGACGGAGCTACAATGAAAAATATAGAAACTGATACAAATTCGATTAAAATGTGTGCAAATTCATTGTTGGCATTGTCAAAAATATAAGGAAATGAATGTCATTTGAATACTTGCTAAAGCTTCTCTTTAATCTCATTCGAAATAGAAATACTGCCAACAAATGCGTTCCTACAACCAATAACAAAATTGTTAATGCTTTAGAAAGTGAGATATATTAAAACAATCATATAAAATGTATTGAGCGCAGTTTAGAAAACGTGAATAATTTTGACCAAAGACTAAAAAATTGTAGCTCATATTACCTACTTTTCTCAATAAGAAGCCTAAAAGACCTAAAAAGCCTAGAAGAAGGGATAATGGTGAAGAACCATGAAACTTATACGATAGATACTAACCTTTTTATATTAATAAAGTAGATGCATATAAATTTATATGAAGCAATATCACGTAGACAAAAATAAAGGAGAATAATAATTTTATTACTATGACTCTATGACTTAAAGTTTTAGTAAGGGTGTAGGAAACATTATATCTATATGTCGAACTTACAAATTGATCAAAATTCCATGTTCAATGGAGATTCATAATAAAGGAAACAATAGCAATGTTTTAATAAGCCAAGTTCTGAATAAGAGTAAGAGAGAAGATTAACTTTCTTGGGGTTCTAAAAGCTTCATTAAAAACCATCGTAAGACTAATATAGTGTGAGGAAACAAAATCGAACAAAGATGATAAGAAATTGGTGATGCCAATTAATAAAGTCATATGATGGTTAATGAAACAAAACCAAGAAATAGATCGAACAACCTAAAATGACGAAATTAGCTAAAGTTCAAAGATCAAAACATATATAACAAAAGGGTTAAATACACAATCTATACTTTTATACATAGTGAGAAACTTGATAACATTACAAGCAAGGTCTCAAGAAGCTAAAGGAAATAACATTAAGAAGTTGTTCCAAAGGTTGGAAGTGTTTTTATAATATAGAATGGGAAGAAAAAGAAGAGTTCATTATGCATAGTGAAAAGCTAGTTGTAACTTATAGGAAACGTAGATTCTAACGTCATTTTCACTCATAAGGGTGGTTTTCAAAGGGTAAATTAGATGAATAATTAGGTACTTACAGGGAATAACTACACTAAGTACCAACATATATAAAAATACTAAAAATACAAGTTAAATACTCTCAAAATTATGCTAAGAACATTCACATATGCAACTTGAATCACTTCACAATAATTCAAATAATGATAGTTTGGATCTCATGCAAACATGCTCATATAATCATTTAACAAATCAGAATTATAAGGAAAATCAATAAAAAATAATACATTTAGCTTATATTGTGATTCATATGCAAGAAAAAGAAGGCTAAGGCTTAAATTTGTTAATTAAGGGAGATCAAAACTACAAGGCTTTTCAAGAATTCAAGCATATAGCCTAAATTCCCTAATTATTTTAATGTATCTAGTCCAATGATATGTTCTCAACATGCATAAAAAGCCAAGTTGTAGAAGTATCAAACTTTGTGATAATCACTCAATTTAGAAAATGCAGCATAAAATTTGAATGCTTATAAGCTTAAAAGCTCACAATTTCAAATAACATTTATTGGAACATATTTCATTCTTCAAAAATCAATCATCATAAACCATTAATCAATGTTTAGTAGGGAAGATCTCAACCATTCATGCATGTTTTCCTATTGCAATTCAATCTAAATCAATCATTCATGAAAACTCAAATAATTCATCAGTAAATTTCAAAACAAATTGAGATGCCTAAAAAGATAAGTCAACAAACAATAACTAAACCAAGCTTTAATTTAGCTAAAATTATAAAAGTAAGAATAACATCATCAAATAAGGCCACTAAAAAAATTTATTTGATACATTATCCTTATCTGTCAAAACTAGTATCATTCTCTGAGTTGTTCATTTTTATGACTATAATATATACAATTTTCATAGGTGACTTCGGCATCAACAATCCACCTTGATGAAGCCGAAGGAAATCAATGCCATACAACACAAACTCATGCCCATACAAAAGCTCAATCCCATGCACAAACATTTACAAAAAAATCGTTTTATAGATGAAACTAACCCCAAATCAAGCAGAAAAATTAAGCATGGACACACATTTCAGTAGTAGAGGAGAGCACGGAGAA
Organism: Erythroxylum guanchezii; assembly: GCA_025629825.1. Lineage (NCBI taxonomy): Eukaryota > Viridiplantae > Streptophyta > Magnoliopsida > Malpighiales > Erythroxylaceae > Erythroxylum > Erythroxylum guanchezii. The sequence continues at coordinate 27,848,076 of JAOTAX010000005.1, read as the reverse complement.
CATGAAAATACCTTGACGAAAACTACCAAAGAAGACGACGACAACAACTGAAGAAGACGCAGCAGCTCTATAGAGAAGACGCAGAGAATACTAGATGATGGTCGTAACTCCACACACAATGACAGATCTGGAGGAGGAAGAAGGAGGAAACGTCAAGTGGGGGTGGGGTGGGGGGGAGGGGGACTTAGATTAACGTTTAAAGAATAACAAAACGACATCATTTGGTTTTCTTAAAAACATTAAGTAGAAGCGGAAGACGGACGACGACGTATAGCTTTAGAATTTACCGACAGAATTACTGACAAAAATGTTTCGTCGATATACTAAAAACATTTTCTGCCAATATTTCCTGCCTTATTTACCGACGGTAATTAATTATTGTCGCTAAGTACTGTCGTAAATTCATTTTCTTTTGAGTTTAGCGACGGATATTGCTACTGCCGCTAATTGAAAATTTTCCAAATAACTTTTCCGACAGGTATAGGATTTTCGTCGGTAATTGGCAACGGTTTCTTTACTGTTGGTAATTTTCTGTCGCTAATTCATACTTTTCTTGTAGTGGTTGATCCTCAATGCTTCATCTTTGTAATAAGGCACAAAATTGGAATCTCCACTTATGTAGTGGATGATCATCCTTTTTAGCGCTTTAATCACCAAGGTAAATAGATAAGGGGATAACTGTTTCCCTTGTCTAATCCCCTTAGTTCACCTAAATAATCTTGTAGGAACTTCGTTCATTAGGATACTGTAAAAAGTTGAGGAAATACATATGCTGATCTAGTTAACAATTAGATTTGGGGAACAAAATACCTTTAAACATTCCAATATAAATCCCCAATTAATAGTGTCTAAGGCTTCAAAAAATCAACCTTTAAGATATAACTCCTAATAGGTTTTTCTATTTCATAGGCTCTTCTTAGCTCTTATATAAGCAATATATTGTCACTGATTGATCTACCCTACATAAAAGCTCCTTAGTAGGGGCTGATGAGTTTCTTTAGGGAATGTTTGAGCCTTCTAGCAATTATCCTTAAATGATTTTTTAGTTTGTATTGCAATATGAAATAGATCTAAAATCATTCAAATAACTATAATTGTTTTTCTTTGGTATAAGAAATATGTCTGTCTTATTCATTTCTTTTAGAATTTTAGAACTATAAAAGAACTCCTCCATTACTTTAATAAGAAGCTAACCTGTTATGTTTTAGGTCATCTGGAAAAAGAGATATCCATCTGGGCTTGGAGATTTGTTTATGTCTATATATAAGGTTTCTTTAATTTCGTGGGTGGAGATTGGCTTAATAAGATATTTCATCATATCTTGAGTGATCTTTTCATTGATAAAATTACCTAGGTTATATCTTCTGCATTCTTCCCTTGTATTAGAGCCCATCATCTTCCTGAAATGCTCTATAGTGAGCCCCTCAATTTTTCCCAATTCTGTTTGTATATCACGATCATATTTTATGAGTATGGAGATTTTATTTTTATTTTTTCTCGTGAGGATAGCATTATGAAGGAACCTAGAATTGCTATCCCCAGCCCTGATCTATATAACTTTAGCCTTCTTCTTTAAAAGAGAATTGTGAGAGATTGGTGCTAAATTATACTCCTTGAGCAACTTATATTCTTAAATCCTCAACTCCTAGCTAGTAAGATCAACATATAAATTATCTTAGGCTCTTTTAAAATTTTCCTTAGTCATTTGAAGATGTTGAGCAATGTTTCTTTTGTGTAACTTCTTCAATCCCTACTTTAGTAAGCTTAACTTCTTTATTAATTGATATGCTTTACAGCCTCTTACCTCATGATTACAGTTGCTTCTCACAACTTCCTCAAATTCTTCTTCATCTTTATAAAATTGAAAATTTTGAAAGGTGTACTTGAGATTGATCTAGGGCCTAGCTTCTACACTTTAATCAAAGAATGATTTGAGCACAATGAATGTCCAAAATAAGTAAATGATTATGGAAATTGGTCTAGCCAATCTTGGTTAACCAAAACTCTATCCAAAATTTTCATTATATGTCAATCCCCTATTATTTGTTATCCCAAGTGAATAAAATTCAAGAAAAGATTAAGTCCATATCCTTCAGCTAATGTAACTTATGCTTCAACTTCTTCTCTATACCCCTCAGCACTTTGAGGAGATATAACATAATTCAAGTTGCTTGCTAATAGCTAAGGTTTTGTTAAAGTGGAATGAATACTCCTGACATCCTCCAATTTCTTACATCTTTGAAATTGATGATAAAAAGCATAAATGATAGTTACTTTTAAAAAGTTAGAAATTCCTTAAATACAACATTCAAAGTGCTTCAGTTGATCAGTGGTTTTCAAAATAGTAGCTTTGACTCTTTCAGAATTATAAACCAATATAATTCTTCCATTACAATGGTGTCAATGTTTGGTATGTATAACCCAATTTGAACTAAAAAAACTAAGACAATTGTTCAACTGCTTAATTTTTTTTTAGTTTCCAACAAAGCCATATTCGAGTGCCTATTTTTTTTTTCCAAAATAATATCCTTGATCATTTGAATTTTAAGAGGACTACTCATTCCTCTTACATTGCGTACCAAATTCCCCTTACATTCTATACCAAATAGTCATAAATAGCTAAAAGAGTTGATATAATTTAAGAGGAATTCATGGTGAAATCCTTTTGAATTTTTTCTTACCCTTTCTCTTACTTGATTTCCTTTTAGAGGAGGGGCCTAGGTCCTCCTAAACATTCTCTACGCTTAAAGACAATTTCTGCTTGTCTTATTTGGATGGTTGTTCTCATCTTATGTTCCCCTATTTGAAATGTTAAATATATTTCCTATAACCTCATATAAATTGGAATGGTTCATAGTAGGGGGTGGATTCACACAATTATATTGATACCTTCCTAAGTTGGTATAAAGGAACTCTCCCTAATAGATAAAGCAGATGAATCCATACAAGCCACTTCTACCTCATGATCTTCCACTTTATCCTTCTCTACTTCCTTATTTGATAGTTCAGCATAAGAGCCCCTATTAAACCTTTGCCCAGTTGGTTTTTAGACTTTATTGGACTTAGGTCTCCATGTATATGGTAACCTAATTATAGCCTTATCAAGCTCTCGACTTTCATTCATATTCATGATAGGTAAAGCTTCTGGAAGTTTCATTGTTGGGCCCCGAATTTTTTTATTTAGTTATTTTTGATTGATTGATTTATTATTAATTGATTTTATTTATTTATTTTAGTTATTTAATCGTTTATTTATTTTTAGAATTTAGTCATTAATTTAGTGAACATAAGTAGAAATTAGAATTTTGGATAGAAAGATTATAATTAAGTTAGAATTAATATAGTGTTTAAGGGAATTAAGGAGTAAGTAGATAAAAACCAAAGAAGGGGCAAATGGGCATTTCATTAAATGATGAGGGCATAATTGGAACACCAAGGATAAAAATGGTCTTGAATTAAGAAGAAGAGAAGAGAGAGTCATAAGAAGCAAAAGAAAGAAGGAGAAAACTTGAAAGAAGAAAAGAAAGAAAAGAAGAGAATCGTGAGAGAGGAGAAAAAAAAGTGAAAGAAGAGAAAAGATGGAAGAAGATTTGTTTAAGGTAAGTTTCATCTTTCTTCTTGCTTCGTTAGAGAAGGAGTTAGACAAAAAAAAAAGAGGAATGAGATTTATGTTGGGAATGAAAGAGGAAGAAGATGATTTAAGACACCCATTGGATTTTAAGGTTTCTAAACTAGGGTTTTGGTTTTTCTAACCTAGATGGACTATGGGTAAGTTAGGTTTACGCTTGATTTTGTCATTTATGTGATTATTGAAGTTTTATGAATTTTGTTAGAATATTGGGTTGAATGAATCTTGGTTTAATTGAAGGAAACCAAGAAAACCCAATCCAAGAACAAGATGAAAGGCAAGCTTGAATTAGATTTTGGCAAGGGAGTTAGGTGGGTAATTTATTTATAGTTGTTATGTAAAATGAGCAAAATGCCTTGCATGTGTATTGTGTGCTAAAATGGCTTGTTTTGAATTATTGTGAATATTGAAAATGCTTTGTGATTATGATCATGTTATGCCTTGAAAAATGTCATGGAATTTTGTATAAATGAAAAGAAGAAAAAGGATAAGAAGCATGAGAATATAACTATGTGATTGATTGAATTGAGCATAGAATTGCTTGTGTTTGGGCAAGAGAGGAACCGTTTCTTTAGTCACATGCACGTTGACCTAAAGCCTTCTCCCGGCTGCCAGCTTGTGGCACATGAGATTTGAAAAATGGACTCATTTCGTTCAAGGTGTAAACTTCGGTTTCGTTCCACGGAACTCTCGAGCCATTTTGTTGTGCATTGCATTTTTAAATAGTCAAGTATGATGCATTTGAGTGATTATGTTTTGATGATGAATTCTACATGATATGTGTTATATGATAACTTCTTTAACTTTAAGTTTGAGTTACAATTAGGGATGATGGAATGGTTAGAGTAAAATGAGATATAGATGCTTACATATTGGTATATACATATACACATATATATCTGATTGTGTGGCTCGTTGCCAATGACTATAAATATATTAGCCACTAAGCTTTACAGCTCACCTCATCATCTTCACTCCTCAGGTGTAGAACGAGTAGATCGTTGATCCTGGTAAGGCAATTGGAAACTCCGAGTTAGCCACATTTAGTAATTAAGTTAGTTCAATTACTTTTGGATAGTTTAGTAGCATATCAAATATTGAGTATCCTTTGTATTTTGAATTAAGTTATTGATGTGTAACTAAAGCTTGTTAAACTCTATTTTGTTATGGCAATGAGAATGAGAATTGGAGAAGTTTTTGTGTATATTTATGCTTATCTTGTGGTTAAGTTGTTAAGTGTTGTGGTTTGAAATAGAAGTGCATGATTGAATTGGATTGGTAATGTGTATATGTGCAGAATTTAGTGTGAATGATGGGATTCTGGGTTTTGGATCTGCAGGCTTCACCATGGTGAAGCCAGCCTTTTGCCACGGCATATTTGTGTAACTTCGCCGCGGCGAGACTGGCTTCACCACGACGTATTTGTGTAACTTCGCTGCGGCGAGGCCAACCTTTCGTCACGGCGTATTTGTGTAACTTCACTGTGGCATATTTGTGTAACTTCACTGCGGCGAGGTCAGCCTTTCGCTGCGGCGTATTTGTGGAACTTCGCCGCGGCGAGGCCAAACTTTCGTCTCGGCGAAGCTGGACATTTGCCGCGGCGAACCCACCTATCGTTGCCACTCAAATTTTGCTTAAATTAAAGTTTTTCAATTTCTTTTCGAATGATCCTTAACCGACAGCCTCGAGTGATCGCTTCGGAATCAGTCACGGGACTTGGGCCCAACATCTTTGGTATTAGAACTTAGGCTCTTTTTAAGGATTCCTAGGCTTAGAATATGTAGTGTTATGAATTGTTATGATGTGTGATTAAGTGTTTGCATTGTTTAATTGATTGACTGCATTAAGTGACATGCATAGCATGCATACATGTAGGAAATAAGATTAAAACGAAATGTAAGCTAATCATTAGTGTTTTAATTGAAGGAGTAAGATGTCACCTCGTAGAAGAGCACGAGGAATATTGCAAGGATCAATTGCACCTGACTCTCTATTTAGAGAGGAGGGTACTGATGAGTCCAGAGCCCCAAGAAACGCTGAGGCTTCTGTAGAGCACGGTATTGAGTCCTCTCGATCACAGGAGTCTCCTCCTCCGCAGGAGCAAGTGTCTACTCCATTAGATTCTAGGCTGTTTCAAGCCTTTGCCCAAGCATTTGTTCATGTCATGGGTCAAATGTCACAATCTTTTACTCCGGCCCCAGCTAAGAAGAGGAAATAGTTTGATAAGTTGAGGAAGTATAGGGTAGTGGACTTCTATGGGATGACTGATCTAGAAGAAGCAGAAACCTGGATGAGGAAGATAGAAAAGGTATTAGAGCAGATGGATTGTGAAGATAATGAGAAAGTTGAGTATGCTGTAAGTCTTCTACAGGGGGATGCCTTGCATTGGTGGGAAAGTGTGTCAGGGAGTCAATTTAGACTGCCAGTATTGACTTAGAAGGATTTCATAGCTGCTTATAAGAAGAAGTATTTATACGAGGTGTATATTCAGCAGAAGCAGAGGGAATTTCTGAATCTCACCCAGAGGGAGGTGACAATGAGCGACTATGAGTGTCGGTTTACACAGTTGTCTCGATATGCAGCGGAGATGATGATGAGTGAGGCAGCTAAGTGTCGTAGGTTTGAATCGGGATTGCATTTAACCATCAGGAAAAAAATTGGTGGCACAGAATTTCTGTGATTTTCAACAGCTGGTTGAAGCAACATTAAGAGTTGAAAATATGGAGAACATCAAGAGTGCAGTGAACAAAAAGAGAAAAAGGAGAGAACAGTTCTGTAGGAGAGGTGGCGCTCCTATGTCAGAGAGGAGTGCCCAGACTTTCCCTGTTCAGTTTAAGGAGATGAGTAGTGGAGCAAGCAAGTCCAGAAAAATGAGAACTATTTCTCATCAAGCCTCAACGGCTGGAGGCAGTAGAAGGGGAGAGAGGGACAAGTCATCCGTTCCCAAGTGTGATCACTGTAGCAAGTTTCATAAGATGGAGTGCTATAGGCTGACTGGAGCCTGTTTCAACTATGGAGAGAAAGGGCACATGGCTAGAGAGTGTCCTCAGTATGTAAGAAGAGAGGGAACTTAGATGCAAGTTTCGAAGAAGGCTGAGATTGTGGGACACAAGAATGCAACTGAGGTGGGCAGTTCTGATGCGACCAGGAAGGTGACTCCTCTAGGGAGACCCAGGGGATAAACACTAGCTAGAGTGTTTGTTATGACGAGGGAGGACGCAGATACCACTCCAGAAGTTGTGACTGGTACGGTTAAATTATTTGATGATGACATTATTGTTTTGATTGACCCCAGATCTACCCATTCCTTTGTTTCATCATGTAAAATTGTGCATGGTAGAAATTTAAGCTCATTGGATACTCCTTTGATAGTTAGTACTCCAATCGGACAATATATTATTATTAGTTAAGTCTATAGAGATTGTGAAGCATGTATTAGTGGGGAACAGTTAGTGGTGAACCTAATGCCATTGAAGATGGGGGGATTATAAGTAATATTGGGCATAGATACGTTAGAAAAGTATAATGCCCATTTGGATTGCAAATCGAAGGCACTGGAGTTCGAGTTGGACGAAGGTAGAAAGGTGGTATTTATGGGGGACAGGAAAGCAAGTCTGCCTAGAGTTGTTTCAGCTTTGACAACAGAGAAAATGATGAGGAAGGGATGTGAAGCATTCTTGTCTTATGTGGTAGACACGAAGGTTGATGGAGGAAAGTTAGAAGAAATTCCTGTGGTTATGGAATTCCCGGATGTCTTTCCAGAGGAATTATCAGGACTACCAATACTTAGAATAATTGAGTTCCCCATAGGACTTCTTCCAGGTACTGCATCGATCTCAATTCCGCCTTATTGAATGGCTCTGGCGCAGTTAAAGGAGCTTAAAGAGCAGTTAGAAGATTTGTTGGAGAAAGGGTACATTAGGCCTAGCTCTTCACTTTAGGGAGCTCCGGTTCTTTTTGTGAAGAAGAAAGATAGATCATTGAGGATGTGTGTGGATTATAGGAAGCTTAATCATGTCACTATTAGAATAGGAATCCGCTCCCACACATAGATGATTTGTTTGATCAATTGCAAGGGGCAAGGTCTATTCTAAGATATATTTGAGATCAGGTTACCACCAATTAAGGATAAGGGAGTCTGATGTGTCAAAGACCGCCTTTAGAATACGGTATGGCCATTTTGAGTTCTTGGTTATGCCTTTTGGATTAAAGAATGACCTTCAACCTTCATGGATTTGATGAATAGAGTCTTCAAGCCTTTCTTAGACCGATTTATCATTGTCTTTATTAATGATATATTGGTTTATTCTAAGAGTGAGAAGGAGCATGAGAAACATTTGAGGATTACCTTGGAGACATTGAGGAAGAAAGAATTGTATGCCAAATTCGAAAATTGCAAATTTTGGCTAAGGGAAGTGGTGTTCCTTGGGCATGTAATTTCAAAGCAAGGAGTGCATGTAGATCCGAAGAAAATAGAAGCAGTTGTGAAATGGGAGACACCTAAAAACATAGCAGAAGTGAGGACTTTCTTGGGTTTAGCTGGGTATTACAAAAGACTTGTAGAGGGCTTTTCCATGATAGCGGCCCCAGTTGCCAAATTGACAAAGAAGAATCAGAAGTTTGTGTGGACAGAGGAGTGACAAAGCAGTTTTGAGGAATTGAAGAATAGGCTCACAACTTCACCGATTTTGACTTTGCCTTCTGGTCGTGATAGGTATATAATGTATAGTGATGCCTTAAAGAAGGGATTGGGTTGTGTGTTGATGCAAGGAGATAAGGTGATTTCTTATGCTTCTAGGCAATTAAAGCCTTATGAGATGAATTATCTTACACATGACTTAGAGTTAGCTGCCATAATTCTTACGTTGAAAATATGGAGACATTATTTGTATGGAGTCACTACCAAGGTGTTTACAGACTACAAGAGTCTTAAGTATCTGATGAGCCAAAAGGAGTTGAATTTGATACAAAGAAGGTGGTTAGAATTGTTGAAAGATTATGACTTGATGATAGACTACCACTCGGGGAAAGCTAATATAGTAGCGGATGCATTGAGTAGAAAATCTACTATGGAACATGTGGAGACAGTGTATCTTCCTTTGTTGAAGGAACTAGCCAACCTGAAGGTGACATTGAGGCAAGTTGAGTCTGATTGTGTATTGGCTAATTTCAGAGTAAGGCCAATATTGAATGAGAAAATTAACGAATTGTAGGAGTAAGATGTGATTAAAAGTGATAAACCTTCTGAAATAGAGATGAGAGAAGATGGAATGATGGTGTTAGGTAACAGATTATGCATTCCCGATATGTTAGAGTTGAAAGATGAGATTCTTGATGAGACACACAATACTCCCTATGCAATGCACCTGAGGAGTACAGGAATGTATAGAGATTTGAAGGAGCACTTTTGGTGGAAAGGAATGAAGAAAGATTTTGCAGAGTATGCTAGAAAATGCTTAGTGTGCCAGCAAGTTAAAGTAGAACACCAAGCACCTACCGGTAAGCTTAAACCTTTGTCTATTCCTGAATCGAAGTGGGAAAATATCACGATGGATTTCTTGATGAGATTGCCAAGAACTAACAGGAAGCATGATACAATATGGCTAATTGTTGATAGGCTAACCAAGTCCACACATTTTTTGCCAATTAAACAGACAAATTCTATGAATGCTTTGGCCAAGAAATATATAGATGAAATAATCAAACTTCATGGGATTCCAAGTTCGATAGTATTGGATAGAGATCCCAGTTTCACCTCTAGGTTCTGGGAAAGCTTATAAAAGGCTTTAGTAACTAAGTTGCACTTTAGTACAGCTTTCCATCCATAGACTAATGGACAATCAGAGAGAACAATATGGACTTTGGAGGTAATGTTGAGAGCTTGTGTCATAGATTTTAGAGGCTCATGGGATGATCATCTGCCTTTAATCGAATTTGCTTACAATAATTCCTATCACTCAGGAATTCAAATGGCACCTTATGAAGCTTTGTATGGTAGGAGGTGCATAACTCCAATTTGTTGGGATGAGGAAGGTGAAAGAAGGCTTTTAGGGCCTAAGTTGGTATAAGCTATAGTCGACAAGATTGGTTTGGTGAAGCAAATACTTAAAGCAGCTTAAGATAGAATGAAAAGTTATACGGATGCACATAGAAGGGAAATGGGATTTAAAGTTGGAGACAAAGTGTTTCTTGGAGCCTCTCTATGGAAGGGAGTTTTGAGATTGGGTAAGAAGGGCAAGCTCAGTCCAAGATACATAGGGCCTTATGAGATCATTGAGAAGATTGGGCCTTTAACCTACAAATTAGCTTTACCAACGAAATTGTCTAAGATTCACAATGTCTTCGATGTATCAATGTTGAGGAAATATCGATCAGATCCTTCACACATAGTTCAACCTTCAGAGGTTCAATTAAGGGAGGATTTAACTTATGAAGAACAGCCAGTGGAGATTCTAGATTCGAAGGAAAAGGTCTTGAAAAATAAGACAATGCAACTAGTTAAAGTCTTATGAAAGAACTATTCATGAGAGGAGGCGACATGGGAGCCTTTGTAAGCAATAAAGGAGAAGTACCCATACCTCTTTATAGACTCAGGTAAGAATTTCGAAGACGAAATTCTTTAAGGGGAGGAAAATTGTTGGGCCTCGAATTTTTATTTATTTATTTAGTTATTTATGATTTATTTATTTATTATTCATTGATTGATTGATTGATTGATTTTATTTATTTATTTTAGTTATTTAATCGTTTATTTATTTTTAGAATTTAGTCATTAATTTAGTGAACATAAGTAGAAATTAGAATTTTGGATAGAAAGATGAGAATTAAGTTAGAATTAATATGGTGTTTAAGGGAATTGAGGAGTAAGTAGATAAAAACAAAAGAAGGGGCAAATGGGCATTTCATTAAATGATGAGGGCATAATTGGAAGACCAAGGATAAAAATGGTCTTGAATTAAGAAGGAGAGAAGAAAGAGTCGTGAGAAGTAAAAGAAATAAGGAGAAAACATGAAAGAAGAGAAGAAAGAAAGAAAAGAAGAGAATCGTAAGAGAGGAGAAAAAACATGAAACAAGAGAAAAGAAGGAAGAAGATTTGTTCAAGGTAAGTTTCATTTTTCTTCTTGCTTTGTTAGAGAAGGAGTTAGATTAAAAAAAAAGGAATGGGATTTATGTTGGGAATGAAGGAAGGAAGAAGATGATTTAAGAGACCCATTGGATTTTAGGGTTTCTAAACTAGGGTTTTGGTTTTTCTAACCTAGATGGACTATGGGTAAGCTAGGTTTAAGCTTAATTTTGTCATTTATGTGATTACTGAAGTTTTATGAATTTTGTTAGAATATTGGGTTGAATGAATCTTGGTTTAATTAAAGGAAACCAAGAAAACTTAATCCAAGAGCAAGACGAAAGGCAAGCTTAAATTGGATTTTGGTAAGCGAATTAGGTGGGTAATTTATTTATAGTTGTTGTGTAAAATGAGCAAAATGCCTTACATGTGTATTGTGTGCTAAAATGGCTTGTTTTGAATTATTGTGAATATTGAAAATGCTTTGTGATTATGATCATGTTATGCCTTGAAAAATGTCATGGCATTTTGTATAAATGGAAAGAAGAAAAAGTATAAGAAGCATGAGAATATGAATATGTGATTGATTGAATTGAGCATAGAATTGCATGTGTTTGGGCAAGAGAGGAACTATTTCGTTAGTCACGTGCATGTTGACCTAAAGCCTTCTTCCGGCTGCCCGCTTATGGCACATGAGATCCAAAAAATGGAGTCATTTCGTTCATGGTGTAAACTTCGGTTTCTTCATTTCGTTCCCCAAAACTCTCGAGCTATTTTGTTGTGCATTGCATCTTTGAATTGTCAAGTATGATGCATTTGAGTGATTATGTTTTGATGATGAATTCTACATGATATGTGTTATATGATAACTTCTTTATCTTTGAGTTTGAGCTACAATTATGGATGATGGAATGCTTAGAGTAAAATGAGATATAGATGTTTTCATATTGGTATGTACATATATGCATATATGTTTGATTGTATGGCTCGTTGCCAATGGCTATAAATATATTAGCTACTAAGCTTTGCAGCTCACCCCATTATCTTCACTTCTCAGGTGCAGAACGAGTAGATTGTTGATCTGTGCAAGGCAATTGGAAACTCCAAGCTAGCCACATTTAGTAATTAAGTTAGTTCAATTACTTTTGGATAGTTTAGCAGCATATCAAATATTGAGTATCCTTTGTATTTTGAATTAAGTTATTGATGTAGTTTAATGTGTAACTAAAGCTTGTTCAAACTCTATTTTGTTTTGACAATGAGAATGAGAATTGGAGAAGTTTTTGTGTATATTTATGCTTATCTTGTGGTTGAGTTGTTAAGTGTTGTGGTTTGAAATAGAAATGTATGATTGAATTAGATTAGTAATGTGTATATGTGCAGAATTTAGTGTGAATGTTGGGATTCCGGGTTTTGGATTTCGCCGCGACGTATTTGTGTAACTTCCTCGCAACAAGGCCAGCCCTTTGCTGCGGCCTATTTGTGGAACTTCACTGCGGCAAAAGTCTGTTGGCCGCGACGAACCCGCTATTGCTATCGTTCAAATTTTGCTTAAATTGAAGTTTTTCAATTTCTTTTCGAATGATCCTTAACCGACCGCCTCGAGTGGTCGCTTTGGAACCAATCACAGGACCCGGGCTCAACATTCATATCATTTTTCACTTCTACATATAAATTAATAAAATGTAAAATTACTTAAAAAATGAAATACACTCCTTATAATAGAGAACTAGACTTTTTATAAAGCCGTAGTAGAGAACTACAATTTTTAGAAAGCCGTTACAAATTTTATGTTGGTCACCTAACTACTTTTATATAATTTATGTTATAGACAATAACTATGAATCGAACTACCTTTAACTAAGATTAGTCTTAATTATTATCAATATCTAACAATCCATATACCATATATTTTGTAAGTTTCAAATCAAATAATTACTTAGACAATCACGAGAATAAGTTTATCCATATACATAAAAATAATATTTTTATATGAGATTCATCTGTCGGTCAGAACTTATTTTATAACAAGCATTTATATATTTGTTTAAGTATTTACATACTTTGATAAAAGTTGACCACTTCGTTCATAAAGGAAAAGTATAATATATACCAAAAATTTGCTTTTTATTAATATTTATTTTTAATAAAAAAACAGCCAATAATGATTTAAAGATAATAAGTAAATGTAATATGAATTTTATAATTATAATTTATCATAATTTTATTCCCAAAATATATAGATTTTATCATATGCAACAATAATTAAATAAATATTTACAAAATAAACAATGAATTGATTAATTATATCACAACTTATAGGATATAAACTAAGGCAAAAGAGTTACTTTTGACTCTAATTTTTTCACTGATGAACAAGTTTAACCCTAACATTCCATAGAGAACAATTATAACTATAATATTTAGAAATCGTTAAAATTAGATTCCACCATAACAAAAAATTTAACCCCTTTTACTAACCTAACAATTTGTTATTATTATTTTATTTTTTGTTGGTCCCTGGTGTCACGTCATTAATGATGTGATACAATGGGACCTACTTTTTAAAAAAAATTAGCAAAATGGTCAATTTTGACCTAAATTTTCTCTTGCATTTTAGATAGAACATGTTAAGTCATTAAATTGCACTTATTTTGGACTTAATATTTGTTGATGTGTTGAAATTATTATCTGAATTTAATGGAATTGTTTTATAATTGTTTACAGATGGTATTCAACACCTTTGGAACGAAATAGGATCAAAAAGATGCAAAAGAAGGAAAGAAATCCGAAATCCCCAATTTGACAGAAATTCAGTGACTAAG
>JAOTAX010000005.1:27800275-27811516 GCA_025629825.1 Erythroxylum guanchezii | reverse complement strand
CAAAAATCAATTCCATCTCTAAGGGGGTCAAAAACCCAATCAAAGTTACTGCCCCTACTTGTCATCTCAAAACAGTAAAAGAACTTCCAAAAATCATAACTTCCTATTCCAATGTCCAAAAATTCCAAACTTTACCTCAATAGAAAGATCAAAACATAATCTAAAACTGTCATGAAGAACTTAAAGGCAATTTCAACCTCTAACTAGGTCAATTTCTCACTCAAAGATTCTGTCCTGTAATTTGCCATCCTATACCACAACCAAACTTCCAAATTTCATATCTTCCAATTCCCACATCCAAAAATTGCATACTTTATAGCGTTGAAAAGATTGACAGACAAGCTACAACTTTCATGTAGACCACTTACTCCAATTCAGACTAAATTCATAAGACGAGTGGCCTCAAAGCCGAGTACACGCAAATGTACACTTATGGTCATTTTTACAAAACAAAGCAAAATAACATTTAACTTTGACTGATCAAAACTTTTACTCCCGATATCGAAAAATATCAAACTTTATGGCGACGGAAAGCCTTCAACATAAGCTATAAGTTTCATGAAGATCTTTTTCTTAAATTCTGCTTAAATCAAAAAGTCAACTTTTGTCCCCAAAAAGTCAAACTTTCCTTAATTCAACAAATTCTCACACTTTCACTCTTTATTTCTCAATTTTCAACTTTCATTTCAAATCAACTCATTCTCTTTACTCTCATAACCCATACAAAGCTACTTAAATATCAAAGTTATCAAACTAATCAATTCTTTTCTCATTAATTTTCTTAACGCACAAATACATCTATAACATAATACATATACAAAGACACACATTCAATTTCATTTTAATATTTCTAATTTCTATTAAAAAATTCGGGACTACTACATTAATTTGTTTTAACGGAAGTGATTTCTTTTATATTTGGTTGCAGGTGACAGTAACACCAGAACACTTAAGACCATAACTTTTAGAAAATGTTAAAATTTAACCTCATTATAACAGAATTGCTAATGACTTGATGATGTCGCTGACGTGACACTCTTTTAATTATTTATTTTATTTGCATGTTATAATGACTTTATAACATAATTGCAATGTAAAAATAAAACATTTGAATTTAATCAAGTTTAAAATAAATTATTTTATTACCAATGCAAATTATTTTAATAAAAATTCTTATTTCATTATAACATTCTAATAAATATTTAGCAAATCTGATATTTGTTAATATTTATATAAAAATAAAACTAACAAATATTAAATTAAAAGTTTCTATCTTTCACTTATATTTAGGCATAACAAGTCTTATTAAATTCTTTCATAACTCCCTTTTTGAAAAAAAAAACTTAATTAATAACAACTATTTTTGAAGATATATGTAGATTAATAAAATATAAAATTACATAAAAATGAAATACACTCCTTGTAACATAGAACTACGCTTTTTATAAAGCCAGTATAAATTTATTTTATTTACAAGTCCCACGTTGCAATTCCGTTATAAAATTGTCATAACATGCAAATAAAATAAAAAATTATAGAAAAAAGTGTCAGGTCGACAACGACATCAAATCATTAGTAATTTTGTTATAATGAGGTTAAATTTTAACGCATTCTAAAAGTTAAGTCTTAAATGTTCTTTTAAATATGTTTGAGTTAAATTTGTCAAAATTTTTTAAAAAGTAGGTCCTATCTTATCATATAGGCAATGACATAATATTTAGGGCCAAAAAAAGTAAAAAGTATTTAAAATTTACCAAGTCCAGGTTAAATTTTTTGTTATAGTAGAGTCTAATTTTTAAGTTTTCTAAATATTAAAGTTATTACTGAAATATCAGGATTAACCTTAGTGATTGGTAAAAAAAACTTAAGTAAAAACTTAGCCTGTTGTCCATAAACCAGTAGAAACACTTTTGTTGGGCATTCACATGGAAGCATCCAGAATAGCGCTCCACTGTGGTGGAAATTGGCGGTGGCTGTCGTAAACGTGTAGGGAAGTGGCCAGGGCCCAGAATCAAAATTTGAACGTGGAAGCGGGAATATCGAAGTCTACACACCCTGAAAAGTGAAAACTGATCAGTGTTGCACCATGCGATATTGTTTTGTCTGTCCTTCACCTTCTAGAAGTTTATATAATTGTGGTGGTTATAATATAAATTTCTGGCTTTTGTTTTGTGTATCATCATATATATAATTTTCCTTTTTAGTAATTGATTTCATGCTTGTTGCCTACAAACTTGGGTACGTCCGCCAACGAGCAAGGGATACGTGTCCATTTTGTTTTTCGGACATAACCACCATTCCCGCCGGAGTCTGTTGAGCCCTGCCCTTTGATTAAGGGGCGTACCCAATTTTGGTAATATAATCAAAAATAAATAAAATGCCATTAATTAGGATTAATTTAAAAACTTAAAATTCTATTGAATTTAATAAATTCAATTTTAAATATTAACAATTTTTACAAAAGTAATTCGCTATTAATGTCACAGAAAGAGGACGCAGAATGGTAAAAAGACGAAGTAGGGTGTGGCATATGTAATAAACAGTATGTTACGTGGCCAAGAAGTAGGGTGTGGCATATGTAATAAAAAGTATGTTACGTGGCCAAGCGAAGCAGCATTTTATTTTGTTTTTTCTCAGTTGTCTCTTTCGTTACTTCTTGCAGATCCCCCATTCTACCGAACCAACGGAGTACCAAACCCACCACCAGTGCTGTAGCGTAGGAGTTGTTTTCTATTATTATTAAAGTTCTTATCAACTCTTCATTTCTTTATTCACTGTCCCAAGACACGCGTCCACTCTGTTTTTTTTTTTAATCCAAGCAGTAAAATTGAAACCGTAAGCATTTGTTTCCCTTCACACTTTCCCACAAGCCCAACACCCTTCCACCCCACACGTTCTTCAACTCGCTCCACCTTCTTTTGACAAATTTCACGTACCTTTTTGAGAATTTGGGGCATTTGTTTGACAAAACACGGGTATCCTGGAAAAACGCCGGATATCGCGTCATGGCTTCTGCTAGTTCCGATGACCGGCGAGAGGTGCTAATCAAGGTGGACGGAGGTAGAGATAGTGGTGGTGGGAATATCATGAGAGGTTCCAGCTACGATTTCTTGAGTAACCCGGTTAGAGAAAGTAAAGATAAAGAGGAGCTGAATCCAAGTACTAATGGTAATGAGAGTTACAGATTTGATTTTACTCATAACAACAACGACGGCAGTGATAGTGCAGCTACATCTTCAACGGAAGATCCAACTTCGAAGCTCATTGGTCAGTTCTTGCACAAGCAGCAAGCCTCAGGTGAGTTCTGTTTAGATATGGACTTGGAGATGGCTGAGCTCCAAAGCGACACAGCCGTTATTCATCGAAACTTATCTACGGTGCCTGAATCTTCCCCAAGAGTGAACCGGGTCTCATTCGACCCGAACCCACCTGGGTCAAGCGAGTCAGTGAGGAGACGCCAGTTGCAGTATAAAGATTCTCCCAAGAAAGACAGCACTAGCAATGGTGTTGGTGCTGGTGCTGGTGATGGTGGGGAGATTTTAAGGTGTAGCTCGAGAAACGACGCTTCATTTCCTAATAGTCCTTCCCTTAACAAGAAGTCCAACTTGTTGAAGGAAAGGAGTAAGTCCAGGTTGATGGATCCGCCGCCGGAAAAATCGGGTAGGATGGCGGTTGGACGGTCGGGACAGTTGAAATCAGGATTTGTAGCAAAGTCAGGAATGTTGGGTAAAGGGAGTGTTGTTGAGGAGGAGGAGGAGGATCCTTTTTTGGAGGAAGATTTACCTGAGGAGTTGAAAAAAGATAAGCTTGATATATGGACTTTGCTTGAATGGTTGAGTTTGATTCTCATTATTGCTGCTTTGGTTTGTAGTCTGGCTATTAAAAAACTCAGAAAAATTTTGTTGTGGAACCTTATGCTCTGGAAATGGGAGGTTCTTGTGCTGGTCTTGATATGTGGTAGATTGGTTTCAGGGTGGGTGATTAGGTTAGTTGTGTTCTTTATCGAGCGGAATTTTCTTTTACGGAAAAGGGTCCTTTATTTTGTGTATGGCTTGAAGAAACCTGTGCAGAATTGTTTGTGGTTAGGGCTTGTTTTGATAGCTTGGCATTTCTTGTTTGATAAGAAAGTTGAGAGGGAAACCAGGAGTGAGACCCTCAGGTATGTCACTAAGATCTTGGTGTGCTTGGTGGTGGGTACATTGTTGTGGCTGGTGAAGACTCTTGTTGTTAAGGTGCTTGCTTCTTCATTTCATGTGAGTACTTACTTTGACCGGATTCAGGAGTCACTGTTTAATCAATTTGTCATTGAAACACTCTCTGGTCCGCCATTGATTGAAATTAAAAATAATGAGGAAGCCGAAGAGAGAATGGCTGCTGAAATACAGAAGTTGCAAAATGCCGGTGCTAGCCTTCCACCGGCCCTTAAAGCAGCTGCTTCCGCATCACCTCCCAGAACAAGGGTTGTAGGTAGTGGCAGGATGCAGAAAAGTCCTCGAATAGGCACCCCTAGGCTTTCTCGTACCCTTTCCGGCGGAGGCAATGAAGCGGGGGATGGTATAGCAATTGATTCCTTGCACAGATTGAATACGAAGAATGTTTCTGCATGGAATATGAAGAGGCTGATCAATATAATAAGGCATGGTACTCTGTCCACGCTAGATGAACAGATTCTTGACTCTGCTCATGGTGAGGATGAGCCAGCCACCAAAATTAGAAGTGAAAATGAAGCAAAACTCGCTGCAAGAAAGATCTTCCATAATGTAGCAAAACAAGGGTCTAGGTAATGTCCAAGGTGTATCTCACTTATAAGCTAACCCTCCAATGTGTATATTATAATTCTTTCTGCTTTTCTTAATCTAACTGTGCTTCATACTGACATTTGATTAGCTGGATCAGGTGACTGTTTCTTCTTGTTGGTTTGAGGTCTAAGACGTCAAGTGCACAATATAAATCATCAATTTGCTTATTGTAGGACTTATACAGAAAACAAACAAAAGAAAGATCTATACATTCAATATTGCATGGCAGAGGGCAATCAGATCAGAAGATACATTCGGTGATTCTTCTATGTGGTTATTATGGAGTTGTTAAGCTTGATTTTTTCTTTTCTTGCAGGTTCATCTACCTTGAGGACATTATGCGCTTCATGCCAGAAGATGAGGCTTTGAAGACCATGAGTCTTTTTGAAGGTGCATCAGAAAGCAAGAAGATCAGCAAGTCCTGTTTAAAGAATTGGGTGGTAAGAACAAGTGGAATATGCATTGCCATTCACTTTTCTTCTCACAATTTCGTTTCTTTTTAGTTTGCCAAATTCCAAATATATGCTGGTTTCCCATTGCAAGTACCTACATTCCTAAGTGTGTTCCATTTCTGGTTACAATAGCAAAAGCCTTAGCTCTGTCAGAATTGATGTGCTTGTACCACTGTGGATCTTGATGACAACATTAAATTATCCAAAATGTGGTGAAGAGTAAGATTCCTATATTTTATCTTGAGTTCCCACTGTTATCATCAGAAAGATGAAGCATATGTTGGCAAATTGGATATTAAAGCTAGCATGCTTATCAAATAAGAAGGTTTCTCTTAATTGTTTCAATTCAAAGGCTTATATTTGCGCCAGAACTTGACCTTGTCCCTGGTACCATGAGACTATTACATGCTCTCTTGTGCCGCAGAAGAATATTTTTATTGACTTGCTCATGCATGCATACAGATACGCATTACTTTTATAAAACAGTGATTTTATTACTTATTCTTGCCTTCTGAACATGTAAACAGTAATCCTACTTTTTAAGACATAATTATCGCATTTAATGTCTTTATCTCTTCAAATGATGATTGGGACTCTATATGATTGCTTTACGGATTAATAAGATGGGTGGTGTATTGCTCACATCTTATAGCTCTAGACACTAACCCTCATGTTTTGATTGACTATTAAACCTTATAAATTTAATCCTTTAATTTTGTTAAACATTTTTTGTCAGGACTTCTGTTAATGTTCTTATTGGAAATCTTACGTGGCATCTTAATAAGAGACACACTTCTAATTGTATTTCCAGCTAGGATCCTGTTAATGTCGTGTTAAGAATTTTGTAAGAACATTAACAGAAGTCCTAACATAAGAGTGATTAGCAAAATGTAAGGATTGGATTAGAAGGTTTAATAGTTAGAGGACTGATAGAAAAAACTAAAATTATAGTTGTTCCTTTGATTGATAAATTGACAAAGCACTTGGTTTATTCAATCATTTCAGGTTAATGCTTTTAGAGAACGGAGAGCTCTTGCTTTGACATTAAATGACACCAAAACAGCTGTTAATAGATTGCACCATATGGTCAACTTTCTGGTGGGGATAATTATAACTGTTATTTGGCTGCTTATATTGGGGATAGCAACAAGCAAATTCCTTGTGTTTTTAAGCTCCCAACTTCTTCTTTTGGCATTCATATTTGGAAACACCTGCAAAACAGTTTTCGAGTCTATTATCTTCTTGTTTGTGATCCACCCATTTGATGTGGGTGATCGTTGTGAAATCGATGGAGTTCAGGTTGGTCTACTAGCTTGGTTTCATATGAATTTTTGCTTGTATATGAGAACCTAACTTGTCTTGGACAAACTTCAGATGGTGGTTGAAGAGATGAACATTTTGACTACAGTTTTCTTGAGATATGACAATCAGAAGATTATTATGACGAACAGCCTTCTTGCTACCAAGGCCATCAGTAACTACTATCGCAGCCCAGACATGGGAGATGCAGTGGAGTTCCTTGTCCATATAGCTACTCCTGCAGAAAAGATTGCACTCGTGAATCAGAGAATCACTTCGTAAGTTCCTTTCCCATATCTTGTTATGCATTTCTTGCCTGTTTGCTGTCTAAAAAGGACTGTTAGAGGGAATATGCTGATGTTGATTTAGTCATTCCAGAAACACCCCTCGGTGTGACATCCTGAGTTCAATAATTTGTTTCGGGATGATGAGTTTCTTCAGAGATGTGAAGAGAGTTGTGTGGCGTTTTTAATCTGATAAAAATTTTCTTGCTCTGACTACTGCAGTTATATAGAAAATAAAAAGGACCACTGGTATCCTTCGCCAATGATCATATTTAAAGACGTGGAAGGCCTGAATAGCGTGCGAATTGCAGTATGGCTAACGCATAAAATGAACCACCAAGACATGGGAGAGAAATTTGTCAGAAGATCCCTCTTGCTTGAAGAGATCACTAAAATTTTCAGGGAGTTGGACATTCAGTACAGGCTACTTCCTCTTGACATAAACGTTCGTGCTCTACCTCCTGTGTCGTCTGACCGTGTTCCTGCGGCTTGGAGTAGTTGATCGTATGACTACTCTAGTCCCTTATAAAATGGTTGTCAGATGAGTGTTCTATTTAGTAAATAGTAGATATCTAGCTATGATTTATTTTCTTTTAATAAAAAATGCTTAGTGCTGCATTTCACATTTTTACCGATCTCCCCTAGCTAGCAAAAATGATACGGTTTAACACAAAAGAAGACAGAATGTTGAGACCAAGAGAGGTCAGGAACGTCACAAATTGATCTTCAAAGTTCATGCATTTAGTAATAATTTTTAAAATCTGGGCAAGTTATTAATTCTTCACAAAGTAAAAGATTTGTACGGATCCACCTTATTCATACTGAGTCTCTATTCGCCAACGATCTTTTTCCCTATAATGACTTTGTTGCTAAGATTTATTAGGGTGATCCTTAGGCTCCCTTCTCTCCTTGACTTGCAATCTTCTTACCATCTAACCTTGGCATTATATCTTCCTTTGTGACTTTCAGCCCATAAGAACCTTGTCAGCACTTTTTCAATTACATATATAATAAGGCATTAATTGCTAGCACTTCAAAACTTGCAATTAAACGAGTCTCCTTTTCAAAATTTTTAATTGAAGGAGATGTAATTTGCCACACATAATCTAAGTGATAACAATATCATTTTTAGGGCAATGTTGGTGAGCTCAAAAATATGCTAGAAAAAACATGGGTCTTACTGTCTAGCTCAAGAATGCTTAAGGGTATTGGCATTGATCATTATTATCTAATTTAGTTAAGAAGCTAAAACACTAAATATTTCTAAATAGATCATTGATATGTTATCTTGAAATGATAGAATCCGAAACAGTTTCTCCTTATTTTTCATAATTCATTGAAATAGATAAGCTCTTGTTTCTTCACTTCACTATATCAATAATACTATCTTTATTCGAGTTGAAAATAAATAATAAGAAGTCCTACCTTCAAGATTTATGTTAAATGTTCTAGTGCTAGGGAAATCCATCCACATATAAACAAGTGATGCTACACCTAGTAGAATCATCAATAGAGATATTTCGATTAATGTTGAGTTTTGGTTTTGAATGTATTACATGTCAATCGATATCTTCTATGCTAACTTTCCAAGTTTATTGATTTTTAATTTTGTGAGTTTCTTAGGAGAGGTATGCAAAAAGTTTTTTCAAATAATCAGAATATGTCAATAAAGTACATTATCAATGAAGGATATGTAAAGATTATTTTTAGGCAAATCATGAATTTATCACTCTGATATCAAAACTTTCACACAAAAAAACTCAAATAGCAAAACCTTATGGGGTTGAATTTTTTTGTTCACAATATCTCTCTAGACATCAAAAACTGTTAAGAATTAATCTTGGTTTGGCCATTCAAAAAACAATGCTATAAGGTAAAAGATTTTTTCTACAAGGCTCAAGATTAAGACTTGGCTAATTAACTTAAGGTGTGTATTAGTTGTCATTTGACTAAGTCCAATATATACTTAACAATTAAGTCACATGCTTAGATGTATAAGTTGATTTTTTGCTAGGATTCTTGGTATGTATGAGTTGTCATTAGCTAGAAATTCCTTGCTTAAATTATATGCTAACCTCTTTTTTAACACTATATATATAGAATTGGGTTTCCTTTATAAAGTGTGTGGGTGTAAGCAAAATGGTTTGTAGAGAGAGAATTAAGAGTTAGAGAATAAATCAACTTTAACGAGTGGATTGTGTTGTAAAAGGCTATAACAAAAGCCAAGATTAATAAGATTATTGTTTCTTAGATTATTAAAGTTCTTTGTTGAGTGTTTTGTATTTACTCTATTTCCTAAAGTTATTTTGGGAAATTATTGCTTGAAATTTCCCTACATTTGGTACGTGGTTCATGATGGTGTCAAATATGGGAAGGAAACAATCAACAATAAATGCAACTGATGCAGACACAACAAATTCTTCCACAGGTGCAACAAGTGCAATCATCAATTTTCAAATTTGATGGTAAACATAATTTTTCAATGTGGAAACATATGATGGAATTATGTTTGAGAAGTTGTGGTTATGGAGAAATCTTCAACAAAGATTTTGCTGAAACAAAAGAAGCAACATCAGTTGTAGAAAGGAAATAAGTGGGTCGTGATCACTCATTTAATGAAAAGGATTTGTTCCTAATTTATCAATCAATTGGGTTGGTAGTTCCTGAAAAAAATTTGCATGCCAAAAGAGCTAAAAAGGCTTAGAAGATTTTAATAATTACATATGAAGGTGCAAATCCAGTGAAATGAATATGATTACAAGGACTAAAAAGGCAATTTGAGTTAATGGAGCAATGCTAAGATGAAAGTATTTGTGATTATTTTTTATGAATTGATAAGTTGGTGAATGAGATGAAAAACACTGCTGACAAAATTGTAGAGAAGGAAATCATGGAGAAAATCAAACGTACTTTAACAAGTCGATACGATTACGTAGTGATTGCCATTGAAGAGTCCAATGATCTTAACACGATGACACTAAATGATCTTCAAGCATCATTAGAGTAACGTGAGATGTGGATAAATGAAAGAATAGGTAGCATAATTGAATAAGCTTTAAAAGCTCAATCAAATTTAAAGAACACAACGTTTACAAGAAAAATAGAGTACAAACAAGGAAGTCAAACTTTAAGAAATGAGGGAGGAAGGAATTTTAACGTTGGTTGCAATCAAAGAACAATATGCAGCTCATTTCAAAATAAAACAACTATGCAGTGCTATAATTGCAAGAAGCATGGGTATCTTCAGTTCGAGTGTAAGTCACATATTCAATTCCATAACTTTAAGAAATATGATCACTATAGTAGAGGATGCCATGCTAAAGAAGAAAATGATCAAAAGAATTATGCTAAAGTGACTAAAAATGATGATAGTACAAAAATTGGGCTAGTGACTATTAATGCAATTGTTGATAACAATGACTATCAATGGTTGATAGACACTGGCTGTAGTAATCATCTAAGTGGAAAAAAAGGAGGTATTTTTTGAATTAGATAAAAACTTTCAAAGCACAGTCAAACTTAGAGAGACAATTCAAAAATTGAAATTATGAGAAAAGGAAAGATTGCCATCAAACTTAAGGATGGGTCATTGAATTTTCTTTATGATATATTTTATTCAACAAGTATTTGTAAAAATCTTTTTTTCGTGGGACAACTGGTAGAGAAAGGGTATGATTTACATTTTAACAAGCAAGGATGCACAATCAATGATGTAGAGATGGGCTTGATAACAAAAAATGAAGATGTCAAGAAATCGTTTTTTTTTTTTTCCTGATGGATGTCAAGTATGATACCTCCTTGTGTTGCAATATTGCAATCGCAAATGAAGCTTAGCTTTGGCACATACGACTTGGGCACTTCAACTTTGGAAGCATCAAATTCTTAGCAGATAAAAATTGGGCTATTGGCTTACTTGTCATTAAACTTCCTAACCGAGTATGTGAAGCTTGCATCATAAGAAAGAAACATCAAGATCTATTTCTTAAAGGACTGGCGTACAGAGCTAAAAGTGCACTTAAGCTAGTGCATTCAAACTTGTGCTATGTTGATGTTCCTTTAATTGAAGGTAATAAATACTTTATTACTTTCATTTATAATTTCAATAGAAAAACATGGGTTTATGTCTTAAAGAAAAAATCTGAAGCATATGAGAAACTTAAGAATTTTGTGGCATGCATTGAAAAATAAAGTGGCCATGATTTGTTGAGGAAGAAAGGAATTAAACATTAATTGACAGCTAGATATTTTCCTCAACAAAATGGATTGGCTTGGGTTTCTTTTGTAAAATTATGAATGTGTGCAATGAAAATGGTATAGAGAGAGAGAATTGAGACTTTGGTTTAATTTAATTAATTAGATTAATTATATTAAAACAAATTTTTTAAAGAAAGGAGAAGGAATTTTGGT
>JAOTAX010000005.1:27779104-27800175 GCA_025629825.1 Erythroxylum guanchezii | reverse complement strand
TCTTTTCATATAGCCATCTTAAAATAAATGAGAAGAGTCTCATTTAATGGCTTCTTTATGTTTGATTAAAGAAAGGTTTGATGCATTAGATGTTCTTCCTCTTCTTTCTTTTCATGCATAATCGAAATTAAGGAGTGTAAGAAAGGTTTCTTGCATTATTTTGACACACTCTCTCCTCTCACCTATGCATGGTTGAAACCTAGTATGAGAAGAATCTCATTGTTTCCTTCTTTCTTCTAAGAAAAATCTTCTCCAAACATTTCTTCTCCTTTCCACCAAAAGGATCTTGTTAACCAAGGTGTCCAAGAAGAACAAGTGGTAGATCTAATTGGTTGATGATACAACAACAAGGAGAGGATAGATTGACAAAGGAAAGGATTCAAAAGCTAGGATTGGATACAAGAAGAAGGAGAGGATAGCACAGTGAGAAGTTAAAGTTGTAGCGAAGGAGTCGGTAATATTTATACCATCTTATCCTTTTGTTAAATATTATCCTTAAACCATATCATGGATAGATTGACATGCTAATTTGGTTATCTTGCTTCCACTACGTTATGATTTCTAAAAAAGTTTTGAAATCTACCGTTTAACCAAATATTGTATGTTTTCATTTCCAATCCAACAAGTTAAGACTTGGTTAATTAACTTAAGGTGTGCATTAGTTGTCATTTGACTAAGTCAAATATATACTTAACAATTAAGTCATATGCTTAGATGTATAAGAGTTGATTTTTTGCTAGGATTCTTGGTATGTGTCATTAGCTAGAAATTCATTGCTTAAATTATGTGCTAACCTCCTTTTTAACACTATATATATAGGTTTGGGTTTCATTTGCAAAGTGTGTGTGTGTAAGCAAAATGGTGTGTAGAGAGAAAATTAAGAGTTACAAAATAAATCAACTTTAACGAGTTGATTGTGTTGTAAAAGGCTATAACAAAAGCTAAGATTAATAAGAGTATTGTTTCTTAGATTATTAAAGTTCTTTGTTAAGTGTTTTGTATTTACTCTATTCCTTAAAGTTATTTTGGAAAATTATTGCTTGAAATTTCCCTATGTTTGGTATTGGTTCG
This sequence comes from Erythroxylum guanchezii, assembly GCA_025629825.1. Classification (NCBI taxonomy): domain Eukaryota; kingdom Viridiplantae; phylum Streptophyta; class Magnoliopsida; order Malpighiales; family Erythroxylaceae; genus Erythroxylum; species Erythroxylum guanchezii. Next base: position 27,799,104 of record JAOTAX010000005.1, on the reverse strand, counting down.
TGATGGTGTCAAATATGGGAGGAAACAATCAACAATAAATGCAACCAATGCAGACACAATAAATTCTTCCACAGGTGCAATCAACAATTTTCAAATTTGATGGCAAATAAAAAAAGTGTTTTAAGTTATGGTACTAATGGAATTATGGTGTGAAGGACCTAGATTGTGAAGAACTAAGTTGTATGTAATTTTGTTTATGTAAATTTCCTTCAATATTATCACCCGTTTTATTAGCTAAATCAATCCTAACCTAAACCTCATTGAAACCCTGTAATAAAACCTTTTGATTTTTGTTTCTAGTTTACTTACAAGTGGTGGAGATATGATTTTATTGCAAGCTTATGGTTAAGAATCTTTTTATGTAATGATGTGAGAGTTCTTACACTTTTTAACCTAAATACTTTAAATGCATTAATTGAATCCTTAGTGAGGGTATGAAAATTTGTGTTTTCGATTTCAAAAACATTATCTATGCGATTGCTCTTGATATTAACTTATGAAGGTTGGTTCTATAATGACTTAAATCTAATTGTATGTTAATTTGAATGATATGATATGATAATTTAGAATATGGATGGACAAAAGGGATGGATGTTTGTAAGATTAATGATTGATCTTATGATTTTCTTGAGAATAAGCAAAAATGTGTTGGGAATTTTGCTTATGATTTAAGAGTTTTATAGTATTTTTGGTATTTAACATGTTTCAAGTGTGTTTTTAGGTAATAATTGCCTTTATAGATCAAAAGGAGATGTATTCAGGTGAAATCATGACATGGAGTGAAAAAATTGGAGCAATTGTGGACTTACACGGTCGTGTATTGTGACTGTGTAAGTCTCTGTAAACATGTGGACCTTTAGAAGTACAATTCCTACCTATGTGGAGTTACAAGCCAGTGTATGTTACTCGTGCAAGTCTCTCTGAATATGTAAAGTCATGAATTGAGGTATGTTTAGATATACACAGCCACCTATACAACCTTGTAAGTGACCATTTATATCCTAAAAACCCTAGTTCGATGATATATAAGGATATTAAGGATGATAAAATAAGAGAAGAATATAAGCGACTGAATTTAGAAGGAGGCATCAAGAGTCGTACACCTGAAAAGGATGAGCAAAGACGCAGAAATATTCCACACATCATTAAAGATTAAATAGTGGGCACATTAAGTCCATTCCAACTTTCCAAATATTCTAGATCAAGGCATCCAAACTTATTCATTATTTTCTTATTATATTTTATTGCCTTAGATGATTAGTTGTATTTTGAATATAATTATGAATTGTTAAATCTATTTTAGGGTTTATTTTTGAATTGTTTTGTAAAACTTTTTCTTATTCAATTCAATATAGTATTACTTTGTGGTATTTGTTATGTTTATACTTGATAAGAAATTGAGCAATTGAATCAAAGTTATACGTGTTAAGTTAGGCAACAAGAGTTGGTGCATATTATAATAAACGATCTGTATGCTTACATAATTGCATACTTTAAAACATAGCAACAATATTTGTTTTTTTTTTTTTTGGTCTTCCGGGAGGTGTCCACTGGGCCGAAGCCGGTGACTAATCCCCCTTTGCAGTGCTGATACATCCCATACGGGGGCTATCGCTGGCCCAGGAGTTTGCTGCATTCCCAAGGGCAGGGATCGAACCTGGAACCTCTTGGTTAAGCGACGAAGGTCATATATTTGATATATGAAAACTATTATAGCTAAAACGACTGACCATATTAACATATGGACCAACACAGACAAACATAGTCCACTCCACGGAGATAAAACAAGCACGCATGCAAGCAATAGTTGTCTCTTCAATTAAGTCACAACCTCAATAGGTTCAAAGCCCCGGCCAATCGAATCCATGACTGCATCTATTATCAGCTGCGTTTTTCTACTATACAGTGGCCATAATTGATCAGGTTCTCCGCCATTTGCTTTAATGTCTCTGACCAACTGGGCGAATGCTCCCACCATATGAACCTCCTGTGGGAGATCTGTGCTAATAATGTGATGACTCGGTAAAGGTTCCCACCCCGTATGAAGGTCATTAAACCAATTTTTGGAAGTAGCCTTGTAATAAGCTTCCTTCTCTTGATAAGGAATGACAAAATCATCTAAATGCAACGTACCTTTCGTTCCTACGGCAGTAACTTGAGCTGTCAAATTTGACAAGAAAGAGCAGTGGAAGTATGCAACTGTGCCATCTTCCCAGTGTAAAGTAGCCCCACAAGATAAAATAACACCAGCTTCATTGAAAACAGGCCCTCTCATGGCTAGAACTGTCTTTGGCAGTTCATAATCAAAAGCCCAGAGAATTGCCCTGATTGCATACCACCCTACATCGCCGAGGGCACCCAGAGAATCGAGATCAGGCTTTACTCGAATGTCGTTTCTAAGATAATCCTCGTCAGGAGCATGTGTGAAGCAGCTATGTACCTGATAGAAGACCAAATTAGAGAATCAAGCTATTTGCGGTTATCACCTATCTCATCATCAAGCTGAGCATGACCGTGCTAGAAAGAGGTTTTCATAACATCTTAACCCCCCGCAAGCACTGAATCATTTTAAGTTATAAATTGAGAGAGTTTGAGCCATTGTCGTTGCAGTGCCTAAAACATCATCAAAAACCAATTTAATTTCTAGCATATTGTGACTGTGAGCGTCCTTTAATAGCAATATCAATTTAAGCGAAAAAAAGCGTTATCGGTAACTCACCGCCTTGACCTCTCCGAATTGGTCCTTATCATTCAGAAATCGGCGCATCTGTTGAGTTCTGGGATGGTGCATCCACATGGTGGCGTCCATAATCTGGACTCCATTGGCTTGGCATGCCTCCAATATTTCATCCAACTGCCCAACGTTTAGGGCCACGGGCTTCTCCAGCAGTATATGCTTCTTTTTGCTGGCAGCCAAGCATGCCCACTTCAAGTGAAGGCTGGTGGGCAAAGGGATGTAGACTGCGTCGATTTCTGGGTCTTCCAGTAAAGACTCGTACGACCCATATATCTTTGCTGTTGGAGGAAAGTTATTGGCTTTTGCAAACTCCTCGGCTTTCTCTGCAGACCTGCTAGCCACGGCAGAGAGCTCGGCGTTGGGTGCCAGAGCGATGGCACGAGACATCTTTCGTGCTATCTTGGCGCATCCTATTATTCCAATTCGAATCACCATCTCCGCCATGTCTGATAGCTGTTTATGGGATCTTGTAATTTGAGAGATTATTTGTGTTTCCAACAACTGATCTAGTGGCACTCACGAGTGGTGGATGCTCTGCTTCATCCGCTTGAAATAATCAGGGACACTGAATTATATAATGTACAAAATACTTTTTTTTTTTGGTTTTCATTTATAATTTTTTAATTATGTTTTAAAATTGATGATGTAACTATCTAATTAGATGAAGATTGACATTTGAAAGTTACTTTCTTTCTCGCATAATTCTTATATATCAAAAAAGTGATCATATTTTAAATATATAATCATTAATATATTTGTCAAAAAAAATGAGTTCAAGAAGACAAAAAGTTTTATAATCCATTCAACTATTAATCTTCATGTGCAATGAAAATTGAAAATAGTTTAACTTGATCCTCTTTATTGAAGAGTAATGAATTTCTAAAACATTAGAACAAGCATGTATCACCAACTGCATTTAAGTCTACTACTCCTAGCCTTGCACAAGTAGCCTTCCTGTAAATTAGGATAAGTCCTTACTAATTGCGCAAAGCAATTTTTCATTGATCTACAACTCTTTCACTGCATCTATGTGAATTTTTAAGCCACCAATTGCTTTCTGATTGAGCTCCTTTAAGAAACTCATCCTTTAAATTGTCTTGTTAAGAAATGATCTCTAATTTCTTTCTTTCCATAAGGCATAAATCACATAACCAAAAGAGATTTTATAGACTAATACATCTCCTTCACATGCATTATGCTTTTCACAAATTTAATTGATCATACCTTGATAGTTTATTGCTGAAACACATATGTTGTAGAGCTGATGAATTCTTTCTCAACTGTAAAAGGAGAATCTACATTGAAAGAAGAGGTGTTCAACAGATACAAGCTCTCAAAAGTATATACATAAAATTCTAGCAAATTTAGTATTTCTCTTATCCTATCTAGTGTGCTTAACCTCCCCTTAGTGGCAAGCCATATAATGGATCCCACTCTAGGACAAGCTTCCTTGAAACACATCATCTTATCACATTTCATCCTTAAAGCCTGAATCTTTAAAAGCAATTTACAAGATTCGTTGGTGAATAAATGATTAACCTATTTTGTGAGTTAGTTAATATTATAATAAAGGTAAGTGAATGGCATAGTTGTAGCTAGTATCGACAAGTACAGGTCGATCCCACGAAAACAGTGGTTACTAGTAATTACCTTTTTACTATCATCTAGCCTATCGATTTTCATTTTTAAGAAAATAAAATAAAATAAAAACTAAAAAAAGTAAAACAAAATAGGCAACGATATTGAACAGAAAATTAAGAATTCACTTAGAAAAATTATCGATATCAATAATTAGTGTCTAGGTTTCGCATCTCCCAAAACCCTTAAGGCTATTTTTGGTTGGACGCAAGGTTTTTAATAGAATGAAATAGTTTATAATAGAATGGAATATAAATGGATGTAATATTAGAAACTTGTTGTTTGGGAGGGATGGAAGAGTTCATAATGTAATATAGTGAAATGTTGTTTAGAAGAAGGGTTTATAATGTAATATAGTAAAAAGTTGTTTATCATTTTACATTTCATCCTAAATCCCTCAAATCGAAAGTTTCTCATTTTTACTGTTTAGGATAGAATGAGATGCATGTAATATGAAACCCTTCTCTTACATCTCACTCCATTCCATTCCATTATAAACCCTCTTTTCAAATGATGGAATAATATTACATTTCATTTTATTCTCTTAATAAACCCCAACCAAACATAGCCTAACAGATTGATCTTTTATTACTCAATTGTTTTATTGACTTGTTGGACTATGGAGATCCCTATGATATGCTAATAGTTGACTTTGAGTCTACTAACAACTAATCCTAAGGTTTTCAACGATTAGTCAGGTTAAAGTTTATAAAATTGCTTTACTGATTTTTGATTCCCTCTATTAGGTTTGACCCTAATCTGGAAGATTTGTGTCATCCTATTTCTAATGTTGCAATCAATTCCTTCTAATTACGGTAGATCTATTCAAACCTAGGATTTCTCAATCTCTACGCATGAAATCAGATTATGAACTAATATTCCCAGGTCTATTAGAAGATATATCAAACAAGTAATCGAATAGCAATATATCAATAAACCCAATTACATTAATAAAAGAATCAAAATATATTAAAGTATCAACATAGAGTTCATCTAACCTAAACACTAACAAGACGTTTAGTTACACATTATCGAATACAAAATTAAACATAAATAGAAGAACAACAAATTGAAAACAATGGAATCATAATTTTAAATCTCCCTAGTTGTCTTCTATCAAGTATTATTTCGATGTAGAGGTTTGAACTTATATTCAGATGGATCTTTCGATAATTTCTTCATGTTTTCCACTTCTCTAAACTAAAATCACCCCTTGAGAACAATCTCCACGTCTGGAATCGCCTCCCTAGGTCTGCTTCCTCTTCAAGTCTCTGTTCACGTCCTTTTATATGAAATTCTAGGGTTTTGGTCGATGCACGGTCTTGTGCATATCCGTGCATCAAATCGTGCATAACCAAAATCTCTAAAAATAGCAAAAATGCACGGCCTGAGAGATGTGCATGGGCAGATGCATGGCTATGCATCCAATCTGTGTGTCGAATCTTTGTTTTATGCTGTGTTTTTGCCTAAATTCTTCTCGTTTAAGTCTTTAAATGCAATTATAATTTGTATACATACTTGGAAGGCATTAAGTACCAAATATACACTAAATATATAAAATATCAAGCAAAAATGCATCAAATATGAGGTATAAATATGATCAATTATGCATCTATCAAACATCCCCACATTTAAAATTTTGCTTTTCCTTAAGCAAATCTTAATCAAAATTATAAATCTACATCAATCTCAACCTGTCCATTCATACTATACATCATCATATCATATTGAATCAAATTAATATACAATTAGAGTCAAACTATCATAAAATTATCTTCTTAAGCAATATTAAATAATCACGTCAATAATCGCATTGAAATCAAAAGCATAAACTTTTACACCCTCACCAAGATTTCACTTAATGTGCTTAAGTGTCTAGAGTGAAAAGTATCAAAACTCTCAATCAATGCATGGTAAAATTCTTCCCATAAGCTTGTAATAAAATCACATCTCCACCACTTATGTATAAACTAGAAGCATAAATCAAAAGGTCTTATAAGTTTGTAATAGGGCTTAGGTATGACATGATTGAGATAATAAAAAGATTGATTTGAAGGAAATTTACTCAAAAGAACATTACATGAAACTTATTTACAATACACATAGGTCCTTTCATTACAAAACTAATGGTATTATATACTTATTTCTTTTTTTACATATATAAATATGCTCGATTTTTTCTCTCTCTTTCTTTGTCTTTTTTTTCCCCAATAATTTCGAGCATTCATCATATACCATAATTAAAGAAATATTTCAAAAATTCAAGTTTTAAACAAGCAATTAATGTAAATAACCTTCAGGGTTCAAATCAATAAAAAGGTTTTCAAAGAAAATATAATGGAGGTTAATATGTGGGTAAAATTAATGAAAAAGGCTAAGGCTCAACTTGGTTATTCCTAAAGGTAAATTTTATGGGTATAGTAATTATCAAAGAAATAGGCTAAAGCAAATTGTTGAATCTAAGTTCCTTCATCATGTCAATGCTTCTAATTTAACAAATATGGTCTCAATATATATAATAAAAGCAAGTTCTAGAATTATTCTACTACACATGATAGCAGACATGAAAAAATAACAAGAGCTTAAAAATTTTAAAATTTTTTGCTCTTTTAAGCTCAAGAGCTCATGAAAAATGAAAGGATTATATATGTGTAAATATTATGCAATTTTATTTAACTTGATCATCTTAATGATTACTAAAAAATGTAAATTAGAAAACTAATTTTATTCTAAGCATCATCCTTTTGTATACCAATTCAATTAATATTCAACAATAAAACATCGTATTGATGGACAAATTTTAATCAATAGAAAGGACCTTGAGTAAGAAGGGACTTTCCTTTTACACATTAGTTTTTAATTTGATTAAAGAGAAGTAAACCTTTTTAAGTAGGAATCCATTCTTTAGTTAGAAATAGTAGCTCTAAAGATTTCTTTGTAAAAAAGGTGGAATTTTTTATTAATAAACTCATCTTTAGAATTAAAAATGTTAATTAAAGTAAAAAAATCTCAAGGAGTTTTTTCTTGAACTAGGAAAAGAAAAGGAAATCTTTATTAAATTAAGAAATATCAAGGAAATCCTACTTAGTGAAAATACTCTTATACTAATAAATAACAATCCTTAACCATGTATACGCTTTCTTCTTACCTTGGATGAATTTATTTATTTTAATGAAATGTTTATTCTAGCTCTCATGAGTGAATATATACAACTTATAAAGATGTAATAAGATGAGAATTACATGCAAATGTTTTAGTAGTCATAGCAAGAATAGCTAATTAAACCATTAAAAGAATCTTAGTCAAAAAGTGGGAGCTCAGTGGATATATTTTCCTATTACTTATATGGGCATATGACTAATGTCTAGAAAATTAATTGAAACATACCACCTCCTAGTGGAATTCTTTAAGGACTAAGTCTATGTAGAAGGAAAAATCATCCTACTATTAACTTTGGTATAAATGATAAGAAGAAATTATAATGACAAAGATCCATGTAATGAAAGGCATAAAGGCATAGAAAGGAGTTTTAACAAGCCCAATCATATGTGACATAAAAAAAATGATATCACCTTTTCTCTTATCATTGGAGCTCCCTACCAAAAATAGGGTTGGAGAAGAAAAGAAAGTCATAACAACATCAGACATTGTTATCACACCATTACAAAGCCAAAAAGAAAAAAATTATTCCCAATTGGAGCAAAGAAAGCAAGAAAAAAAGAGCCAATTGCAAATATGCGAGATAAGGAAGCTAAGAGGATACTAAAAGTATATAAGATCAAAGTAAAGGGCACAAAATTTATGATGGTTTCTAATGTATCAGACCCTCTAACATATTTTTTTATATAACTTTTCATGCCTTTATAAGGTGAAATATAACATGCATGACGTAATCTTTCGAATCCAAAACTAAACTATAAAAGCGACAATAACATGTTAGTCTCATCAATCTGCCAGACACTCCAGAATGTACTTAAAAGACCATATTTCTTTGTTAATATTTGATTTTGCCTAACTTTTTAGATCATATTTTCCCAAAGTTCTTATTTAACAATGTGTTTTTTATTTATATGTTTTTTTAATTTTATGTTTTGTATTTTAACTTTTATTTACAAATTATTTTTTATCTATAACATTTTCTTAAATATTTGTTACAGTTAATTTTACTTTCAATTAGATTCGGTCTCATTACAAAATAATTTAATTTCCTAAACTTTGTTTATATATAAGGAAGTTTGGGATCAATATGAAGTTAAAATTAAGGTTTGGATATAAGATATGTGCTAAATAAATTATGGTTTATTATGATTTTGAGGCATTTAGCATGTATTTAAGGATTTTTATATGACATGTACCTAAATTAGTTCATATTTTTCTACAAGCCTTATTTTAACTCTCCAAAGAAGAAGGAACAAATTTGAGTAGGTCTATGGTTATTTGGAATGATTTTAGAGGAAATATTCAATACGTAGCACTAATAAAGACCTATATTCAGGAACACGAAACTAACAAGGACTTATGTTTAGCTCGTGTTCTATGTTGTATCATTTTTTTTCTTCCAATGTTTGGCCTAAAGCAACATGGGACCAATATGGGGTTGTGTTAGGGTGTGTTGGTATAATTGTTATAAAAAAGAAGTCAAGAGGGGTTTAAGGTAATATAAGGACCTATGCAGTCTTGTGTTTAGCTTGTGAATAAATTGTTAAGATTTCATAATACAAAGATGAGAAAAAGGAGAAGAAGAGGAGAGACATATGGGAGGATTAGATATTTGTCCAAAGGATAAGGAGACTCAAAAGCACATCAATACGAGACAATCTTGGAGAAAATTAAAATTCCATCAAGATCAATTAAGAAATAACAAGATGTAAGCCATAAGAACTCTATCTTTTATTTATTGTCTTCTTTATTGTTAATTATTGATTTTATTTATTTTAATCATGAACTAATTTAGGATATAGATTTAGTTGTGATGAACCATGCACTTTATGTTTTAAACTGATTTATTGAGTTAATGAAAAATTCTAATTTCTTGAGAATTATTCATGCTTTTTATATTTTATTGGATTGAAGTAACTAATATAGAAGATTTAACAATCAAATTAATAAATAAGATTAAAATAGTAATCATAGAAGATCTTATATAACCTGGGTCATAAAATGAATAACGAGGTTGCATGAGTTCCTAGGTATTAAGATACACAATCTTTCTGAGTTAGAATGAAAATTATTAGGGGAATTTATAAATTGAATTAATGCATTCTTAGGGAGTTCATATGTAAGAGAAAATTTTGGTCAAAAATACTTAAGAATAGGCGTTGTATATATCTTAACCATGAGCATACAATTGTAACTTTGGAATCCCTATTAGTACAAGTTATTAGGATCAATTATTTAATTAAGATAAATTCAAACATGGTAAAGTTTTAGGGTGATTTTATATATAAGTTTTATCTATCAACTGATTGTTTGTTATTATCTATCCCCTCAGTTGACTTTTATTTATTATTTTATTTAATTTATTTTTCTTATCTAAATTAATCACTCAATATTTAGATTAGATAATAGAAATATGATTAATACTAGTGGTTATAGTCTTTGTGGGATCAAAAGTTGACTTACCTAGACTATACTGCAGAAAACAATTAGTGCATTTACCTTAGTGCTTTATTTAGTATTGCCTTTTGTGTTTAATTTATATCATATCAAGTTTTTGGAACCATTGTTAGGAACTGTGATATTAAAAAAGCTTGATTTGTATTTATTAATAATCCTTTTTGTTATTTTATGTTTAACTTTTTATTTTAGAAATATTTTTTCTTGATCTTAAGATTTTGGTTACATTGTAGGTCTAAGTTCTTTGGTGTATAACTAGGAGTAGTTTAGGGACTCCATTTGAACCAAATCTAGAGATGGAACAAACATTTCTTAAGAAGTTGAGAGAGAGAGAAATATAAGAGTTCAAATGCAATTCAAGAAATAATGGCAAGTTAAGGAAATTGCCCAATGGTGGACTATCTAGACCTTATTAACTGGGACTCAATCTAGCATTACATGGTCAATGTTTAAAGTGAATAATTTTGAGATAAAACCCAATATGATCTAGTTAATCTAGTAGTTGGCACAATTTTATGGATTGCAAGATGAATATCCTAAAAAATGTATTGTTAACTTTTTGGAAATATCTGACATAATTAAGCTAAATGGAGTCTTAGAGGATGCCATTAGAGTTGGTTTTTTCCATTTTACTTTGAGAGATCGAACTAAACCATAGCTAAAGTCATACCCTTAAAATCCATCATTACTTGGAATGGGCAAACGAAGAAATTCTTGGCAAATAACATATACAGTAAAGCCTCATAATGATATTTTCTCCTTTTAATAGCTAAAAGGCTAAACCTTATATGATTGTTAGGAAAGATAAAGGAGCTACTTTGGAATTTCCCACACCATAGTCTTCAACTTAGGTATGCAAATGCAAAAATTCCACAACAGATTAAGTTACCTAAATAAGCAGCTGATAAATGCATCTTCAAAAGGAGCCATCATCTTTAAGACCCCAAAGGGAATATAACAACTTATAGAGAACATTTTCATGAATGACCATCAGTAGGGTGATCTAAGAGCAAAGCCAAAGATAGGAGGTATCCATCATTTTGATATAGTGGCAATATTTTAGGAAAAACTGGAGTCTTTGAACATGAAAATTGACAACATGAGCATTGCAAATCAACTAGTGCAAGCAATAAGTTATGACATTTATGGTAAGGACATCCCAATCGCCAATTTCAAGTAAGTTACACTTAAGGACATCAAATTAAGAAAGCTAATTTTGTTTGGATCTAGCCTAAAAATAACTCTATAGTAATGTTTAAAATCCAGGATAGAGAAACCATCCAAATTCTTATGGAGGATAATAGAGAAAAATGTCTCCACTTAAATTTCAAAATTTACAGTAATAGTAAAGAAAACCAAGCCTCGAGGAGCTTGTATCATAATATATCACTTCCTCTGTGACTCTTTTAAAAAATCTAAGATTGGATAACTCACCAAGCTTATCTCTAAAAGGCAACTAGGTATTTTCCTAGAAAACATTGAGCCTAATCGAAGAGATCAAGTGAATGCAATCAACTTAAGGAGTGAAAAGGAGTTAATAGTTGAGGATAAGGAAAAGAAGGAGAAGCCTATTGTGGAAAAGAAACAAGAGAGGAAGGATAAAGGAAATATCGAGATAAGAGTTTAAGAGATGAAGAAGAAAGCTATAAAAGAGTGTAAACTATCATTTCTATACCTGAATAGATTGGAGAAAGATCAAAAGGAATATCAATTTGGTAAGTTCTTAGATATAATAGAAAAGTTAGATATTAATTTAACTTTTACTGAAGCACTACTGAATATGTCATAGTATGCCAAATTCTTAAAAGATCTCCTCTTGAACAAAGTCAAACTTAAGGAAGTATCGATAGTTACTCTAAGTAAGAAGTGTTTTGCCATCCTACAGAAAAATCTACTTTAGAAGATAAAGGATCTACAGACTTTTACCATCTTTTGTAATATTGGTAGCTTATCTATTGATAAGTAATAGCATATCTAAGCTAGAGTTAACTTGACGCCTTATCATTTGATCAAGAAATTAAGATTTGATGGCCTTAAGCTAACTTGGATAAACCTCTAGTTTGTTAATAAATCAATTAATTATTCTAAAATTACAATCGAGGATGTGTTGGTTAGGGCTCATAGATTCATTTTTCCCAATAGACTTTGTGATTTTTGACATAAAGGAAGATATAAATGTGTCATCGATCTTAGGAAAACCTTTTGTAGCTATTCCTAAGGCTTTGATTGATGTTCATGATGGGAAGTTGATCCTAAGGGTTAGGGATGATAAAGTATAATAAGAGATCCAAAACCATTAATCTGACTATGATGATCATGATACTTGTATCTATTTTGATGTGATTGATACTAAATTTTCATATGATGCATAAGAAGCAATCACACAAGATATAATGGGGACATATGTCATGTAAAAAGAAGCAAGCAAGAAGGATAACAAATAGAATGCATAAAGTACATATATCTTATATTAATTCTCTATGTCTTGATCAACAAAATGCTTGTAATTATGGATTATAATTATATATATTGTATTTTATGGAGTAAATTGAATATTTAGATGAAAATTCCCTTAAAAGTGAAAATTTAACAAAGAAGGAATAAAGATTGCAAATTTTGGAAAAGAATGAAAGGTTATAGAAGAAAATTTCTGGAAGAGTCTAAGCATAAGGCATGCCCACACCTTTGTCAATATGACTACTCTAAAAAAAACATGATTAAATGGATAAGGAACTTCTAAATTCAGTAGGCCCTAGTTATTTCTTCATATTTTTTGCTTTATATAAGCGTTTTGGTTAGGTAGGAATTTTTTTGCTAGGATAATCCTAATGGAAGTGGAATCCTTTAGATTTATTTATGATCTTAGCCTTTATCCTTATTTCTAAGAATATTATATAGGATTTTGGAATTGTTTATAGGAAAGAGGTGCAGGAGTCAATCGTCCCATCTCCCTCTCATCTTGGTTCATTATAGTTTTTCAACTTCTTGGATAATTTTTAATTTTTTTAATTTTATTTTTAAGAACCATTTGAAACTAAACTCTCTTTTTCTAGCCAAAGGTTAAATGAAGTTTGATTTTTGAGAATTCTGACATTTAGTTGATCTTCTTCACTCTTTTATTCTTTAGTATTTATGTATCTTATGAGATTATTAACATTATTATTTTGTTTGATTGATACAAAAGGCCAATTGTTTAATTATCAAAATATTATATTACTAATTATAATGATTAAATTCGTAATTGTTTGATTGATTTAATACTTAGTGTTTAAATAATAAGGTTCAATATAGGATATTCTACTCATGTTGTGTAGATATATAATTTATTCTAAATAAACTGAGGTTGTGTTGTTGGCTAGAATTGGTGGTCTCTCTATTTTTAATAATGTAATAGACTAAGCCATAAGAGTTTGTTTAAGGTCATTTGTTGATAAGAAAATTAATCAAAGAGCTTATTTTGGTTAACAAGGAAGTAAAGAGAGATAGGTTATTAGAGCTTGTTATCAACTATAACTATAGGATGTTAGAGCTTGTTAACAACCATAACTCCGAAAGGAAGGATCCTTATGTTCCACCACTAACCCTATAGAGGCTTGACCCTCTAACGTTCATATTTCCAGTTGATATGATGAGGACCCTGAGACAAATAATGTATCAAAGCATAGTCAACTAACTGCTAGTCTAGTAGTAGATAACAACCCCAAGAAGGCTCCAAACTCAATAGTGCATCATGATCCTCTCTCTAACAATGCACAAATTACTTCCCCCTTAAAAGGGAACAACAAAGAGGACCAGATGGATCATCCAACTATTCATACAGGCTTCACCTTGGAGGAAAAGAAATTCTAAAAGAAAAAGGCTAAAGTCTCCAAGAGCCAAAAGTCATATAATGTCTACTCTAATTTGAAATGTTAAATGCATAAATTATTCAAAAAGATAATCCGTAAGGATTTTCTATATGAAATAAAGCATGTTCTCAGAGGTCTTTTGCAAACAAAATTGAAGGAGGAGAAGAGTAAGAAACTACTATTTTTGCAAAACAATTGGTTCATCCTTATAAATCATCAAGGCCACTAGAATAAGCCCATCATTGTAGCTTATAATTTTGGCAGATTAAATGCCTCACTTATCCTAACATTGGATCAAATTATGTACCTCATCTTCATGATTCAAGAAAAGAACAACTTCTACTCATTATTTGTTTATGGAGCTAAATTCATACTTTACAATCAACAAGTCACCTTTTGAGGGGAGGCAAACACATACTATCTATTAAACACTGCCAAGAACATCATAGATAATATTCAGCAACAAATTCACAAAATCTGGATCCAATCAGCTACAAGAAATGGAAAAAGTTGCTTTGCACAATTATTCCAAAGCCCTGTTGTTTGATTATTCCCTAATGAAGCAGAGATCTAGATTAGAATGACTGAAGAATGGGGATAGAAACACCTCTATCTTCTATAGAGCTATCATTTCTAGAAGAGTTATGGATAGAGTTGTATCATTTGAATTCAATAAATTTAAGTTGAATTCTTAAGCTGAATTGGATGAATTTATGATATGTGAAATAAGCCTTCTGATGCTCACTCATTTGTGCCTCAACTCAAACAAATTCTAAAAGGTTGTCTATCACCATAGGAAGCTAAATTCCTATCTTAGCCTGTTACCATTCGAGAGATTGAGGAAACATTGAAATCTCTACACCCTCACAAAGCCCCTAATCTTGATGGCTTCAATATGAATTTTTTCATGAAGTCTTGGCCACTTATAAGGAATATGGTACTAGATGCAATTTTGGATTTTTTCAACAGTGGCTCACTATTTGTAGAGATTAATAAAACTTTCATTACTCTTGTTCCTAAGAGTGAGGAACTCAAACATTTTTTTAATTTTGGCCCCATTTCTTGTTACAATTCCATTGACAAATTGATCTCTAAAATACTAGCTCACAGGTTAAGAAAGGTGCTTCCTAATCACATTAAAGAATCATAAGGTGCCTTTATCCCAGGTAGGGCTACTAGGAATAATATTTTGATTCTTCAAGATCTGATCAGAACCTATTCAAAAAAGAATGGTAAGGCCAATTGATGCATTAAGATTGATTTAAAAAAGGCCTATGATAGTGTGGATTGGAACTTACATCATCAACATTCTAGTTGCTTTGGATTTCCTAAGGATTTTTATCTAATGGATCACTCAATTTATCTCTTCACCTTGCTACACCATTCTTATCAATGGTCGTCGCACAAACACCTTCAGAAGTTGCAAAGGAATTAGATTTCACCCTATTTATTTGGTTTACTGATGGAGATCTTTAGCAAACTACTCCATAAGGTTGCTGATAGTACTAAGGGCTTCAAATTCCACTCCAAATGTAGAAGGGTCAATTTATCCCACCTATGTTTTGCTGATGTTCTTATATTACCATCTAAAGTTGATTCTACATCTGTATTAACCCTTATAAAAGCTCTTAAGATATTTAGCAAGATGTTTGGCCTTCAAGATAGCTGCTTCAAAAGTGGTTTATTCTTATCTAAAAAAGCTTCTAATATAGAATCTACTTTGGTGTCTATTACAAGATTCAGTAAGCAACAACTACCTTTGATGTATCTTGGCATTCCTATTGCAAATTCAAGATTAAGTTACAAGGATTATGCCATCTTAATTAATAAGATCAATCTCAGAATTGCTTCTTAGAGTTATGGAAACCTCTCTACTATTGGGAGAGCTCAACTTATTGTTTCCATCATAAATTCCATCAATGTTTACTAAGTAGCTCACATTGCTTTCCCTATGAAATTTATCAAAATTATTGACAAGATCTTTAACAAGTTTTTGTGGACTGGGTGTAAAGGTAATCCTTACATAGTGAAGATGATACAAACCCAAAAGCCAAGGTGGACTTAGTATAATCTCTCTCAAATTACTCAACACTGTTATACCCACCAAAAAGATTACAAAGGCTCCTTACTAATAAGCATGCACTATAGTGTAGATGGATCCATATTTATTTTTATTAAAAAAAGGAACTTGTGGAGTTTTAATTCAGATAATCTTTCCTCTACCACCTTGAAAGTTATTCTTAAGTTGAGAGGAAAAATGAGCACTCATTTCACTCACCTCATTGGAAATGAGGAAACCACCTACTTGTGGCTAGTTAACTGGTTATCAATAGGTCCTTTGGATGAATTGGATGAAGTTGTTGCTCTAAGACCTCTTACACAATAGCAGGATACAGTGGCTCAAGCTCTTAAAAAAAAGGATTAATTGGACTTACTCCAATTCCAACTCCTTTGAAGGTTGAAATTATGCAGTCTTCTATTAATTCTGATAATGACAATATCTTATAGAAACACACCTCCAATGGCAATTTCACTAATCACTCTTGTAAATCAGTTATTGCTAACAACTTGCCAATCTTCCCGTAGACAAACATAGTTTAGTTTAATCCTCAAAATCTTTAAACAACTACAACCCTTTGGCTTGCTATTTTAAATAAGCTACCAACTGTTGATAAGATTGCAAAATTTATACATCTTACTAATTGGTGTACTCTCCATAGAAGAGCTTAGGAGACTTCATATCATCTCTTCTTTAAGTACAACTATGTCATTGATACTTGGAATGCATTGATGCAGAAATGGATTATTAGTGAATTTCCCGAGGACTTGAGCCAAATCAAGGTTTGGTGTGCTGATATAAGATTCCAAAACAAAATCATCAAATTATGTTTTTGCATTTCCCAATCATTCCTAGTTATAGTTGTATGAGATGAAGGGAATAACATTTTTCATGACAAATGCCTTTCAACTGAGCATTTCAACACATATCTAATGTAGCTGATAAGAACTCACATTAGCATCCATATGCATAACGAAATGGACCAACAATTTCTCAATTCAAGCTGGAAAGTGTATACTCATTAAACTAATTGCAGTTCTTATGTTTTATTTATGATTTAGTTGTATGCTTGTAGTTGTTCTCTTTCTCTTGTAATTTGCAAGTTGTCATGTGCGTACTATTTCTCTTTGATTGTCTTTTATGGTTTAATTTATTTAATTCAACTTTTGTAATAAATAAAAAAAACAAAGTCTAACGATTTCAAATAATGCACTTTAATTTCACCAATTTTCACCTGTAGTTTATTAAGTGCTTCAGCACAAAATAAGAAACAATCTCTCTAACGCATAAATGATTAAAAGTTCACGTTCTCATCATCTTTGATAAAATCAAGTCCACCGCGAAGACATTCATAAATTACTCTATTATAATTCTTGGCCAATAATTCGAATTTAGGTTTAAAAGTACAGCCCAATAAAGATGGCCATACTTGTTCAATTTATCTCTAGCAACTTGGATGCCATAAGGCGGCTTTGGAAAGTTTTAGAACAAGCTGGAGGAGTTCACAAATCCTCCAGACGAAGAGCGCACCAGAGAACTATTAGTAGTTCAGCAAATATTAATGAAATTGAACCGTCTACTTGAAATAAACACACTAATTAAAATTATCGAATATAAGGTTCGAAGCGGTGACCCAAGAACATGCAAGAAGTAAACATAAAAACGGTGATTAAAACTTCCAAATTGGGACATTTGAGTTCAAGTTTGGGATTTTGTACATAAATTTCAACCTTACAGTAAATGAATTGGGGAGTATATAATAAAACCAAACAAGATTGTACTGAAAACCTTTCCAGCAATGCCTCAAGCCGTGGGGAACATAATAAAAATTATGGCTTCATACAGAAATGTTAGAATAGAGAACATGGCTGTGGTCATATACCGTTATTTTTTGCTCAGTTTCACTTCCTGGCAATTACGAGCACCATTGTGTTCTAGATAAATTAGTGAAGCTATACAAGAAGCACACAGCTCAGTACAGGTTGTTGTACCCTTCTTCACTTTTGGTTTATGGAATTGCAAAGAAAATAACTTCTCAACTTCGTCCGCATGCGCCTGAGAAAGATGCATCGGATAGTCTCCTCAAAAAGGACACAACATCATCTGATGATCCAAGCAAATAGCAAGCATTCGTACACGTTCGTCCAACAGCACATGAGAAGTAATTATCTCCCTTCAGATCAAGCACACTCCACGAAGTCTTTTCTGGTGATGGTTGCCTCCTGCTTCCGCAGTTATAATTAGTCGTCTTATTCTCAGGACTATGATTAGTCGTCTTCTTCTCGGGATTTGACGAAGGTCGTTGTGCCTTGCCATGAGATGATTTAGTCCCACTTCTACCAGCAGGAAGCTTCAAAGGTCTCCTTTCCCAAGGTAATTTCAGTCCATCCGTTAGCTTGGTTCTTAGTATCCCCAAGCCGTCAGAAGGGAGCTCTGGCTCAAAGAAGGTATATAAATCTTCATCCTGGAGCACTTAGAAAGAATCTATTACAATCTTCGACAACATGAGATGCCTTGAATTAAAGTGATTGGATGCCAGATTTCTGCTTACTTCCCCTTTTTCCCTTCTTGCATGCTCAAAACTAAATGGGGTTATACGTATCACCGATCACTTCATAACTACTTCAGATATCCTCATGTTTGAATGTCATTAACAGAACTAGTTAAGCTGAATCAATTTATGAATTAAAGCCAGTGTCCATGGTCTGCCTAACTTTATGAAAAAAAGTCAAATAGAGCTAAATTCTTCCAAACTTTTTTCCATGTAACTTCAGAAAATTACAGTAGATAAATTGATGGAAAGAAGGTCTCAAATTACCTTTCCAAGAAAATGTCCTATACATAGGACATAATCAATTGGCGTTGTCATGGATTTACTGTGAACTATCTCCCCCAGTATTCTATCAATAGCAGCACCCTGAATATAAACATGGAGTTGTTGCATATGATTTAAAATTTCCAAGCTTGCCAGACCCTAGAAATAGATAACAATATGTTACCTTTGTAACACCAACTGCTCGAACTTCAACCGAGTGGCTACCTTGGACCACATCTACAGATGCATTAGAAATTGGACCTGTCCACAAATGCTGCAACATATCCCTTGCTTGAAGTCTTCCAAATTCAATATCTATTGCAGAAAAAAATCAGAAAGACCAACGGAAGACAAACAGTTGTTCCAAGATAGCCTGCCTAAACTCCAGAAAAAACAAGCACCTGCATACTTGTAATTCCACACAAGCGATGTGTCACGCTGCTCAAAATGTGATTGGGGAGTCCTCTCCATGAAGTACTCAAAAACATGCTGAAATAACAAGCCAAAGAATGATGTAATTATTTAGTAGATATGCGGTTACAAATTCAACCTTAACACAAGCAGCTTCGGCACCTTTACACTATCAACCCAATCCATATTCAAGTGTTCTGGCATTGTTGTCATCCAGGTTCCCTTTGTATTACGTAAAAACATTCCATGTTCTGCTGCCAACCACATGTCATAATCCCCAAAGTTCTGCAAAACTGGAAGACTCATTTACAATACATATATAATAGGTTAAGAAGGAATCTGTTCATTGAATTTAGGTAAGATACATCATCCAAGACACTTCCGGCACTCCCACTTCATACAACAATGGTGGTCTTTGAGTCGCTGCAAAGTGTTTTTAATGTTTCTCTCAGCTCAGGATGCAACTTAAGCTCCATTTCTTTAATTTGATCACCTCTTCTCCCGGGAGTGTCCACTGGTTCAGTCAACGTTGCATTAAATCCCTGAGGTTTAAACAACAAAATAACGGGAATGAGAACAAAATACAGATCACATCCATGAAACTTAAGATGCTACACATGCCATTTCCTAACCTCTTTTCAACTTTTTCACTACTAATGTCATGCCCAACGGCCACCATAGATATCATAGGTATTGGCAAAATGAAGAACAAAAGTTGCACATGTTTAGAATATCAGATTAATTTCATTTTTGGGTTAATGTACCAAGGCTCCATATGATATTGTTATTTTAGAAAAAGTGTTGGAATTTTGAAGTAAAACTAAACTAACAAAAGAACAGAATAAACAAAACATAAACACAGAGTTGAGAAACACT
>JAOTAX010000005.1:27752155-27774670 GCA_025629825.1 Erythroxylum guanchezii | reverse complement strand
ATTAGACTAAGTTATTTTTAACCAAATAACAAGTAGTCTTATATTGGACATTAAATGAATCATGCGGAGGGATGTGAATGACGTAGATGAGATTTGTATCTCTCTTAAATGAGAGAGATATTATTTGGGCCTCTTGACAAGTATGACTGAAGAAATGCATGGTCGTACTCAAATGAATTAATGAGGAGTCATCAATGTCATTTGTTATAATCAGTTAACTTGGGGATCAAGAAACTATGATCAATCAAACGTTGACATGTACCATGCCTTGTGAGTAATCTTGATATCATGTTACAAAGGGACTGAGCTTATA
Organism: Erythroxylum guanchezii; assembly: GCA_025629825.1. NCBI lineage: Eukaryota > Viridiplantae > Streptophyta > Magnoliopsida > Malpighiales > Erythroxylaceae > Erythroxylum > Erythroxylum guanchezii. The sequence continues at coordinate 27,774,357 of JAOTAX010000005.1, read as the reverse complement.
ACCATAGTTACAGGTTAAATCAGATTACTGATCCTCATTTAATTTAGGTAGTCATAATGTCTTGCTAGAGGCCACTTATGACTTACGGGTTTTGAAGTGTGATCAAGCCCATTCCCAACATCAAATGAGCCTACAGGGTCGCACACAAAGAGTGATGTGATATGGGCTTATTCTCTTGGGCCTAATTTATTAAGCATTGAATAAATATATGTGGATATATTTATTAGGCTAAATTGAATTAAGTTGTCAGGCTTTTATTATATGAGATATAATACGGCCCGAAACTTATTAGGCTTCAATAATTCCTAATAAGAATAGGGATTAGGTTTTCTCTATAAATAGAGAAGCTTATGTCTCATTAAGAGTGAGACGAAAAACCCTAGCCACTTAATTATTCGTTCTTCTTCCGAGAGAAAGATTGTGCGGCATTCGAAAAGGTTTCTGGGATGTGCTAGCACACACTAGTCGTTGCCCGGATCGTTCATCCTCGTGTAGATACCGGTAGAAGACATTCGAGCATGCAGTTTCTACAAATCTGAAAAAGAAACAACAAATCTGCGTCAAGAGGTAATTTCGTACATGTTATGTATTTGGGTTATACTTCTTGTTGTTATAATATGGTCCATTCAGCTATGTATTGTGAATACCCAGGCCATAGGCGATCCAACATGAATCTATGATGATAATGCATAAATCTAAGATTAAGAATGAAGAGAATAAATTCAACTAACAAATAATCAAGTTATATATTAATAATTTAAGAATCCATTGAATGAAACATCCCTAACCCTAACTAGTGTTTTAACTATTGAATGTAATAAAATCAAGATTAAAACAAGGCAATCTTAACATAAAAAAAAGAAAGATAAGAAATGATTAGAAAAGTTGTCACATTTTCCTCAAATCTTACTCCAAATCACTCCTTGATGTGAAGAAACCCTAAAACTAAAAGCTTAGTGAAAGAAGAGTTTATCACTAACCTCAAAAGTCCTATACTAAGAGCCCTAATTGTAGAATTTAATGTTGGAGTTACAAAATTAGAGCATTAAAATGCTTAAACTTAAGAAATAACACATCCTAAAAAATTATCCACTAGTACCGACACGAGACCAGCATCCATACCAACGTCAATCTTATTTTGGAACATTTAAACATCATGAACCAGTATGTAATTGAAACCTAACACCAATTTTTAATTGGCACCAGTATTGCCTAATTTCTTAGTCCATTGAATCTCGTGAAAGATAAGCACTTGTCTCCTTGGCATATTTTGCGCTTATTAGGCCCTTTTCCATTAACTTCTCTACTTTTTGACATCTCAAGCTAGAATTAACCTCCCATATCTTTTAAAAAGTTATTGTACATCTTCTTATTACCAAATGACTATAAAATATCCTTGATTGGACAATGACAAGGACATTAGACTCAAATTTGAGTTTTCTCCTTAAGATTATCACCTACAAAACAATGAAATAAATATAGGAAAACATTATAAAAACCCTATAGAAGTGGAAAATACCAATTAATTCAAACCTAAATAACTTATAAAATATAGACCTATCAATTACATTTTCTCTTTTTAATTATTTTTTGTATGTGATCCATTAGATTTGTAAATATGTTGACAATGAATATATATTAAGGAATATAAAAGTGGTTTTCAACAAACATTTATGGGCATGATATTTTCTATGTAATTCAATCCTTTTATATTACAATGCTGATTATACATAGAGAATGAAATTATTTTCTAATCTATCTGTGTCTAAACATAATAACTCTCTGATATTAGTAATTAATTCTTTTAATGGTATTTGAAAACTATTTTCAAAGTGTCGCTACCATGACCAATAGTTTCTCAAATCAATACTAATAGATGAAAGTGCACTATTCACCCTAATTTCTTGATAATGATGAATTCTAACTACCTAAATCTTACCATAAATTATTACCTTATGTTATGTAGGCGCCTACTTTGGAATTGAAACCATTTCCTACCTACTTGAAATGTGTGTACTTGGAGATAACAAGACTCTTTCTATCATCTTTCGTGAAAGTTAAGTCCTAGCTAAAATGATAAATTGATTCATATGCTTAATGACCATAAAGAGGCAACCTAAATGGCAGTTTATTCCTTTTCCCTCTTGTTTGTGCCTTTTATTTTGTTTGTTTTGCCTTCTTTTTGCATTTGGCCTTACATTGGGATATTGTAAGTTTTAAGTATGGTAAATTGGATATGGTAAATAGGATTTAGGTTTGATTTAAATTTAAAAAATTGTGTGTTTTTTAAATTTTTTTGAAAAATAGTTTTAATATTTTTGGATGTGTTTTTGGTTGCATTTTATGAGTGAAGAATCAATTGAGCTTGAGAGATTTATAATATGATTGAATAAGTGGTTTCACTAATTAATTACTATAATCATTTTCCTTAAGAATGGTAGTGACTAGATTAGTTAGTGACCAGATTTGATAGATAAAAGCCAGTGAGGATTTAAACCTGTAGACTGACATATCTATATTAGTCTCATTATTTTTTCTTTCATATGGGATATTCTTCCTTGCAAGTTGTTTCGTTTAAACTTGCTTTAATTCTTTTTGAGTTCACATTAACAAATGCATGCATGAATATGATTAAGGTTCTTTTTGTTTATAAGCTACATTAGCTAAATAGCCTACCCATATGATTTATTTTCCCTTTGATGAGCCCCTTTGAGATTAATTGGAGATATTTATTTGTTTTTAACCTTTATTACAAGCCTTTGACTAGAAAAAAAATGACTTATACTTAAATGTTAGAGTTAGTGGAGCATTGTTCATCTTTATTTTTGAGTGGGGGTGAAGAATAAGTATGGGGGTGATATTCTTCAATTGTCTGGATTGGCTATGGTTAGTGCATTAGAGTGAGATTTGATCATCAAGCATATGGATTTCATTATGGATCCCAAAAAAGAGGGGGAAAACAAAAATAATCAAAAGTGAAGTAGTTTAAGGAGGAAAAGTAATATTAACAATATTTTGTATTTTGAATGTTTAGAAACTATTTAAGAAGTTGTGTGAATAGGTTTTTTGCATTTTTCAAGTTTTACGACCATGAATTTGATTGAGTGTTTGTTTTTGCATTCAATTTTTAATCAAATGTTGATTTAGTCCACTAGTTTCTTGGTCTTTAAGCTATATACCCAAAATTATTTTCCACCTTGATCCTTAGGGCCATTGCAATCCTTGGAAAGAGTCTTTATAATTTTTATCTTGTATGTGATCCTAGTGGTGGAGAATGAGAAGATATGTAAGTCTATGATAGGGCACTTCTATTACAATGAATTTTAAGTGAAATACATTCCATTCAAACATATGAGCGTTGAGGGTTTATATTCGTGAAGGTCTACCTATTTAGTTCGCTCCAATTTTAAGTGAAACTAATTAATAACCAATCATGAGTTGTTGAGATTATTTGTTCATAAGTTATCACAAGTTTTGAGGGGTTATTTATTCCTTATCGATGGCATTGCAACCTAGGTGTTTTATGAATAATGAATTTGAGTTTTGGGTTTTATTTGAGGCCATGCAAAGGTAAGTATGGGAGAATTTAACAAGTGCTTAATTAAATATTTATTGATTCCTTAATGCTTAGTGTTTAAAGTTCATTTTGTGTCTAAGATACTCATTTTAATTCATATTTTGATTATGTAGCAAAGGAAGGTAAAAGAAGCAAATTTAGCTTAATTTCATAGTTTTGGATAATTTGACTACTATTCAGTTTTTTACCTTAACAATTAGTTTTGAATAACAAAGTGTGTTATATATGGCTAGCTAGAAACAAAAGCATGTTTACACTTAAACATTAAACATTAGGAACTTGTAAAGTCCTTGATTCAAGCAGTAAGGGAGTAGATTCTAATTCATAAATTCCATCTAGTTTGTAGCCCCATCTTGAGATTAAAATGGAGATTAGAGGCTAACACCTCAAGGAATGCAACTTGAGTTAATACTCCAAATATTGATGTTATAGGAAGCTAGCTTTAAGATGTTGTTTTCTTAAGTACCCTTGATTGTATTTTTTGTGGTCTACTATTGTTTTGATCCTTATACATTTTCCTTTCCTAATATACATTTTAACTTTCTTTTGGGATTTATTTTGGAAGCTTTTAAAGCCTCTATATATGAAATATATAGCCGAATAACCACTTTCCTACCTCATTTAAGAGTCTTATTTTATTTTATTTACTTCTATAGTTTATTAAATTTAGGTAGGATTATTTTAGGATAGGCCTTTTATTTTCTTAAATCTTTAGAAAACTTTAGGCTATTTAGACTCCTTATTTTCTTGTCAAAGGTGTATCACATAATCAAATTTTAATTTCTTCCTTTCTTTTAGACATATGTGTTTAAGAAATATGCAAGACTAAACCTCTCTTCCAGTTTAGGGAGATGTTGAAGCCTAAAACCTCATTTATGAATTAATTGATTGTAGTAATTTTATTCTTTACTCTTCTATGGAATTGATTGTGCTATTCTGAAACTAGTGTTTGTGATTTGTATTTATTTGATTTAGTTTAGGCTTGCTAGATCATTCGTACGAAAATTTATTGCTAGAATTAGGGCTTCAATATGTAATTGTTGCTATTCCTAATTCACAAATAGCGAACTAGCGATCATGCATTATTAAGGGTAACATTACCTATGTTAAGCTATTCAAACTTGTGTTATTATTTCTTATAATAGCCTAATATTCCTAGTTCTTAATTTTTATTGATGCATTAAATTAAGAGAATTTGTTCTAGGTTGACCAACAATTAGATCTAGTTGAAGAAATTATTTGAGCTAGATATGATTTGAGGAAAAATTAGGGTTAATAGATCTAGTTACTGCTTATAGTTAGAAGTTTCAAAAAGGTAAAGATAATGTTTCAGTCGATTATGCTATTCAAGTAAAATAACAAATAACAACAATAATTTAGTAAAAAATTCTACTAAAACCCGAACACCAACCTTTTTATATTACTTGATAATTGAAATATTTCAAAATTTAATCAATTTTAATATGCATTACATTATTAATAATTTAATATATTAATTTGTATTATTTCTAATTAAACACAAGTATCAAAGATTGAAATAATTTCTCAATTATGCTTTTCTAGAAACTTGATTAATTAAAAAATTTTTAGATTTAAATTCATTTTAATTATTTAGTAAAAATTTTCAATAAAATTTAATGTAAATTTGGATATTTTCTATCAGCTAGTGGCATAAATTTGAATTAATATTTTCTTTGTTTTAGTTTTAAAGTACGTTTGTATTTATCTTAATAAAAATGCTTACTTGAGAATGAATGAATGATGTCCTTAGTTGTCGGGAATAACAGTTGACGACAGAACAGCGCGTATGGGAAACGCTCCTGAATACGCAACACAGTTGAAAGGAAGCAGAGAAACTGGTCTTCTCTATTACCACATTCAACTACAAACGGGCACGTGTAACATCAAACTTCATGGCCGCCAAAAATATCCCCTACAATGTTCAACCCTTCTTCACCTGTTTCTATATGTATATATAGAAAAGCAAACTCCTCTTTGCTCGGTGGCTCTATTTCATCCTCTTCTTTCTTCTCTTTTATTTATAACCCTCATTTACATTATAAATATATATACCATAAAGGAAATATCACACCCACTATTTTAGTGGGAATTTTGACCCAAATAACTTGTTTTCTGTGTAATCTTGTATGGCGTTGTTGGGTAAGGAGCAAAGTGTTGTTCAAGCGAGAAAGTTGAGATCTTGAAAGAAAAGTAAAAGGTGGGCAAGTTCAAATGTTAAGTTTAGAGAGAGAAATAGAGAAATCGGAATCTTGTCTTTTGGGTTCTTAAATAGTGAAGTTGAAGCAGCGAATTTGAGAGATGAAGATACAGTGCAACGTGTGCGACACGGCAGAGGCGAACGTGCTATGTTGTGCCGACGAGGCGGCGTTGTGTTGGGCGTGCGACAAGAAGGTTCACGCAGCCAACAAGCTGGCAAGCAAGCATCAGAGAGTCCCACTGTCAACCTCTTCGACCCACATGCCTAAATGTGATATTTGTCAGGTAATATGAATAATAGTCACTGTCTCAATGCTGCTAGCAAGATACATTACTGTCCTTATAGTTCTTTCAACCTGCACTCCTAGTCCTTTGTTTACTTCATGGTAACTTTAGAATAGGAAATAGCAAGATATTCGTGGCTTCTTTAAATTCGGTGGTGAACTCTGTCACAGCATAGGCAGTCGGTCGAATGAAACTCCACCATTTCCTTTTTTGATAAAATTTAATGTGAACATTTGAGGTCGCTTTAGGTTCTAGTTTATGTGATAAAAAAATGATTCAATTTCAAATTTGAGAAACAAATTGATTTGATCTAAAATTGTAAATTGTAGGACCATAATATGTCAAATTGTGCTTTTTGTACTGGGATATTGCGCAATAGAGGGGATCTATATCTTCAAGACACTCTTTTTTACTTTTATTTCCAAATATTTAAGGACATTTACTTGGCTATGTCTATTTGAACTGTCTTCTACATGTGGTCCCTCTTTCACCCCTGGGCTTCTCATCCATTTTACAGGTCCTAATTGTTTTCTTTTCGTTGATTCCTGTGTGGTTTGGCCACCATTCAACACAATATTGACTCTCTCATTCAAATTGTTCAATAATTTCTTTAAACTAGTGAAAGCAATGTGAAGAAGCTATGAAGGATAATATCAAAGATGTAGTTTTGAGTCTTCTTTCTGCCCATGTAATAAAAGTTGTGGTTAAATTTGAGTTTGGATGTTACTGTTTAACTTCCCCAGCTCTTTCATATATGGTAAGAGTGGGAATCGATAACCTCTTCTTTTGGATGATAGGAAGCACATGCCAAAGAATTTAAAGAGGAGTTGTTTATGAGAATACACATATGTGTGTGTGTGGATATCAATACGATTTGGCAGAGGGTATTTGTTGTGGATGTGTCTAGGGTTCTTATAGAAATATTATTTCTATTTGGATTTATGATTATCCTAAGGCCTTTGCTGTTATATACTCATTTTTCATGAGTTTTCATGACATGACATGATATCTTAGTAAATTATGAGCTAATAAAATTTTTAATTTTATTGACTTGGTATTTTTCTTTTAAGAAATGTGCTAACTGGTATCATCGCTATCAAATATCTTTTAGGTAAAAAGGAGATTAGTAACCTCTCATAATTGTTTAATCTGTTCCCCTTTTAGTTCTTGTTTGTCCATTGCCCATAAGGAAGAGGTGGTTTGTTCATAGTATTCTGATAAAATGTCAAACAATTCCAGCTATTTCTATCTTGAATATTGGTATGGAGCTTTGGTTGTGTAAAGATGATGAAAGAGAGTTTGGTAGAGTAAGAGATAATGTATATGGTGTAGTGATGATGCTGAAACAAACATTCCCTTTTTCCTCCTAACTATAGATAAGAAAGAATCGGCTTGTTTTGGATATGTTCCAAAGATCTGATACTTATGCTGTTAATCTATATTTTGACTGACCATAAGTGATGTAGGACAAAAAAGAGAAAAAGAAATATTAACTAGTGGCTAAAACTCACGAAATTGGTAATAGGCTGTTGGAATATCAACTTTTAGATTTGGATTTCAGCTTGGAATGCTAAAATTTCAGATTTTGGTATAGCTGGTTTTATAAGGTTTGATTACTACAAATTTAAGCTTAGGATTTCAGGATTTGATATGGTTGGAATTTATGTTTAATATGGCTAAAATTTATCGAGGAATGCAAAGAATGGAGGATAGAAATCTGGGAATCACTCCTACGATCTAAGAATCAACTCGAAAGGCTGGATATACACATACCTATAGAGAAGTTCTTAGAACCCTTATTTTAGTAGGAAAAGGCTCTTAATAAATTTAAATCGTATTCTAATAAATTTTTTTATAAATTTATGTTCTAACAAATAGGATAAAATATTTAAACTAAGATAATATATTTAACTTATAACTACTTCCTATTTAGTAAGGAATCTTAACATAATCTAAATTTCAGCCTTTATTGTCTTGTTGTCAACTCAATTCTCATCCTTCATCCCATCAAAATAAGGCTTGTGGTCAACTAATTTTTCTTGTTTTATTTCTTCTATATGCTTTAAGTTCTTCTGCTTCAATTCTCTCCAACTTATTTGAAATTGTCCTCAACATAAAATATGACAAATATTGATCATATAAGTCTAGATTCAACTTCCGAAATTTAGATTGTAAAATCCAAGTACCATCAAAAATTGGTCTTCCTTATCATTGGACTAAAAATTGTCTATGTCCTCAATCTCTTGTTGCTACAATTTGTTCATCAAGAACATCCTCTCTCCTCTTTAAGATGGGTAATGGTTGGAATTCTCACAGTTGTAGTAGGAGATTGCAAATCATCATATCCATGATAAATGGTTAAATCTTCCAAATTAAAGATATGAGGAATTCCCATGTCACTTGGTAATTTCAAAACATAAGTATTAACAATTATCTTCTTGATGATTTTATAAGGGCTATCATTTCCTGAATGAAGTTTCTTATATTTCCCTTTTGGATAATGCTTTGAACGAATTCTAAGTATCATCATACTCCTTTCATTGAATTCCACCAATCGACGATGTTGATCAGCATATTCTTTATAAGACAAGTTGCTCATTGTTATCTTTTGTTGTACCTCATCAAAGACGTTTGTCATGTGTTGTGCAAAACTTTTAGCTTCAACACTGACTCCTGTTGTTTTTGGTAAAGGAATTAGATCAATAGGCTTTCTTGGTTGAACTCCTGAGGCTATCTTAAAAGGACTCTTAACAATTGACCTATTTATAGAACTATTGTATGCAAATTCTACAATGGGAAGAATTAGCTCCCATTTTTTCACATTGTCTCCAACCAAACATCATAACAAGTCTCTCAAGTTTCCATTCAGCACCTCTGTTTGTTCATCGGTTTGGAGATGGAACGACTTGAAAATTGAAACTTAGTGTTCAATATTTTCCATAGGGTTCTCTAAAAATAACTTATGAATTTTACGTCAGGATCAGAGATGATGGTTAAAGCTAATCCATGTAAACGTACAACCTCTTTGAAGAATAGTTAAGCATTGTGGACAACATCATAAGTCTTGATCACTATATTTGCAAATGGTTTCATAATGAAACCTCATGGCTTCTCTACAACATATCCACCAAGAGCATACGTATTGCTTGCTTCTTGTAGGCAGATGCACTAAATTGTCATCATTGCTAACTTTGACTTTGAAATTGCACTCGCAACTTCTCCTTTATTCATATGTTGTGTTAATTTTGCATCTTCATTCAAATCTACTTCTCCTTGTTGCATCTTCATTCAGCCCCCTGTTTTGTTATATTAGCTTTTTGTCCTATTCTTTCAGTTTGTTGCCTTGTTTCAGCCTATTGTGCTTGTATTTTAATTTGTTGTTCAGGGGTTTCAGCCTATTCTTCGGGTGTTTCAACCTCTAGTTCAGGCATTTCATCTTGTTGTTTAAGTGTTTGAACTTGTTGTTTAATTGTTTTAGCTTTAGGGTTTGCTAAAGAATTCACTTGGTTCTGTTTTCTTCATGTTTAACGCTTTGAGCATCTCCTAGTGTCAAACCTGTCATGAAGTACCTAAACATCATCTACATGTAGCCTTGAAGGTTCTAATTGATCAGTTGAAAGAGAGGTTGTCATTAATTTCACCACTTATAATAAACACTTCCTCTGGGTAGTGCTTGCTAAATTTGAGAAATCAAAATTAATACGTAACTTTTCAGCAAAAAAATTTCCTCACACAGCATACTGTTGGTCAATATCAATCTTTTCATCCTGCTTATTACCCACTTCTTGATGTTTATCATTAACTATAGGTTGATGGTTCACATAATTTATGGGAGTTTTGACTTTTAGGGAATGCATGTCAAGGTTGTCTAACCTCTCTAAAAATTTTTGAACATGTTTTCTTATAAGAGTTGTTACATGTAAGATGGTTTTTGGAGCACCTTGTGAACGAGGATCATTGATGCTCAATTTTTTTTTGTGATTTTAATAAGTATTTTATCTCTTTCTAGGTCACTGAATATTCTTCTATACACCCTTCACCACGTGTTGCCATTGTGAATCAAAGCTTTGATACTAAATTGATGTAAGACAAATAGAAAAAGTATTAACTAGTGGTTAAAACTCATAATAATGGTAATAGGTTGCTGGAATATCAAGTTTTAGCTTTGGATTTCAACTGGGAATACTAAAATTTCAGATTTTGGTATGGCTGATTTTTTCAAGGTTTGATTGCTAGAAATTTAAGTTGAGGATTTCAGGATTTGATAGTTGGGATCTAGGTTTAATATGCCTAAAATATAGTGAGGAACACAAAAAATAGAGGGTAGAAATCTAGTAATCACTCCTAGGGTCTAAGAATCACTCTTCAAAGAAAGCATCACACCTTGTTTTCAATGTTTGTAGAAAAATTTCAGGATTTATTCTTGAAGGGTTGACTATACATATATTTATAGAGAGTTCTTTGAACCTTATTCTAGTAGGAATCCTAATAAATTTAAATCTTATTCAAATAAAAGTTTCTATAAATTCAGGTTCTAAACAAATAGGATAATATATCTAAACTAGAATAATCTATTTAACTTATAACTACTTCCTATTTAATAACGAATCTTAACATAATCTAAATTTCAGCCCTTATTGTCCCTTGTCAACTCAATTCCCATCTTTCATCCCACTAAATTAAGGCTTGTGGTGATTAATTTTTCCTCTTTTATTTCTTCTATAAACTTTAAGTTCTTTTGGATCAATGAGCAATAATAGAAGCTGGTCAATAACCAATAGTTTGACCTTGTCCAGCAAGTCTCATTATGATTAATTCAATTGGTCTCAAGAATAGGGTAAGAAATTATTGAAGGTGCTACGACATCGATTATAGTCTACTATACTCTGTGTCATGTGGACTACAAATGTTTACCATCAAAGATCAAGTTCCTTGACAAGGGGATAGATTAGTTGAGTGAATGTGATTCTTCTTGGTCATAAAATTTATGTATGCTATGCTACTGGTTGGAAGCCTTAATATTCTCAATCTTTAAATATAGCTATTTTGCACTATTATCTTGATACTTAGAAGGAAAACACATTTTTTTGTAGCTTTTGTTCTTGGTAACTACTATCTGATCTTTGTTAGATAATGTTAGTTAATCTTTTTGATGATGGTAGAAAATCATGTTTTATGTGACAAATACTAACCCCCCTCCAATCCCACCCATCCCTAGTAAATAAATAAATAAATAACCAAAAATTGACAAAAATAGAAGAATCAATGGTTAGCTGGGCTATCTAGGATAGATCCATCTATGTTATTTGTGCTTGGGTTAGTTGGATGTCTGTGGCTACTCTTATAACCTCCTTCCTTAAGTTCTTCCCGGGGTTTTTTTTTTTTTTTTAAGCATGACTTGAGGTTTCATGGCAGATAGTATTTTTCCCCTTGGTCTAAAAATAATTTTTTTTCTTGTAATTAATTGTAGTGATTTGTTCAGCTGATCTTTCAAGCAATTTTTATGGATGTGAATGACATCATATCTTAATTGCTAAATGATGAATAATTTTCCTCCTCTTATTGGCTTGTTGTCTGGCTGGATTTTTTGTTGAGTTGGTGAGATCTTCATTCATATATCTTTCATGTGGTTGACAATAAAATCTGCCACTTGTTGCAGGAGGCAGCTGGCTTCTTCTTTTGTCTAGAGGATCGTGCTTTACTCTGCAGGAAATGTGATGTTGCTATACATACAGTCAACGAGTTTGTGTCTGCCCATCAAAGATTTCTGCTTACAGGGGTAAAAGTAGGTTTGGAACCCACCAACTTGTCCAACAATGGTGCATCCTCTTCCACCGGGAAGTCACCTTCAGGTGAAAAAACTTCAGAAACAAAATCACTTTCTGTCTCTGGTCAAGATTGCTCAATTCCATTGGCTAGTTCACGCAATGAAGTTTTACCCCCACTTGTTGGTGGATTTGGGGACTTTAGGTCAGCTAAAATGTCATTTTCTGGAGGTTCTGCAACTGGGACCATCCCCCAGTGGCAAATAGATGAGTTTATGGAGCTACATGAGTTCAATCAACATTATGGCTACACAGATCATGGTTCTTCTAAGGTATGCACGTTAGTACTAGGCAACAATTTCGCTATCGGACTTTTTGTGCAGAGGCACCCAATATATCAACAAGAACTAATTTATCTGCTTATTCTTTTTATAGATAGACATGAGGTTCATTCCACAATAGGCATCCTAGGTTTATTCTTTTTTAATGTGGTTTGTTTCGCTGAAAATTCAAATATGGTAATCATCTATGCCTGAATCCTCTACGTGTACTCATTTGCTAGCAGAACCTACCATGGAGAGCGTAGGAATTAGTGCATAGAGTGAATGAGTTATAATTGGCGTCATGTGCTGTTATTATCTAGAAGGATTGCTAACATGCAACATACGATCATTTAATGCTTCAGTATAAAATTTGTCTTACTATCTCATCCACCAAATTCAAGGTAATTTTTTGTGGTCCATCCTTGATGGATTCTACTTTTAATGAGATCAAGTTGAGAACTTGCGACACTGCTGATTCTGTTTTTGGGATTAGGAGACAGAGGCTTGCTATACTTTTCTGGGTGTTTGGAGTGAAACTATTTGGGTATATTACACATTTTTCTTTTGAGCAATTAAGCTATCTTGACAAGCCATGATGATTGGTGTATTTGCTAGCTTCAAAATTCTATGTAGAACAGTTTTTTCCTTGATGTTTTCAAAGTCTTCATGTATGAGAAGGGTCACTTTCTAAGAGGTTCTTTTAGCAGCTTTACTTGAGGATTAACAGGTTTTCAAATTATTAGGTGTTAAGTCTCATTTCCCTTAAAATGATGATTGTCGAGAAAGACCAAATAAGACATTGGTGATCCAAAAGGATGAATGATAAAGTTCTTTTTCTGTCTTCATTTATGTGTCCGTGTAGTTTTCAATTTTCAGATGACAAAAGCTTATGAAATAAATTAGATGCTTCTTTTTTCCACGTCTCCAAAATATCTGGTTATGCTAAGTTTCTGTACCAAAGTTATTAGGATGAGTTTCAATTTGCCTGTTGCGGTTGCAATCAAGTACAACAATGTACAACAATCGATGCTTCTTGAGTTCATTGTCAACTGGAATTCCTATTGGTTAAGCTTCAATTGCATTTTGGGTTTTTAAGTCCTACAGATGGCATCAACATAATTATGAGTTTTTATTTAAAATTTTTCATATGTCTTCCTGTGTTTCCATCAGGCTGATGACAGTGGTAAGCGTGGGGACTCTGATAGCTCTGCAATGGTAAGATCTGGTGATGAAGATGGAGATAGTGATGAGTGCCTGGGACGGGTTCCAGACACTTCCCGGACAGTGCCACAAGTCCATTCTCCACCAACTGCCTCAGGACTTTATTGGCCAAGAAGCATTCACACACAATATGAATCTGCAGTTTCTGTGCCTGATTTATGTTGGTCAATTGTGCAAGATCACTCCTACTATAAGCAGCGTAGCACTCTTGCAAAAAGGAGGAGAAATATTTAATATTGAGACTCTTCATTGCCATTGTCATACTGAAACTGGATCCTGAAGTCTAAGTAACCTTTATCAGATATATGCTATTAAGCTAGTGTACTGAAAGGTCACTTAGGCAATTCACTTGTGTCTAATTTGCCCTGCTTTCCCTGTGAGAAAAGCTATTTTATGGCCTTATAGCTGGTGGTATGGCCGATCAAAGTTCCGGGTATATAAGCAACTGTCCACTGGAGAAGGTGGGCAAAGATGTAAGTCCCTGCTGTCAGCAAATTAGTTGAGACAATTTAGCATCCTGTGGGTAGCAAAGACTTGGAAATAACAAAGTCTTGATTCCATAAAATCTTTAAACCATCTGTGAGAACTTGGAGTAATTTGTTGGATGTAAACTACGATGTGATGGATCATGATATTGCATTGCACTTAAAACTGTTTTACATTTCAAGCTGATACGTTTAACAGGGGTATTCTTTTGATATTTATGGACACAAACTCGGTTTCAACAGTTTCCAGGTCATTGTTCATGGAATTTGAATGAACAACTGAAACTGTGTTTATCTAACTTGTTTAAAATTTGAGCAGATACAATTCTGTAAACTGATACTGATAGGATGTCCCATTGTTAAATAAATTAAACATCAAATGAATTTTTAATTTGTCATGGAATTTTATCATTGTTTTTTATCTCTTTGTTTGCAGCAATGAAAGAATGTAAATCAATAAGGATATATCGATGTCAGGAAAACACCAATTTTCCTTCGAGTGCCAGTGGGGTCATAATGGATATAGATTCTCGGGAAATATGGAGAACGTGCAAATCCTTGTGGCCCGTTCTCCATCTCGTGCTAAGGAAGTAATTTGTTAGTGAATTTAATGGAATTGTGCTTTAACTAGATAATGGTGTCATTAGTATTAGGGTTAGGGTTACATAGGGAGATTAGCTATTAGACAGGTGAATCCAACATGGCAGTGCCATTAATCCCTTAGAATGATATCCTTAACTCTTGCTTAGTCTAGCGTTAGGTGTGCTTCGCCTTGGTTCAACACATTGTTAGAAAGATTAATTAGCACAATTCCTAAGCCTCCTTCTGATAGTAGTTTATGGAATTCACTCTATCTCACTTTTTCTATTTCCCTTCTTTGCCTTCAAAATCTCAAGAACCTAATAATTGGCTTCCTTATATGCTAAGAGTTAAGCACTAAATTAATTGGAGTCTCCTAATATAAGACAACATTTTATTACACCATAAGTCAAACCTGTTTTGTATCTTCTCCATTAAAGGAATGTACTCATTAAACTGGAGTCTACTAATAGTTAGAAGGGGTCCCAAATATTTGAAGGGAGGCTACTTCACTTACGGTATATAGGATCCTCCTGTATAAATCCCCTCTCTCCTTTAAACAACTAAGAGGAAAAAGTTATAGAGCTCCTGCCTTGTGAACAATAACTCTCCTTTTGCAAAAGGTATTATTTCCTTTTATAGCAAGTTATAAGTGACCTACCAGTAGGTTTCTACTTTGAGCTAGTCCAATGGAGGCCTCCATTGAGACTGCTCGAACCCCTCCCAATGTTAAAGGTGTAAAAAACTAAGAGAATTATCTTAAACATTGGTTTCCCCACCACTCATGAGTCTGTGGAAGCTGGAAAGGGATCCCCAAAGAGAAATATTTCTTTAGGCATCTCTCCAAAGGAGTTGGGCAAATCCTTGAGAAGTGTGGTGGCAACTGATGACCTTATACAAAAGCCTAAGCATTATCACTCTACTTTGTCTCCCCGCCTTTGGAGATGTTGCAAATAGGAGCCAAAACTTGTCCTATAATTTGATTGGTTTTTTTCTAAGATAAGAGGCCCTCCTTTCCTCAGGTTCAAGTCTGGGCTTAAACCTAACAGGGGAGTAAAGGGTTGGAGAAGATTTTGTTGATTGAAGAGGATTCTTTTTCTGAAGATAATATGAGCTTAATAATAGAAACTGGTCCCTGATACATAGGAGGTCAGCCAATGTTTGTGTCGAACTGGTTTCCATGTATGGAGCTTGATAGAACTAGAATAGAATTCATCCCTATATGGATTAATTTTCACAATATTCCTTTGGAATATTAGACCTTGGATTGTTTGAGCCTTCTTGCTAGCTCAATAGGAAAACCTTTAGCATTTGATTCTCCAACAACTAGACTAGAGAGAATTTGTTTTGCCATAATTTATGTGGAAGTTAAGATTAAAGAGGAACTTCCTGAGTCTCTTCCTATTATGAGGCTCAATGAAGTTGGGAAATTGGACAGAACTGAGGTTAAACTATCCCATAACTAGAGGTCTTAGTTTAGTAAAAGGATGTGGAAAGAAACTGGTAAGTTGTTCAAGACAGTAGATTACTATGAAGTAAAGGGATTGAGTAAACATTAGATGACAAAAATATGGAATTGGTTAATAAGTAGAAAGAGACCCCAAAGGAGCCAAGGGTAGTAATAGAAATGACATAATCAACAGAAGTAAATAAGGTACTAGAACTTAGACCTGGTGAGGTGGTCTTTGCTGAGATTGAATGGGGGAATAGAAACTACAACAAGGATGTAGATTATGATAATAAAGAACATGATGTAGGGATCAAATACATGAGGTTCAAAACTCAATCAGATGGAGGAGCTATTGACCTCTTCAATATCTTTTAAAAAATCAGGTAGGAAGAAGAAAAAGCCCAGAGGGGGTTGGTAATACCTCTTATGCTTTACCTTTTGTATGTGTATTATGGAATATTAAGGATATGAATGAAACCCACAAAAGACAAGCTATTAGGGACTTAATTTTTGATAAAAATCCTTTAATTCTGGGATTGGTTGAGATCAGAATCAAAGCTCCTAAATTTCAAGATTCTACGAAGTTTTTAACACTAACTGGATCTTAGGGTCTAATCATGAGCATCATTATAATGGAATAATTTTCTATGATTACAATAAGGACAATGTTCAGGTTACCACTTATATAGCTTTGATTAATTTATTCATTTTGTGTGCAAAAAGGTGAATTCCTCAGTCTTTTTGGTTTTGTCCATCATCTATGTGTCAAACTTTGCTTTTAAAAGAGCAAAACTTTAGGAAGATCTCATTGTCATTTAATCTTCATTGGCTAGTCACTAGATAATAGCTTGTGATTTTAATTGTGTTCTTCACTCTTATAAAGTTCAAGGTGATAAGGTTAACTTCAAAAATATAGGCAAGGAGCTTAAGGTGATAGTAAGCAGATTGGAAGTGTTTGATATAAAATATGTAGGATATCACTTCACTTAGAGTAATAATTAGCAAGGCAAGTGCTTCACTAAGAGAAAGCTTGATAGAATTTTGGTTAATTAGGCTTGGACAATTTTATACCCTAATTCATTTGCTCACTTTGGTCCCCCATATGTTATAATCACTTCTACATGGAGGTTATTGCTCCCTCAACTCAAGTCCCTTTTAATGCACCCTTTAAAATTTTCAATTTTTTAATTCATAAGGAGGGGTTCTTGGAGGTAGTAAAGGAGGTTTGAGGTGTTTGGTTTCTTGGATGCAAGTCAATTCAACTCATGAAAAAAAATAAAACTTTTGAAAGTTAAGCTAAAGGACTTTCTTAAAGCTAATGGTCATCCCTCTGATTTTAGTCTGTAGATTGCTAAAAAGAAGTTAAAAGAAGCCTCCCAACAACTTTACTTGTATCTAACCAATCTGGAGTTGAAACAAAAAGAACTCATGTCACTAGATTTGTATAACAAGGCTCTTCCAAATCATAGTTCCCTTTTTTTTACAAAAAGTCAAGATTTATTGGCTGAACGAGGGAGATTCCAATACCATGTTCTTTCACAGTTCCATACTTGCTAGAAGAAATCTCAATAAAATTCATAGTTTGCTTTATGAAGATAACCAACTAGTAAGAGATAGGAATTCAATAAAAGGGATGATGTTTGATTGCTACTTGAAAAATCCTTGGCTCTAGGTTCAGGTGGTTTCAATACTCTATTCTTTCAATCTACATGGGATATTACTAGGGATCTTCTGGTGTAGGTTGCTCATGTCAACTAGCAAAATACTGAAAGAGCTCAACTGCACTTACAATTTTCTAGTACCTAAATTCCCTAATGTTAATAATTTGAAGGATTTTCGACCTATCTCTTATTACAATACCATGTACAAAATGCTTTCTAAGCTACTTTCCTAAAGACTGAAGGGTATCTTGAAGTTCTTAATTCACCAATCTTAGGGCGCCTTCATTCCAGGTAGATCCATCTTTGACAATATCTTGCTACTCTAGGAACTATTGAGGGATCATGACACTACTAGATGCATCAAGAGTTGTGTGATCAAAGTGGACTTTTCAAAAGCCTTTGAAACTATCAATTGGAGATTTATCCTTCGTTGCCTTGAATGGTTTGGTTTTCCTTGCAAATTTATCTCTTAGATTAATACTTGTATTTTAACTACCTCATTCATTATTCTTATAAATGGAAATTTACGCAAACAGTTTAAAGGAACCAATATGATAAGACAAGGGGATCACCTTTCCTTTACCTTTTTTTTTCAAATTTAAATTATATATGTTATATAGAGTTGATCTAAATTATATAGCAACTCTGCATAATTCTTTTGATGGGTTTCGCAGGCTTTCAAGTTTGAGTGTTAGTTAGCTCAAAAGCGAGATATATTTTTCCTCTTATGTGAAGAACACTTTCAGACTAAGGTTGAGGATTGGATTGAATGCTAGCTATCTTCCTTTTAAATATCTTAGGGTTCCCATCTCCTCCAAGAAGTTAAGATATCAGAATTGTATTCCCCTATTGTAAAGCTACAAAAGAAGAATGAATGCTTGGCAGAATAGGCATTTGTCATATGTAGGAAGGCTACTGCTTATCTCTTCTATGCTTAGAAACCTACACACCTACTGGAACTCCCATCTTTTCCTTCCTGGGAAGATCAATAAAGAGCTGGAAAAATGAATTAAGAATTTTTGATGGGCTGAAAATGCTGATAACTTTAAAAATGCAAAAATCAAATGGGAGTAGCTTTGTTGGAGAAAATAGGAAGGTGACTTGGGGTTAATTTCTATGCAGATAAGCCAATTAATCTTAGTTGCAAAAAGAATATGAAGGTTGTTTAACGACATAGAGGAATAATATTTCTGTTATTTTACTTGAATGCTAAGGAAAAGATAGTTACTCTATCCTCTAATCAAAAATCACATTAGAAATAGACAATCCTTATAGTTTTGGTTTGATAATTGGTCAAAGAAGAGCCCCTTAATCTTTAGATTTAATATAATTAATAGTCAGGATTCCTATTCAAGCTCGAGTAATGGAGGTTATTCAACAAGATACTTAGGCCAGTAATTTCAAAGGAAGTGATAGACTTCAACTTTATCTCCTTAATTACTCCCCCAATCTTACAAGGAGTAATAATGGCCATTGGATACCCATCAGGAGTAAAATTCTCTAATCATTATTGTCTTAAAGCCATATGCCCTCTATTGTCTAGTGTTCAATTGTATAACATAGTTTGGAAATGCACCTTGATACCTAAAGCCTCATTTGTTACTTAGCTAGTAACAAGACACATATTAAAAACCAAAGACAAATTCATTGGTTTTACTGATTAGATCTGTTTGCTTTGCAACCTCAGGCCTGAAGCTATTAATCATCTATTTTTCCAATATAACTACACTAAAGTTGTATGGAATGGCAAGACATCCTCAGGTGGGTTGATAAACTCTATAGAAATATGAGAGGTAATAAGATAATTCTTAGTCTCAGCAAAGTTGCTTAGTCTACTCTATTTAGAGAGAAAAGAATAACAGGCTATTCAAGAACTACAAAACTAAGAGATATATCCTTGATCATAGGGTTTGTTGCTGGATTAGAGAAATTTTGTTGGCTCATAAGTCTTAAGGATTAAGTAATTCAATTAGAAGAAGGTGGGATTTGGAAAGATGCTTAAGTTACTTCATATATTATTTTTAATGTAACAAGTGCTTAGATAGATTGTGTTGTATACTTACTTAATCCTTGTATTTGTACATTCTCAATTTAATGCTCATAATTGGGTTTTTAATGGATATCTTTCAACTTCTAAAAAAATTGAGAAAGAGGTAATAAAAATACACATCATATCCCATTTTTCAAATTTGTTGAGAAATCCAACACTCCAAGTATTTAATCTATAAAATCCTATCTTATTGAGTCATAAGTTGTATTAAAAGTCAAACTTTTTGACCTAGTTCCAAGGGACATTCTTCTTTGAGTACCCCTTAAGCAATTCTTAGTAGAATGATACATTGTTTATAATCTGCCTCCCTTTAAGAAAAGCACATTATGATTAATTGACAATGTTAGCACTTTCTTCAATATCTTTGTAAGTATTTTTGAAATTATTTTGTATAGGAAATAGCAATAAGAAATGGAACTTTAATCACCAAAGAAATTAGGATTGATTACCTTAGGTAAGAGGCCTATAAATATTTTGTTGATTTTTAAGAACATCATGCCTTTCTCAAACACTTCCATCACTGTATTAGTCATTAAGTTCTTTATCTAGGGCCAAGATTTTTTTAAAGAACATGTCATTTAATTTATCTAGTTTATGGGATTTTTTAGGGTTCAATTCAAGCACCACTTGCTCCATGTTTGAAGCATTCATAAGAGCTTTTAATCCCTCAATTTTATTAAGAGAAACTAACTTCTAATAAAAGAGTTAAGCACTTATAGAGATGATTTACAAGTTGATGGGGATCCCTTGGAGTTATTAAAGAATTGGAAAGCCTCATTCTTAAGGTCCTATTGAGAAAAAATTAAGGTAAATCTTCCCTTACTATGAAGGTAATTCCATTTGAGTTTTTCCTAGATAATATTGTGTTGTGAAAGAACCTTGTATTCCTTTCTCCTTCTAGGATCCATTTTTACTTAAGCCTTTTGCTTTAGCAGGGAAATATGGTTCAATTTAGCTTTAGTGTATCGACACAACGCTTTCCTTTCTTCATTTAACCATTCCATATCATTAGGATGCTTGTAAATCTCTTATTGGATATTACTTAGGTTACTTTTAATGTCAATCACATTATGAAGGGTATTACTACATTTGCTACTCTCAAGCCTATTGCTAAACCAAAGTTCTTAAGAAAAGAAAAATTTATGTTTTTTTGGTTATTAAAATCCTTACTGTTGCATAATAGTTTTAAAGAAAAAGAATTTTGTGTTTTTACCAGTTAATAAAATTGCATTTCAAAACAAAAACACTGTTTTTTTTGTTTTTCTAGATCAAATTTGTTTATAATTTAATTTTTACTGATCTTAAACATAGCCACCATTTTTTCTATTGGATGTTACACGCTTAAGTTGAGAATGAGTGATGAAAAAGATGAAGCACTAAGTTGCACCTTAAATTAGAAGATTGAGTTTAGAAAAGTTGATCTTTGATGGATGAGCTTATACAAATCTTGGAAAGCTTCATTGATAAGATATAAAGGCTATAAGAATAATATCACTGGCTAGGAAAAATACCATGGCTCAATAAAACTATACCAATCCTTAATACATATAATACAACACTTATATATAAAACATACCACCACATCAAACATATGAGTCATATGTTAGCCTTAAAATGAGAATACCATCATTGAGAATGAAGAATAACATGCCTAAATAAAAACTATACTAGATCTTTATACATCCAATACCGTGCTCATTTATAAGAAATACCAACTCCTATAATAGTTAAGTTTCACGTTCACCACAAAATGAGAATACCATTACTAATTATGAAGTGTACGAAAATATCACTAACCATTTTAGAAAGGTCATAAGTTCACTAAAGAAAGAATGTTAAAACCTAATAAGGCATCCAGACCAAAGGGTCTCAATGCCTACCTTTTGTAAAACTTGGCCACTCATTAAGACATTAGGGACTTAGGCAATGTTTGAATTATTTAACAAAGGAAGAACGTTGAAGGATTAAACAAGACCTTCATATCCTTATTTATAAGGTACATTCCGCTAATTCTATGAAGGATTTTAGAACAATATCATATTGTAACACCATTTATAAGGTCTTTCCAAAATAATTGTAAATAGATTAAAATATATCCTTATTTAATTGGCTAATCCTTCACAAGGAGCATTCGTAAAAGGAAGATCAATAGGGGATAACATTTTGTTAGTTTATGAGCTTTTTAAGAACTATAATAGCAAGAATTCAAGTAAGAAGTGTGCAATTAAGGTTGATTTCTATAAGGCATTTGTTTCACTAAATTGGAGCTTTATGCTATACACTATACAAGCTTTTAGGTTCCCTACTATTTTTACTTATAGCACAATTTATTACTACTATTTTATTTGGCATATTGGTTAATGGAGAGCCCACCAATCTTCTAAAAGTAACTAGAGGTTTAAGGAAAGGGTACCCTTTATCTCAAAGTTATGAATACCATACCGAGCTCGGTATTGGATTGAGTTCTGGAACGAAATTGTACCGGTACCGGGCACCGTTTCAGGTAATTTTATAAATTTATAAAATAGTCCCTAAAATTTTTAAAAATTGCAAAATAGTCCATATTGGTATATTATACAGTTGTACTGT
>JAOTAX010000005.1:27730553-27745884 GCA_025629825.1 Erythroxylum guanchezii | reverse complement strand
CACCTGCAATAGATTTCTTAACCAATTCTATATATTTTATTATTATCAAAACATAAAGGAATTTAATTTGTCAACCATCATTGGTCCAACACTGATGACTTTTAGACCTAATACATACTGACGTATATGGTCCGATGTCCATACATGCCAAAGGTGGTTTCATATACTTCATTACCTTTATCAATGATCATTCTTGATATGGGTATGTGTATCTTATGAGATACAAGTCTAAAGCCTTTGAAAGGTTCAAAGAATTTAGAAATAAAGTTGAGAAACAACTTAGGAAAAGTATTAAATCACTTCGATCGGATCGAGGTGGTGAATACTTAAGCCAAAATTTTTTAAATTATCTCAGGATAATGGAATATTGTCCCAGTGGACTCCAACTTACACACCACAACACAATGGTGTGGCTGAGAGGGGAAACCGAACCTTGTTAGACATGGTGAGGTCTGTGATGGGTTTAACGGATTTACCAAAATCCTTTTGGGGATATGCACTCGAAACTTCTGTTTATGTATTAAATAAAGTCCCATCTAAGTCAGTTGACGTTATGCCATATGAGATATGGACTAATAAGAAACCTTGTCTTTCTCATATGAAAGTTTGGGTTTGTCTTGGTTATGTGAAGTGGATTCAGTCAGATAAGCTTGAAGCTAATTCTGACAAGTGTCTATTTGTAGGAAATCTTAAGGAAACTATAGGATATCAGTTCTACCATGTTTTGGAACAAAAGGTGTTTGTTTGAAAACAAGCTGTCTTTTTAGAGAAAGAGTTTCTTCTAAAAGAAGACAGTGGGAACAAAATTGAACTTGTGGAAGTTCAAGATTCTCAAACAGACACAGAATAACTGCCTAGACCTAAGACTATTGTTCATGAAGATGAAACAATAGTTCAACCTTCTAACACACAAGAAGTTAGTAGGTCAGGTAGGATACGTCATGTTCTCGAGAGATACGGATTTCTCATAAGTGAACTTAACGACGTATTGCTCATAGAAGATGATAAGTTTACTACTTATGAAGAGGTTCTGAAGAGTTCAGAATCTAACAAATGACTTCAAGCTATGAAATTCAAAATGGATTCCATGTATGAAAACCAAATATGGACTTTGGTTGACTTACCCGAAAGGATAAAACCTATATGGTGCAAATGGGTTTTCAAGAAGAAAACTGATATGGAGGGTAATGTGGTTACCCATAAAGCTAGGCTTGTAGCTAAAGGTTATCGTCAAAGGCAAGGTGTTGACTATGACGAAACGTTTAGCCCAATAGCTATGCTTAAATCCATTAGGATACTCCTAGCAATTGCCGCTCATTATGATTATGAGATATGACAAATGGATATGAAGACGACTTTCCTTAATGGAAACCTAACCGAGGATGTGTATATGACACAACCTGTTGGTTTCATATCCATGAATGGAGAAAAGGTATGCAAGCTTCATAAATCTATTTATGGATTGAAGCAAGTATCCAGGAGTTGGAATATCCGATTTGATGAGACAATAAAAGAGTTTGGTTTTCTCACAAAATCTAGATGAGCCATGTGTGTATAAGAAGGTTAGTGGGAGTGCAATCGTGTTCCTTGTACTATATGTAGATGACATATTGCTAATAGGAAACAATGTCTTAGCTTTGTAATTAGTCAAATTTTGGTTAGCTAAGAACTTCTCTATAAAAGCTTTTGGAGGAGCAACTTATATTTTGGAGATAAGGATCTATAGAGATAAATTTAAGAAGTTGCTTGGTCTTTCTCAGTTTACATACATAGACAAGATGTTAAAGAGGTTTAGCATAGACTAGTCTAAGAGAGGTTATCTTCCCATGATACATGGGATTAAACTCTCTAAATCTATGTGTCCAAAGACACAAAATGAGAGGACTCGTATGAGTTTAATTCCTTATGCTTCGGCTATAAGATCAATCATCTACGCTATATTATGTACTAGAACCGATGTATCATATGCTCTAAGTGTTACGAGCAGATACCAGTCAGACCCTGATGAGGGTCATTGGGTGGTTATTAAGAATATCCTTAAGTACTTGAGAAAAACTAAGGATGTATTCTTGGTATATGGAGAAGGTGATCTTGTGTTAAGCGGATATACTGATGCTAGTTTCCAATTCGATAGGGATGACTCTAAATCCCAGTTCGGATATGTATTCACACTGAATGGTGGTGCAGTCAGTTGGAAAAGTTCCAACCAAGAGACGACTACAGATTCGATGACAGAGGCGGAGTACATTGCAGCTTCAGAAGTGGAAAAGGAAGTGGTTTGGATCAATAAGTTCATTATGGAACTTCGTGTGGTTCCGAGCATCACTGACCTAGTGCAGTTATGTTGTGACAACAATGGGGATATAACGCAGGCGATGGAACTGAGGTCTCATCAGAAGTCCAAAAATGTACTCAAATGCTACCATTTGATTAGAGAAATCATTGGTAGAAATGATGTCAAGATAGAGATTTCCCACCGATCAGAATATAGCTGATTCTTTGACTAAACCTATTTTCCAAAAGAGTTTTGTGTCATATGTACACACCTATGGTATTAGATATTAAGGCGATTGGCTTTAGTATAAGTGAGAGTTTGTTAGAGAAGTGCTCTAAAGGCAATCACCTTTAACACTTATTGCACAAATCATTTTATGATTAATAAAGACATTTTTCGTTATTTCGATGTTTATACATTTATGGATTTGATGTTGATCTTACATTGATTTAAGAAAGTCCTTAATATAAAATATAGCATGGAGGAAATCATGATGAGATCATGATAATGGGATTCCTATTATGACTTTCCCCAGTCATAGGATTAATAAGATGAGATATCATTAATCTGGATAGACTAGTACATGTTATACTCCTTGATTGGATCAAGCAGTAGATCTTATAAGCTGTAGACATGAGTTGTTTAGAGTTAACATGTGGATGCTTACTAAAGGTAGTAAGTACATTATATTGACCTACTATGAGACAATCATATGGATATTATATTCCAGTGTCAATGATAGTTTCTCCATAACAATGGTGCAAGTATCCTTTGACTTAAGGTACTCAAGGATATCTCAGATTCTGATCCTGTGCTTTGACTCCATTCATCCGTGCCTTTCAGGGGTTACTCATAAGGTGGTGATTGGGTACAACTTGAGGTATTCGAAGGTAATTGAGTTGCCAATAAAGGATTCACGACTCCTGATAGAAGGAGATGATACCCATGGCCTCTTGTCGAGGTTATTACTCAGGAGTCTCCAGCCAGAGCAGATATGTGTCATGAAGATAGTCTTCAATGGTACATATAGTAATGAGATCCTCAGGAAAAGATCTAATATCACTTAGACTAGATGTAACTTAGTCAGTCTAGTAGGAGTTGACACTTTGACCATACTATGAACTAAGTGGGGTATAAATGGTAAAAGGAAGGATTGCATGGCAATATTGCATATGGAAGGTTCGTAGTCAAACTACTGACTTTCCGATCAATTGGGGATCATGATGTGTTGCTAGATACCGCTCTTGGCTTAATTGAATTAAGTGTTAATTCAAGTGGCCAATATAGCCAAGAACTTAATGGGTCACGCGCATAGGAGATCTGAAGGATGAGTAAAATGGTCTTGAATGATGATTCAAGATATGAGAGAGTGTTTTAGGATTGTATTGCAATGTGATCATGGTAGAAAACATTGCATGTAATGGATCAGAAACAAGTGTTATTGGCTGCCAATTTGGTCATTAACTTCCTAAAACTTCCATTAATGCATGCTATTTATGGTCATTAACTTCTCATAACTTCCATTAATGCATGCTATTAATGACCATTAACTTCCCATAACTCTCCATTAGTGATGGGGGTTATGGAAGGCCAAATGGTGCAAAAAATAGAGATGATTTTCATCCATCTTGTGTAAGCCACAAGTAAAAGAAAGGTTCTTTCTTACACACGCACACACTCTTTTTCTCTCTAACTCTTATAAGAGTTCTTGTCTTTGCTAGCACAAAGAAAGAATTCTAACCATCTCCTAGTGAGGTTTTATCCTTCTATCTTTGTGTGGACTTTTATTAGCGACATTCTACATTAATCGTTGTGGTTTATGACAACCCAACGTGGAGAAGATTAAAGAACGAAGGAGACCGGAGGAAAGATATGTAAACATATTACATTTCATGTTTTTGTTTTCTATATCTATATGCATGAGTAGATCTGGTTTTTGAGGTTCCGTTTTATTTTTCACTACGTATATTTGATATATATTATGGATGAGATGCATGATCAGAACCTAACACGTAGTAGGGACGTTAATTGAACTTGGTGAGCTCTCTTATCTCTTGTCTTTCGGTGGGAAGTCGGGGTGGGATTCGTTTCTAAGCGCAGTGGAATAATTATAAAAAAATTTTGTATTGATTTTTTGAAAACTAAGATCATTTAAATTTTATAAAGTGATTAACACATAAATCATAATAAAACATGAATCTTAATTCATACCTTTTTGCAAAGCTTGATCCTTTTCTTTTCATTTCTGTATAATTATTTTTGAAATCGACTCATCTAAACTATCATGGCCACATACTTGTCTAACTTCTACAGTAACCATAAAACATGTTGAGAGAGCTCTATAACTATTTTAGAGAGGGTTTGGCAAGGAGTGCTAATTATCTTAGCAATTTAATTGAAATTAAATTCTAATTTTAATTAAACTTTAATTAAAATTATAAATAATTCTAATTAAATAAGATCCAATATCTCATATTGATCCTTTTTATTAAATATATCATATTTAATCATAAAGTTTCTCAAACTTTATAATCAAGTCCAATTTGATTGAAATATCTTTTCTTTCTTCAACTCGTTCTTTGAGTGTGACCCATTGGATTCCTAAATATGTTGACAATGCATAAAAATTATAACCTTAAATAATATGTAATATTTATTTTATCCTTAATACTCTAATTAAACAACTGATATCTATAAATTAAGTTTGACATCTAGTATTACATCATGATCACCCAAATATTTAAGAATGTCAAAGTGGTTTTAGCTAACCTTTTGTGCATGATTTTTTTTAGTATAATTCAATGCTTTCATCATACAATGTTTCAATTAGGCATAAAGCATGTAATTAATGTCTACTCTATTTCAGTCCAATCATGTTAGTTCTTCAACATTAGTAATTGATTCGATTAATGACATTTGGAAACTATTTTCAAAATTTCATTCCATATTGGCCAAGGATTTCTAGAATCAACACTAATTATCAATAATGGAAAATTCACCCTAATCACTTTAGGTTTATGAATTCTATATTGACCACTCAATTGCCTCCATATAGTTCATGTTATATCCAATGACTACCGACTGAGCTATTTTTGACTAGAATATGTTATGAATAATATCAAAATATAGCAATCTTTATGTATGGTCACTTTGGAGATCTCAAGGCAAATGATCAATTATACAATTCACAATGAGAATTTCCATAGATATACAAATAATGTTCCAAATTGATTTCTTATATTGGGTCAGTTCAGTGAACTTGTTCTCTAACAAAGCACTCACATGTTTGTTTAAGTATCTCCATATTTTAGTTTATGAGATCAACAACTTCTTTTATAAGGAAGAAAAATAATGTGTGTTAGTCTTTTTTACGCAATATTAGTGTCATATACTAATTAAACAATGACTAGAAATAATTTAGGAATAATACATAAATACAATAAGAATCTCATAATTATGATATCATCATAAAGTCATTTGTAATGTATGTTTATCTCATAGACTTTGTTGTTTGTTTTAATGTATGGAATACCACAAGTATAAAGATTGTATATTTGTAGTACACAAGATATCATTCCCGCAAGGATTGATTATAGTCACCTAACAATTTGAATCAAACTTTGTTTAAGGTATCAAAAGATTGAATTAATTGAAAATCAAAATAAAGTAACAAAACTCAATAATTAAACGAATAAAAGATAACAATGAAAATTGAAGTTATCAATGGTGGAAACTTAGTGTTTATTCTATCCTTGTTTTGTCTTCCCTTTACCTTTTTAATTCAACTATGCTTGATCCTAGATATCTAAAGGTTTTGATTACCCTCTTTCAAGATCTAATCAAGTAATCCCAGTTAAAATAGAAAAAAGTTGAGTTGTAATCCTAACTACTCAATTGGATTTGAAGCAATCCTAAGGATAATTAACTCACAATTAAGCTCGCTCTTTAATTGCTTATTAAGTTGATATTTGTAAGTCTATTGAGGTACTAACTCTTGTTGCATAACTTAACACAAAAATCTTGATTTAATCTCTCAATTTTTTAAATCAAGTATAAGCATAATAAATAGCTCAAAGAAATAATATATTAAATTCAACAAAATTTAACAATCCATAATCATGTTCATAACAAAACTATCTAGATTAGGCATGTAAGGAAATGAAATAGAATAAGAGAATAGAATGAAATCAGCTCGAAGCCTTAATTTGTGAAACTAGAAATCTAGATTTGATGTTGATATTTCCACTCTTGATCCTTCTTATTTATGATGTATAACCCTTCTTTTTGTGTTTTTATTTCTTCTTTTGGTATCTATCATGACTTTCAAGTTTGCCTCTTCTTGTTATAGCCATCATAATGTCCTTTGATAGTAAAAATTAGGGTTTTTAGAATATATATGATTACTTAAATGATCATAAAGCTCTAAAAATGCCCCAATCGTGACTTTAAAGGATCTCAAAAGCTTACATAGGCACTTACACACCTGTGCAAGTCAACATACATGGCCAAGTAGATTCACACGGGTAGAAATAGTGTCTTTGAAGCTTTATGATTGACCGATTTTAGTTAGAAAATATTGAATTAATCTCAAGTGCACAATATGGCTGTAGCTAACAAAGACAAGTATAGGTTGATCCCAGGAAGATAATGATTACTAGTAATTACCTTTCTTCTATTATCTACCCTACAAATTGGATTTTGGTTTTAATAAAGAAAACAAAACTTAAATTATTAAAATAAAATAGGAAACAATAATGAACAAAGAACAAGTGAAATCATTTAGAAAACTCAATATCAAAGATTAGTGTCTAGGTGATGAAATCCCTTAAAAATCATTAATTAATTAACCTTTTATCATGAAATTATTTTATTGACTATTGGACCTTCAAAATTCTTATCTTATGTTAATAACTCTTTAGAGACTACTAACAACTAATTCATAGGTTTATTAACCGAAATCATTTGGGTTAAAGTTTCTAGGATTGCTTTATCAGTTTGTAAATTTTGCTATTATGTTTGACCCTAATCTAGAGGATTTATGTCAACCTATCTCTAGGTTTGCAATCAACTCCTTTCAATTATGGTTGATCTATTCACATATATGATTTTTCAATCTCTATGTTATGAAATCAAATTATGTTCTAATATCCTGGATCTATTGGAACATATATAAAACACATAATTGAATTACAATAGATCAATCAAAATAATTGCATTAAATAAAAGAGTTAAAACATATTGTTATTGTTGAACCCCGTTTCCGGAGTCTAACCCTTGAACCATAAAATGTGAGCATAATCTAATGAAATCTCCTTAACCATTTTTGATTCATCTTCATGCTCTGATACCAAAACTGTTAGGTCTCGATTTTCCAAAGCCTAACTCTTGGAACTCATTTAAAACTGTGAGCATCTTACTGTCGAAAACCCTTCATTTGGAAGGAAAAATCCTTTGGAAGCAAATGGCAGGTTCACCGCAGCAAACTCTATGTTTTGTTGCAACGAACAGATGGGAACTTCTGCTGAGACCCTTCGGGAAAAGTTCGCTGTGGCAAAGTTCCAGGATTAAGCGAGAATTGCTCTCGAGAAAGGTTCGCCGCGGTGAAACCCCTGGATTCATAATCCCTTAACCCAAAATTTCCAATGGTTTCTACATCACTCTTACCTTACTTTCAATTTACGTTGTCCCAAAATCACTCCCTCTAATGCATCATCATTTCATAACAATTCAATATTATCTCATCATACTCCCTAATCTCTTTTCATTTAATTCATTTCTTATAACTAATTCTCATTATTCATAATTACTATCTTTCTCACATAACATCTCACTTATATATATATATATGTAAAAACAATTCATAATCAAAATAATCATCTCAAATCGATAACTTCCTCAAGTATACCTAATTTCTATTCAACCTCATCCATACATAATTTCATATTTCAACTCGACCTTATCCTTACACATATTCATAATTCAACTTAACATCAAAAGTAACAATTTTTACAAATCTTTAATGACATTTCAAGCCATAATACATCAATGTCTCAAATCTCCAAATACAAAAGTTACATGAACTAATAATCCTTGAAGTGTGACTAAGCCTTGTATTTTACAAGAATAACTTAAATTCCAAAATATGCAGATTTTAAAGTAATGCCCTTATACTCTTGATTACTCGATCTCTTCCTCATCACCTGAAGATGGGACGGAAATGGGAGGTGAGCTTAAAGCTCGTGGGTAACAAGTTTATAATCGAGAAACAAGCAAAAACTCTTTATAAAACTCATTGTCATTGAATCTTTTCATAGCCATAGTAATTTCGCATTTAAAAATCATAAAGCACTTATTTCATGAAATTCTCAATTTGTCAAACAATTCACAATAGTACAAATTATGTATGCATCAATCTTGTCAAACATATCATGAGCACATAAGCACATCAGAATGGTTTAGGTGGATCCAAAACAGAACGTACTACACATTTTCACATAATGGTCCTATGTAGCCGTAAACAGAATGTACTATCGCAATTCCACTTAATGGTCTTGCGTAGCCGTGAACTTATGAGAGTCCATGAAGGAGCTCCATGTCACTAGCGGGCAAGTGGGAGAAGCCTTTTGTTAAAGTGCACTTGACTTAACTTAGGGGACCACCACAAACTCACATAACATGTATTTCATGATTTGCAAAACATATTGCCTAAAAAGGCACTTTTTGGAAACTTGTTTTTCATGAGCATGAAATGTTTCAAATGCATTTCCATTTCATAATTCATTCACAAAATTCATATACCAAACATATAAAGGTCTCTCAAATTATTCAAGTAACAATAATGCAACATTTATAAAACAAAATGAAATCATTTAATTCTATTGCTTTTGAAAACATAGTGATGGCTCATTAACTCTATCATAAACATAAAACCCACCTTGATTTCCTTGCTTAAAGACTTGCTCAAAGGTGCCTCACCCTTTGCTTCTTTTGTCTTCCTTGAATTCCTTTAACAAACAATTTGAAGACCCATATAAATAGCATATTCACTAAGATAAATGCTAAATAATCAAACTCTTCCAAAAGTCTAGACCTTCGGGTCAATTTTGCATGATCATTCGGATCTGATAAATGAAGAAATTTGCTAACACTTCCTTCTAGAAAAATGTTCCTGATTGTCTTAAGTTTCTAATGACACCAAATCATTCAATTTGGTTTAGAAATCTAAAAGTTATACCCAAAACTTTTTCAAACTATTCTTATACTAAAACAACATTCTATGCTCAACTTCCATCCACAAATTGAAATTCTTAGAAACTGAATTGGAACTTTATTCCTTCATACAACTTGTATCCCTATGTCTCTAGTTTACTTCAAATCAAAAATCACTCCATTTGGACAACTACAGAAAACGTTATGCCCAAAATACCAAAGTATGTTCTGTGCTGGAAAGTTCGCCGAGGCGAGCCAAAAAGTTGGTTGCGGCGAACTTTTATAGAAACATACTCCGGGAACATATTTCGCTACATTTTCTAGTTTTTAACACCCCACCTTTCACATATAACCCATCTTGTACCAAAACCATCTTTTCAACCCAAAATCATTCACAAACCAATTCATAAGCTATACTTGTTCATCAACCAAAAAGATTAAAACATTTTCATATACCATTCATCAACAACTTCCTACACACATTCAAATTCATTTTCACTTCTAACTATCACTAAATAAGGTTCATTCATCAAATCAAAAGGGTTAATGCTTATACTTACTTGTTTTAGCCTCAAAGTCTTCAAGTTCTTCAAGAATCTCCAAAACAGTAGCTTGTTTTTCTTCTTTTCTTTACTTCTCTTATTTTTCTCTCTTCCACTCTCTCACTCACGTTTCATTCCTCCTTTAATTGCAAGACAACAACTTCTTCTTCTTTTTATACCCTTTATGATTCTAAAAATTCTATTTTGCCCTTGATTTAAAGCCTTAAAGCTTTTAAACTTAAGTGTCATGCCCAATTTGCCCTTGTAACATCTTACTACTTTAATCCTTTAATCAAATTAACCTATGTCATAAAAATCCTACTAGCCTTGACATAAATAATTATCTCCAAAAATTAATCTATCAAACCTCATAATTCATTTAAATCATACTTAATTTCAATAAAATAAAAAAAATCGGGGGCCAACAGTTATCCCAACTAGGGTTTATCATACTTAGACACTAAAAATCCTTTAGTGACATATAATAGAAAATAAAATCAAAGATAAACAGGAAGAAAAACTACTAAAAAAAAGGAATCATAATTCTAGATCTCCCTTCTTTTTCTATTGAATGTTATTGCATGTTTGAGGTTTGATGTTGTAATCTATTGCATTTTTTAATGATTTTTTCACGTTCTCCATGTTTCTTGATCAAAACAATCCCTTCTATACATTCTTCACGTTTGGAATCTGCTCTAAAAAGTCAACTCTCCTATTTTGCCTCTGCTCATGTCTTTTTATAATAAATTTTAGAGTTTTTGGGATATACATGGTCTGATACACATGTGTGTACTAGACCGTGTATATTATAAAATCTTTAGAGTCTACAATTTTGCATGAGCTATGAGACTTACATAGGTATAGACACGGTCGTGTATCTCTACTTTACTTCAAATCTTTGTTTTATGCTATGTTTTCATCTGAATTCTTCTCCTTTTGGTCCAAGAAGGTAACTATAACCTATAAACGTACTTGGAGCGAATTAAGTACCAAAATATAATAAAATTACAAAATATCAAGCCAAATATATCAAATATGGTTGTATAAATAGAGTCAGATATGCATTTATCAAGCATCCCCATACTTAAGCTTTTGCTTGTCCTCAAGCAAATCATTATCAAAATTATAAATCTTACAACATCTATCTTTCATTAATCTTAACTTGTCTATTCATATTATAAATCATCATATCATATTCATCAAACTGATATATAAGTGGAGTCAAGTTATCCTAAAATCGATTTTCTAAGCTAATATTAAGAATAATCACATCAATAACCTCTTTGAAATAAAAAACATAAACCCTTACACCCCTTACTGATGTCTTACTCAAAGCACTTAAATGTTTAGGGAGAAAAGTTTTAAACTCTCAATTCAATGCATAGTAGAGCTCTTACCATAGGCTTGCAATTTTATTATATCTCCACCACTTATGTAAACTAGAAACAAAAATCAAAAGGTCATTATAGGGATTGTAATGAGGCTCAGGTAAGGTATGATTGGGATGATAAAAAGAGTTAATAGGAAGGGAATTCACTAAAGGGAACATTACATGAAACTTGTTCACAATAGACATAGGTCCATTCATTATAAAACTAATGGTACTATATATTTTTCTTTTTTCTTGTTTTATGCTATTTTTTTGATCAATCAAAATAATTTCGAGCTTATCACATACCATTATTACCATTATTAAAAAAATATTGGACCTTTCAAATTTTCAAGTTTCAACCATTTAAGTAAAGTAAATAACCTTTATGATTCAAAATAATAAAAAGGCTTCAAAGAAAAATAGGATAATGGTTAATAAATTAGGTTATAAGTAATGAAAAAGGCTAAGGCTCAACTTGGTTATTCCTAAAGGATAAAATAGGGTAACATAATTATCAAATAAATAGGCTTCAAAATTTTGTTGAAACTGGGTGCCTTCATCATTTCAATGCTTTTAATTCAACAAATGTGATCTCAATATATATAATAAAAGTAAGTTCTAGAATTATTCAACTACACACGATAACATATATGAAAGAAATAAAAGAGCTTAGAAATTTTTCTAAAATTTTTCTCTTATGCTCAAAAGCCCATAAAAAGATGGGATTATTTATGTAAAAAATATGCAATTTCATCCAACTTTATTATCCCAATGATTATTAAAAATACGCCTTATGAAAGTAATTTTATTCTATCATCATTTTGCATACTAATTTAGATAAATATTCAATAATGAAGTAAAGTATTGATCGACCTATTACAATTAAGTTAAGATATCAATTCATAAAATTTAATAACTAAGATTATAATAAGTTGAAGAAAATAATTAAAATCATTAACCTCTTCCCCACACTTAAAATTGTACACTGTCCTTAATGTATATAGTGTAAGCATATGTTAATAAATGAGAAGAGTTAGTACTTTCCTAAGTAATATGATTTTCTAACACTGATCTATCCAATATTAGACTAACGTCCTTGCAGAATATAAACAAAAAAGGGATAACAATATAAAAAGAAAATAAAAATAATGATGAATGCATAATTTCATATATTTTCACACTTACAATTAGTTTGTTAAGGATGTTAAATGTCTTATTATGCTCATTTATAACCATTTTTATGTACAAGACATAATAGGAAAACAATTGATAAAATATATCTTTATTTGAGAATTTTCGGCGTCTTATCTGATTGACCTTCTGGGATGTTTTCATTTTTTCAACATAGATAAAGATTCCAAATCTAAACATCATCTTCAGAGAATATTTTGAGGACATCTCAAGAATTTTCGGAAGCCCAAATTCGTAGTTGTTCGAATTCGTTTGGACTAGCAACCATCTGTTTAAAGTAAAACTATTTCTGTAGAATTGGCAACCTGACCACTGGAACTTTACATAGACATATCTAAGATTTATGAAATCCAATTGAGGTGATTGAAAAGCTATAATTTAAGCAAACATCCTAGCCCATAATTC
The DNA here is from genome assembly GCA_025629825.1 of Erythroxylum guanchezii. Taxonomy (NCBI): domain Eukaryota; kingdom Viridiplantae; phylum Streptophyta; class Magnoliopsida; order Malpighiales; family Erythroxylaceae; genus Erythroxylum; species Erythroxylum guanchezii. The sequence continues at coordinate 27,732,890 of JAOTAX010000005.1, read as the reverse complement.
TTATGTTAAACGTTTTGAGGCTAAAAATGCTGAGAAGGAGAAATGAAATCTATCTCGGCCTGCTCTGGCCTCCCCCTTGGTCTTTTGGCCCAATAAATGAAGAATATGTTCGTGCAAAGCAAGATACACTTCCGTGCATCCATTTGAACGACTATATACTTTCACAAAATGGGCATTTTAATTGGTTTGCATGGTTTGATGAATGGTCGTGCACCCAATCTTGCATATCCCTAAAAACCTAGTGTTTACTATAAATTGACATTTTAGGCAATGAACAACTATGGATCATTTTTGGGCAAAGAGTAGGGGCAAAGCACGCACTCTTTGGAGACCCATGGAGGGCTAGGCTTCCTTCTTTTGGTTCTGAGATGAAATTGATGTCGATCATCACATTTAAGCACTTTTTTATTGTGTAATGTTGAATCATTCTCTTTTTAGGGATTGTTTATGTTATCCTACGTCTATTGATTTGGGAATTTGTATAGAGATGATATAAATGTATTCATTAGATTGTTTTTATGAAAACCTATTGCTAGAATCTTGAATACAATATGTAATCGTTGTGTTTTTGATTTATTTGTGGCAGATACTAGTGTCAAATCATTAGGGATAATGTAACCTTGGTTAAATAACCTAAGCTTATGTGGTTGTTACTTGATTAATCTATTTTCCTAATCTTTAATGCGGCTGTCCTATTAAATCTAGAGAGCCTGTTCTAGGTTGTTCAATAACTAGGTTTAGTTAAAGAGGTTGTTTTTAACTAAATACGACCTAGGGAAAACCAGGGTAAACTAAGAATGAATCGAGAACTGAATTCTAAATTCATTAATCACTTTTATTACTTTTTGACTGTTTGCTTTAATTTGCTTTTGTTAGTTTAATTTCATTTTATTTTCTTATTCAAAACCAAACCAAACTCCCCCCATAACCTAAACACTAATTTCTTTCATTGCAAAAGCTACATAAACACTCCTTGTGGACATTATCCTTACTCACTGATACTGTAAATCTTAGTATACAGAGTTAAGTTTTATTTTTTGGTGCATTCGATACGTATCAAGAATTTTGGCATCGTTGTCGAGGGTCAAATCCGAGTCTTCTGTGTGACAAGAAAAAATACTTACCACTTATTTCTCTTTGCTTATGATCATCTAGTCTTGGGAAATATGGAAAATGAATAAGTGTTTTAGTTTGAGACTTTGATTTTGTTGTTTTGCCTGAGGATGGTCAAAGGCTAAGTTTGGGGGAACTTGATGTATGCTTGATTGTTTATACATTTATTCCATGATACTTAGTGATTAATGCTTTAAATACTTAACACATTCATGTTAGTTCATATTTGATTTTAGGTACAATTTAGAAGCATAAGAGTTAAAGTGAATTAAAAGCACATTATTTAAGCCATCCTTTTCATGTTCACACTCAATTGTCATTGTGGAATAAGAAGGATAAGGATTAGAGTGAAGATGGGACAAGAAAATGTCATAAAAAGAAGAATATATCATATAGTACAAGATGCATGGCCGTGCATTCATGAATTGTGCATTTTAATTGGTTTGTACATTTATAAATTGACCTTATGGATGGAAAATGAAAGAGGACTCATTTTGGATGCACGGGAAAGGGCAGAGAACTTACCTTCTTGGGACTCGTATTGGGCGAGGCTTCATTAATCTGGTTCAGAGGTGAACTTAATGCCAAGGGGTGCATTTAAGCACATCGTCATTGTGTACCATTGTTCTTCCCCTCTTTAAGGATTGTTTACATTATTTTATGCTTATTGAATTGGGTATTGTGTAAGAATGATCTAAATGCTCTATTAGATTGTTTTTGTGTAAACCTATTGATAGAATCTTAAATACGATACATAATAGTTATGTTTTGGGTTCATTTGTGGCAGCTAATGACATTGAATAATTAGAGATAACATAATATAGGTTAAATAACCCAGATTTGTGTGGATATTACTTAGATTGATTTATTTTCCTTATTCATAATGTGACTATCTGACTAAATCTAGAAAGCTTATTCTAAGTTGTTTGATAGTTAGGTTTAATTAAAGAGCTTATTTTAATTAAATGCAATATAAGGGAAAATCAGGATTAACAGAGCTTATTGTTAATTCACGATCAATAGTTCTGTAACATCCCGCCCCCTACTTCGGGTTAGAACCCTAAAATTTGGTTCATGTGAGCTATGAGGCTTGGTTTAAATGAAATTAGAGGAAATGGTTATGACTGTGTTTCATTTGAAGTGTTTGATGATTAAATGAGGGTTGGAAACTTGGAAAAATCTTTGAAGAATGTTGGTATAACATGTGTCCGTTAAACGGACACG
>JAOTAX010000005.1:27720405-27730453 GCA_025629825.1 Erythroxylum guanchezii | reverse complement strand
CTATTTTTCAGGTTTCAGAAGATTACCCCGTTATGCAACGGGAGTAGGCTTACTGCTCATAAGGAAGGATTAGAGGTCGGGATCAGTTCGTGTCTGCATTAGGATTTTGTATAAAGTGTATTCCGCGATTTTTATGCAGTGTATAATTGAACATTTCAGTTTGTAATAAGTGTTGAAATATGGAAATCTGAGTAAATGGGATTGATTATATATATGAATATTCTTGTGTATATCAAAGTGAATCAATTGTAAAGGTTTGTGAGTGTTTTGTGCATTGAAATGAGCCCCAATGGCTCAAAGTGAAACGGGTTGCAACTGAAATGCATTAAAAATGGAATTAGGCCCCTATTCGACTAGTGACACTGTAATGATCGTAATGTGATGAGAACAATGTTTTATCGACTTGTGAATTGATTTGGCCCAAATTGAAAATGGACTTCTGTATTTGTTAGTGCTTTAAAAAAAATGGTACCACCTTTTGACTGATTGAGTGTGCTAGTATGCCACCCTCGTAGGTCACGAGCTCGGATATCACCGTCGATATCGGGTTCGGGTCTTGCGGGAGTGGGATGCTACAAGTTCTAAGAGATGTGTGAAAATGATAATGCAATGATGTATGTTTATTTGTCTTTAGGATGAGATTGATCTGAGAACCGGATTCCGAAATCATTTATCAATTTTATCATATTTTCACTACTTGTTATAATTTGCTTTTGTTAGTTTAAATTTTACTTTATTTCCTCAATTTCTACTAAAATGCAACTTTATCTTAAACATCAATTATTTTCATTGCAAAATTGCACATTCTTTGCAGATACGAACCCTACTCACCACTGGTATAAACTTAGTTGTGTAGAGTTAGGTTTATGTTATGGCGCATTCGATATGCATAAGAATTTATCAGGGAAACCAAATACTTTAAGCATTTGAAGAAGAAAGTCCTAGCTTATGGAATATAAATAATTATATGGAGTATTGTATAACTAGTGGCTTAAGTTATCTTGCAAGCTATATTGGCAAGCCAATAAGCGTGGATCAAATAACATCTAAGTTCTCCATAATCAACTTTGCAAGGTTTTGTGTTTGATAAGCTTAATGACTTATTTGCCTCATGTTATTCCTATTTTCATATTGAATGAACAACTTGGAGTCACGAAGGATAGCTTGAAAGAAACTTTTGTGTAAAAGCTTGACACTGAGAGATAAAAGATGAAATGGACTATATAAAGAGTTGAAAGAGTTAGATGAGATTGAAGTACTTAATCAAGGCAATAAAAAAGACCTTGAAGTGGAGAAAACTCAAGATAACTTTACAGATGATAAAGAGGGAAATGAGTTGACAATTCAAACCAAAATAGTGGAATATTAATTTTAGAAAAGCTTAAAAAATATGTTTTTTAGTAAGGATATAGGACAAATGATTGATAGCATTATCCCTGAGAAAGTGTTTGGAACTATGTTAAGAAGGAAATCAAGTAGGTAGAGAAAAAAATACCTACTCGAAGTAACAAAACATGAAGATTGTTACATGGAACATTAGAGGAGAAATTGCTCTTATTAAAAAACTACTAATGAAAGACTTTATTGTTGAGAATAAGCCTGATATTATGGCTATTTGGAATATATAATTAAAGTATAAAACTATAATCTTTTAAAAATTCTTAGAAGTAATTGGAGGTAAGTCACAAACTATGATCAATAATCTAATTATAGAATTCTAGTTTTATGCAATAGCAACTCTATTGAGATTCTGCCCCTTGCATCACAAATTATTAATACAAGTTGAGGCTTTTTATAAAATCATAAAGATAACTTACTCGATTTCTTTCATATATGCTTATAACAATGTATATCAGAGAAGTCAACTTTGGGTTGAGATTAGGATACTTTCCAATCACACACATATTTCTTGGTTGCTAATTAAAGATTTCAATCAATCACAACTCTAAAAGAAGTTAAGGTCTCTATTGCAACTAAGATTGCTTACTTAGATCTGAGACAATGACTATCAGATATTTAAGTTTCTAATGTTAAATTTAGGGGAATTTTTTTTACAAGGAGCAATAAACAACATTGTTATAATTTTATCAATAAGAAACTACATCAAAGTTAAGCAAATCTAGAGTGGTTCCAACAATTACCCAATAGCTACACAATGTTTCCCAATATATGTATATCTGATTACTCACCAATAATCACCATCAAAAATCTTTAAGCTTCAGGATTCCTTTTAGATTTTAAAAATTCCTTATTAATGTACCATGTTTTGAAGATACATTATAGTCTAGTATCAATTCTAAAATTCATGGCTCCAGATAGCTTGGATATGTGCAAAGAATGAAATTGCTTAAACATATTCTCAAGCAACCACTTAAGGAAAATGTAGGCAATTAACATCATCTTTTAACTATTGCTAAAAGGGATTTGAGTTCAACTCAGGATGAATTGTATAAGAATCCACGTCATAGTCTACTTAAGGACAAAGAAAAATAAGTAATGCATAACCTGTCAAGGGCTTTATCTTATGATCATTCTTTGATGAAGCAAAGATCTAGAATAGAATGGCTTAAGGGTGGTGACAGAGGTTCCTCCTTCTTTCACAGATCAATGATATCCAAAATGCTCTAATAGAATCTCCAGCTTGATGATAAATAAAAGAATATCTCTAAGTAAGAACTTTTGATTGAGGTGGCTTATGATTACTTTTTTAGTTACATGAATCCTCCTACTTATGCTCAATATTCGATTGATTTTTTGAAGAATATTATGGAAGGGTGTATCTCTCCACAAAAGGTAGAAACAATATCCAAACCTATAACCGGACATGATATTTATTAGGTAGTTAAATGTCTAAATCCCCATAAAGAACCAGGGCCAGATTGTTTCAACATGATTTTCTTCACAAAAACCTGGTCAATCACTAAAGATGTGGTACATGAAGTTGTTCTTAAATTCTTTCAGAAGAGGAGACTGCATAAAAAGATTAATGGAAATTTCATCACTTTTGTTCCTAAATGTGGAGAATAGTAACATTTTAGGGATTTCAGGCCTATTGCTTATTGTAACTCCATTTACAAAATTATATATAATATCTTGGCAAATAGGCACAAGACGTTCTTATTAATCACATTGATAGCGCAACAAGAGGTTTACATACTTTACAGAGGGATGGGAGACAATATTTTGCTTACGGAAGAGTTTATGAAGGGATATTCTAGCAATAAGTGTGGAAAGAATTGTATCCTAAAAGTGGATTTGAAGAAATCATATGATAATGTAGACTGAATGTTTGTTTATAACATTATGAAAGCTTTGAAGTTTCCATAATGCTTCATAGAGTGGATGAAATTGTGTTTCACTACTCCTACATTTAGTATGCTCCTTAATAGAGAACCCATAATGACATTTAATAGCTCTAAAAGCATTAGACAAGGAGATCCAATTTCACTATACTTTTCACAAAATTTTTTAACAAACTCTTGAAAAAAATTGTTAAGAGAAATAAACATTTAAATTTTCATACCAAGTGCAGAAGAATAGGCATCCCTAACTTTATCTTTGTTAATGATTAAATAATCCTAGCAAGAGTAGATAGTATTTCATTAATAGCAGTGATGAAGCCTATTAAGATGGCTAGTAGGTTGATTGGACTTTAGGTAAATATTGATAAGTGTTCCTTCTACTTTTCTAAAAGTTCCTTTGATTAGGAGCATATGGTAAGAGGCATTACTAGATTCTAAGGATTGCTTTTACCTTTCACTTACCTTGGAATCTCAATTGCTACCACTATATTAAGTTATGGAAGCTTTAAACCATTCGTGGACAAGATACAATAAAAAATATCTGGATGGAGTATGAAAGCATTATCACTTATTAGTAGAGCTCAGATAGTCAAAGTTATTTTGAATTTAATAAACATATGTTGGGCTCACATCTAACTATTCTGAAAGCTATGAATAAAACAATTCATAAATTCTCAAAAAGTTCCTATGGTCTAGATCAAATGATGATGAATATAGAGCTACTATTAAGTGGTCTTATATGTTCAATTTAAGAAGGCATAGAGGTTTAAACAAAATTCTCTTGAGACTATTAAATACATACAAACTTGTCAAAAGATTATGGAGATTAATTGATGATCAGAAATCTATATGGTGCAAATGGTTATATGAATATTACATCAAAGGTAACAACATATAGAGAATTGATCTTTTGATAAGAAACACTTCATCTACCCTAAAGTAAATTCTCAAGTTTAGAAGCACAATCAGACCTTATATTAGCAAGAAAGTTAGGAATGGAAATGAAACCTTATTCTGGCATGATAAGTGGATTGTGGGAGGACCTCTAAAGAATGTAGGAGAGTCACAAGCTCTAAAAGACATAATTCTTGGTAATTAGTGTTGCAGATGCTTTACTCCATAAGAATGAGATCTTGTCAAGTATATATGATAGGAATATGCAAATGAACTTAATAGTTTGTGTTAAATGAGAATATAAAAGATAGAAATTAGTGGTGCCTTCTATCAGTGGAATTTTTAGCATTGCTTCATGTAAGAAGCTTTCTTAATAGAATCTTCAATTTGTTCCATAGTATAAGCTTGTTTGGTGCAAGTTTAATCTCCCTAAAGCTATTACTACTTTGTGGAGAGCCATCAAAGATAGATTACCCAGCACTAATAAATTAAATAAGTTTAATTTCATGATGAACTAATGTACTCTCTATAAATGCCAAATGGAAAGTGTCTCTCATTTATTCTTCAAATGCAACTTTACTAAAGAAGCATTGAAACTAATACTTCATAATTATGCTATCATCAACCCTCCAAATGAATAGGACAAATTATCACTTAGAGTATAAATTTGCAGCATATCAAGATAGACACCACATGATGTTTTTATATTGATCTATCCTACTTGGTATTGTAAATATGGAATGAAAAGAATAGGTAGATATTTATCAAAAAATATATGAGCTTTGAAGGATTCATAAAGGAGTTGGTTAATGCCATTAGACTTCACATCAACATATTTTATGGCTAGCTCTTTTTAAATCATAATCTTATTGATATGTGGGGGTATTAGGTAATCTGTTTGTAACAATTGTTGGTTGTTAAGTAGCATAGTATTCTATCTTTGATTCTAGAACTCTTACCCTTAAGTGAGATTGTAATTCATCTTTTTGAAGAAAAGGAATGATTTCATTGAACAAAAATGTTACACATAAGTGTAGTTTAATGTTAAAAGCAATTGCACTAAAAACTTAATGAAAAACACATACCAAAGGAAGAGGTTACATATTTTTGTTTGTTCCAACTCTCATTTGAATAGATGATTCCCCAAAAGATTTTGATTTTAGGGCTGATTTTGTGCTTGTGGTTGTATATGTTGAGATGTAATATGATTTTTTCCCATGTGATCTTAATAAACTCTTCTACTTTGTAGTTGGTGCTTATGTAGACTCTACTATTTCTTTCATTCCATACATCGTTGACAATATAGGATAGACTTATCTATATTAACCATTTATCCCATAGTGCTATCCGTATTAACCATTTATCCCTTTATGGCATATTTGTAATCTTTTGGCTCTATTGTATGATGTCAAGCCATTTGGAGGGAGGATTTTTCACTCCACATGAAGTCGTATTATTTCTTGAATCTTTTTTTGATTATATGCATTAAAAAAAGAGATGGTTGCGTGATTATAGGCTTTTGTTGCATAAAATACACCAGTTTGGGATGTACAAGTATTTTCCAAGCCTATTAGGAGTGCGAATTTAAGTTTAAAGGCAATCCACATTGTGTGGGTAGTTTTAGGTTAATGATCTTTATGTTGAACTATTTTGTGCTATCCAACATAAGGAATTGGTTTTTTATAGATTGTTATGCAAGATTGATTTGTGTATTTTCCTAAAGGCTCTAATCTCTATATAGCTTGATCCTTATGTTGAATTAATATGAAGTTCTTGATGAAAGTGAGGATAACTGAGGATGAAGAGTTGATTGAGATGAGGCTGATGGTTAAGATTGCTTGTGCTACATTGGAATTTGGTTTAATGACTCATAAAAAAGCTAGCTCACTTATTTGGGCAAGAGGACCAAAATGAGTCCATAAATCTTGCCAAAAGTTTGTGTTAATTCTATCTCATACTTGAATTAGGCAAATATTCATTACTATGTTTTTGTGATAACCAATGAATTTCATAATAGGTGAGGAGTTTTAAGTTATTTTGAAGTTCCACAAAAAATTTTCTTTAAAGTAGTATTCATGCACCAACTTAATCTAAAGAAAATTTTTATCATTTATCAATATCCAAATCTTGTTGGTAAGTAAAATCTGGTTTGCTGTTTTCAAGGAGTTTACCTCTAAGCCTTCTTGCATTCTGGTTTGACAAACCTTAGCCCATTTAATTCTATCTCTTTTGTTCTCCATTCTGGTTCTAGACCATAGGTAATTCCTGAAAATTTTATCTACTGTCTTCATAATTTTTTTTGGAAATATCAAATGTGATGCCTAATATATATTGATAGAGGTTAGTACATATTTGATTAAGAGAGTTCTACCTATCAAAGATAGTTCTCTTCTACTCTAACTATTGATTCTGCTCAGAATTCTTTCAATAAGTGGTTTGAAATCACTTTAGGATTGTCTAGTTACAGAGACTGGGATTCCAAGATAATGAACTAAGAGCTATTATGGTAAGAAACTAGTGATAGCTACTAGAAAGGGACATAAATTACTAATACGTATGGAAATATAGATGAATCTTTTGTCATGGTTGATGTTTAGGCTTGACATCCTTTTAGACATTCAAATAGTTCTAGTTAAGGCTAAAACCGAATTGCTATTAACTTTGGAGAAGAGAAACACATATCTTCAAAGGTGAGGATAATGATATCTCACCTCTTACATTTAACATAGAATCTAAAGTGTTAAGTTCTTTCTACAACTCTTATCATAAGCTTGTGTAGGACTTACATAACTAAAGAGAATAGGTAAGGGGAGACTGAATGATCTTGTGTAATGCCTCTTATTAGCAAGAATTGATCAGAAGGCTCCCCATTAACTATAACATTAAAAGAGATAGTAGAAATGCACTGCTGAATCTAGGTAATGAAGTTGTTTAGATATTCAAAAGCAGTCAGAATATTGATGATGAAAGTTCAATCAACTATGTCATATGCCTTTTAGAAATAAACTTTCAATGAATATGGCTTGGAAAAATTTTCTTAAGCCTTTTAGGGATAACCTTTATAATGACCTTATAGGTTATGTTGCAACATGCTATAGGCCTGTAATCATTAAACGTTTCTTGCTCAGCTCCTTTGGGGATTAAAGTAATGAAAGCTCTATTTATTCCCTTCAACATTTTACTTTTGGCAAAAATTCTATGACAACATCAATAACTGGTTTCCTTGTAAATGACCAGGTTTTACGGAAAAAATTTTCATTAAGGCCATAAACACCTGAAGCCTTATAGGGTGTAGGGATTTTAGAGTTGTTGTGATTTCTTTAATGGAGATTGGTTTTGCTAAGTTGAGAATTTCATGAGGCTAGAGCTTATCTTGCAATAACTACTATAATAGTTCTAGTGTGGAATGACTGTAAGAGGAATAGCTAAGTCATTTAGAAAATTAATTTGAAGAAGCCTTTAGGAGTTTGTCTTATAAAGTGAGCATATTTCCTTCAAAGTTGATGCACATTACACAATTGATAGCTTTCCTAGAAGTAGTGACTTTATGAAAAAATGCAGATTTTTGTTACGTTATTTTAACTAGTTTGCTCTAGATCTTTGCTTCAACGTGAATGCTCAAATTTAGCTGACTAGTGGAAGTTGTGTAGAGCCTATTATTCTTTAATTTGAAGTTCCTTAAAGAATGGATCTATTTGGAGTTTTGTTTGAGCAATTTATAAAGCATTCTTAGCAATGTTTACTAAATGATGTGTGTTGCCTATATTTTACTTGTAGAGGAATTTTAACTACTCCTTAACATCAGCTAGCTTCTTGAGAAGAGTGTATTGCTTTGTGCCATGAACTTGAGAGCTCAATCATTTTTCCACAGCTTCATTGAAACCTCCAATACTTGTTAAAAAGTCATTAAATCTAAAGGAAATTTTGATGGGAGTTACAGATGAGGATAAATGAACCAAGATAGGTGAGTGATCTGAGAAGCTTGTATTTGTGTGGTGAAATTTTTGGAGCTAATTCAAATTTGCTAGAGTTCTATTGAACCTTTCCCTGACGAATGTGTTATCTTTGTGCCTATTATTCCAAGTAAACAAGAGCTAGGGTCACGTAAAGAGACAACTATCTTTTTTATCTTTTTCCAAAGTGCAATTCTCTATAAAGGATGGTTAAAAGCCTATATGGTAGTGAAGTAGGCAATTGGTTTCAACTCTTTGATACATAAATTTGCATGGATAAGATGGTAAGTCACTAAGGAATTTAGAATATTGATCTTTACATCATCATATAGTAGTAAAAATCTTCCATTTAGATATGCGTCATAGTTATACAAGAGCTTTGAATATTTAAACAAAAAATTCAATATATGGAAATTTAGTTGCTTGATTTTTGATTCAAGAATGCCTAGCATCATAGGCTTATTATCTGACAAAACTTTTTAAGCATATGTTTCTTATTAGATGAATTCAGGCCTCTAACATTCCAGGATGAGATTAGCATGATGATTGATCCTTTGCCTAAGATCTTTTCTTTTTGTTAGATCTTCTTCTTACTGTAGACTTAAAGCCCTCCTCCTCATACTCATGGAGAGAAGTTGAGGAAAAATCTTTAATTGCTTCTTTTGTGTTGTTCAACTAACTTGGTGGGATCTGTAGGGAATTGCTTGATGTTACTATTGTTTTAGGGATTCCATTTATGATTTCAGGTTGATCTGAGGTGTTGATATTTGATATAAGAGAAGTTGGATCATTAATTAGGATTGGAATCTATTCTGCTTCCATAGTTTCTCTAATTTCCTGATTTTTCTCTTACAAAATTTATATAAATATCATCTCCTAGCAGATCTTGTAAGAATGCTAATTTAAAGGTTTTCCAAGAAAGTTTCCATATTTTGTTGTTCATTTTAGTGGGCTTTGAAGCATATGTCACCTTAACAATATCCTCTATCAGTTATAGATTTTCATCAAGTCTGAGGGTAGGGATTTTTTTAGGTAAATATTTCATGGCATCTGCAACTACACACACATTCTCATAGTTGATTATGCTAATCATAGTTATTGCTTGATCCAAACACACAGGCTGCTAATCTCAACTGTTACTTGATGCAATATAGCCATGTTCTAGTTATTGAGTCTTAGAGTCAATATTTTCATGGTTTATATGCTGCTTCAGTTAGTCACCATGTAGTCGACTTTCGTATGTTAACGAACTAACCGAATTTTGTTTCCTAATAAACTAAGAGACTATTGCATTTCTTAGGGATTGACAAGAGCTAGATGTGCTTTTTCTATCTAAAAGTTTATCAGTAAAATTCATATTTGAATAATCAATTAGGTCAAAGAACATATTATTAGGATACCAAAGCCCTAAATATTTAATAATGCACTTAATGGCTAATATATGTGATTCTTTGAGACTTGATTGAAATAAGTAAACATTAAGCATGATATCAAACCTACTTGTAATAATATAAAGTAAACTACCAATCATGCCTTAATTTCCACCGACTTACCCTCTCCATCTTTGATCAATTTTTTTGTGATGATCATAAATGTCCCTAATGGTTTGGATTGATCCATTTACACATATTCTCATTAGTACAACCAAAATTAATATCATCAATATAAATTTAAACAATTAGAATATCATACTTATGCATTTTAACAAGGAGTGTAGTGTTAACCTTTCCTTTAGAGATTCCATTTTTTAAAAGAAATGCACTTAGGTTATCATACCAAGATCTTGTTAGAGTAGTGCCCTAAAGGTAATCGTCTTTAGCGCGTTTTGTACAAAGTGGTGTACAATCTTTATGTATAAATAAAGAAAGGCTTTTTTTCATTAATTTGGTGTTCATTATT
>JAOTAX010000005.1:27702589-27720305 GCA_025629825.1 Erythroxylum guanchezii | reverse complement strand
GTGAGATACAGGCGGCTTTGAGAAAGCCACAGCTCTCACCAGTGGATCGTCTTCTCCGAACTGTCTCCACCTCCTCGCTCATCGTTGCTGTTTGGAATAAGGTCAGAGCTAGCACTCTTTAATTATTCCAACTATTTCTGATTCAAAGAGTTTGAATCGGTTGATTCCTCCATCCTCTGCGTGGATACCGTTAGAGACGGTCTTCTTTGGTCAATTTTTGGTTTGACTCTTTGGACGGACACAAAATCCTGGGTTTTCTGGGTACGTTCCCGAACAAATTGTTTGTTCTTTCGCACCGCTTGCATGTGATGCACGCAACGGAATGATCCCCAACAGATCTAAGATCTTGTTTCAATCCATGTAAAGCTTTAGAAAGTTTATAGACATGGCTGGGTGCATCATGTTTTTCATAACTAGGAGGTTAATCAACATAAACTTCTTCTTGAATGAAACCATTTAGGAAAGAGCTTATAATGAGATCTTTGGAGATGATTCCATACTATAATTCAGTGCAAGAAATTTAAGTCACCTCCAAAAGGACTTTTAACATCCTTTTGAAATAATTGAAATTTCATATAGGATGAAAATGCAAGCAAGAGCCTAATGGCCTCTAGCCTAGCCTTTAAAGCAAAAAGTTTCCTAGAAGTCTATACCCTTCTCTTGATTGTACTCTTTTGCCATTAATTTGGTTTTATTTCTTACAATAGTACCTGATTTATGATCTAGCTTATGAAAAGAGCTAGCATAATTATATGTATGAGGTGTTTTCTTTCATTAGTCAACTAATACTTTCAAATTTAACATCTTTAACTTATATTGGTCGATTACTAACCCATATAGGTTAACCAATCATCCAAAAACATGATTTTAAACACCTTCAAATGCTTAAAGTTAATTTTTTTAATGCAATTATGAATTAGACACTTCCCAAAGTGTCTTATAAATTTTGTTTGAAAGATCAAAAGGCTTTATATTAAAACCAAAATCTTTACTGCCTTTTAATGAATGAAAATTTCATGTAATGAAGTGAAATGAAATATTTATGCATGGTGAGCCTTTTTAACTATTAAAACAACTAAGGTAAGCTTTCAATAAGTAATACACAATAAATAAAAACTATGATATATCTTGATCTTCTTTTATGCTTGACTTTTTCTTGACATTGAAGATTGCAAACTTTGTATTTTCTTCCATAATCTATTGTTATGATAATATCTTGTTCTTATATTCCTTCTCATCAAAATATTAAACCCATTAGTAGTGTTTATGTTTTGTTATCATCAAAATATCATTTATAACCTACCTGGGTTAAACAAAAAAGCATTGATAATGTATTATAGGTATTTAGTATTTGAGATATCTAATACTTATGAAATATTATAGATATATGTTATTCTATATATGAGCTGATATTTGAGTACAAGGTTATACGAATATTAACTTTAGAGCTAAGTTCTATTTCAAGTCTATTTAGAACAATATTATTTTGAGTTGAAAAGGTTCCAATGTAGCATCAATTGCTAATAAAGCCATAATACATTTTTCATTTAATGTAAATGATTATTTGGATCAAGAAGTTCTTTAGTGAACTTGTTATAGTTCCTTGCATTGTTTAAACAGTAAAGTATTGAAGAACATTAGACCCATTGGATATGTGAAAGGAACTAAGGTCTAATGAAAAATTCAAGTATGTATTAAGGCATTTTATATTAATTATAATGGTGATTGATATGGAAGTTCTAAGATTTAAACATGCATTCACTATAGAGAATCATGTAGAATACTTTCACTAAACCATTATCCTATCAATAGTATAATCATCATATGGAGATATGGTATAAGATACTTAAATGATTGGCTTAGTGCAAGTAGGAGATTGTTGGTTTATGTCTATAGCCAATTAGTTGGTTGTAGTCTTAATAACATAATTATCTAAAAAGATATTCTTTATCTTATGCATGTTTATTCAATTAATTAATGCATAAAATAAAGTTCACGGGATAAATATACACTATAAATGAAATTATGATGAGATCATAATTATGAGATTCATATTATATTTTTATATTATTCTTAAATTGTTCTTAGTCATTGTTCTATTAATATCGAATATTAATAAAGTGTAAAAAGACTAGTCTACATTATATTTCTTCCTTACGAGGTAAGCAGTCGAGCTCATAACTTAGAATATGAAAATACTTAAATAAATGTGTGAGTGCTTATTAGAGAACAAATTCATTGAATTGACCTAATATAAAAATTTCATTTGGAAGGTAACTTTTATATACATGGAAATTCTCATTGTGAAGATTATATAAGTGATCTTTCGACTTAAAATCTCGAAAGTATCTTATACAAATATTGTTATATTTTGATACTATTATAATCTATCCTTATCAAGGGTAGCTTAATGTGTCACGAATTATATGAAAGTAATAATCAATATAGGATTCATCTTCTTAAAATAATTAGTGATAATATGATGATGTTCTTGATTAATATTGATTCAAAACATCTTTTGCTAGGATGAAATGACAATTCAAAAATAGTTTTCAAACGTCATTGATAGAGTTAATTGCTAATGGTTAATAACTAATATAATTGGACTCAAATAGAGTAAATATTAATTTCATGCACTCTATCTAATATGAATATTATGTGATAAAAATATTGAATTATACAAAAAAATCATGTACGTAAATGTTAGCCAAAACTACTTTTATATTTTTAATATTTGGATGGTCATGATATATTGTTAAAAGTCAATCTTGACTTATAGATATAAATCATTTAATTAGATAACTAAATGAGTTTAATTAATCTAATATTAAATATGATTTGTGGTTTAATTTATATTCGTTGCTAGCATATTTAAGAATCTAATAACGTACATACAAAGAACAATTATAAGAAAGAAAAATATAACTTAATCAAGTTAGACTTGATTATAAAATTTTAGAAACTTTAATATTAAAAATAAGATATTTAATAAATAAAGATCAATATAAGATATTGGATCTTATTTAGTCCCAATTGGTATTTAATTAGAATTATTGTAATTATAATTTAATTTATTTTAATTTAATTGCTAAAAGGTTCAAATCTTTTTTATAAATAGACTTAGACTCTAAATAAGCTAGTACTTATTGCCTACCTTCTCTATACCATTTTTTGAGATTTTTTTCCAACTCTTTCGTGTAGATACTGTCAGAAATTGAACAAATGTACATTTACGGTAGTTGCGATGAATTAATTTTAAAACAGTTCGAAGAAAATGTCAAGAAAAATATTAAACTTTATAATAAGGTATGAATTTATGATTCAAACTTATTATATTTATGCATTAATTATATTATAAAATTTAGGTTATTTTGACTTTTAGGAAATCAAATGAAAATATTTTGTGTTTAATTTACTATATATTGAATCAAATTCTATAACGATTTTTTGATAGTAATATCAAAAACATCTTTAATTATGTAACTTGATTACGTGTTTAATGTTTTTTGATGTTAAATGTTGAAATTGAAATTATAATTGTTGCAGGCCTTCATTACTAAAATCAAATTATAATGTTTAAGTATTCTTAAATTCTGAAAGTTTCATATTAATATCCCAAAATTCCTTAACCACCCAATCATATTGGATCATATTATTAAAAAATACAAACCCTAACCTTATATCAAATTGGATTTCATTGAAATTAAAAATCCATCTTTGAACTTTAGAAACCCACAATTGTTTAGGAATGATTAAGGATCTGAGCTGACTGCTACTGATGTCTCATTCTTCATTGATGTTGACTTGTTTCAGAACAAAAGAGGAAAAGAGGCGTGGGTTCGACTGAGTTGTTTCGATATCGTGATTTCACGAGTGCTAACCAGTTTTAGCCTTGATCGAATTCCTTTGACTTGACGTCAAGGCTCGTGATACAGTATCGGAAAACGTTTATAAAACGTAGGGTCAGATCCCATATCCCACAATGCGTTGGAGAAAAGTGTCAACCCAAATCTTAAGCAGAAAAGCCTCTCGTGAGTTGAGTTTGTTGATCACTATTGTCAATATGTCGTGTCATCAACCTGTCTCTTGAATGTCTACGTGGAGCATAGGCAAGTCACGATTTAGGTGAACGCTTACTGACAACCATAGCATGTAACGGCATCTTAGTTTTGTATACTGGATAAAAAATAAAAAATGCGAAAATACTTAATTTTAGTTTTCGTAATTTCAAACAAAATTTTCAAAGGTGAGAAGAGCGTGAATTCATCGTCGTCTTTGCTAGAACTACTTTATGAGACGTGGATAGGATCCTTTTACAGTTTTTTTTAAAATATAAGCTTAGAAAATTTTTATGCTTGTGATTTGTTATATAAGCAACTGTAAGAGATTTAATCTTTATATATAACATCTATATCGATTTTTCGATTATAAGATTAATATGAATCTGGTTCATACTAATTGAGATTTATTTTTTATTTAAATTTCTACCCACTAATTTAAATCATTTATTAAGCCCTTTTATTATCATTATTTGAACTAAATTATTTAATTTAATCAATAAATTATAAAAAAATAATTAATAATTAATAATTATTCAACTTAAAGGAAAGGACAAAATTGCCCTCCGACAACTTCCTCGTACTGAAACGCCATTGGTCTCATTTGCTTGTACATTACCGAGGAATGCGGCGCCGACAGAGTCTACTCGTTGATTATACACGTTTACAATTTACGCAGCGAAGAAGGAAGAATGCAGGCACTTTCAAGCTGTAATGGTATCAGAAATACGAAAAGATTCCAATCAAACACACTCTTCTCAACCCATTTGCCAAGAACAAACCCCGAAAACCTCCCCATCACTTTCTCTATTGTCTCCTCTTCGCTGCACTCACACTTTCGGCCCACCCATCATACTTCACTACAACAGAACATTTGGAACCCGTCTACGAGCTTCATTTTAACACCAAAGCCTTCTGTGAAGAGATCAACTGAACTTCACTGCGGCATTTCGTCGAACGATTTAAATGCTGACACTAAGGGGAGTTTCAGGAGGTGGGTTGAGGTGATCAGTGAGGCCGTATCTACAGCGTTCCCGGTATGGGTATTCTTAGGTTGCTTATTAGGCCTCGTGAAGCCTAATGCCTTCGAGTGGCTAACGCCTAAATGGACCGTTCTTGGAATTGCGCTTACCATGTTGGGTATGGGTATGACACTTACCCTCGATGATCTTAGCGACGCTTTCGCTATGCCCAAAGAGTTACTCTCCGGTTTCTTGCTACAGTACTCGGTTTGTTTGCCTTTTTCCCTCGTCTCGTCATTTTTGACCATGCTTTGAGGCTCTTGTATTCGTTTCAATAGTCATTCAACTTTGCTTGTGTATTTATACTTTACCTGTAGGATTGAATACGGATTGTTCTGAACGTGGGCTTCAGATCCCAAGCATATGTACGTCAGTCAAATCTTGCACGTACATTGTCTTTAAGTGAATGTCGTTTTTAGTCAATTTGGGATCTATAAAATTTTAGTTTGTCGAACAATCTCATGAAAATTGTCTTTAAGCATTTAAGTTTAGCATATTGAAGTTTATAGCTGATACTATATGAGGTTGTGTTCTAATTGGTGATGAAGCTTTATAGCTTCCCGCACTTCTAAAACAAAATTTCATTTGTCGCAAATATTTGAGAGTTCAGTCTTTGATGATATCTTCCACCTGTAGGTTTATGTGCTCATAAAGACTAGTATTAATCACTGCTGAATGCTTCTCCATCTGAAGGTTTTCCAATTACGAATATAGATTGCTAGACTGGTCTGTCTGTTTGTGTTTGTATTTAAGTGAAGACTTATAGACACTAGAATCATACAGTTCAGCATATTGCCAGTTGTTAAAGAGATGTGTGAGAGAAAAAGGTAAACATGCAATCGGCACTTTAATTGTTGGATCAAAGGGCATTGCTTTCCCTTCCTTTATGTTAGTGCCACTTGTCTTCCTCTTCCCAATGGGTAGATGATACTGATTTTGTATAAGGAAGTTGATCCCTTGTTTTATTTCAAAGCAAAAAGATATAAGAGCATTAAAGCTCCACACAATAATTCACCTGCAATTTCTAAAAAGTGTAAATGTCAGGTAATGCCCATATCAGGGTTTCTGATAAGCAAGGTCTTGAACTTGCCATCCTATTATGCAGCTGGGCTTATCTTGGTTGCTTGCTGCCCAGGCGGTATGTGTAACTTTTTTTCTATGCAATAATTATCTTCAGTTCTTTATTTGGGTAGAAATTCATTGTCATTTATATCACTGATTGCAGGAACTGCAAGTAACATTGTTACTTATATTGCCCGGTACGTGATTTTCTCCATAATCACTATTGTTTCTTAAAAGTTTTATGTTCTTCCATAAAACAGCGACAAGATAAGATG
Source organism: Erythroxylum guanchezii (assembly GCA_025629825.1). Taxonomy (NCBI): domain Eukaryota; kingdom Viridiplantae; phylum Streptophyta; class Magnoliopsida; order Malpighiales; family Erythroxylaceae; genus Erythroxylum; species Erythroxylum guanchezii. The sequence goes on along the minus strand of JAOTAX010000005.1, from coordinate 27,713,888 downwards.
ATTTTTGTGTCCTCCAGTGGAAACGTTGCTCTTTCAGTTTTGATGACAGCAGCAAGCACTTTAGCAGCTGTGGTCAGTAATCCAAATTATAATTAATGTTCTATTTCTGAAAATCAGATATGATATTGCTTAGATAATACTTTTTGCTGAAACAGAGCAATGCTAAGATAAGTGTCCACTTGGAAATAAAATGAAATTATTAATTGTATTGTGGGTTAAATTTGGAAAAACTCCTGAACTCTGTAACGGTTTTCACTTAAGGCCTAAACTTTAAGTTGTAACATCTGTTAAAGTCATCTTCCAAACATACTAGTCTAATATAATATATGATTGAAAAAGAAGTACAAGTTACACTTTAGAATATAAGAAACAGAATGTTTTTTTTTTTTGAAATTAAAGAATGTATTAATGGAAGGATCAAGCCTTAGAACTAAAGTACAACTTTAAAAAATGATTGCTCAAGAGTAGTGTTTGAGCATGACTTAAAGGGATATCAAATTTTACGTCAAAAGTTAGGATGCAACAAGGATTTAGACATTCATAGGAACAATACATGTTAGTAATAGCTGATATCAACTCACAGACACCATCTACTAGTCATGCTTGCAGAAAGAACCAGGCCGAAGTTTTGATCGTTACCATTTCTTTGATTTTGCTAGCATTTTTGGTAGTTACCAATTGAACATTTGAGCTGGAATTTCTAAAGACCCTGGCATTACTTTCCCACTAGATAGAGTAAATTGTGCGAGCAAAAGCAATAGTGAATAGTTTGTAATCATCCTTAGGTAACAGGTGGTGGTTTGAAGCCCATTGAGCTATGTCATTAAGTTTGTATGAGGGCAAGACAGGTTTCATTTTTGTTACACATCCCTCTATAAGCAGTTGTTGAAGGAGCAGTCGAAGAATAGTTGATTCCTTTATTCAAGAGCTAATAGGAAGAGTCTACATATTGGATTAGGAAGGGGATGGGGGCCTTTTAGTTTTGTCCAGTATGCTAAGGCTATTTCTAATAGCTAACTAGAGGATGAGAGGCACTTTAGGAGTGGCATATTTGTTCCACACCAAGTTATACCATCTAGGATTAGAAGCATGATTTCTGAAATGATCTCTATATGAGCTGTTGGTGATAAAACTAGAAAAATTACTTATCCATATGGTGTTATCTTCAAGAATGGCCTTTGGCTGGTAGTTAAGAAAGTAGAGTCTGAAGAAGCTAGCTTCCATGTTGTTGCAGTTCATTCCCATCTGTGATGAGTTGGTTAACGTTTACATTCTCCTGGAAGTGCAATGTTCTATTTTGAAATTTTGATACAAGATAAAGAGGGCCTAAAGTGCTCCAGTTGTTATATCTAAACCAAGTAGTGTTACCATTACCTATTTTCACTTTAATAAGCCTACAAAGACTTGATTTAGGAAAACTAGAAGTTTTAGCTACTAGTTAAAACTCACAAAATTAGGAAATATGGTTGATATTAGGCTGCTAGAATATCAAAATTTAGGTCTGAATTTCAGCTAGGAATGTTGAAATTTCATATTTGATATAGTTGGATCTTTAGGGTTTCTTTGCTAGAAATTTTAGGCTAGGATTTTAAGGTTTAATAGGGTTGGAATTTGGGTATGACGTGGCTAGAATTTAGGGTTTAGTTTGCTAGAATTTAGTGATGACACAAACAAGGGAGTGTAGGAAACAAGGAACCACTCTTAAGGTCTAATACTCTTAGAAGAAAGCATTATACCTTTGAAAACTCAAATTTGTCGAAAGGATTCAGGATCCATTATTATTGAAGGGCTGAGTACACACATTTATGGAGAAGCTCTTAGAATTCTTATTCTATTCAGAAAGGATTCCTAACAAATTTAAATTCTATTGTAATAAAAATTCTATAAGTTCAAGTCAAAAACAAATAGGACAACATATTTAAAACTAGAATAACGTAGTTATCTTACTACTACTTCCTATCTAACAAGGAATCCTAACATAATCTAAATTTTAGTCCTTATTGTCTTTACTGTCAACTCAATTTTTATACTTAATCGCACCAACTCAATTTTTATCCTTAATCGCACCAAATTAAGGCTTGTGATTGACAAATTTTTCCTCTTTTATTTCTTCTATAGATTTTTTTTTTCACACCAAGACTGCTCCTAAGTTTCAGAAGTAGGTGCAGACTCCATTGTCTTTCCTTGGTTTAATAATCCAGAAAATTTTTTCTTCCAAATAATATGACGATCCATTTGACTGACAACGACTCTTTGTTATTAAGGATTCTCCATATTCTTTTAGAAAACAACACTTTATTGATTGTGTGTATCGATTGTGTACCCAAACCACCCTCCTTTTTAGGCAAATACTTGATTTTTCTTGTGACCATCACCTGTCCAGAGGAATTTTTTTAGTAGCTTCTCGAAGTCCTTACAAAGCTTTAGGAAGATATAAGAGGACCAATAGGTGTAAAGCCTACTAATAACTGAGATGACTTGTTGTAGCCTGCTTAAGTTACAACTTTTATTACACCAGCTACCAATTTTTCTTCTAATCATGTCAAAAAACAATTGACAATTCTAGTAATTGATTATCCTAAAAGTTATAGAAATTCCTAGGTAATTAAAAGGAGGATCTTTGAAGCTTAGGCCAATTATTTCAACCGGAGAATTACCAATGTTTGAAGCTTCAGAGGAGATCATTATAAAGCTTTTATTTTTGTTGATATGTTGCTAAAGGATTCCAGGGAATGCATCAAATAGGAAACTGATCTTGCATTGGCTCCACAAAGAAAGAGTACGTCATTATCAAAAACCAACTTAAAGATCCTTAATTAATCACATTTCTTGTGAAAGGTGAAGCCTTCCTCATTGTTGATATTATGCTCTATTAATTTAGAGAGCACATCAATCGTAATGGTGAACATATAAGGGGAAAGAAGGTCTCCTTAGCTTATATCTCTTGCTCTTCTAACCAGTTCAAAAGCTTCACCATTGACTAATACATTGTATATTGGAGTGGTGATGCATTATGTGATCAATGTGATGAATTGGGGAGGGAGTCCGAATGATTTTAGGGCTATTAGGATGAATTACCAATCTGAAGTATCAAAAGCCTTATAAATATCTATTTTCATTGCACAATTTCTACCTGAACCTTGCCGGTGATAGTTCTTCATCAGTTCTTGTGCTAGGAAGATGCTATCCCCCATTCTCCTTCCCTCTATGAAGACTGCTTGAGATGAGTTTATCAGAGATGGAAGGATCAACTTAAGCCTTTTAGTTAAAATCTTGGAGATAACCTTGTAATATGTATTGTAGCAAGCAATAGATCTAAAGCCCCTCATCAAAATTGGATTGCTGTCCTTTGGAGCTAGGCATGGATGAGTTTTGTTCTATGCTTTTAACATCTTGGAGTTGGAGAAGAATGCTAGCACAACTCTAGTCACCTGTAGTTTCAATTGGTCCCATGCTTTTTGGTAGAAATAAGCATTAAAACTATCAGGACTTAGGCTTTTGTTGGGATGTAAACTAAAGACAACAAAGACAACACAGGCTTTTGTTAGGATGTAAACTAAAGACAACACCTTTAATCTCTTCCAAAGTGGCAAGTTGAATGAGGAGATCAGACTGCTCCCTAGACTAGGAATTGGTAATGAATGAACTCAAGGATAGATTCCTTAAGGATTTTGTAGGGGAGGTGCCAAAAATTTCTTAAGGTATTCTTTAGCATATGAGAGCAGATCTTTTTGGTTTGATATCAAATTTCCTTTTTCATTTTGAGAGATGTGATTTTGTTGAGTTTCCTTCTAGTAAGCAATGATCTATGGAAGAACTTGGTGTTGCCATCTCTATTTTGTGCTTGTTAGTCCTAACTTTTTTTTAGATATGTGATTCATAGATATTTAGGGCCTAAAAATAAGCTTTGAGGGCCATTTTTTTCTTCCAGTTGCTTGTTCACATCTGTACGAGAGGCGCAGAGAGCTTTCTGTACTTGTAGTAGATGGGCTTTTTCCTTATCAAGGTCCATGGATGAATCAGAACGCATGTTAAAACATATATCTTTTCAGCTCTACCTTGATGTTCGTAAGTTTCCTGTAAGACTTATAAGTGTCAAAGCTTGAAACATCTAGACTCATTCCCTTCAGTACTGCATCTTGGAAACCCTGAACATTATACTGGTTATAGAATTTGAATGGTGATTTTCTATCTTGAGCAAGAAGTAAGTCATGTATTTTAATAGGGGAATGGTCTGATCCAAGACAGTTATTGAAAAAGTCTCCGCTGCCCTGAAAATTCATAAGCCATTCATAATTAACTAGTGCCCTGTCAATTTTTTTTTTCTAATAAGCCAATCCCCTTCCTTTCTATTACTCCATGTAAAGAAGTAGACCTCATTTTTTAGGTTAGTTACCTCAATGTCCATAAAACAAGATCTGAGGTCAGAACAAGGTTTGCTAGAACTTCTGGTTCCCTCAGTCCAAGAAGCAAAGATAATGTTATTGAAATCTCTTAGCAATAACCATGGCTCCTGAATTGGTCCTTTAAAGGACATGAGATCATTCCATAAAGCAATTCTCTAAAAGCAGAAGTTAGAGGAATAGATAAAAGAAATCAAAAAATTCCCAAGGATGCAATGTTGGATATGTAAATGAATGAATTGATCAGTTGATGAATGATTGAGGATACTGATTTGACCTGAATCATATGCCACTACAATTCTTTCATAGTGGGTGGGTTTCATGATTGGTTATCACTCTTCAATTCCTTCTGAATATCCAAAGATTTGCCCATTTATCCTTCCTTAACTTAGTCTCCAAAAATCCAAAAATCATAGGCTTTATTGAGTTGATATAGTCAAAAACCATTTGTTGTTTCAAAGGGCTGTTAAGCCCTCTTGTGTTCTAGGCTGTAACTGACATGGATGCTGAAGGGGTGTTGAGTTCCTAGCCTTAGCGTTCCACATGGATCTTCTTTTAGCAATTGTTTTGAAGTCTTCTTGTGAAGGAACATGAGTGTTCAAGGGAATTTGCTTAGCTTCTAAAGTCTCAGGAACCAACTTGGTGGAGATACTTCCCATATCATTTTCTGTTCTTCATCTTCCAAACTTATGGGCATGACATCCTGGGATTCCAATGTTGGTACAAATTGACAGCTGTGTCCTCCATCAGGAGCTTCTACTAACTTCTATATTTTCAGGTTAGGAGGATTGGTGGTAATTGTGTTTTCTGTCATCGGAGGAGTGGAGGAGTCAGGTTGAGGAGATTGCGACTGAGCTTCCAATCGCATTAGCTTATCATAGCTACCCTTTTGAAAGATTCTCCCAGCAGGTCTCTAGGATTTTCCTTGTTACTTTAGGATAGGTCTTCATTTGTAAGTGATTATACTTGAATCCTCAATACCTAAGCAAAAGGACAGTTTTAGGGAACTCTTAATTTAAATCAACTCCCACACAGATCCTGGCACAATCAACATGTTTTCTTGCAATTGTTGCCTCATTTATACATATAGGTTTCTCTATGAAGCTTGCCAAGGAGCTTAGGCTCTTTGTAGACCAATATTCAAGAGGAATCTTATGACAGTTCACCCATAAGATAACTTGTTTCTGCATAACATATTATAGGTTGATCCTTCGCTTCTAAAGTTGAATAAAGATCGGTAAGTTAGTGAAGTGCCAGGGGTCATCCTCTATAACTTCCTGAGCTTGTTCCTTGCTGGAGAATTTAAAGAGAAACAAGTTGTCCTTATTCTACATAACTTCCAACAACCCTTTTGATTTTCAGAGCTTAAGGGGCCTTTTTTTTTTTGAAAAATTAAGGGTGCCATTGTTTGATTGATGGAAAAGCTCGGCATTTTCCAACAAAGAAGCCTATTAGGGTGAAAGACCAGGCTCTGGCTCCTTTGAGAGCTTCCAGTGGAGGAGAGACTATTGGACCAGTTTCTGTCCTAGAAGGTGGACAGAAATGTAGTGAAGCCTCCTAGTGATTGTCAATTGCTTTCCTCCAGTTGTGGGTTATCTTATGGGTTTCCCCTAAACCCTCCCAGGAATCCTAGGTCACCTGGAGGTTACAGGTTAGGAATGGTTTTGTCAGGTGCTTTTGGATTTGTTGAAGATGAAGGTGTAGGTAGAGGGGGGAAATGGCTGTCCTGCCGTCCCAAGCCTGAAGTTTCAGAGGCCATTTGCTCTAAGTTGAAGCAAAGTAGGAAAAGCTGACAAAGGGGGAGGGGAAAGTTTAAAAAACGATTCTAAAAATGTTAAAGGCGGGAGAAAAATCAGAAAACCTGTAAAGGACAAGATTGCCCGTTTTACCGAGCTAACCAGAGCCTCACAATAGGCAGCAGGGGGAAGGAAGCTTCTGAACACTACAGGAGGTTGAGAAAGAAGTAAATAGGATGAAGTTTTGGGAGCTAAACGAAGTAACAATGTATGAATCTCAAAGTCAATGACGTGAGGGGATCTTGAGAGAAGGTAGACGTTCTCTCTCTAGAAGCCATTTCTTTTGCTATTCATTTATAAAAAATAAAATGTTAAGAATTGTGAAAAGGAAAAGGAAAAACTAATCTGAAACATTAGGTTCAAGATACTCCTAACCTTACCTTAGGAGATGATGATATGATGATATGATTGATTAATCAATTCAGTTTGGTTTTAGATTAGAAACTAATGGTGTACTAATGATACACCATTATTAGAGATACAAATTAAAGTTTAGGATAAAACTAATGAAAGTTCCACTAAGATTAATGCTTTCTTAACATAATTTTTACCATATATAGATATTTTTACTAGAATTCATTGTAAAATCAAGTTCTGCATTCTAAAGAGTGCAAGACCTTGAGACAGTAAGCAATATATTTTACTCTCAGCCTTATTCCTGGTCATGATGCATTTGAGCAGGTCTCGGCTTATTATATCTTGTTAATGAACCAGTTAAATTCATTTGCACATTTAATATTTCTGCAAGATTTGTGGCGCTTACCTAATACTGAAAGAATCCATTTTCCATTTGCAGGTCATGACCCCCCTTCTCACAGCCAAACTTGCTGGGCAATATGTTGCAGTAGATGCAAAAGGATTGCTGACATCAACTATGCAGGTCATTTTTCGGCCTCTACCTTTTTTGGTTGGAAATAGTTTCTTTGGATATATTTTTATTTCACCTAAAATAATACAGGTTGTGCTTCTTCCTGTGCTAGCGGGTGCATTTCTAAATCAGTATTTCCACAAATTCGTTAAAGTTGTTTCTCCCTTGATGCCACCAATTGCTGTGGGCACTGTCGCTGTTTTATGTGGAAATGCAATTGCACAGAGTGCTGATGCAATTCTATTGTCCGGTCAACAAGTGCTACTTGCTACATCTCTTCTTCATGCATCAGGCTTTTTCTTTGGATATGTATTTTCCAGGATTCTTAGACTGGATGTGGCATCTTCACGGACCATCTCCATTGAAGTAGGCATGCAGGTATATGTTGTCTTGACTGGATTCTCATGCAATGTTTCTGTTGTGGAAAATTCCAATGCAGACCACTTGGTTCGAATATATAGCAGAAAGAGATGTTAAGATAGCCAGGTGAATCTAAGAATTAAATAATAGTAATATGAAGAATTGAGAAAAGGATTGTGATCAATTGAGAAAAAAGTCCGGTGCTTCAGGAAATTTGACAACTTGCGTATCGGACTGTTGTGTGCCAATGACTTTGGGTACTGGACAGATCAAGCTTATGGGAAGAGGCGCACTGGTAAGGAAGGAGAATAAGGAGTGGAAAAATTAGAAGTGAAAAGAAAAAAAAACAAATAGTTAATATAAATATTAACAGATGGTCAGGACAAGTTTTTGGACATATGCTTGCCTTATCAATTAAATACAGTAGCTTTCAATACTTTTCATCAATTCCTCTTCTGTGTTGCCTGGTTGAGAATATAAATATGTTTGCTCATTTTTCCCTATTAATTCTCTGCCTCCTCCATTGTACCTCGTTATGTAGTTCAAGTTTCCTGTGACATGCTGTGAATGGTTTTCTGGGTATTTTGTTATTCTTCCTATAGAGGAGCTTAACCCTAATTCAAAGGGATTTGGCCTAGCAGTTGAGTGAATAGTCTACCTACAATTTCATGGGTGCAAAGACCCTCAGGGCCGAGGAAGCAATTTTATTTTCTAGATTTATTAAGACCCCAGTGTGGACCTCTACTTATGGAGTAGTCAAGGTGCACGCTCAAGGTGCACGCAGGATATTCTGGGTGACCTTTACCGCTAAACTAAACAATAAAAAGGAAGCTTAACCCAAAATTCATTTTCTTTCTCTTGCAGAATTCAGTGCTTGGAGTTGTTCTTGCGACTCAGCACTTTGGGAACCCACTCACAGCAGTACCATGTGCAGTTTCCAGCGTATGTCACTCCATCTTTGGTAGCCTACTTGCGGGGATTTGGAGGCAAAGCGTGCCTGCAAGGAATCAAAATTGACATGATGCATAGCAACTTTATCAGCTTATGTTACGAGTCTTATGACATGGGTGGTTTGTGGACATTCGAGATTTGGATTCTTCATTGGCTTCTGCTATTAGTACGCTGGTTATTGTAATGGCATTAGGTAGCAGAACCATTTTATTTCTTTAGCTTTGTGCAGTAGAAACAATTTATATTAAAGCACGTCTAGACACTTTGGTATAGTTTGAATTGGAAGCACCTCTTCTCCATGAATGTTTTCCGGCATGTTTCTGGACCAATACATTTTAGATGCATTTAGTTAAGAGATAAAGAGTTGATATGGTATTTTTCTCTAGATAAAGGATAATAGCTTCTTAATTGTACTAAAACTTGTACTATAAAAATCATTGTAGAAAGTCTTCTGAATAAGGGAAAGAATCGTAGCTTGTAATTGAAACTTTGACAACAATAATGCAATGGCCATCGGATCAAATTAGTATATCATGAATATCATTACTAAATTTATGGGATGATTATGTCTTCCTTACTCATGATCTTGTAGTACTGCTATGTTTAAGGCTAACTTTCACAACTTTTATTTTGATATGCCTTATGTTTCTTCTTAATACAATGGTGCCCCCCTTTTGACACGCCTGTTTTTGCTCTGTTGACATGCCCGTATCTTCCCACTTGATACGAATGTATCTCTTTTTTTAACATATCTGTATCTGCACTATTGATACAAAGTCAATACTTTTGCGTCTCCAAGGTTTCAACACATATGTATTACAAAGCAACATGTTCGTGTTAATACGAAGATACACTTGCTTTGTAATACATATGTTGCAACCTTGGAGACGCAAAAGTATTGACTCTTTAGTTTAACCTTGTTCAGCTTGCTCTTTAAAATAAAAGATTAAGATATCCCTTGTAATTTAGCTCAAGGTTGCTCTTCTTGCAATTTTTTTGAGAAGTTTGCTCTTCATATATTGTTTTCTGGAGAAAGTTTATTATTCACCCTTTATACTCACTTATTGGTGTCTTTTATTACTTCTTATCATTTTTTAAAAGCCAAAAGAGCAATTTAGCCCTTAATGAAATCTAAATTGGACCCTAACATTTCGGAGCTTTCAAGTTGAAACCTAATGTTTGAAAAACGTTCAAATCAGACCTTGAGTGGATGGAAAATTTGATAGGGTTAGGCCTATGTTAGTTAAATGCCACGTGACATTTTTTATGTAGATTTTTTAAAATTTTTATTAAAGTGGGATCCACATTTATGATGTGTATCATGTTTATATAAAATGGAAGTGGGTCTTTAATTTAAATGGTGCATTTGATACCTTGAGTTTAAATGGAAGTGAGTTCCACTTCAATTTAATGGGTGCGTTTGGAAGCTTGCGTTTAAATAAAAATAGGACCCACTTCTATTTAAACGTTGTGTTTGGAAGGCTGAGTTTAAATGGAAGTGGTTCCACTTTCATTTAAACGCTGCGTTCAGAGCTATTCCCCAATGCTTATAATTTTGACTTAGCATACATCATTTGGAAGCGGTAGCAATTCGCACTATTCTGCCTTCTTCCTGAATCCCTAATCTGTAGCATTCTTCCTCTTCTTCAACGAACAACAATCCCTAATTCAGACATCCCTAATCCATTTCGCCGCTTCCACCTGGAACGATTGCCATTCATGTATCGCCAATCCATGTGGAACGATTACTGTTCATGTATCGTCACCACCACCTCCATGTCCGCCATTAAAATCACATCCTCCAGTACCTCCTAAGAACTAAGGATCAACGCCACCGCCTCGGTGAAAAAGGTAAGAGTTTTGTTTATGAGTATTGCGTCAATATTACATATTAGGGTTGTTGGGTTCTTAGTTTTTGAAAATTAAACTATTCAAGTTGAGGAATAGTCTATAAGTAAGATGAGATCATGCGATAAAATATTAAGCTTCCCAATTTAGCAAATGATCAAGTTCATTAAAGCTTATGTTATGATCTTTTTGAGAATAAAGTGTTGGGTGGAGTGCAAGCAGGCATCGGTTTGAGTGAGAGCAACCTCATGCAACATTAAAATGAAACTGTTTACAAAATGTTTTGTGATGGAGTTGTTTTATTTTTGTTGTGGTGTAGGAACAATTTAATATGCTTCATTATAATATAATGATTAAGTTTCTTTAACATTTGTTCCATTTTCTCTGTTTGATTACAGCTCTGAGACAATGTTATGAAGTTAAATCTTTTGATTTATAGTTCTTCCTACCCTCGTCTACTGTATCTTTAATTTCACTTTGAATGTGAATATATTTTGGTGTTGCACCTCTCGATCTAGTAGTGTTCGATTGATTAGATATTAATCGATATTTGATGATTGGTCGAAGCATGGAAGTTGAATTTATGAATGCTTGTAATGTTAAATGGTTGGATAGCATTGTGATGTCTTTGCTTCTGCAGATTGAAAGGGTAATTGCTACTGACAATGAGAATGTTGGACCTTGCCATATGTTTATAGTGAGTCCATAGTCAATATTTGATTGTTAATATTATATAAATTGGGTTGGGTTGCTTTTCAAATGTACAAAAAACTCCATTTATAGAAACATCAGACCTTACCATATGTTTATAGTGAGTCCATAGTCAAATTTAGTTTTTTTAAAAAAAATTTGGTTGATTGGGAAAATAATTGAAGTGGAAATAGCTAAAAGGAGTACTATCTGAATTAAATCATATCCATAATGTAAAATGTTGGGACCCGATCCGGGAACCGGATCCCAACTAGAAAACGGAAAAACGGAAAGCGGAAAAATCGAAAAGCAGAATTCTGAATCGAATGCGAAGCGGAGACAAGTGCCCACATTCCGACATTCCGAAGAAACACAAAGTATCG
>JAOTAX010000005.1:27674276-27702123 GCA_025629825.1 Erythroxylum guanchezii | reverse complement strand
CATTAATTTCATTTAATCCATGCTAACCATGATACCTAACCTAATTAATGCTACATACACATTCATGTCATCTTAATTTAATTTCCTAAGATCTTATAATTCAACTTAATCATGCTCAATAAAATAAAAAAAAAATTTCAGGGGCTAACAATAATACATCTGCTTTTAGGGTACTAATTTTTGTTTTATAGAACACTTTCCAGGCTTGAACCTAGATTGACCACAAAATTTACACTGTTGTAATTTCACATCATCTCCCTAACATAACATACATCGCAATTTGCAACAATCAATTTTTTCAACAGGCAAACTAAGACCCCTAATAAGTTTATTCATATTGTAAAAACTATCTACCATTATATGATCAGGAGGCAATGATTCATTATACCATCCAAGAATTTTATCAAAACTATGATCAGAAATATGCCCTTCAAACTTTATGTTCACTATTCGAGCAATTGAAGACAATTAAGTCATTGTCTCACAATTTGGCCATAATTCTTAGTCAATTGAGTGTAGTAAGTCAAAAAATTATTTTGCATGTAGGATTGGTTCTTCTTCAAGATTTTCTATATTTTCCTAAAAGGTATAATCGGCTGCATCATAAACCATTTACATGTAAAGATTTTCAGTTGCACCATATTATTTGTTCTAAATCCAATCCCTCTTTAAACTCATCCATATTTACTGACGAGTTTACTTCATTACCCTTTAAGGTGCTACAAATCAATGGCTTCATATGTCGTATCAACTCAAAATAATTTGGAACAAACCCTTTTCTTAACAAATGGCCATTCACTTCATCAACAGGAAGGAAACGAATATGTTTGCACTTTTTACATGGGCATCTAATCTTTGGGTCATCCATATATGTAGGTTGAGAACATGCATAATGAATAAAAGCTTCAACTCCCTCAAAAAACTTAGGATTAATGAAACCATCAGGTGTTAATCATCTATACATTCAAGATCTATTAACATTACTCATTTATGAAAAATTGTTAATTTAAAAAAGTGATTTCATAATTAGTCTCCTTCATTTCCCCTAAGTTTACAGAACATTTAACCTTTACTTTACATAACATCCCCTAAGTATTAATCAATTGAATTAATCACCTATAATTGATTTTAATACTATGGTATGTGGCATTATTTACACCTGTGAATCAAAAAAGCAAGTTCTTGTTGTAACTCTTAGGGTCATGGAATTTTTCATCGATAAGCCTTATGGGAGCTGCATCGCAGGTTTCCAGCCTATATACCATCCTAGGGGTTTATTATGCCTTAAACCATCCGTAAGATCTCAAACTCATTCCAAATATAGTAAATACTTATGTAATCATACATCTACTCATCAATGATTCAAACAAAATCCAAACATAAATACTTAGACTATTAAAGAAGAACATAAAAACTCATCAATGATTATAAAAATATTCTAAACAATAACACAAAATCAAGACCTCTTTTGCATTCACACAAAACCCAATCGCATCAGAATTGTATTATTAAGGTAACACATATTGTAGACGTTAGTTGAACGGCTTACCTGGATGGACTAACAACTACATACTACAAAGAAGAAGGATGAGAGATGCTCTTCAACACAAAATAGGGCTTATGAAAAAGAATATTTCGTATTTAATATAATACACTTTTTCAATAGTTTTGTTATATTTTTAATATATTAAAGCAAGCAAATCAGAAAATAAGGCAATTGAGTACAAAGAAATAACTACCACTTTTACTTTAATATATTAATACCACAATTGAATACAAAAAATACCATCATAACTTATAAAGAATACTATGAGACTATAGAAATTACACTACAAATCTATATAAGAAATATCATCATAATATATAAATGAGTACTGTCTTTACTTTAATTTTTCATTACACTATACAAATAAGTATCATCTTTACTTTAATATGTTTATACCATAATTAAGTATAAATAGTATCAACATAATATGTAGAGAATACCATGACCACACAATTAGGTGTAAGATATGGTGGTATTTTGGAAGTCCTCTTATCAATAAGATAATGACAAACTTGCTCCTCTAATTGGTCCAAATGATTTGCCATGATATCAAAGCATTTTTTTTTAGTTTCCTCAATATCACATTGATCTTAATTTGTACCTCGATCTTGTCCTATATAAGTTTGATTAGTTTTTGGTTTGTAAGAGCATCTATAGTATCAATTAGGTATCATATACTCTAAGCTAAAACATATATTCATCATTGACTTTTCTCACCATTTCCACTTTTATCACCTTAAAGTCTATGTTAAGTGTAAAAGAACCAAATGTCAAATTCGTGATGTTATCATATACAATCAAACTTCTATGACAACTCAATTAGCAGTTGCCCTAGAAAATAGCTTATATTCATTATTTTTCCTTATTCTTTAAGTATATTGTAAAGAAAAATCTAAGGTTTTATGATGCTTTCACCATAATAAACTTTAGATATAATAGATCACAAGGTATAACCATGTCATTCTTTTTAAATCTCCATTATAATATCCTTATAATGAAATATATGATGATACAGTGTAAGTAGCGAACAACAACATATATGATTTACCTACTTATGAACCCAATGGGAGAATAGATGGATTTATCCTACGATATATTCCTATTATATTTTAGTATTTACCTCAAGGAGATCATTTGATCCTAGTTTATCCTTAGATGGAACAACTTTGGTTTGGTATAAGGATCAAAACCCATACTTCACCGCAAACTCATTAAATGACATGTTCTAGTTTTTGTTTCATAGCAAAAAGCTAGTGGCACCTTTATCATTCAAGCCTAAATTTTTGTGGACTTAATTAATACAACGTTTAAAGCTATTTTATTACAGCACTACTCTTCCATTCTAAAGAATTTAGTCCATCCTTTTGCTTGACCATTAAAGTGAAATAGCGCATATTTTAAGGAAAAATGGATAGGGAACATTTAAAGGAAAGACATTGAACATTTAATAGAAAATGGTGGGTATTTGAAAATACATGGGATAAGAAAGCTAGAACACAAGAGAAAACTAATATTAAGCACTAAGAGGAGCAAAGGTGGGTAAGTTTCTATCACACTAAAGAGAAAAGAAAATTCATGAAATATTTTGTATAAAAATAGACGGAAAAGACAACTCATCAAAATACCATTGATGTATAAAAATGTGTATCACCTTCTTTAATATGTAAATACCACAATTAAGTACAAACAATACCATGACTTCACAAAAAAAAAAACCCTTGATAGTTGTTTTTAAGTAATACAAAATAATAGTTATTATCCCAACTTTTTAAGTAACATTTAAAGTTGTCAATTATTTTCACCATGAATTAACATCCTTGATAGTTGTTTAACCAAGTCTCACCAATATCCCTAGAAATTTCTCATTTTCAGAAAAACAAGATATGATATCCCTAAGAGACATTTCACCGAACAATTTATAGGCAACCCAAATTCATCTCTACCTAACAACAAAACCACTTTATTTTTCCATTATTCACAAACATAAACATGTTCAAACAAATAATGAATCAACCACAATTCAAAAAATAGAGAACATTCACAGAAAAATGACCAACTGACGTTTATATAACTATTTAACAATAAAATTACTTACAGAGAAAATAAACCTGAGAGCTACTAGATAGATGACTAACCTCGACTTAACTGAAGACGATGGAAGATGGATGAGAGCAAAGCATGGATGACGGACACTGGATGGTGGAAGAGAGAATACTGATAGTGACAAAGAAGAAAACAAGGAAAATCCGACATAGGGGAGAGGGAAGGGGTCTTCGAGTGGGTTTAAAATCAAACGAAAACAATGTTGTTTTCTTTTCATTAAAAACATTGAGGCTAAAGACCCAACAATGACGTTTAACTTTAATTTTTAATGAAGGAATGTACTTTATGTCAGCAATTTACCAGCGAATATTTATTCCATCGGTACACCCTTTACCGCTAACCATTGTCGCCTATTTTTACAGCAGCCTTCACAATTTCATAGTTATATTCTGTCGGCAAAATTGCAGGGATAATTTTCCTCCACCTTTACCGATGGATATTTTGTCCGTCGCAAAATGCCATTTTTTATGACAATTTTACCGATAGATAACCAAATTTCATTGCTAATTTACTACGGTAATTTTTCCTTCGGTAATGTCCCGTCGGTAAATTATAATTTTCTTATAGTGAAGGTTAGTTAAAACTACTTTGACATTCCTAATATTTGGGTGGTTATGATGCATTATTAGATGCTAATCTTGATCAATAGATATAAATTATTTAATTAAAGAAATTAAAATTTTAAAAGAAAAATAAACGAAGGCAATGAAGTAGGACATGACTTTTTAAAGCTTAAATCAAGTTGGGACTTGATTATCTCCTTAATGGATGAAAATATATTATGAATAAATGAGTTATCAAGATAAATGAAAGGTTGAAGATAATATTAAAACATATAAGGCACACCTCGTGGCTAAAAGACATGTACTATAGGAAGGAATTGAATATGAGAGATATTTTTACTAGTTATGAGGTTTGCTTCAATTTTCCCCATCTTAGCTATAGTAGCTTGGTTAGATCTTAAATTATATAAAATGGATGTAAAGACTACTTTTGTAAACGGAGAATAAGAAGAAGAAAGCATTTTAATTAATAAAAACTATTTATCATATGAATCTATCCTTAAGATAGTGATTCATTTTCATGATGTACTTATTTTGTACACTTTCCATATGATTGATGAAGACTACTATCTATACATTAAGAGATTGAAAGATAAATTTTCTATTTTATTTTTATATATGGGTGACATTTTGATTTCTTGTAATGATTGTAAGTTTGTTAAGTAATCAAATGCTAGTTTTCATCTATATTTAAGATGAAAAGCATAGACCAAGTTGCATATATTCTTGTAGTTAAGATTTCATGAGATAATTCAAATATATTCTTATGACTTTCTCTAGCCACATATATTTAAAAGAATTCTTAAGTAATTATGTATAAGATTTCAAACCAATTGATAATCCTATTATTGAAGGCAAAGATCTCAGTAAGAAGTTTTGTCTATGAACCCTATAAGAAAGGGAACAAATAAAGAAAGTTCCCCATTCTAGTGTAGATAAAAGTCTTGTTTATTTTATTATATATACAAGACCAGATATTTATTATGTTGTCTAAATGATAAATAGATATCAATCAAATCTAAGATAAGCACATCGAAAAGCAAGAAAGAGAATGTTAAGGTATCTAAAAGATACTATTGATTACCCATTGTGTTATCAAGGTAACAACTTAAGTATCTAAGGTTATATGGATGTAGATTAGGGAGGACATTTAGTTGAAAGAATCTAGTTCTAGATTTTTTTTTCTTACCTAATAATGGTGCAATAAAATTAAAAAGTAAGAAATAATCATGTGTTGTAATATTCACAATGAAAGATGAATTTATAGTAGTTTCAACCATAGCAGAAGAAACTATTTAGCTTATATGTTTATTGATTTGTCTAGGAAGAACCAAAGGTAAGAGTGATATGACATTAATCAACTATGATAATTAAGCAGCATTAACTTATATGAAAGATCCTAGTTTCATTACAAAACCAATCATATAGATGCCAACTATAATTACATGAAGGATATAGTTACATAAGGAGAGGTGAACACGAACTTTATATCTACACTTGATATGGCATGAGACCTAATGACAAAACTAATTTCCCAATAAATATTGGACATTTGAAGTTACTATGATTATTTAAATATTAAATTGTAATTGATAAACATTTATATGTATATGTGTTCTTTCATTGTATTGTTCTATTTAAATACAGAATATGTGTTGAGATTGTTTATTATATAATGACCATTATATAATACTTGATTTTGAAGTATATTTTATTCATGTAAATATTTTATATACAAATCAAAGACTATGTTAAATAAAAGATTGGCCCTCTCGCACGGGGAATCATAGCTAGGTTTAAAGTTTATTATTTAGATGATAATTTAGAGTAAGAAACTTAGCGTACACCTTAAATGAAAAAGATTTTATACCTTAAGACATGACTCTTACTATATATGCAAAATTCACCATAAAAAGGGATTAATGTAAATCATAAGATCTTAACTTATATTTTTTGGGATCTTAGAGGCTAAATGAGCCTTATAGTATATCCTTATGACTCATTTTTAATTCTTAAGAATTAAATTTAATGTTTGCTACTTTAGAATGAAATCAGAAGTCCATACATGATACGATCTTATGAGACAATTCCAAAAAACCAAATTTAATTCAATTTAAAAGAATTTAGAACATAAGAAGGTCATTCTAATTTGCGACTTGAATACAAAAATTATATTCAAAGATGACCACTATTTTTTAGTAAAAGAATTGAATACAATACAATGAAATAAATAAGATCAAAGACTAATAAGCATGTGAGATATGACCAAGAATGTGGATACTGTTTTGTACCAGCTAGTACTGGTTGGTACGTATCGTACCGGATCAAAATTGGTACGAAACGAAGGGTCGATTGTATTGGGCTTAAATAACAATCGGTACCGGTCGGTACCCAAATCAGTACGAAACGGAGAGTCGATTGTACCGGATTTAAATACCAATTAGTACTGGCCAGTTTCGGATGGTACCGGTAGGTACTAGTCGGTATTCAAATACTGGCCAAATATTGGCCGGTACCGAAAATTTTTAAAAATAGAGAGACTTTTTTGCAAAATTTTCAAAAAAATTTAAACTCTCTCTCCCTTTTTTTCAAAGTTTTTTTAATTAGTTATTTTATTTACTTCAACTTTATAATTATTGTGAATTTATAATTATTGTTTTTAAAATAAATATAAATATTTTTATTACTAATAATAATTATAAATTAAATACAACTTAAAAATAAATTATTTTTATTTAAATTTATTTAAATATTTTATATAATATTTATTAATAAAGTATTAATAAAAATATTTTATTTTTAAAATAAATAATTTAAAAATTATTATTTATAAACTAATATTTATTATATATTTTTTTAATTATTAAATAAAAATTTATTTGAAATTTATGTATTTTAAAATTAATTATATTTATTAATAATTATTAAATTAATTTTATAAATTAAATTAAAATTGTGGTTATTATTTATTATTATAATTTTTGGAGACATGGTTAAAAATATACAGTATAATTGTACAATATGACAATGGACTATTTTGTAATTTAAAAAAATTCAGGGACTATTTCATAAATTTAAAATATTACCTGAAATAGTACCCGGTCGTAACTGGTACCGACATAGTACAGTACCAGAACCTAATCCGATACTAACCCTAGTATGGTATTCATAATATTAGATATGACTTATGATATAACATATTAAATCTATTCAATAATTGATTTATTAGTTGAGATATCATTTATTCCTGACACAAATATGTTGGCCAAAAATGAATTGTATCTTAAAAAATTACTTGGCCTGGATTATGAAAGCAGTGAAGATGATGAACGGTATTAATTACTTCTCTTATACTTTTTTCTTTTAATTCCTATGTTTTATAATTTAAATTTAATACTTTTTTCGGATTATAGATTTGAAGAAGATGCAACATGGTTGAGTGATTTGTATTATATCTTATAAACTAATCTCTGTATTTATTATCTTGTATATAAGTATTGTTGAAGTTGTAATTAAAATCTTGTACATGAAGAAATTTAATGATATTTTATTTTTTTATATACAATGCTTCAAATTATCAATTACTTTTGCATGATATTTTTGTATAATAAATTAACAACAAAAAATCTAAATATTATGTACAATAATATAGATTACAAAAATTAAAATAATTATAATTCAACATAGTATAGCATTTCGTTAAATTGTAAAATAAAAATTTGATTACATTTTACAAAACATAGTTAAAACCATTTACTTACAATTTTAATAAGGTAGCTAAAACTTTTTGGCTATGTTTTCAAAAACATAGCTAAAAACTCATAAGCAAAAGTTATTAGCGATAATTAGAGAAAAATGTTACCTATAATTTTCAATTATAAAGATTTGACGATATTTTTAGTGACGAATACAAATCACTGCTAATGACTATTAGTGATTATTTTTTTGACCTTTAGCTACGATCTTTGTCGGGACCAAATGTCTTTTTATTATAGCGTCTCATCTTATGTTGGTTGAATAAATTATTGGACAAATACAAGAATGACAAATTTTCAGTCGAGTAAACGTAGAGATAGTAGACACAGAACACACGTGAGGAATTAAAGAGCAATTATGGTTTTGAACAACACGCATAAGATATAGGTTTACAATTGAAAATATAACTAATATCATCAATAAGTAATTACTTTAGCTAACTTGAATTTCAATTAATCCTAATCCTTAATTAAGTATTTTTATTTAGAAGTTGGAACAGTTAGGCTTAGATTAAATATATATATATATATATAACACTATAAATTGGGAAGTGTAGTACATGTATGTAATTGTTTACTGGATTGAAGAGATGAATCCGTGCCAAGAAGAATGCGGTAGGTATGTATGAAACAGATGCGGTAGGTACAGAATCATGTTCAATAATTGATAGAATCTCATATAATAATAATACAAACGTTTGGTCATAATCGTTTGCTTTTGTTTATGGGCATTTGGACTTTTGAACTACGGATGGCTGTCCTTCAACCACCGCCTGTGCTGTGGGGGCAGTTGCCAGGACAGTTACTTCCGTACTGTTGGGATGTAGACTTGCCATCCCCACTTTGTCTTGTCCGTAACACTAATCTTCTTTTATGCTTTTATCATAAATATTTTGCACGCGCTTCTTTTCAATTTACTTCCTTCGTAAACTTAACTATTTCATTTTAACTCTCCACGTAGCATGTGGATATCAACAAAAATTGACAAGTAACTTCAAATCATATAAAAAATTTAATCTTATGTGATTTATCTTGAGATCATAAATACTTGCATAAGAAGTATAGTTGACCACAAGTGTAAAGTGTGAGGACTCAAAGCCACCGTCCAAACCGAGAAAACGGAAACGACCGACATCAGCTACCAATTACGAGATGACTTTTTTGGTGCCGTGACCGTGATTATACGAATATATGTCATTTGTTATAAAAACATCAAATAAAATGTCACTGAATTTTGTTTATCAAAAAAATTGAGATTATAGGAAATTTTTTCAAAAGAGTTCAAATGTTTACATGTCAAACAACGTCCAATGATATTATGCCGTCCACAACTAAAAGATAAGGTTATTGTTCTTGCCATAACAGGATAACGAAAATTGAATCTAAACCAAAAATGAATCTACGTCCACATTTTGCAAGTTATCCTACCTGATATTTATTGTCTTCGATATTATACTTGTTTCTTCATATTTAAACAAAATGCAACAGCCAAACTGTTTTAAAAAATGACGTGAGTGTCCTAATGTCCCAAATGAAAAATGGTACGGTAAGAGTAACTGCTAATGCGTCGTAATACTATACAAAATAACTAGACCTAAAATTATAACTAGCGATAAGTCTAAGTTGATTCCACAAAGAGTGTTTGGTTAGTTTTTATTATAAAAATAACCGGTGTTTAGGTTATGAGGGGTTTGGTTTGACTTCAAATAAGAAAATAAAATGAAACTAAACTAACAAAAGCAAATTAAAGAAAATATTTAAAAATAATAAAAAGTGAAGAATACGTTAGGAATCTTGTCATCGGTTCAATCTCGACTTACACACAATTAAATATACTTTATTGAATTGTTATTATCATATAATTCCTAGCAACTGTTAATCGTAGGTTAACGATAAGCTTTATTAACCCTAGTTTTCCTTTATGTCTTGTTCAATTAAAACAAGCTCTTTAAATGAATCTAGTTATCGAGCAACCTACAACAAGTTCTCTAGAATTAATTAGATAGTTGCATTATGAGTTAGAAAAACAAATTAATTAAAGCAACAATCACATACACTCAAGTCATTTAACCTAGGTTACGTGTTCCTTAATGAATTGATACCAATAAAAAACACAACAATTATGGATTATATCCCTAATGATTCGAAGTCATTAGTTGTCACAAATGAATCCAAATACAACGATTACGGATTATATTCAAGATTCTAGCAATGGATTCATACATAAATAATCTATCAAGAACGAGAATAAAGATCATTCATATATGAAAATCCAAAATGCATAAGCATAAGATAACCTAAACAATTCCTAGAGAGAAAAAGAATAACAAATGCAAAGAGAGAATGCTCAACCAAGTTTTTCAGCGTCGATATCACCTCCAAACCAATGTCAGGAAGCTTATCCCTCCATGGGTCTCCAAAGGATAAGAGGTTTGCCCCTTCTTTCCTTACAAAACCAAAACTTCACTCCACAAAATATTTCACTCTCTTCATACCTTTTGCCATCATAACAAGTTATATTTATAGTGAAAATTAGGTTTTCAGGTAGCCCAGGTGTGAAAGTCATGGCCATGACATGTGGTGTCATGGTCGTGACTTGGAGTGTCATGCCCATGCAAGTGAATCACGTCCATGACATATCAAGTTTTGGGCATGACTTGATGAGTCACAACCATGACTTGATTATCAAGGCTATGAATGATGAGTCATGGCCACGACAAATTAGTCATGGTTGTGACTTGCAATACTTATGGCCATACTCTTCATTTTAAGCACTTTGTTTTCTCCTCTTCACTTTAATCCTTCTCTTTATTGCTCCATGAAGACAATTGGATTTGAATCTCAAAGAGACGGCTCAACGAGTGTGCTTTCAATTCATTTTAGCTCTTTCGCTTCTAAATTGTACCTAAAACTAAATATAAACTAAAGTGAATGTCTTAAGCATTTCATTGCATTAATTACTAAGTGTTATGGAATAAAAGTATAATCAATTAAGCACATATCAGTAACTTTGTTACTAAGATCTACTAGCGGCTAATACCAGTTTTTTTGAACGAAAAGTACTTAAAATACTAGTTTTATACTAAAACTAAATTGAAAATTTATAAAAGTCGAAGTTCTAAATTTAAAAAAATCCTATATTATACTTATGTTGGAAATTCACAAGAAGAGTAATCTCATATCGAAAAGAGACATAAGGATAAAGTGAGTTATATATAAAGATAGGACTTATCACCTATTGCATGAAAGTTTTGAGTTGAGATATGATATCTTAGTTATATATGAGCTCAATCTGGCACTAATTTCTCCTCAGGCCCCCTTACTTGATTGTTATCAGAGCTAGGATAATGAAATTTGATGAATATATATTCTTGGATTTGGGTTAGATGAATGGGTGATTTATGGAGAAACAAATGGCTTCCCATAATTTATAGGTTGAGGGGGAGCTATTCCGATATAAATGAATGCACTAATGAGGGGGAAATGTTGGAAATTCATAAGTGGATTAATCTCACATAAAAAAAAAGAAACATAAGGGGAGATGTTGAAAATTTACAAGTGGAGTAATCCCATGTCCCCAACTCTTTTGGATTCAAGACTCTGCTAATTAGTTAGGTAACATCACTTAACATTGATTTGCGAAGTTAAGAACTTCTAAAGAAAATTAAAAAATGGTTATACCAGTGAAGTATGAAACAATTAGTGGTGATGGTGGCATGGAATAAAGGCCATAGAAAATGGTGGGATAGTATTAATCTTTTTATCATACGTTATCTTTTAATAGTGATAAGCAATTTTCTTTGTATTACGTTTCGAACACTTTTAAAGGTAAAAAAGATACAAGGATGAGAAATGGTTTCCATGTTTAGACAAAATGTGTTTTTTGATGGAAAAAGTTTATAAAGCTAGTTCTTGAAAACATGGTGGTGGTCTTAACCCTTAAGATTTATTATGAAGAAAATGATACTTATGGCAACTTTACAAGGACAACTCCTTTGAATGGATAAGTATCATATGTATATACATTCATTTGTGTAGTAAAGATAGTAAGATTCCATAATCTAAGTTGATCACCATATTGTCTTATATGATTTTTCTTTAGATGATTACATAAAGAAATTTAATGGAGAAGTAACATTAGCTTATGGTGGGCATAATATTCCCAATTTATTTATATGTTTCATATAGTATTTTATTAAGACTCTATTTAGCAAGTAAGTGGAATTTTGTGAACTAAAAGCCTGCTTTTTTTTTTAAATATTTCACTTAGTCCCTTGCTTAAGATTAATTCATGATGGCATTTTATGTCATGTACATGTTCTATTTTTTCATTTTGGATACTTTTTTCAAGAATATGGAATTCTTTTAAAAGTTTATTTTGTATGTATGTTCATAGAATCTAAGGTGTGTTTTTTGCTTTGTTTGGGTTGAACATTATATATTTTGTGATGACTTTTTATTCAATTCGCTTTTATACATATCTATGTAGATTATTCACTTAATAAGGTATGATTGTTTACTAGTTTACAATAAAAAGGTGCATGTGATATTCGTTTAGTTTACTACACTTATTTAATTGCAATTTTGTTTACAAATAAATGCAAGAGAGTTCAAGTACTTCTGATAATTCAATCTCTTTAGGAAGATTCAATGATTTAGCTTGAGCTTACGTGAGACTAGTTTTTAGTATAAAGAACCATATTATTGTTTTTATTATGACAAACATTTGAAAGGTGGGTGAACCACTCAATTAAACAAAAATTTATTTAGGATCAAAGGTGATGTGGAACCTTGTAAGAAAGTTAGCAATAATATAAAATGATAAATGAAGACATTGTTTGGAGAATATTAAAATGAGAAAGAAAGAAGGAAAAGACTAAACTATAGAATTGGTAGTGGAAGATTTTTTGCAGTGGACAAGATGATATTGACAATGTTGAAGGTGATATTCCTACCTAATGGGAAGGGGTTGCTATAACTGATAGAAAGAGAAGAAGAAGATAGATGCCTAACAATTTTTTGCTTTATGAGTAACTATTTTGGCTTAACCTTCAATTCATAGTGCATTAAAATATTAAAAAGTAGCTTATAATATAGACATGGAGAAGGCTAGATGGTGGTATGAAACAAGGTGTCATTTAATATTATTCAACATTATTATTACCAGCCTATAGTGGATGTTATCGTCATTTATGGTCTAAGATATAAAACTCCTTCGATTGATAACTATAGAGGTAATCTTCTAAGCAAGAGTGAAATACAAAGTTAAATAGAGTGAAAGAAGAATGAATTAGGCAACTTATGGGTATTCAATAATTACCAAGTTACTCCTAATCCCTCTAACACCTCTACTCCATCCATGAAACTAACCTTTGACTCCCTTCTAACACATTCTTATAAGCAAGTTCTCAATGACTCATCCCCTGTAGCTTATTAACATTCCTACCCTATTTTATTTAATGGAAGTTGGTAATGTGATTGTTGCTCCACTTCTTAAGTTGCTTAGGGAAGGTGTATCTAAGTGGCATTTTGCACTAATAGTTTTTTTTTTTTCCTCAAATGACCTACTTTCCTACCACTTAATGATTGGGCTTATAAGCACTAAATAAGCTCTAGTATAAGATGTAGTTCTTGTCTCTTACTAATAGAGGCCTTTATGTTATCATCTTGGAATTTCCTAGAAACCAATAGAAAAGAAATTCTTTGAAGGAGACTATTTTGAGTTAATATAAATTAGCTCTTTAGAGAATGTTTCTCAAAATACTACTTTAGAAGTCTAAATTTTGACAATTCCTAGATTCTTAACTTAAGTTTATCTTATAATCTCCTAGATAACCTTGATGGCATAGGCTTATATACTCAAGATCCTAATAATTCTGGGCAGCCCTTAAACCAACTTTTATCCCCTTCATCTCTTTTCACTTAAAATGAGTCACTTTGTAGGATTGAGGAACAATTGGCTAAAATTATTACTCCATGGTCATGAATTCATCCTTAGGTTGATTCTAATAATGGTATGACTATTAAGGAGGAGACTATTTACAATGTTTTGATAATCAATTTTGATAACTACTTCAAATAATACTAATTTTGGATATAGTTTTAAGACCAAAACAAAGAAGAATTCTAAGAGGAAAAATTATGTAACACCTTAACTCTATCTTGATAATGGCTTTCTTGTATTAGAATGTGAGATGGTTGAAAAACCCCAGTAAGTTACAACTTCTTTTTTATTATCTCCAAGATTTAAATTCCTTCTTAATATGTTGTCTATAATCTAAGTTGAAAGAGGAAAATATCTATAAGCTTAGCTTTCTTAAGCTTAATTTGCATGTTATCTCTAATCACTACTCTTACTCTAATGGGATATTTGTTTTCTATTTTGATCCCATTATTGATCCCATTAAAATAAAAGTTATAAGCATTATCATAATTGATCAAGTTCTTCATATGAAAATTGAATTATTACTGAAAAACTCATTTTCATGTCTCATTCATCTATGCTCCAATTTTTTTTCTTTTAAAGAGCTTATTTATGGAGCAAATTACAAGGAATATCTTCCTCAATATATGAGCCCTAAATGGTATTTAGGGACTTAATAGCACATTATACCCTTTAGAAATTGAAGGCAATGCTTCCTTAAGAAATCATTTGGAGGGTTCTACAAATGAATAATTAGCATAAGAGTCACTGATCTCAATATATAAGGACAATTTTTCACTTGGAGTAACAAGCAACTAAAAAGATGGTTCTTAAGGAAGAAACTTGATAAAGTAAGGTAACTAGCCATTGGTTAAATTACTTTCCAAAGAGACCATATTTATTTGATACCTTCTCTTCTCTAGTCACACACTTATAGTTATCCGTTAAATAGATCTAAGGCATAAAAGACACTCTCCATTCAGGTTCAACAACTTCCTTATTAATGATCTTAAGTTTGAGAATTTATTTTTCAAGGGCCTAAATCACTTCTTTAGAGGGTATAAATACTTTATTTATAGGAGAATGATGTCAATAATCAAGAAGGAACTTAAAACAATGAACCAAAAAAGGTACAATAACACTCAAGCAGTTGTTGTTTTAGCTAAGTATAGGCTCACCAAGGTTTAATTACTTCTTTATCAAAACTGTCTAAACTTATAAAAAATAAATAGAAGGAAAATAGGCATTAAATGAATATGTGCAAGTTGTGGAAGTAAATTATTCCTTACTTAAGCAGAGATCAAGGATTCAATGGGTTTGGCATAGATATAGAAGCACTTCCTTCTTCCCCAAATCCATTCTTTCCAGGAGGAAATTTAATAGAATATCCTCCCTCCAAAAGCTTGATAGCTTTGTAACTTCTATTTGATCAAAATTATTGGAAGAAACCTATGCATACTTTTGCAGCTCTTTAGGCTCCTCTAATTACTTTTCTTTAGTTCATTTGCTACAATCTTTTATCATTGATATAATTCCAGCATTAGATGCAAATAGGTTGGCATTAACTATTATTGAATGTGAGATAAAGAAAGACCTTTTTACTTTACATGCAAATAAGGCTTAAGACCTAATGGCATTAATACTTTGTTTTAAAAATTATGGCACATGCTAAAGCAATTAGTAATAGAAGTTGTAATATAATTCTTCAAAAAGAGCAATACGATGAAGGAAATTAACAAGACCTTTGTTAGCCTTATTCCAAAGATTTCCAATCCAAGTTCCTTGAAAGAATTCATGCTATTTATTGTAGTAACATCATTTACTAAGTAATAGCAAAACTTTCAGCCTCTAGGCTCAAAAGAGTGCTTCAACCTTTGATTAATCAAACCCAGAGTTCTTTTATGATAAGAAGATGTATTAGAGATGACATACTTTTGGTCTAGGAACTTTTCAAAATTACAATAGGAAGCATTCCTTTAAAATTTATGCAATTAAAGTGGATTTTCATAAGGCATTTGATTTAATTGATTGGAGCTTCATCATTAATACCTTACATGGTTTTGTCTTTCCTTTAAGATTCATTTATTGGATCTATTAATCTATATCCATTGTCTCATATATCATTTTAGTCAATAATGAACCTACTAGGCTCTTCAAAGGAGCTAAAAAGCATTAAGGCAGGGGCATCTTTTGTCCCATTGCTTATTTACCCTCTAAGTATGAAAGTATTGTCAAGGCTAACTAGTCATATGATCAGCCATGAGAAGAGTTTTAAAATTCACTTTAAATGCAAAAAACTCAAGATTTATAGTCTCTCCTTTTTTAATGAATTCTTGCTTCTTTTAGGTGTATCTTAACTTCATTAACACTCTAATGTCTACCATTAGGTGCTTCAAAGTTTTATTCGGTTTAGGTTTGAAAAAAAAATTGACTTCATATCTTCAACAACTTACACATTTTTTCTCCATGGATCTTGAACATAACAAGGCTCCAATCTCCGATAAGAGGCCCTTATATAGAGACTTCTTGCCTCTCATATAAAAAATACAAAAGAGTAGCAATAGTTGATATAATAAGAGTCTCTCTTTTACTAAAAGAATGCAACTAATAAATTATATGCTTAATTTTAGGATGTCTATTGGTCCTCTCATATTGTGTTTCCTAAGATCATGGTGACAATACTAGAGAAGATGCTTAAGAGCTTTCTATTTTCTAGCCATATAACAAGGGGTTACCAAGGTAAAGTTAGGTGGAATATCGTGGAATAGTCTCCATTAAATTAAGAAACAAAATACATATGGCAAAGAGAATAGGACATTAGAGAATAAAGAATCCCTTTGGGTCAAATTAGTTTATACTCATTATTTAAAGACCTAAAATTTCTATTTATCCACTTTAAAATGTCATTCTTCGTGGACCATCCTTTATGACTTTAAGCTTAAAGAGAACATAAGGAAAATGATCAAATGTGGATCAGGAAATAGAGCTAGCATAAAATTTTGGCAAGATGATTAAAGCACCCTGGGACCTATGGCTCATAGTGCACAATTCTAACTATTAAGAAGCATATCCTGGGTTATTAGAGTCTCTAACTTACAGAAGGATGATGGAATCCTCTTCAGTACAATTTTTACGTGTACTATTTACAGGAAAGGAATAAACAGATCTGTCGAGGAGAGCAAACTTGCCAGTATCAAATATTCAATGAGATTAGAGCTCCGGTTATAGCCAAGGAAGTAACATAGAAAATCTCAACTTGTATGCAGTTAAAATGGAGGCTCTAAATCCAATTTTTGTCTTTATAGTTTAATCGGTTTGTCATTTAACTATTGTAGTGAGTAAACTTGGGTTCTAACATGGAATTCTTCTTTTGAAATTGTACATAGTTTTACTATAGTAAATATTTTTTTTTGAAATTTAAAAAAAAAAGTTGGAGAATCTGAAATAGGATTAAAAAATGAGGCTATTTTTGTTTATTAAAAAGTTAAAATTTAATTTAAAGAGACTTTTAAATAAAACTTAATTAATTTATAAAAATTAACTAATTAATTAAATTTTAATCACCAAGTTAAATTAACCTGAAAAATTAATTCATCTAAAATTTTTGCGGTGGAATTAATTAGTGAATAAGATTATATTTCTAATTTCTTTTCTTTCAATTGTTATATTAGTTTTGAAAACTATAAAACAACGACTCCTTTAACTTTCCTCTCTTTTTCTCTCCCTTCGCTAGATCCACCGAGTCTCATCCAACAGATCTTCTGCAAAACCCCAAGATCACCAAAAATCCAGAGGCGTTTCGTATTTCCTTATTATCCTTTAGCTCTTTTGGTTTCTGGGGTTTTGTTGTCTTGGTTTGTGGGTGTTGCGAGAACGTGAAGGAGGTCAAGAAGAAGAAGACACAGTTTTGAAGGGAAAAGGAGAGAGAGAAGGGAATCTGTTGGATTGTTTGTTTCAAGACAAAGTACTACGTGTAGCTAATGCTGTTTAGATTCCAAGAAAGAGAGAGAAGGAAGGTTGAATTCATTGTAGGGTTCTTCAAGGAGATGTTCTAAATTTTTATGCTCTTATCTGTCTTTTTCGCCAAAGGAGAAACCAAGAAAGTCGAAGCTTCTGTTCGTGAGTTGGGTGTTTGATTTTTGTAGGCTTTGTCTATTATTATTATTATTTTGGTAGAAGAGATGCAACAAGCAAAGAAGGTCGGCTTCTCCCTCGTTGATCTTGAATTCTATTATATTGAAGAAAAGTGAATACTTGGTTTCTGAGTGTGTTTTTGAAAATTTTGGATTTTTTTATTCTTATGAAACGCTTTTTCTCACTAGAATTATTTCTTTCTCTGTTGATTGAAATGGTTATTGGTTATATTGATTTTGTTTTGTCCCTACGGAGAGTAGAGACTAAAAAACCAAACAAATTATGTTCTTTGAAGCTCGCAGCCTGGCAGTTGCATGGAGATTTAGGCTTAAGTTTGTGGTGGTCTTTTTACTGAGTTAAGATGCAATATCTGATTTGAGTGATCTAATATGACTAAGTCAAGATCTGCCCTAATGCTATCAGATTTCCCTGAGATTGCAAGTTCTCTTTGATTTTGAAAGAGATAATACTGGGGTTAGTGTTAATTACTTGAGCAAGTGTCAGAAAATTTGAAGACCCTTCTACATATCACTGGAAAGGAATGACTATTCTCTAGTGTTCCTTTGCAAGACATGTTCCTTTATCTCTTCTTCTATTGAAGAAGTAGAAGTTATGTTGCCCTTTTAAATCCCCAACTGGTACATGCTTACTCAACTATCTTTTCTAATGTTTCAGGATTTAAAAGATTTGGACTTCTTCACCGAGTATGGGGATGCAAATAGATACAAGATCCTTGAAATTATAGGAAAGGGAAGCTATGGAGTTGTTTGTGCAGCAACCGATACACATACTGGAGAAAAAGTGGCAATTAAAAAGATCAATAATGTTTTTGAACACATCTCTGATGCTATTCGTATCTTAAGAGAAGTAAAATTGCTTAGGCTTTTACGACATCCTGATATTGTTGAAATTAAGCGCATAATGTTGCCACCCTCAAAGAGGGAGTTTAGAGACATATTTGTTGTTTTTGAACTAATGGAATCTGATCTTCACCAAGTCATCAAAGCTAATGATGATTTGACTCGCGAACACCATCAGTTCTTTTTGTATCAGATGTTACGAGCACTAAAGTACATGCATACAGGTATGCTGTCGGTTTCTTTTGTCTTTTCTCAATTTGCTCCCTTATTTATCAGTAGGTTTTAAGATGCTTTTGGTGCAAATGGTTTTTGTAATCCTTGGTTAGAGTATAATAATGGATAATTTGATTTGATATGATGCTTTTTATTTTTAATTTCATGTGTGAACTTTACGCATTT
This sequence comes from Erythroxylum guanchezii, assembly GCA_025629825.1. NCBI lineage: Eukaryota > Viridiplantae > Streptophyta > Magnoliopsida > Malpighiales > Erythroxylaceae > Erythroxylum > Erythroxylum guanchezii. The sequence goes on along the minus strand of JAOTAX010000005.1, from coordinate 27,682,840 downwards.
TGGTCTACCTTTGTTCTGAATGAAGTTTGGTTGGTTGCAGCAAATGTGTACCATAGAGATCTGAAACCCAAGAATATATTGGCGAATGCTAATTGCAAACTTAAAGTTTGTGACTTTGGGCTGGCGAGGGTAGCATTTGGTGATACTCCAACTACAGTTTTTTGGACGGTATGTAATAACATGATGCTGATGATATTGTAGTTTGGTTTCTATTTTAGGGTCTCAGAAATGCTCATTAATGATATGCATCGTCCAGGATTACGTTGCTACAAGATGGTATAGAGCTCCTGAGCTCTGTGGATCATTTTTTTCAAAGGTATGGCTCGCCCAACTTGTGCAAACCTTTCTTTTCTTTGAACGGTAGCTAGATGGTCATAATTTATGTGTTATCATGGACCAAATGCTGAGATACGACTTTGTTGGTTGCAAAGCCTCTCTCATTTCTATTGCTTGTATATCTTAAAATTGATGATGTTCTTGGCTTCTTGTTCATACTTATCACCAGATTTATAACGTATAGTCATAACATGGATTCATGATAATTTTATCATGATTCATGTCATTACAAAAACTATAGTTGACTGCCTAACGTTTATGGAATTTTTCGGTGTGAATATTCTATCATACCATAGGTTTAATGGCACTGAAATTACTTGCCTTTGCTTTTATCCAAAGTTATTGCTTATAGGACCTCTATTCTCATGAAAAGAAAATGTTGATTGCATGTGAATAAACATTGGAACTAGAATAGTCTGTTTTGGACATTTTTCTAAACTCCTTTCATTTCTGTTAATGTGTTTGTGTATATTCCTCTGATATATGAGACTTTTGTGTATAAAATACAAAGCGGTTCTTGTAATTAAGACTTCGGATTCCTTTTGCAAAATATTGTTTGTTGCTTCCTTGCCTCAATTGAGCAAAATTTCTTTTGGGTATAAAAGGATTTCTTGAATTGCATTAATGTGAAGTAAGTTCGTGAAGGTTTCACTCTTTTTGCACCATTGTCAATAGTCACTTTCCACTTTTAGCATGAGAAATAGAGTAGTTCATGCTGGAACCTTTTTGTTTCTTTTGAAGCATAATCAGCTTTTCTTTTCCTTAGGTAGTTGCAGAGTGGCCAATGATAAAGGTGTAACTTATTATCAATTTCCTATTATGGACCAGTTTAATCAAGATCTATCTTAAAAATCAGTCTCATAGTGGATGTTACTATAGCAGATGTAGTGCAGTATTAAACAAAACATGTTTTTTCTGTAAAATGCTTCTGAATTCTTTCTAGTAAGTAATGCCTAGATTAAGATAATTCTTGTTCAGGGAGGATTTGAACTCTCCTGGAAGTTGGAATGTCTGTCGTTCAGGTAATCATGTCATGTTACATCTTGCCCTGTAGTGTCTACTTCATAATCAGAGTGCCTGATATGGATTCTTGTCTACTGATTGTAGTATACTCCAGCAATTGACATTTGGAGCGTTGGCTGCATCTTTGCTGAAGTCTTGACAGGGAAGCCATTGTTTCCGGGTAGGAGTGTTGTTCATCAATTAGATCTGATCACTGATCTTCTTGGGACACCTTCACCAGAAACCATTGCGGGGGTATGATTCTTATTGTCTAATTCTGTTATGCTATTACCTTGTTCTCTTTTGTTCTTTCTTCGGTACTTATTGCTCCTGTTACAATGTTGCTTTCCTTGTAACAATGTAGGTTCGTAATGATAAAGCAAGAAAATACTTGACAGAAATGAGAAGGAAACAGCCTGTGCCATTTGCACAGAGATTTCCAAAAGCAGACCCTTTAGCTGTCCGCCTTCTGAATAGGCTATTAGCATTTGATCCAAACGATAGACTGACTGCTGAAGAGGTTTTTTCTTTATTCTTGTAATAGAAATGTTGTCCATATAACACATCTATTGACATGTAAATCCATTCTCTGTCTGGTTCTGTTCTAAGTGAAAAAAAAAGAACTATAAGTTCCATTTTTCCTTGTCTTGTATTTCTATATAATGATTCTTGTGAGTTCTTATTTTCAGGCACTAGCTGATCCTTACTTTAAGGGCTTATCAAAAATTGAAAGAGAACCTTCTTGTCAGCCAATTTCAAAGTTGGAGTTTGAGTTTGAAAGACGAAGGATGACAAAGGAGGATGTTCGGGAACTTCTATACCGGGAAATACTGGAGTACCATCCTCAGCTGCTCAAGAACTATATCAATGGAAATGAAGGCAGTAACTTTATCTATCCTAGGTTCTAATTGCTTCCTACTAATTGTTAATCCTTTGTCTTATATCACAAATCTCAAACTTCAAGCTCCTTGTTTGTGATTGATATAATGTATTCTTAACGCAGTGCTATTGGCCAGTTTAGAAAGCAGTTTGCTTATCTTGAGGAAAACAGTGGTAGAAGTGCACCAGTAATTCCTCTTGAGAGAAAGCATGTCTCTCTTCCCCGGTATGGTTTTTGTGATTAGAAATCCTCTTCTATTTTTCTATGAATATTCGTATAGGGTGGTTGCAATATGTGTCTTAGATCATTTGCTATATTCAGGTCTACTGTTCACTCAGCCCCAAATATGCCGACAAATCCAACTTTGATTGAAAATCACCAAGTGAAAGAGAAGACATCTATAGGTTCTGGTTTAGGCACAATTTCTGGAAATCTGTCCAAGGTTTCAAGGCCTCCACCTCGAGTGCCAACAGGTAAAACAATAATTTTTTTGTTATTTATACATTTTAGTTGCTTTGAATGAGAAGAATGGATTTGTGTCACATTTGATCCTTATGGCTATTGAGAAAGCTTTTCATAAATGGTTTAGCATACATGGTTGGCACATGGTTTACCAAACTCGCTTTCTACTTTCAAATTGAAGAAGATTATCATAACCAAACCATTTTCATAGGCGTTTTCTGTTGACTATCCATCTTGTTATGCATATGTTTTTTGATTCCCAAATTGCTAGAATTTGCAATCTGTTATCTATTGAGATAGCTCATCCATTTCCATGAGATTAATGGTGGAAGTCAATACAATAGATAAACTTCCACTTTTGTCTATCCAATATATCAACTATTTAAAATGAAAATCAATTTCCATTGCAAGTAACTTCAATCTTGGGGAGCTCTCCATCAACGTATCAGCTGCTAAAGATACTGTGAAGCTAAGTTGCCTTAAAGAGGCTGATTGTAAATTAGGCTATGTACAAAATTGTAAATATTTGGCATTAGACAGTCCATCTGTAGTTAACCAGAAACAAGAAGTGAAAAGAAAGACGTGATTGAAGACTAAAAGCATTTGGATGATAATAGCACTATTGAGGACAAAAACCAAAGAGCCTTTAACACATGTATGTCTAGCAGGTTATTTTTTTGCAAAGTTTATCTCTTGATTTAAAACATTTTATGTCAAGTTTTTCCCTTTATATATTAAAAGTAAAGAATAGGAAGAAGGAAGAGAACAGAAAAGAATATACCCACTGGTTAATGTGGTTTGGCTGTAAAGCTTGCGTCCATAGACACAAACCATTCTTACACTGGATACGTAGTAATATTCCCATAGAAAATACTAAATCTTCTTCATCTTCAACAGGAAGCAGAACATTTTTTCTTTATGTGAAATACCTGGCTCTCAACAGCCTTAGAAATCCTCAGATTGTTTGCTCTTGCATATCCCTCTTGATTTTCCTAATTATTATTTATGAATAGATTACCCTTGTAGTACAAAAGATACCCGACATTTGTAAACCTCAACCATATATTTATTTAACATAACATTAAGAGAGTATTTTACAGCACTTTTATGGGCCACGTACCAAATATTCAGTCAATCCACCCCCCATTACTTGCTACACAATCTGTCGGATGTGGTAGCATTTAAGAGAGCATCTACATATAGAATAGATATGGGATTGTTAATTGTCGCATTATCTTAATTTTTTTCTATATTGCTCTCTTATCATTTGCTTTCCTTTCCTTGACTGGCTTATACTTTTCCATAGGCTTGGTATCACAGGTCTACAATATTCACGTATGAGTTCAACCCACCGGAAGGAATCAAACCTAACTGTTTGCTCAAATTTAAAACCTAAATTGGGGTTTTTTGTATGTGGGATCCTTCACAGCACTTCTTGTCACAAAACGGGTTGCATTCTACTGATAGTGTCTGAACTTAATCATCCGAGTTCCATGACTTGTGATCATAGTGTCATTAATATTGATCAAATCAGAAACAATTTGTGGTTTTCCTGCTGTCAAGTGCCACATTTGCCTCTACTATATACGTATGTTTTTTTTTTTTTTTGGTGAACAGCAAAACCAGGGAGAGTTGTGGGATCAGTGGTGCCTTGCGAGAATGGAAGAAACGCCAAAGATGCCTATGATTCAAGGGGCTTTTACAGAAATGCACTCCTCCCTCAGCAGGCAACATCATCCCACTGCTTCTTCCAGAGCAATATAATGGTTGAAGGGAAATCTATTTCGGAGTCGAATGACGGTTCACAAACCAAACAACAGCAGCTACTTTATAATATGGCAGCCAAACAGATCCCTGACATGGCGACAGATATGCACACAACCCCCTTCTACCACTCACAAGCTAAGGTGGAACAGTTGAGCGAACGAATTGCTATGGATGCAAAACTACTGCAGGCACAGTCCCAATTTGGAGCAGTTGGTGCAGCTGCTGTTGCAGTTGCTGCCCACAGAAATGTGGGAGCTGTGCAGTATGGATTGTCTTAGATTCAGGACCAGAATACATGAAAACGGGTGGGATGGGGCTGGGAGAGGGAGGGCTTATGGGCGAGTTCTCTGTAATGTACAAGTCTCTCTTCGTTGGAAATTACATGTGTTATTTGATTGGCCCCTCCGACATGTGGATATTATTAAAGAATACAACTATTATATTTATTATTGTTTTTAAATTTTATAACCAAGTTGTATAAAAACAGTTAAATACGTCTTGGCATGAAGAATGTGCTTAAACTACGGTTAATATAAATGTTAAGTGGATAAAGATCACACATTTTTCACTCAGAATCATTATTTATAACAGTAGTACACTATCATCGTTAAAAGTACAACACTTCAAATAATACACCATGTTAACTAGTATTGCTCCCTTGTGAACGCAGTCTCTTAAGACGTTATCATATAAATAGGACCTATTTATGATATGTTTAACATATAGGAAAAGCAAATAAAAATAAGGATAAATATATTTATAATAGCATAATATAACTAAAACTATAAATTTCTGATGATAATTGTCTAAGTTAGGCGATATAATATCTTAATAATTAATTGGATAAATTCAACAGAAGTAATGAAAACAGTATTAATCTAATAGAGAAATTCCAAGAGTTATTATAAATAAAAATCTAATTAATTAATTCCATTTAATTTATTGAACTTAGCAATAATTTGTATAATATTCAATTAGTTGGTTGGATTGAAATGTCAAAAGTCATCCTCGCCTAGTAAAAGAAGGAAGTTTCTTTCCCATAGATGTTTGCTTGCACTTTATGTAATAACTTTACTATATAAAAATTGAAAAACTAAAAACTAAAAAATAAAAAATTAGTTATCTAAAAAGAGGTATCATTCACAATATGTCAAATATTAGTACGTTCGTATTTTAAATTAAAAAAAAAGATTGAAGAAATGGTTAAAAAATATAGAGATACCAAATGAAGTATAAAATTTAAAATTTACTAATTAAACTTGGCAAAATCATATCTAATAGTTTCTCAATTTTTAATAATAATTTTTATAAATTTCATAAATTTAAATGAAACTTATAAATATTAAATTAAAATGTTTAATACTTTTCTAATTCCTTGATATCTTTGTTGCATTTTAGGTTTAAAGAATTAGTAGTACAATCATAAAATCATTGATAACGTTCTGAATATTGATTTTTGTTGTTATATTTATGCAAAAAGGCATATTATTTTTAATCAAAAGCATGTCAGAACAAACTTTACAAGTTTATTGGAGTCTATCTCCTAAAGAATTAAACTAATTTATGCTAAATTCTCGACTTAGATGGCAATAGGTGGTGGGAGAAAAGTTAGATTATTACTTAGAATACAACCCATCTTATACGTCCACAGGCTTGCTGACCAACAGATCTCTCAAGTCAAGACCATCTTATTTGTACACTCTTGGGACCTCCAGTCGCCTTTCATCTCACCTCCTGGTCTAGACGAATCCAACCATAATCAGATCTTTGCATTCAATGCGAAACCCTTGATCATAGTCCTTCTTCCTTCCCTTTAAAATAGACAGCTCCTAAAAGCTTAAAAACTCGCACAAGTGAGAAAAAATAAAACCCTGGTTGAAGAAACTCAAGAGCTTTCCAAAAACAGATAGGAGATATATAGATGGACGTAGTTTGGTGTCCCCTGACATAGAAGTGTTAAATGAAGGAGCCAAGAGTTGGAACTCCACCTTGATTGACCCTTTTATAGGAAAACACACCCCTTTTTCAATCATCATCAGCTGGGCTCAAAAGCAATGGAAAGGCAAAGCGTTAATTGAGGTCTTTCTATCATAGTAAAACCTTATATTGCTTAAATTTTCAACAAAAGCAGAAGCTATAAGAGTTATAGAGGCTAAACCATGGCCTTTAGTGAATACTCCCATATTTCTCTAAGTTTGGAAACTAGGAATTAACTTGGAAAAGATAAGACATGAGAATGTGCCAATTTCAATAAACACACATAGTGTTCCCCTGTCAACTAGAGGACTAAGTATGCTAGTGTTGGATCCTGATTTGTTTTAAAATTTACTTATTATTTGTTTAATGATTTATTTATGCTTGTAATTTGTTTTATTTTTTTAAAATTGGGTCATTAATTTAGTATGCATGAATAAAGATTGAAAATTAGTTGAAAAGATTGGGACTTAGTTAGAGTTAATGTGGAGTTAATAGATTGAAGGTGTAGAGCCATAAAAGACAAAGAAGGGTAAAATGGGAAAGTCCAAGTAAGTGAAGGGCAAAATGGGGAGAATGACTAAACAAAAAGGGCTTGAATTAATGAAGAGAAGGGAGAGTTTCGTTGGCAGCCAAAGAGGAGAAGAAAAGAGAGAAAACGTGAAACAAAGAGAAGAGAAGAAGAAGAAAAATCGAAAAAAAAACTAGGGAAGAAGGAGGAAAAATCGTGGAAAGAAGAGAAGAATCAAGCTTCTAAAGGTAAGTTCTTCATCTTTTCTTCTTGTTTATTGAAGAAATGGGTTGTGATGTGAATGAAGAAGTTTAGAGAGAGAAAGGGGTTTTTGTGTTGGGAATGTTGGAGGAAGAAGATGGGTTTCTAAGTTAGGTTTTGAGTTTTCTAACCTATATGGACTATGGGTAGGTTAAGTTTGAGCTTGATTTGTGTTAATTCTATTTTGTTGTGAATATGGAAATTTGGGAGATTTCCATTTGAATTGAAAATTGAATGAGAATTTTGGTTGTGTTAGGAAATCAAGGACAACTTACCCAAGACTAAGAGGAAGGGGCCCATTGAATTTGGATTTTCAAGAGTATAAGGTGGGTAAAATATTTATAGTTATTGTGTGAATAGGCAATGTACATATGTGTGTATGTATAAGCTTGAATTGATAAATTGTGAATTGCTATGATATGTTTTATGTGATGTTATGCATATTGATGTATGACATTGTGACAAAAATTGAATTATGAGCATGATTATGCTATGCCTTGTATCATGACATTTTGATTAAATGGAAAGAAGAAAAAGCATAAGAATATGAAATTGTAAATGATTGAATTAAACATGCGATTTAATTGTGTTTGGGCGAGAGAGGAACCGTTTTGTAGTTACGTGCACGTCGACGTAAAGCCTTCTCCCGGCTGCTCGCTTGTGGCCTACGAGATCCGAAAAGTGGACTTGTTTCATTCACAGAGTAAACTTCAGTTTCTCTGTTTTGTTCACGGAACCCTCGAGCCAAATTGTGTGTGCATTTGCATTTTGATGTCTTAAGTTATGATAACATTTTGAGTGATTGCCTAGATGTGAATTTTATCCAATATGTTCCATGGGATGATGTGTTGAATTATGAGATGTGTATTGGAATTGTGAATGCTGCGATTCATTGTTAGTCTATATGGATATTTGTATATGTTTGATTGTGTGGCTCATCGCCAATGGATATAAATATATTAGCCACTGAGTTGTGTAACTCAACCCATAATTTTCTTCTTCAGGTGCTGATCGAGAAGATCAATGATCCTTGCAAGGCGTTCGGTAGGGGTGTTCAAGAAAACCCGCGAACCTGTGAACCGGACCTAAACTGCATGAATCGAACCTATAAATAAGGTTATCCGAACCTGGGTTCAGGTTCGGTTCGAACCGAACCTAAAAAATCAGGTTCATGGTTCAGGTTCAGGTTTCTAACTTGCGGTTCTAGGTTAACCGAACCGAACCCGAACCTATAGCAGGTTAACCGAATTGAACCTGATTTATAGGTTTAGGTTTAAACTTGAACCTGAAACACCCAAAAAAAACCTATAATATATTTAGATATCATTTACATAAATATTTTATTATTAACTTTATTTGATAATTTATTTT
>JAOTAX010000005.1:27567424-27584529 GCA_025629825.1 Erythroxylum guanchezii | reverse complement strand
ATGTACAGTTATTTCATGTGCACAAATTCACTGTTTGCAAATACCAGTATGCATGAACAACTCTAATTAATCCCAATTACTCTCATCCTTTGCTAAATTACTATTTTACCATTCCTGTCGGGGGTGAGATGTTACATTCTATCTCCGAATTTCTTGGACACTAGGTTCAAGACTTAGTTCACCTAATTGTTTGCCTTTTTTTTCTCCTAAAATATTACAATTTATTTATCAAGTTTTAGACTAAGTGCGGGTTGTTGGTGTCGTTGTTCCAAAACTGGATTAATGCATACATTTGGTCTTTTCAATTACTAACATTATTGTTTGACAATCAGTCCTAAAATCTCGACTAATTCCTATTATTACTACCCATTAATGTTTCTTTAATTTTTTTCAAAACGTGATTTCCTCTCAGCTTGTATATTTTTTTTAGGGTAAATAGTAAGAATTTCATTACTCCAAAGCAAGAACTTCAACAATAGAAGGAGGGAGTATTTCGAACTACTCTCTAAGGCCAGAAGTGAATAATACGCCAGTAGCTAAGACGTGGGTAGCAGAATTACCTAACCTAAAGCCAAAAATATATTTAGCTATTCTAATCTCATTCAATAGAGATTTACAATCACAAACTAACAAACCAAAAGAGGAAGAGTCTTCATAAGAGTCATCATTAATTGCTTGAACCACAATCTTCACATCCAATTCATTAATAACTCTATCCCAATTTTGAAGCTTGACCGAACTAAGGACTTCTCTGATAGTTATTGCCTCTGCACTTTTAGCATTCAATCTGCCTAGAAACCTCTACGATTTTGCAGCTATAAAACTTAAATTAGAGTCACGTACAACAGCTGCAGCAGCCATGAAATTGGAGTTGCTTCCGGTGGCGGCGTCAACATTAACCTTCAGCCAACCTACATCTGGAGGTTGCCAACTCACCGTTCTTGTTGCTGGTGTTCCCGGAGCAGTACCAGAAGCATGAGCAAGTCGCCACTCCTCCAAGGTTCTCTGTGCAAAACAAACAATGGCATTGGCTGATCTCTATTTATTATTCCACACAACTCCATTTCTACTCTGCCAGATTGCCCAAATTATCATCAAAATGATATACTGCCGATCTTTCGGTGCAGGTAGAAAGAAGGACGCAAACCAGTCGAGCAAAGAAATTGTTCTTGGATGCTGCCAGTTTTGGAGAACTCTCTACCGGACCTGCTTCGTGAGTGGACAGTCGAGGAACACATGCTGTAATATCTCCTCTTCTTGATTACAAAACGAGCAACACACATTGACATCAACTTGTCGACTTCGTAACACCGAGAAGCATGGTAATACACCATTTAGAACATGCCAAACACAACTAATCACCTTTGGCGGAACCACATAGCTCCATATCTGCCTCCATACCCGCTGATAACTTGGCAAAATTGTATCCGTAAGAAGACACAAGAGTTTATAAGTGTTCTTCACTGTGTAGGGGCCTTTATTTTCACCATATAGCACACGAATCTCCTTCCACAAATCTTCTTTTATATATATTGTCACACATATCTATTCTATTCTACTTTGGTCTGCTTTTATTAATTCTTGAAGACAAATTCTACTTTGCCCTTTGGAGTGTACCAAAGTTGCCGAAGAAGACGTTAATCTTGAGGTCAGATCCCGTTATCCTGCTAGACTACAAAGAAGAAATTTCTGACTTAAGGCATAGATTTTTCACGACGCCTTACTTTTAGATAAGTCATTCCAATTTGTTTTATTGTTTGCTTTCCGATCAGTCATTCCAATTTATTTTATTGCTATTTCGCTAACACTTACATGTAGAATAAATAAAATAAAGTCGCATCTTACATGTGAAGCAACACGATTATAAAAAGAGAAAGAAATTATAACTAAAAATAAATAACGGACCTATAAAAAAACTTATAATATCTTGAGTCATATTGAATATTAAATCATAAATCACCCTAGCCAAAAGTTTTCACACCTCACTCGTAGATTTGAGATGAATGTAGAACCTGATGTCACTTGAACGACCTTAAGCCGTCAAAGCCGTCAGTTCGTGTTCATAATCATCAAGCAACCATATTTAATCAAGCATCAAACTCTGGAAACTAATTTCAAGTCAACGGCAAAATCCTGCTTATAAGATTTAATTGTGTTGAACCGAGTGAACTCTTAACTTAAAGAGTCCTGATAATAACAAAACTTTGGATCACCAAGGATAAAGTGTATATTTGTATTGGTTTGGGAGAAGAAAAATTGATGGAAGTCGAACAGACAAGCACTAATTCGAAAGAACAAAGTAGAGTTGAAGATGTTGACGAAAATAGGAACAGGAAGACTTGCTGATCGGTTAATCCACAGTATTTTATAAATATATATGAAATAGCTGAAGGCAGTCGATGGAGATAAGAGGAGTATTTACTTGACGGTAGCTTAAGAGTGAAATTCAATTGAAGAGATCGAGAAAAGGTGAAAAAGTTGCACTCATGTGCCTTCAACAAGACTCACCTTAGAGATACCATGGCGAAGATTGTTCAGACGTTTGAGCTTGTAAAACAGAAAAAGATTGCAACAGAATCCCACACCCGTGCCCCTATGTCTCTTGAATGATACTTCACAAAAATATGATGTTTTCAAAATAGCATGATAGCTGCAAAACATCAAAATCTTCTTAAATATGGATTCACATCGAGAAACACCATGTCTAATTGACGAAGATGAAGGTCAGCTCGAATGTGTGATTTTCAATTGATGATGTTCAATGACATAACTATACAGCCACGTAATTCCACAAGAAAGTATAGGACCTACCAGTTACATAAACCAACGAAATATTGACGCATGATCATATAACCAACACTGCATACAAATCTTATAGCACAAACCTTGATAAACCATTTAAGATATTTACTTGAGAACGGTCGCCAATCCACTAGCAACCGAGTACTTCAGTGAAGGAGAGACAGGAGCATTTCCAAAAAATACATCAAATAGAGCAAAACTGACATTTTTCGATTCAATTGTGGCATCTACTCCAGATGGTATTCCAGTTGATGAGACAGAAACCTGAAAGGTGATGAACCAAAGTAGGAGTTCAAAAGTTCTACAAATTCTTTATCACGGAATAATGTAGTCAAAACGTGTTCGTATATGTTGATCAATGTGGAAACACACCAGCATTTTTGATGGATCCATCCACGTCAAAAATATGAAAGTGCCTTTCTGAAGAGATCGACCCTGGAATATATTATAGAATGTAGTCAAGGCAGATTCATCCAGTGGAGTGCGTTCTTTAATTCTTGGGGAGATAGTATCATCCAAGGCATCCCAGAATGTTTTACCATCAATGTCTCTCACAAGAACAATTTGCAAAGATTTTTCTGAAGGAGCTGCGCTTAAGAGAAGATAAATTAGAAGAGTCATCAGGTCGTCCTCTTCAAAGCAAGTAATCTTGTAGTACATTTATTTACCATGAAAAATTGAACTGAATGGAGCTGAATTCTCCTTGATCTCAGAAGCTGATTTCCCTCTCCATATTTCCAATGCGCTTAAGATGGATTCATTGATATATAACCCTGCTGCATAGAGCTTCACGCCAATAATTGCGAAAACCTTTTCCCTGTACCCTGAAATTAACAATATAGACTGTACAATATTAGAGAACAGACATCAGATCACTGAAATCTAATGACTTCTCAAGACAAGGTATAATAGCATAGTTATCAATTGCATGATGACCAAAGAAGCCAGTTACTCACTTGATTGCTTAAAGTATAGTAAACACATCAAGATACAAAATAGCTATTGTCCTAGTTTTAATCCCACAGCTGGAAGTATCCTTTCCTTGTGATCGTTAAAACCACCTATTTGACAATTACTTGAAAGTACTATAACATATCGGTAACAGCACCATTTTTGCCAACAATAATAGTTCTTTGTGATAAAATATTGAAAGTTAAAAGTGCATTTTGAACCTTACAGTTTACAACAGCATAAAACTTCAACCCTAATGTTTTGAAACGTTCAAATTGAATCATAACGTTTTTCAAAACATTCAGAACAGAGGATGGAAAATTTGACAGGATTAACTCCCCGTCAATTAAATGCTACGTTAATATTTTGAAAACATTAGAAATCAATTTGAATGCTTCAAAATAATAAGGTCGGTTCTATATTCTACTGTAAGTGTTAAGGCTCAAAATACACTTTTAACTAAATATTAAATCTATCACCAGGAGATGGAGATCACAAATCACCAAGTGATTAACTGAGATTTTTAGAAAGAACATCCCGCATACACTGCAGATCCAGTTTAGTTAGTAAGGATAATATATATCCAGATCCCACTAAAAATAAGCATGTATTGGAAAATTCAAACATGTGAAACAATAGGAAGTTGCCTCATAGACTTCTATGAAATATCAAAAGCACTCTACGTTCTTGAAATATAGCATTATTAAGTTCCTGTCTTCTTCACTGAGAATAAAAGGATGAGTTACATCGTTCAATAAAACAATGATGCTGAGAGAACTTACCAGTTCCAACCAATGACAATGAGCTTGAGCAACCCGGTAAACTCAGATTTGTAAAAAATTTCACTTTGGTTGAAGGTTCCTCCGTGTATTCTGCACTTTCAGCTGCAGTCACAATTCAAGAACATAAAAGATTGTCAGTTTTTCTGTTTCTAATTATTCCTTCCATTAATCTCTAAACCAACATATTTAATAAACTTTTCTATATGTTTACAAGCTTAACGTAAGTAAATTGTTGAAAACAACAAATGATGGCAACATTTTTAGAAGAACAAATAGGTAGACTTTTTCCTCATTCAAGTTTCCATAACTAAATATTAACAAAAGTGAACTTTGGTTGTATCTACAGCTTGAGTTCAGAAATCGCAAGCAAATAAATACTCCTTGATACAACCAACTGCTATTTGAAAACCTTTACACTGCATTATTACACTAGTATGTCAACTTGGTAGAATCACACAACTATATCAACCTTCAATCAATACATGCTAAAAAATTCGTCAATGAACTTTCAAAAATTCCATATTAGCTGAACACTGAGGAGAAACTCACTTACCAGACAAATATATAGATTTTGTCATTATGTCTTACTTCAGGTTATTTGTTACACCCACATGATTATGCATATTTACAGACATATGCATGATAGAGTAATTTCAAGATGTCCACATTAATTAAAACACACAGAATTAGCAGACATTTTAGAGTTACTCATTTCATTTGTTGGTGTTGTCTTGCAAATGAATACTCATGTCTCAGATGTTATATCTTGAACCATGCTCTACATATGTACCTTCAAGTTTATCGTGAAGTCATTTTCAATCATCTTCTTAGGTGAGGAGCAAGTTATAAACAACCTTGGAGCAGCTCCCATCTTTCTCTTCCTCCAACTACATTTTCATCGTCTGAAAAAAATCTCATTCACTGTCCTCCCACCATTTGCCTCTTCTCCCCCCACTCATTCCTCCATACTCCTCCACCTGCACCCTCTCTTCGGCCAGGGATATTACTGTCTTTTTCACCCACAAACTTTTTTTGCCGCCTACTTTTTCTTACCGTTACCAAACTAGTACATACTGAACCAAACTCTGAAACACAGCCACCTCACCAAAACTAGCATTTTTCCTTACAATGACTGACACATCACCCTCAAACCTGGTTGATTTTCCTCCTTTACCCTTGAACACTTCACCATCTTCCTCCTCTCCATCCCCCCCGGCACCATTTACCCCAAACACTGCTAAACCAGCTGCCCCAAAAACATGGAAACAAGTCGTGGGTGACTCCCTTACCACAAACCTCCCTTTCACACCTCCTGTCCACATGGATGGCAAGCTCATAGTCTGCCCTGATGTTGAAGTTCTGAAGGAAGGTGTGAACAACTAGAAAACTACAATAGTTGGCTTCTTTTACGATCAACGGCCAGCCTTCCCACTGATAGCCCGATGGCAAACAAACATTGGAAAACCAGAGGACTTACAGATGTGCTTCTCTCAGAGGATAACTTGATCCTCTTCACTTTCTCCTCCACTGCAGCTGCACATAAAATTCTTGAAGAAGGCCCCTGGCACTATGGCAACAAACCAATCTTTCTGCAACTATGGCAGCTAAGCTTGAAGCTAGAATCTATCAAGATTCAAAGCTTACCTCTCTGGATAAATTTTCATAACATTCCCCTTAAGTATTGGACTACCCAAGGATTAAGCTCTTTAGCAAGCTACATCGGCAAGCCATTATGCATGGACGAACCTATATGTCTAACCATACCTGCAATGGAAGCCCCTTCTGTAGTCCCGACCCTAGAAACTAATAGCAATTCCTATACTACTACGGGTGATGGACCAATACACAAACCCCAGATGCACAGGCCTCAAACTGATACACCTCCTAGCCATGACCCAAAAGAACCCATTCATCCCTACTCTCCTGTAGCTGAATCTGTCCAGATAGTTGCTGAATCCCCCCAAAGCACAACATTAGATGAAAAAATGGATAAACAGGAAGACATGCTAGACACAGCTACAATGACATCTTTCACAGTGTAATCTGAAGGAAATCCCAGCAGAGCAAGGGTAAAGGCTCCAAAACACTTCTTTATAATATGTCTGTCCTAACTTGGAATGTTAGAGGAATAAATTGTCCCTCCAAGCTTGCAGCATTACAAGATTTTGTCATAAGAGAAAGCCCTCTCATAGTTGCTCTTCTTGAAACAAAAATCTGAGTGGAGAACCTTGACAAATTAAGCATTTTGGGGCCTTATTGGAAATACTCACCAATCACTTCTACCATGCCTTTGGACGAATCATTATGTGCTATAGATTTGCATAAATCAAACTGGATGTACCAGAAGCCAACGAACACACCATGCGTCTGAATGCCACCTTCTTGAAGGAACAGACTGATATCAATATTTCCTTCATCTATGCAACTAATTTTGGTTTTCAACGAAAAGTCTTGTGGAATAATCTAAAGCATATCAACAACTCTATCACTAAGCCTTCGTTAATCAGTGGAGATTTTAAATCTACACTATATGCATTGGAAGCTCAAGGCCACTTAAACCTCAGGAATTTTACACCAGATTTAAAGGATTGTGTTGAATACAATGGGGTGACAGACCTCAAACATGTGGGACATCTCTACACTTGGTCAAACAAACAAAGTTCAAATTGGTCATCAAAAGAAGCTTGATCGATCTGTAGTAAATGCCCTCTGGCTGCACCATTTTCCTCACAGTATTGCTACTTTCAAAGATCCACTATTTTCAGACCACACCCCAATTATTGTAGAGCATCTGTTCCAACAATGTACACAACATCACCAATTCAACTTCAACAACTTCCTTGTTCATGAACCAAGTTTCCACGAAGCTTGTAGGAAAGGGGTAGAATCTTTTGTTACATGGACAAGACAATTTGCTTGCATAGAAAAGTTAAAAATCATCAAAATTGAGCTCAAGGCGTTGAACAACTCGAAGGGGCCTATAGCTTCCGCTATTACCTCCACAAGAATTGAGGTCGAAAGCATACAAAGCAAGCTTGCGACTCAACCTTCCGATCAAACTCTGCTAGATAAGGAAAAAAAAGCTCTTTCTAAATACTTACAGGCAGTACAAAACCACTCTTCTCTTCTTCAACAGAGAGCTCGAGTTAGCTGGCTCAAAGATGGGCACAGATGCACCAACTTCTTCTTCAACACATTCCTAGCCAGACAAAATCATAACAAGATATACTCAATCACCTCTACTGGTGAGATCCTTTTACAACGAACCTCAGACATTTAACAAGAAGCTGTCAAAATTTTCACCTCCCTACTTGGCACTACTAGCGCATCCTTTGTATCTTTGGCCGATTTGCACAAGCTAAACTTGCCCCAAATAACCCCACTAGGCCTTGCAAACCTAACCAAACCTGTTGAGGGCGATGAAATTGAGAAGATGGTTTTCAGTATGAACTCTAAGAAAGCCCCAGGGCCAGATGGCCTAGACGGCTTTTTCTTCCATAATTCTTGGAACACCATCAGCAACTTTGTCAAAAATGCAGTCCATGAATTCTACTCCAGTGGTGTTCTATTAAAGGAAATCAATCGCACCTTATTGAGTTTGATTGCCAAAGGCCCCAGCCCTTCAACCTTTCGGGATTATAGACCGATCTCCTGAACTAACTTCCTCTATAAAATTATCTCTAAGATACTAGCCAAACCGGTTGTAGACAGCCATTGTTCCTTTGATAAATGACAACCAAGGTGCTTTTCTGAAGGACAGACACATCAGGGATAATGTCCTTCTTGTACAAGAATTATTAAAGGGATACTCCATAACACATGGGCCTCCTAATTGCACCATGAAGATCGATTTTCACAAGGCTTTCGACAGTATAAGTTGGGATTTCTTATGGCACATGCTCACTGCTTATGGCTTTCCAAGAAAATTCATCACATGGATTCGCAAGTGCATCTCATCTGCATCCCTATCAGTGTTGATCAATGGCAATCCCACTAAGTACTTTAAACTGACTCGTGGCCTCAGACAAGGGGATCCCCTATCCCCCTATCTGTTTATCCTATGCATGGAGATCCTTAATACCATTATTAAGCATGAAGTTCAAAACAACCCAAATTTCAGCTATCATACCAAATGCAAAAAGATAGAACTAACTAATCTCTGTTTTGCAAACGATTTGCTTTTATTTTGCAAGGCAAACATGGCTTCCATTCTCACGTATACGAGGGCTCTTGAAACCTTCAAACACTATTCGGGGTTGAAGATCAATACACATAAAAGCCATTTCATCTTCTCCAAAACATCTGGCAACTTGGAACCTCACTTCGCTACTGCAATGGGCATGCAAAATATATGTCCTCCTATCTTGTACCTTGGCCTACCATTCTCTACAAAGTGTCTTAACTACCTGGACTGTCACCCTTTGATAGAAAAAAATCAAAAAACGCGTTCAATCATGGGTGAACAAATCTTTATCCTTCACAGGTAGAGTCCAACTCGTTCAATATGTTCTCAATTCGATGCATATATATTGGAGCTCCCATATATTTCTCTCACAAAGCATCATCAAATCAATTGAACAAATCCTCAAAAACTTCTTATGGAGTCATCCAAATGGTAGCCTAGGATCTGCAAAGGTCAAATGATCTGACTTATGTTTACTAAAGGAAGAAGGTGGTCTCAACTTATGCTTTATTAAAACCACCAATCACATATGGTTGCACTCTTATCTCCTCAAAGGCAAAAGTATCTAGGTCATCAAGAAAAATCCCTTGAATTCACGCTTCCTTAATCAGCTCCTACAACTACGAGACATGGTTAAGCAAGAGATGACATGCAAAATTGGCAACGGTGAACTAATAACCTTTTGGTATGATAATTAGTCGGGCCAAGGACAGCTAATCAACTATTTACATTAATTGGGAACCCACATACTCCCTCTACACCCAGGTTAAGCCACTTGATACAAGGTAACTCCTGGAATTTCCCGTTGCGATTGAGACATCTCCAACCTAGCAACCCCCCCAACCTGGATGAGCCTGATATTTTCTCCCCAAGGACAAACCGGTCCACAACATCACAAACAAGGATGTCAAGAAGTTGTTACGGGGTAGAAGCTCTAGAGTAGACTGGTTTAAGATTGTCTGGTGTAAGGCTTTAACTCCACGACTTTCCTTCATCCTTTGGGCTAGCAGTTAAAACTAAACTGAGCACCACAGATCGCATAGCCTTCCTACAGGTTAATAAAACTTGTCCAACGTGCTTGACACACGAGGAAACAGGAAACCATCTCTTCTTCGAATGCTCTTTCGACAAGGATATATGGAACTATATCACCATGAAATGTCAATGGCTCAATTCGAGAGAATCACTTCCTTACACCCTTTTACGTCTATCAACTCAGAATGCGTCCACGGGAGCGGATTAGTTAATCCACCGCGTTGTTCTAGCCCTCTATGTCCACAACTTATGGCATGAAAGAAATCTCAAACAATTCGCTAACACAAGTTCTTCCAAAAAAAACGTTGAATCCACGATCCTCCATGAAGTCAGGGAACATATTCTGCTGCAGAATCTGACTCACAACGGTAGCTCAGATATCCTAGCATCTTTGCACCTCTAACGGCCAAGCTATCCTCATCTTAAATATTCTAGCTTTTTGTTCTTAATATCTACCTGGTATACCAAGGCTGTCAAGGGTACTCCCCTATGGATTTTTTCTCTTTTGTAAAACTCTTACCTCCTATTTATTAATTTCAATTTTCGTTTTTAAAAAAAAAAAAGTTGTAAACAACTTTTGATTATACATAAACAAGATCTTTGTATCTTATAACATAAAAATTCACTTAAGCAGTAAACATTATGACCATACTGCTCAACAAAGACCTATCTGAATATGCAAACCTCACCATATGAAGAACAACTGTGACATTTACAATTTCAAGTATCTCAAGTTTGGGATTCTTTAATCCCATAATTTACCACCAATTTTATAGCACTCTTCTATTTCACAGCATATTAGAAAGGTAATCACAGTTTCTCTATTAAAAGAAGGCATTCCATCAAAAGACTGTGAGGCGCAACATCTAGAATTGCCATACGACCATCTTCAAGAGTTTGAAACGAAGAGAATTAATAGATCACACATTGCTCATCGTATAATACCCAGTCATATGTAACAACGCGATAACCAACTTCCTCTGCAAGTTCACTCGAAAATAAACATAAAAACTAAAAAAATGGGTCAGAGGCATTTCCACGCATGAAAGGCAAAATGTTGGAAACCAAGAACCAAATGCAGTAATTCAAAGGGAACTTATAAGATTAACCTGAAGAAGAAGCTTTTAAGGAGGAGAAAACGGTGGGCGCTGTGTTATACTTGTGGTCTGAGAAAAGAGGAGGGGCTTGGGATAAGAGCGACAAAGGGTAGATTTTTGAGGAGGCCACAACTGGGTTTGAAGACTTTGTTGGTGAATTCGTATAAAGGGGATTCAATGTGCAGGTGGTAGACCACATTGACATTGGTGAGGAAACTATGGTTAGCATGATGGAAGTGGGCAGTGCAGTAGAATCTAAGGGCAGTGGCTTCAGCTTTAGTTAGACTAGTTAAGTAATTATCGGATGAAGAAAAGCCAATGCCAAGGATCTAAATGTAGCATGAAGCTGATGGGGGCCTTTTGTTTTGTGGTGACAACTACTTCCAGTTATTGCTGCAGTAAACCAGAGACGAGAGAAATGGAAGGCTACGTAATATACTAGCAAGTAAACATAACATTTCAAAGATAGAAGTGGATAGGCAACAACTAATAACAAGAAACTTTATTATTGAAAACAACCATTTTTTAAAATTAAAGTATTTCATTAAATGGCAAAAGTACAAGGTTATTATCGAAAACAGCTATTACTTGTGAGAGTGGAATATTATGAAATTAATTTCAATTTTATGTAATATTTGAAACTCTTTATGTGGTGTTGGACTTTGCTTCTTAAACATATTTCTATATTATGTTTCTATATATATATATATATATATATATATATATATATCATTTGCTTCCTGAGTGTTGACAATGAAAAATTGTGCTTGCTTTTTAAATTTGCAGTCCTAAGACAAAACATATGTCTTTTTATTGGCCATAAAGTCCATCTTAAAGTTAAAGTAGGAATTGGTGTTGCCTTATGAGCTATGGGTTGCTTTATTCTAGTAAGTCTTGCTTTCTAATTCTATCGCTTGTCAAAGATATACTGTCTTTTAATAAGCACTTTCAGGTTTCGAGAACTTATCTTGACAAGACATGTATTTTGTGGAATCTATCCACTTGTTTTAGCTTGCAACTTGAATGGAGAAGTATCTGATGCAATTGAAGGTTTGTGATGAAGCAGAAAATTTGAGGTAGCCAAGTGATTGGAGTTTTGGTGTCCGAGCAATTTTATCTCGTATCACTGGCGGACGTCGAGGTTTGGTCATGATTCTTATAAGTTAATCTAGAAGCATTGAAATGGTAAAGACATTCATGTTTGACTCTTTATTTTAGTCTATTTTTTTATTGTTATCTTGCTATATTTTATCTCCTAGGAGTAATCAATTTTGAGACTTACCTTTTTCATTGATTACAACTTCACTAATAGCTTTTACCTTATTTTTCTTGAAAGCCTTTTCATTATTTTTGAAACCTGAAGGACTTACATTTACTTGATTGCTTGATATTTGGATTATTTTGGACACAATTTCCCTACCAGTTAGAAGTAAGGTTATATACTACTGAATCTCTCTAAACTCTGAGTGTCAACAAAATTTTGACTGGGTTATTATTGTTGTTGTTATTGCTGACTTAAAACTTGGATTATATTGATTTTTTTAAAGGAAGAGAGACGAAACAATTACATGATTAGTCTAGGGAAACAGACTCCTGACATATCCTCTAAAAGGATATAATGGCACCCAATGGGTGTAGTATTAAAAATCGTGATTCCGAAGTCAAAACATTCTGCAAAGTTTGCAAGCCAATCTGCACATCTGTTGCTCTCTCAATAAATATGTCAATGTACAACAGAACAGTTTCGAGTGAATAATTCATTGATGGCCATGATGAGAGGATTGAGAGCCCTTGATCGAGTAGCCGAAGAAGATAGGAGATTCAGCACTGCTGTGGAGTCCACTTCTAGTTCGATCCGCCAATAACCCTTATTCCAAGCGAGTGTGAGCCTAGAAAATACTCCCTAGAGTTCCGCAGAAATAGATAAACACCAACCCAAATTCTAACTGAAGCTTCCAAGCCAAGTGCCTGTACATATTAAATTTTTTTAAAAAGGTCTAATATTATTTTCTTTGATTGTTGGTATATGGTGAATACTAATATGTTTCTTCTCAAATGTTTATTGTTATAATTTCATATTCTCTCAAAAATTGCTCGAAATTTTTTCCAAAAATAATAATATATGTTGTGAGGATGGTAAAAAAAAAAAAAGAAGTGTTGGAGTTATTGAACCAATGGAATTATGGTGTGAAAGACCTATGTTGTGAAGAATTAAGTTTCATGTCAGTAAATTTAAGTAAAATTTCTTCAATATTATTATGCCTATCATACCTTTACCTAAGTCTCGTTAAAATCTTGTAACAAGACCTTTTGATTTTTGTTTCTAATTTACTTATAAAATGTGGAGATATGATTTTATTACAAGCTTATGGTTAATAGTCCTTTTATGTGTTGATTTGAGTGTCTATAAAATATGGAGATATGATTTTATTACAAGCTTATGGTTAATAATCCTTTTATGTGTTGATTTGAGTGTTCTTACACTTTCTACCCTAAACACTTTGAGTGCATTAAGTGAATCCTTAGTAAAATTTGTGCTTTTGACTTCAAAAAATCATCTATGTCATTGCTATTAAATTGAATTATAAAGGTTGGTTCTAGGATGACTTGAATCAAATTGTATGTTAATTGGATTAGTATGACATGATGATTTAGGGTATGAATAGATAAGTTGAGGTTAATAAGGGATGGATGTTTGTAAATTTGATGATTTGGATTATGATTTGCTTGAGGACAAGTAAAAGTTTAGGTGTGGGTATATTTGATAAACGATTAATTAACTATATTTTTATAACCATATTTAGTATGTTTTGCTTGTTATTTGAGAGTTTTATGGTATTTTTGTACTTATTTTGCCCCAAGTATGTTTTAGGTAATAATTGCTTTTATAGACCAAAAGGAGAAGAATTTGGGTAAATTTGAGGCATAAAATGGAAGAATTAAAGCAACTTTGGAGATACATAATCGTGTAGATACACAACTGTGTACAGGGATCGTGTAAGCTTTTGTTTGACATACATGTTCGTATATATAGCCTGTGTAAGTTTCTATAATTGCATAAAGTCATGATTTAGAGGGGATTTTGAAATAAATAGTCATGTAGGTGACTGTGTCTATTCCAAAAACCCTAGTTTCTTACTTTAAAAGGAAATTATGAAGGCTAGACAAAAAGGGGGAAGCAATTGGAGTTAGATTAGACACTAGATAAAGGGTAGAAGAAGTAGTTTTGAACCTAACATGAGGAAAATACGAAGATTACTTTAAGAGACCCAATAAAGACCAGCCTTTCATCTAGGTTTCAAAGAGATTTTATTATAGATAAAGTGGATATATAGATTATGGATTCTTTTATTTCTAATTATCCTTTTGAATATTTGATGTTTGATTTTTTTCTATGTTTAGTAACTAATTTGTTTAGTTCCTAGATGTGATGAACCCTAAATCGGGATGGATGGAGTGATATAGTCTTTTATTCAATACAATTTAACTGATTAATTTATATTTAACTGATTAATTTATTGCGTTCAATTATAATAGGCCCCTATCTTAAAATGATTAGACGACCTGCTTGACATCCCACGATGGCCCTCCAGTCGATATCTTATCTAATTGGAAAGTTCCCGTAGTGCTAAGCCTATTGCCCTTCTTATCGTAAAGCTTTAATTCAACATAAAAAGATATAAGTAGTGGAGTTTTTTTAATTTTTATTAAAAATTTCGGTGGCATAACGACCGTATTTTGACATCCCCAAAATTTTCAAAATCCTTATAAAAGTCCAAAACACTTCTATAATCACATCAAAATTTCCACTACAAATTTTGGACTTCAAGTCTACTTAAAAGCAATCTCAACAATCACTTCAATAAACTTTGAAAAAACTAAAAACATATTCATGCATTTCATTTAAAAAATTTTACATACATCCATTCTTTACACAAACGTACATTCTAAAACATGTTCAAAGATATGCAATATTTCCCAAAAATATTCACAAGGCAAAAATGCCTACACAATAGCACATGACGATGCGAACTACTCGAGAGGTGGAGTCCCTACTATTGAAGCCCCTAAGCGTGCACCTAGGAGGTTTTATTTTTTGAAAATAAACAGATAGTAGAGTATGAGCTAAACTAACTTAGTATGGGTGAATATTTCTATGCAAACTATATTTAACAATTTAAACCTCCCTAAAACAAATTCATTAACAATAAAAATATATATTCAATGAAAGGAAAGGTTCGGGGTTTTACAATCTCCCCCTTATACAAATTTCTTCCTTGAAATTTAACTAAGCATATAGGATTAAAACAAGTGGGGATATAAAGTACGCATCTGTTGCTTAGGCTCTCATGTAGGTTCCTCTATCACGTGATTTCTCCATAGTACCTTAACCAAAGGAATGATCTTATTATGCATAACTTATTCTCTGTGGTTGAGGATCTATATTTGTTCCTCCTCGAAAGGCAAATATTCCTTTAAGATTAGCTGTCGTGTTGTGATTACATGCGAAGGGTTTGCTAAGTATTTACGAAGGGTTCGCTATGAAAGATGTTGCGAATCCTCGCGAGCTCATTTAGTAGCTTCAATTAATATGCTACCAATTCTTACTGTGATCTCATATAGTCCCATGTATTGCGGACTTAGCTTACCGCATTTCTCAAATCTAAGTATACCTTTCTAAAGGGAAATCTTGAGAAATACTTTATCTCCAATTTCAAATTCAAGATCCCTATGACGATTATCTATATAGTTTTTTTTGCCTATCCTCGGCTCTCTTTAATCTGTCCTTAAAAACATGAAATTTATCTATTGTCACCTGTACAAGTTTGGGACCTGTCAATTTCCTCTCACCTACCTGATGCCAACATATTAGAGTTCTGTATTTTCTTCCATAAAGTGCCTCATAAGGGCTCGTGCCAATACTAGCCTGATAATTATTATTGTACTTAAACTTTATTAGTAGCAGGTGTGTGTCCTAACTCCCCCTAAACTCCATAACACAGGACCTAAGCATATCCTCAAGTTTCTGGATAGTCCTCTCTGACTATCCATCCATCTGGGGGTGAAAGGCAATGTTAAACTTTAAGGATGTACCTAAGGCCTTCTGTAGGTTGGGCGAAAATCTTGATGTAAACCTAGGGTCACGGTATGAGACAATAGAAATTAGCGTACCATGGTGTCTCACTATCTCATCCACATAAAGTTGGGCTACCTGTTTAAGGGATAATCATTTTTTATTGGAAGGAAATGCATAGACTTTGTTAACCTGTTCCCTATCACCCATATAGCATCATGCCCCCACTGACTTCGTGGAAGTCCTACTACGAATTCTAAAGTAATCTTCTTTCACTTGCATTCTGGGATAAGAAAGGGTTGCATTAATCCTGCAAGCTTTTGATGTTCTGCTTTTACCTGTTGATAGGTTAGATACTAAGAAACGAATTTTGTTATTTCCTTCTTCATCCCTCTCCACTTACTTTAAGAGTGTGGTACATTTTTGTGCTATCCGAATGTTAGTGTAAGTTGAGGAGTGAGCTTCCTCTAAGATCTCTTTCTTTAATTCTCCTATATCCGGTACATATAATCGTTGTCCCTCATCACTGTACCATCTTCCTTGACTATAAAATATATTATCTTTCCTGTCTCAACTTCGATCTTTAACTTCATCAACTGCAGATCTCATTTATGTCCCTCTCTAATCTGATCCACCAAAATGGGATGAATATGAAAGGTAGCAATTAACGCCCCTGAGTTTATCATATCTAATCTCACTCCTAGAGACCTCATTTTCACTAAAAGTGGAATATATATCATCTTCAGTTGCCCTATCAAACTGGTAGGTCTCCTACTTATTATACAATTATAATCTTTTATTAACTCCAACTACCTCTTTTGCCTCATGGTTAGTTCCTTCTTAGTGAACAAATATTTCAGACTTTTGTGATCCGTGATAATCATATAGTGAATACCATACAAGTAATGCCTTCAAATTCTCAATGCAAAAACCACGGTTGCTAACTGTAGATCGTGGTGGGGTGGTTCTGCTTATGCTTCTTCAATTGCCTAGAAGTATAGGCTACAACCTTGTCATTCTACATGAGTACACACCCTAACCTCTATCTGGGGCATCACTATACACTATAAATCCATAAGTTCCTGTTGGTAATGTGAGTACAAGTGTAACGCCCCAAATTAGGGGTTAGAATATTAACGGAAGTTAGTACGAATTATGTTTGTTATTTGCTTATTAAATAT
>JAOTAX010000005.1:27540427-27567324 GCA_025629825.1 Erythroxylum guanchezii | reverse complement strand
CAATTTAATCTCTTATGTCACACAACCTCATTAACATTAACATGTCAATTAATTCCCAACATACATAAATCTTGCAAAACCCCAAAAATTATTCTAATCATGCTTAATCAAATAAAAAAAATTCAAAGGCCAACACCACTAGTGGCACGGAGCTCCTTCATGGACTCCCTTAAGTTTACGGTTATACAAGACCATAATATGGAAATGTCTAGTGCGTCATGTTTTTGGACTTACCTAAACCATTTGATATGTTTGTGTGTTCATGACAAGTTGATAAGAGTGATGCATTCATAATGTGCATACATATGAATTTTTGCATTGAAAATGGTTTTAAAATAATTTTGCTTATTACCAATTACAAAATTTTTACCCACGAGCTTTAAGCTCACCCCCTATTTTCCTCCACATAAGTAGGTGATGAGCAAGAGATCGAGTAGTTAGTGGCTAAGGCATCACTCCACTTTTGACATATTTTGTATTTGAAGTAAATTCTGCAAAGCAAGGCTTTAGTTGCATTTTGAGCAACTCATGATTTATGTAACTTTTGTATTTTGGGGACTTTGAGACCTTATTGTAATTTCAGCTTGAAATTCCCTCTAAAGCTTTGTAAAAACTCTTACCTTTTTATGTCAATGGAATAAGATTTGCTTTTGGCTCATGATTTTCTTTCAAGTTAATACATTTCATCGTTTAGTTTGCATAAGGCAAAGGTTAGTGTCCGGACTCCAGGGAAACATCTAGATTAATCTAGGTGGAAATAGGCAAATGTGCCTTCTGGAAAGTTGTAGGTCTTTCTCCTAATTTCCAATGGTATATAGTAGGAAACTTTCGTCCCAAATGTTCAAAAGTTAGGGTCTTTAGAAGGGAAGATGTTTAGAAGTATCAAGTTGTATCGTCTGATATGACGTCACTTCATCTGTGATGATGTCATATTGTCTGTAAGAATGTTTCGTCTGTAGGGATGTATCGTCTGTAAAGGTGTATCATCTGATATGACGTCACTTCGTCTGTGATGACGTCATATCATCTTTAGGAATGTATCGTGTGTAGGAATCTTTCGTCTTACGCGTTGCATCGTCTTAAGTTGACTTTGCTTCATCTTAAGTTGACCATGCTATTGTCTGCTTCTACATATGCCTACTTTTCGCATTCGTCTACCTTCCGCTTCATCTGCCTACCGATTCGTTTGCCTTTTGCATTCGTCTGCTTCTTGTTTCATCTATAGAGATGTATCGTCTGTAAAGGCGTATCGTCTAACATGATATCACTTCGTCTATGATGACGTCATATCGTCTTTAGGAATGTATCGTGTGTAGGAACCTTTCGTCTTAAGTGTTGCATCGTCCTAAGTTGACCATGCTTCATCTTAAGCTGACCGTATTCGTCTTAAGCGTTGCATCGTCTTAAGTTGACTTTTCTTCATCTTAAGTTGACCATGCTATTGTCTGCTTCTGTATACGACCGCTTTCCGCATTCGTCTGCTTCTTATTTCATCTGTCTTTTTGATTTGTCTGCTTTTGTTTCGTCTGCCTTCTTGCTATCGTCTGCTTCATATTTAACCTTTAAGACGATAGAATCTGTCTTCAATATTTGTATGAAAGTTGTGGATCTCGAAGTCTTCTATCAAGACGTCCTACGATTATCCTAATCTGCTATCTTTAAGGACAATTACGCTAATTGCCCCAAGACAGGGGCAATATGATTTACGAATTAGACATACCTAATTCTTTTGGCCATATCTTCATCATCCAACCTCCAAATGAAGTGATTCTTGGAGCGATAGATTCCTAATGCCTTTTTACAAGGTAGTAGCCATAACTTTGTTATGGGATCTCCAGATACGATAATTCTTGTCTCTAAAAAAACTAGAGACATAGAGCCTCATACGTTCTAAACAAATAGAATTGAAATTCAAGTTTAGGCTTTTCTCAAATTCGGTTCAGGAATAGGAACAACGTATAGTTTTAACGTTCCTCCTGGTGGGGGCATGTCACCCTTGTGGGATACGTGTCCAGATGTCATTTTGGATGTCAGGCTCGTGACTCATGAGAGCGGGGTGTCTAACACTTGACCAAGTCCTAACCCTAATTAGGAATGGGTTTGCAAGCCCATTTAATGAAAACTAGGCTAATCCTAACAAATCTAGGAGTATCTGGCCTATTGAACATAATTTGATCCAAGTCCTTTTAGGAATCGGCTAGACACATTAAAACAAATAAGTCTCAAAATAGCCCAAACAAAGAAAGCACATGTGACTAACTAAAAGAATAGCCCATAAACAAGTCCTTAGGCCTAAAATAAAAGATAATAAATAATAAACCAAAAATGTGCCCTAAACAAGACTTGAGCTTGTTTCCCAAAATGGCTAAGTACTACCATCTTCCAACGCCTCCTCTAACAAAGTCAAGATTGGGCGTGCCTTGGCGTTCCTTCATGGATGTTTCGGCCTCCTCATGTACTTTCCTTGTGATTTGGGCTTGAACAAAAGCTTACATTGCTTGTGTAAGCTTTGAAGCTTGTTGCGTTGTGATTGGACCACTTGGCATATGTAGCTTGTCATGTTAACGTGTAAGGAATGGAACTCTATTGCGAAGGCTAGTTGTATCATCCCCTCCCTCCTCAAAAGGATTCATCCTCAAATTAGACCCTACATTATTAAAGGGAGAGAGATCAGCAACATTAAAAGTAGCGGACATTTGATACTCACCTAGCAAATCAATCTTATAGGCATTATCATTAATTCTCTCAAGCACTTGGAATGACCCATCGCCTCTAGGTTTCAATTTAGATTTCCTTTGTTTAGGAAACCTCTCCTTCCTGAAATGCACCCAAACCTAATCTCCAGGCTCAAACCTCAACAACTTGCGCCCTTGATTAGCCCTGTGCGCATTTGCTTCATTCCACTTCTCTATTTGTTGCCTTGCTTTCTCATGAATGCTTTTCACCAATTCGACCCTGTGCTGTCCATCCCTGCTAGATAACTCATGTAATGACAAAGGACACAAATCCAAAGGCATCAAAGGGTTAAATCCATAAACTATCTCAAATGGTGAATAACCAGTAGTAGAATGAATGATCCTATTATATGCAAATTCAACTAATGACAAACATTGTTCCTAAGTTTTAAAATTTTTTCCTATAACAGCACGCAAAAGAGATCCTAAAGTTCTATTGACCACTTTAGTTTGACCATCTGTTTGAGGATGACAAGTAGTAGAAAACAAAAGCTTAGTTCCTAACTTTCTCCAAAGAACACGCCAAAAGTGACTCAAGAACTTTACATCACGGTCTGAAACAATAGTTTTTGGAATACCATGCAAACGCACAACTTCTCTAAAGAACAAATCAGCAATATAAGTGGCATCATTAGTTTTATGACATGCAATAAAGTGTGCCATTTTATTAAACCTATCAACAACCACAAATATGCTATCCCTACCTTTTTTATCCTAGGCAGCCCCAATACAAAGTCCATGGATATGTCAATCCTAGGATGCTTAGGCACAGGCAAATGAGTATATAAACCATGCAAATGGGTCTTTGATTTCGCTTATCTACATGCAACACACCTAGAACAGATTTTTTCAACATATTTTCTTATGTTAGGCCAATAAAAATGTTCACAAAGTATGTCATATGTCTTTTGCACCCTAAAGTGACCCATCAATCCTCCACAATGTGATTCACGCACAAATATTTCATGCATAGAGCAAATAGGCACACAAAGCTTATTATCCTTAAACAAGTACCCATCATTACCTATAGAACTTTTGAAATGTAGCATGCTCACACCCACCATAAACATTCCCAAAACTAGAATCCGAAGCATACAAATCTCTAATAAACTCAAACCAAGCATTTTAGAACTCAAAGTATTGATTAGAGTGTACCTTATTGATAATGCATTAGCTATTACATTTTCCTTACCTTGCTTGTACTTGATCACATATGGAAAAGTTTCAATGAACTCTAGCCATTTCGCATGTCTCTTGTTCAACTTACCTTGACCCTTCAAATGCTTGAGTGATTCATGGTCAGAATGAACCACAAACTCCTTTGGCCATAGATAGTGTTGCCAAGTTTCCAATGCTCTCACCAAGGCATATAGTTCCTTATCATAAGTGGAATAATTCAGTTGTGGCCCATGAAGCTTCTCACTGAAGTATGCAATGGGACGTTGACCCTGCTTCAAAACAACACCAATACCTAACCCGGAGGAATCACATTCAATCTCAAACGCTTCATTGAAGTTAGGCAAACTTAAAACATGTGCAGAACACAACTTATCTTTCAAAACATTAAACTCAAGTTCTTGTGCCTCACTCCATTTAAAACCAACATCTTTTTTAATGATTTTCAAAGCGTTAAATGCAAGTTCTTGTGCCTCACTCCATTTAAAACCAACATCTTTTTTAATGATTTTAGTTAATGGTGCAGCAATGGTGCTAAAATCTTTCACAAATCACCTATAGAAGCTAGCCAAACCATGAAAACTACGCATATCACCAATAGAGTTAGGAGTAGGCCAATCTTTGATAGCCTTAACCTTCTCCTCATCAACATGAACACCATGGGTAGAAATAACAAAACCAAGAAATACAACTTTATCCATACAAAAAGAACACTTTTTAAGTTTAGCATAAAGCTTTTCACACCTAAGTGCCTCTATTACATATTTAAGATGTAAAACATGCTCATCAAGGCTTTTGCTGTAAATCAGAATATCATTAAAGTATACAACTACAAACTTGCCAATAAATTCACGTAAAATATGGTTCATCAATCTCATGAAAGTGCTAGGTGCATTTGTCAAACCAAAAGGCATAACCAACCATTCATATAAACCATGTTTAGTTTTAAAGGCTGTTTTCCATTCATCTCCTACTTTCATCATAATTTGATGATAGCCACTCATAAGGTCAATCTTTGTAAAGAAACAAGCACCATGTAATTCATCAAGCATATCATCTAATCTAGGAATTGGGTGGCGATACTTTGCCGTTATCTTATTCACTGCCTTGCAATCCACACACATGCCCCAAGTCCCATCTTTTTTTGGAACTAATAACACTGAAACTGCACATGGGCTTAAGCTCTCTCTCTCACGTACCCCCTCTCTAAAAGTTCCTCTACTTGCTTTTATAACTCTTGTCTCCTCAGAATTACTCTATATGCTAGGCGGTTTGGAATTTGAGCTCCTGGCACCAAATCTATCTGGTGTTCATTACCTCTCAAAGGTGGAAGTCCCTTGAACATCTCATCTAGAAAGACATCTGATTATTCCTGCAAAATAGATTTAATAACACTAGGTATGAAAGAGTTAAGGTCAGCCTCTTTATAAAAAAATTTTCTATAGTTAAGCAAAATTAAAGGCTTAGGTGTGTACAACACTTGTCTCAAATCTCTTGATTTTGCGAAGAAGGTACTCTTTTTTCTTTCACTTTTCTTTTCACTCAACTCTCCTTTTCCTATTGCACTTCCCTCTTTTTTTTTTTTCTCACTAGTGCAATCTCTCTCAATTAGGCCTTTATTTTTATTTTTTTGAATGGCTTCTTTTCTTTTTTCTTTTTTTTCAAACTCTCGGTCTCCCTTTGTTTTTGTTCTTCCATGGCCTTTGCAAGCCTCATTTGATCCTCATGAACCTCCTTTGGTTTTAGAGGAGCCAAAACATAGGTTTGATCTCCCATCTTCAATTAGTACCTATTCTTATAGCCATTATGGATCACACGCCTATCATGTTGCCAAGGCCTCCCCAATAATATGTGACCTGCCTTCAGTGGTACTATGTCACACAAAACTTCATCGGAATACCTCCCAATGGAGAATGCAACCTTCACTTGCTTGTGTACCCTTACTTTATGTAGCTCCCTCCATCAATTATCATACTACACATCTTACCATTGATTAAGCAATGTGTATGGAAGAAATTTGGGTGAGAATTCGTACCTTTAGAGGTTGTCCCCTTATCTTTGGACTTGGCCCTATAGTCATTGGACTTGTCCTTGCCCTTTTCTTCCTTCTTAGGCCACTTAGAACTCCAAGAACTTGAAGAACCAGAAATGTAAACCTTGTTGAAGCTTTTACTCTTCAATTGCGTTTTAATTTTTATGACCATGTTGACCATTTCATCAAGCTCCACATAGGGATGTAACTCTTACATATTGGTTATCTCCTTATTCAAACCAGAAAGAAACCAAGCCATGATGGCTTCCCTTTCTTCTTCAATATTAGCCCTTATCATAGCCATTTCCATCTCTTTGTGGTAGTCCTCAATGCTCTTAGTACCTTGTCTAAAAGTCTGGAGTTTTTAGTGCAATTCCCCATAGTAGTAACTAGGTACAAAATGTCTCTTTATGATGGACTTCATCTCCTCCCATGTTTCAACAGGTCTATCTCTAGCCCTTCTTCTATTCAGAAGTAGTTAGTCCCACTAAACAGCTATATAGTCAGAGAATTCAACTGCTGCCAACTTCACCTTCTTTTTTTTCGAGTAGTTGTGGCAGGCAAATATCATCTCTACTTTCCTTTCCCACTCCAAGTAGGCTTTTGCGTCGTTCCTTCCTTGGAAAGATGGAATCTTCATTTTGATGCTTCCTATGTTTCTATCAACCCTCTCAACTTCTTCCTCATCTCTACCCCTTTCAACTCTCCCCCTATGGCCTCCTCTATTTCGGCCTCTATCTCCTCTTCCTCCTCTTCCATAGTTTTGAACTTCATGCCACCCCCTCTCATCATCTTCTTCATAATTAGCAACTTTTTCTTCATAGTTTTGGGGATTGCGAGCTGTAGTTGAAGCTCTTTCTCTTGGTACGTTATTAAATGAAAACTCTTACAAAGCTCTGATCATTCTATCTTGTCTTTCAAACTTGTCACTGACATCTTTAAACATGTCCTCTATCCTTAGAAACTGATTTTGCATAGCTGCTAAAGTAAAGAAAGTCTTATTTTGTTGTTCATTGTCGCTTCCTCTTCCTTTATCTTATTTTGTTGTTCATTATCACTTCCTCTTCCTTTGTTAGACTTCCCATCACCATTACCATCCTTATCATTTGTCTTAGACATGGTGTAAACCTGCAAGAAAACGTTAGAAAGGACCTCACAATCACTCCCTCACGTGTTTCCCTCAAAATCATATTGTACACACGTGTTTTCACATAATATTAATGGCTTTTCATTATATAAGCTCACACTCTTGCCTTTTACCTCTCAAGTGATGTCTTTAAAGTTACTTTTCAGAACCAATTCAATAAAACTAAGCAAATAGCAAGCAACACAAATTAATTGGAAAGAACAAGTAAATCCTAACAAGAAACGAAATAATAACAATTCTAGAGGAAAAGTAATGCACGGATAGAAATAAAATAGTATGCTAATACACTGATGGAAAAGATGTGTATACAATGATTTTTGTTTATAATTGAATAATATGAATGCAAAATTGTCCAATTCAATGTAATGGAAGCAAAGAAAGGCACAAATAAGAAAATAAACTAAGAATCAAAGAAAGACACTTAATATATTGTAAAACTCAACAAAAACTAGAGAGTTCAAAGAACAATTTCAAAACTGCCCAAGGTTTAAAATGGGTAATTGAACATGTTTTAAGAGGGGTTTTTTTGCTACTGTTTATTTTTTTTGATTTTTTGCTACTGTTCACTCCTTTTTTTCTACAAGATTTAATTTAAACTCAAACATTATGCAACATTAAAAATGAATCATAATATATGAAAAATATTTAATTTAGACCCTAAATTGATGGAAACCTAACGCCCCATCAAGATTTTGTAATTTTATTCAAGTTGATAATTTTATTATTATTTTATTCAAGTTGATAATATTATTTTATTACGGAATTATTCCTAAATTTTCCAAAGCCTATTTCCCCAAACATGTGAATCTTATTGATGGAGAAATGAAATGATATACAAAGTTTTGGAAAGTTATGATCGTGAATGGTGTTTGAGTGTACCTATAGATCTATTTTATTTAAACACATTTTGTCTAAGTCTTCTTTTCGATTGCTCAGTTTCTAAAAGTGATGAATGTTGATTGATAATGAGTAGAGGCATTGAATGTTGAGTTATTGTCATGGTTTTGAAAGTTATTCTTCTTTTCTTATGATTATCTATTTTTAGGAAATATGACAATTGTGAAAGTGCTTAGGTTGTGACTTTGATTTTGATGTTTTGTCCGAGGATGATCAAAATCTAAGTATGGGGGAACTTAATATATGATTAATTGTTGATATATTTAATCCATGACACTCAGTGATTAATGTTTTAAAATGCTGAAGACATTTACTTTTGCTTATATTTGGTTTTAGGTACAATTTGGAAGCATAAGAGCCAAAGTGAGTTGAAAGCACATTCTTTGAGCCGTCTCCTTGAGATTCACACTCAATTGTCTTCATAGAGCAAGAAGGAGAAGAATTAGAGTGAAGAGGAGACAAGAAATGCAAAACCATGAAGTGTTTAAGGAGGAGAAAATGGTGGGTGATGTGTTATACTTGTGGATTGAGAAAAGGGGAGGGGCTTGGGATAAGAACAACAAAGGGTAGGTTTTTGAGGAGGCTACAACTGGGTTTGAAGAATTTGTTGGTAAATTGGTAGAAAGGGGATTTAATGTGCAGGTGGTAGTGAGGAAACGATAGCTAGTATGATGCAAGTTGGCAATGTAGTAGAATCTAAGGGTAGTGGATTCAACTTTAGTTAAACTAGTTAAGTAATTATCTGATGAAGAAAAGCCAATGCCAAGGATCTAAATGTAGCATAAAGTTGATGGGGGCCTTTTGTCGTGACAACTACTTCTAGTTATTGCTGCGGTAAACTAAAGTTGAGAGAAATGGTAAGACTACATATTATATTAGCAAAATTTTCAATGAATTGTTGTATATGATAAGTATAAATTTATGAATATATAAATTACTTGGTCTACAACCTTAATTGTCTGATGTCAAAGTTATTGTATTTTCTCTTAAAAGATTCATCTAAGAGATCTATAAAATCTAGTTTTAGGAATATTTTTAACATATGATTGAGTCAATGAAAACTAAAAAAAGTAAACATAATATTTCACAGAAGTAAGTGGATAGGTAACACGAAACTTTATTATTGAAAACAACTATTTTTTAAATTAAAGTATTTTATTAAAAGCCTTGAAGGTGAAAAATGCCCTGGAAAACCATTTCAGTGTTTTGGCATTGTTGTCTAAAAATTCTACAATTATACTCATTCCACATGTAGTAAACCAAAGTTGCCTAACTTAACTTAATTTCTTTAAGATCAGCTACATTATGCATTCTAAGGTTCCCTAACCAAGTAGTAGTTTCACTCTAAGAGTCTGTTGGTCTATCCAAGTTTAGAATAATCTACATCTGTTACTATACTTGCCTGGGATAGCTGCATCTAATCATAAAATGCTCCAGATTTTTCATTTATGTACTACATAACTCACAGTGCATTATGCTTATGGAGAACTTGATCCTATCCCTCGTAAGCAACCCTATATTAGTTCCTATCCATAGGATACATGAGTGAGCTGGATGAATATCATTATTCCATACTAGCTATGTTCACTCCAACTTTGTGTTCTACGAAATTTGCAGAAGTTTTTTACATGCTTTAGTGTTGAATTGCCTTGATTTATCGGCTAGCCACTAAGTTTGATTTTGTTCTCCTTCCTCGCATCTAGGCTATTCTTCCATTATGAGGCTGTCACTTCTATTGTTATGAAATGGCCATATACATTGATCATTTTTAATTAAAATCCTCACTTTAGTTTCTAGTCTCACCACCAATTTCAAAGGCTGAACCTCTTCTACCTGATTTAGGGGACCTTTACGATTCTAATTATCATACTAAAAAGATGTACTTTCTCTATTCCCAATCTTATGGAATACCTGTTGCTACATCCATGACCTTATTGCTAGGATTTCCTTCAGTTTCCTTCACATTTCCTGCCTTGGCTTTAATTTCCAAATACTCTTATTCTTTAGGAAAATATTGTGTATCCATTTCACCCATAGATCCTCCCTTTTGTAACACAACCACCACAAATTTCTTCCTCTACTTACTTCGTGAATCATCCGTATAGAATGGATGCTTAGACCCCACTATTTCTTAGGTCTGTAAATTTTGCTCCAGTCCATCTTTGCTTTGCTTTTACCTTGGTTTGAGCCATTCTATAGGAAATATCGAATCCTTTTAGTAATTTCCTTGAATATACTTTTGGGAATGACCAGATGGTTAATCTAATAATTAGTAAGGTTTCTCAGTATTGTCTGAATAAGTTATAGCCTGCCTCCACAACTAAGGAATCTATTACTCCATTGGTTGATTCTTTCCTGGATTGAGTCCATCAAAGGTTTGCAATCAGTTGCACTGAGTCTTCTTTGAGATATAGGTACCCCTAAGTATTTAAAGGGTAGGTTCCCCTATTTTAATCCCATCTCAAAAGCTTTGGAAGCAACCTCTCTACTTGAATTACATAATAAGTGGAAACAACTCTTCAGTTGGATGTATCGAAGAACTAAGATCTCTTAGAACTCCTCCATCACTCGCAAGATTAGATCTATTGAGTTTTCCTTTGCTTTGTAAAACAATAACAAGTCATTTAAAAGAGCTAGGTGTGTAATATTCAAAACTTTTACATCTGCTATGGAATTGAGAATCTGGGTGCCTCCAGATATTGTTCGCGAAAAAAGTTGACAACACCTTCATGTAAATTACAAACAGGTAAAGGCATAAAGGGTCCTTTTTCCTTAAGCCTCTCCTTGCTTTAATCAGGTTTGTAGGTTCCCCATCCACTAGGATTGCCATAGAAGCAATGGTTACACATTCCTCTACCCATTTTCTAAATCTAGCAGATAACCTATTGCTTCCAATGTATTAAATAGGAAGCTCCAGTTGACTAAGTCATAGGCCTTAGAAAGATCCATCTTTATGGTGCAATTCCTCATTCTTCTCTTAGGATTATACCCCTTTAACAATTCCTAGCAAAGTAGGATATTGTTTCCCATTGATCTCCCCTTAATGAATGCATTCTATTATAAGTTGATTAACTTTCCCAGGCTTGCTCTCGGTTTATTAGCTAAAATCTTCGTGATAATTTTGTATAGAAAGTTATAGAAGGCTATTGGCCGAAATTGTTCTAACTTCCTTACATTACTATGTTTAGGAGCAAGGCAGATATACGTTTTACTCCATTCCTTGAGAAGTGATCCCCTCTCAAAGAACTCTCCCACTGCTTTGACCTCTGGTTGCATGGTTTCTCTACTAAGCATCTTAAATCCGGTTTTTAAGGTTTTCAACTTCATGCTAAGTTGGTAATCCTTTGATCCTGAAACCACCCGTTGCATCTCCACGCTGAAAATATTTCTGAATTCTGGATTATCGATCAAGTGATTGAATATCCTAAATGGGGCCTTCCTCTACCTATCATATGTTGACAAGTCCACAATTATCAGACTGTGATATGAAACAACTAGATCATCAAACATAACACTACTTATGGGGTATTTTTCTATCCTTTTTCATTAACCATGCATCTGTCCAACTTCCTTAACAAAAACCATTCCTCCGATTGCTTATTGTTTTAGGCATAAAAGTTACCATACCATTTTAGATTAGCCAAACCTATCCTCTTCACCATTTCTTGGAGTTCTCGATAGTCTACTTGATTCCATCTTCTCCCTCCCCGTGATTCTTTTACTTTTAAAGTGCAGTTATAGTCATTGATGATTATCCAAGGATATCTTATTGAATTGCTTTTAACCTCCATTTCATTCCATGCATGTTGTCTCTGAAATTTATGGTTTGTTGCATACATCATAATAATTGCAATCATTATCCCAGTGGCCTTAATTAAAACACCACAATGTATCAACTGGTCATTTTCAAGTTGCTTTACAACTTTCTCTTTTTGAGGATTGAAGCCGATTATCACTCTCCCTTTGAAATGATGATCACGATTGCTCAATACCCTCAATTCTTTATCTAGGAACCATAAACTCTTCTCGAATTACTCCCTTTTTATTTTGATTTCCAATAAACCAACAAAATCTAACTTGTTGTTCTTAATAAATTCCTTAACCGCAAGTTGTTTATTCAGGTTATTTAGGCCCCTAACATTCCATGCTGCTACCTTTATCATTTCTTCTTTTTACTTGTCCTTCTCCTCATATACTTCCTATTCAAACCCATAGTTATGGATGTTCCTTAACTTTTGGATCCAAAAGTTTTACCCCTTTCCATCACTGGAGTGCTAATTGTCTTTACCTCCAGTCCTACTACCTTATCCCCTAAAATCTTTGTTACATTCTCGGTCAAACTAGTTCCGGCCAAATTTATGAATAGTTCCCTATTGGTTGACCCTTGATTTTCCCCCTCTAGTTGTGCTACAAGCTCCGTCATAGTACTCTTCGTTAGATTATCTTCTTGTTTCCTATTACCTAGCACTTGAATCTCCTCTTGATTCATGTTTTGGACTTCTACGCTCTAATTGATGCCACTCCCTCTACGAGGGATCCCTTCTCTTAACTCAACAATCCCTCATTCACTAGTTTCTCCTCTTGCTTCTCTTTCCTTTCCCAAATTTACTACTCTTCCTTCATTTTTGACCGCCACATGTATGTAACTCCTATATAATCTTCTACAAGTTCTCCTTGCTCATCCAACCTTGTGATTCTAAGGGAATCCGGAAGTTTTCTTGATATATCAACATCAACACAAACTTTAGTAAACCCAATCCTTCTCATTAAGGCGATGTTCTCTTCTAACTCTAAGGGTTTTCCAATCTTACTGACAATATAGCTCATACCCTTCGCTGAACAATACTTTAAAGGAACCTTATGGATGTTCACCCATAAAGGAATGGATTGAAGCTTGCTTCTATCCAAGGTAACTCTAGGCTACCACTTTGTAATAAGAATTGGATGCCCCATTGTGTGCCAAGGCCTTGATTCCAGCACTTTCCGTGCATTTTCTTTGATG
Organism: Erythroxylum guanchezii; assembly: GCA_025629825.1. Classification (NCBI taxonomy): domain Eukaryota; kingdom Viridiplantae; phylum Streptophyta; class Magnoliopsida; order Malpighiales; family Erythroxylaceae; genus Erythroxylum; species Erythroxylum guanchezii. Next base: position 27,554,335 of record JAOTAX010000005.1, on the reverse strand, counting down.
TTGAATTTGAATAGAAAGAGTTTGTCTTCATTTACCATTACATTCACCAACCCCTTGTTCCTCTACGCAGCATTCGCCCACTTGTTAACAACTAGAAATGCTAACCTCTTCTTTAGAAAGAAACCCCATAAGAAATGTACTCCACTTCTTAGCATCCTGTTGTAGGACTTCAATCGGAGCTTAGATCAGTTTATCCACATTGGACTCCATATATCTAATTCTGACTAAGTTCCTAGAATCCCCTACAATGGATCACCATATAGACTTCACCTTCTTTGGTTCTTGTTGCTTCCTTTCGACACTAGCTCCTAATAGTGGGAAGTTTACTACATTGAAGGCTGGGGTGTCCAAATCAGCTTGGAAATGAGCTGGGTAGAGATGGGAGTTTCCATTTCCATATGGTGAGAGGTAATGTTCGTTGAGTAGTAGTAGGAGATAACTTGTATGGCATAAAAGGAGAGAGGTAAGATTGAAATTGTCAGATAGATGAGAAGAATGTGAAGGGCTATATGCTGGTAGGTTGCGCAGGTTAGTTGGGTGTCAAAGGGTGTTGGGAAAGAGGAGGGAGGAGGGCAGATTCAGTTAATGGAAGAAGACTCTCATTGTCAACGTGGGTATCAAGTGATGTCAAAGGTTCAGTTTTGTCTGAGGTTAAGGATGGGCGTCGGTATCAGGATGGGTTTCGTTGGAGGTTAAGGATGATGGGTGTCTTTGATTGATGGTATATGGTGAATGTTAATATGTTTCTTCTTAAATGTTTTATTATCATAATTTCATATTCTCTCAAAATTTTTTCCAAAAATAATAATATATGATGTGAGCATAGTAAAAAAAAAAAAGAAGTGTAGGAGTTGTTGAACCAATGGAATTATGGTGTGAAAGACCTATGTTGTGAAGAATTAAGTTTCACGTAATTTTGATTAAGTAAATTTTCTTCAATATTATTACCATTTTTATTATCCCTATCATACTTTTACCTAGGCCTCGTTGAAATCTTGTAACAAGACCTTTTGTTTTTTGTTTCTAATTTACTTATAAGTTGTGGAGATATGATTTTATTACAAGCTTATGGTTAATAATCATCTTATGTGTTTATTTTAGTGTTCTTACACTTTCCATCCTAAACACTTTGAGTGCATTAAGTGAATCTTTGGTAAGGTTTGAAAATTTTTGCTTTTGATTTCAAAAAGATTATCTATGTGATTACTATTGATATTGACTTATAAAGGTTGATTCTAGGATGACCTGAATCAAATTACATGTTAATTGGAATAACATGACATGATGATTTAGAGTATGGATGGATAAGCTAAGGTTAATAAGGGATGGACGTTTGTAAGTTTGATGATTTGGACTATGATTTGCTTAAGGACAAGCAAAAGTTTAAGTGTGGATATGTTTGATAAATGATAAATTAACTATATTTTTATAACCATATTTAGTGTTTTTTGCTTGTTATTTGAGAGTTTTATGGTATTTTTGTACTTATTTTGGTTCAAGTGTGTTTTTAGGTAATAACTGCCTCATAGACCAAAAGGAGAAAATTTTTGGTAAAATTAAGGCATAAAATGGAAGAATTAAAGCAACATTGGAGATATAAAGTCGTGTACTAGGATTGTGTAAGCTTTTGTTTGACATACATGTTCGTATATATAACCTGTGTAATTTTTTATAATTGTGTAAAGCCATGATTTAGAGGGGCTTATGAAATACACGATCAAGTAAGTGACTGTGTATATTCTAAAAACCCTAGTTTCTTACATTAAAAGGAAATTATGAGGGCTAGATAATAAAGGGGGAAGCAATTGAAGTTGGATTAGACACCAGATAGAGGGTAGCAGAAGTAGTTTTGAACCTAACATGAGGAAAATACAAAGATTACTTTAAGAAATCCAATAGAGACCAACCTTTCATCCATGTTTCAAAGAGATTTTATTAGAGATAAAGGGGATATATAGATTATGGATTCTTTTATTTCAAATTAGCCTTCTGAATACTTGATGCTTGATTTTTTTCTATGTTTAGTCGCTAATTTGTTTAGTTCCTAGGTGTGATGAACCCTAAATTGGGATGGATAGAGTGTTATAGTCTTTTATTCAACACAATTTAATTGATTGATTTATAGAGATTCAATTATGACAAGCCTCTATCCTAAAATGACTAGACAACTTGCCCGATATATTTGACAAGCCTCTATCCTGAAACAACTAGATGACTTGCCCCATACCCCTCAGTGGCCCTCTAGTCGATATCTGATCCAACTAGAAAGATCTGGTGGAGCTAAGCTTATTCCCCTTTTTATCAGAAAGCTTTAATTCAACATAAAAAGATGTAAGTGCTGGAGTTTTTTTAAACCATTTTATTAAAAATTTCGGTAGCATAATGATTATATTTTGACATCCCCAAAATTTTCAAAATCCTTACAAAAGTTCAAAACACTTATATAATCACATCAAAATCTCCACTACAAATTTTAGACTTCAAGTCCACTCAAAAGCAATCTTAACAATCACTTTAATAAACTTTTTAAAAAATAAAACATAGTCATGCATTTCATTTAAAAAACTTTACATACACCCATTCTTTACACAAATGTACATTCCAAAGCATGTTCAAAGATATGTTATATTTCCCAAAAATATTCATAAGGTAAAAAATGCCTACATAGAAGCATATGACGAAGCAAACTATTCAAGAGGTGGATTTGCCACTACTGAAGCCCCTGAGTGTGCACCTAGGAGGTTTTATTTTGAAAACATAAAGTAGAGTATGAGCTAAACTAGCTCAGTAAGAGTGAACATTTCTATGCAAACTATATTTAACAATTTAAACCTCCTTAAAACAAATTCACTGAAAATAAAAATTTATATTTAATGAAAGGAAATCACAAAATTCTATCCTGATTTGTTGAGTGAAGGATTCAAAGAAAATCACAAAATTAAAACGAAAAGTAAACTGATTCAATCGGAAGCAAAAACAAATAGATTAATCGAAGTGGGAAACTCTTAAGAATTAATTTCACTAATTTAATATCCTATACATAACTAAGCAGAAATGATTAGATAATTGTCTTACTAAAATCTAAAAATAAATTCAAAAAACAAACTAACCTAACAAGTTTGTCATCTAATAAACCCGACTAATAATTACCACTTAAGTTAATACATTTCTACTCTCAACCTAAGCGTCTATAGTTCCTCCTTCGATATTAAACTTCTTCTCTCGATCCTTCATTTAATAGCAAAATGATGCAAAGTTTGATCATGCTTTTACATTCACTCAGTTCAGAAACTATGGCAAACATAAGACAACAACACAATCCCTCAATCATGCATATTTGACTAAAATAGCTACATTAATCCTAAAGAAAAAAAAGATCAGCCTACATGGAAATAACAAGATTCATCATCTTCATATACTTCAATCCCATCTTTATCAGTATAAGAGAAGTATTAAAGCAACAAACCAAATTAACTATCAAAAAACTACAGAGTATGAGTTTATCAACTACAAACGAGTAAGTTCAGTAAAACAATAGAGAAATAATTAAAAAAATTGAGCAAACAAGTGTTCGACTAAGAAAGTTGCAGTGATCTCCTGTCACTCTCAAGCTTTTTGCATTAGCTCTCTCCTTCTGCCTCTGCTTGGTTCTCACCTAGATGCTCGACTGCTCATATTGCTTCCACCTCTCCATTGTTCTTCTTCTTTGTCTCTTCTCAGCCCACTCTGTTTCTTCACCACCGTGACTAACAATAACAAGTTAAGTCACCTACCTTTTTTCTTTTTCTTCTTTTCATGCAAAATTTACGTGAACTTTCCCTTTAACCTTCATGCAAAATTCATGAAATAATCCAATTAACATTCATGCAATATTCACACCATTTCCACTCAATTTGTCTCACATTTGGATCAAAACGTAAGGATTTCTAACCAAATCAAGATATGAAGGCAATTAAAAGAAATAAAAACTAGACACAACAATTACTCCACACTTAAACTATGTTTATCCTCAAGCATAATAAAGAACACTGGACTATGCAAAAACAAACAATGGAAACAATAATTTTCCTAAATAATAGTCAAAGATATCAACGATCATTTCAATAAACACAAACTAAGAACTTGTAACACATAATACTCCATGAATAAGCTATTCTTCGCATATTTAGCCAAAATCAACAAGTACTTCAATTCAAAGAACCATCAATAAGTGTGATAGACACTCACTCCACTCTCCATCCTCTCAAGCATTTAAAGGTAGGATATGTATTCACTCATCATTCATTTCATGTAAGGCATTTACCATAAGCTTGTTTACCAATCCAATCTTTACCCCTTATACCAAACACAAACATTAATCTGAAGGTCTTTATTTTGGATGTAATGGGGCCAAGCTAAGGGTAGGAAAAAGGAAAATCACATTTTCAAACCATAAAACAAATTGAGCATTTAAAGTAATATAAACAATAAAGCATCACACACTTAATTCTTTCCTTTCAAGTTAACAAGATTAGCACTCCACTTTTTATGTCTCTCCTCTTCTTTTCATTTTCTGCTTATCTTCTCTTCCTTCCTTTTCATTTTCATTTTCATTTTTTCATTTTTCTTCTTTCTTTTTTCTTTTTTTAATTTAGAACAAGATCAAGTTTAGAAGAGGTAAAATGTAGAGGAGTGATGCAATTTATTACAACAATACCCATTCCTAACTTAAAAACCAACTATATTCATATAAGTCCCCCAAACTTATTCAAACAATGATTCCCTAGACCCGATCATGCACATTCAAATGCTCAAATTGCCTTATGTTAGGTACAACCAAGAGAATAAATATTAAGGTCAAGGCTTATTTTTTTGGTTTAAAGAAAGAAAAAGTTTCATGTTAAGATCAAAGAGGGTTTAGTAAAGAATACTTGAATTTGGTATTTAATAGTTCAACAAGGCTCAAATTCTTGCTAAATGAAAAGTTTCATTCATCCATCACAACAGGGTAATGTCCTTTTAATTGAAATCTAAGTTAATTAGTCTAAGCATGCTAGTATGCTCATTCACTCATATTATGCATTTCTAGTCCTGATCGAGTTTATGTCATGACCATGCATCTCTAATTATTAACTGGTATAATAAACACAAAACACACAATTAATAAACAATTTTTTTTACTAAGACCCCCCCTCCCACACTTAAACATCATATTTTCCCTAATGTGATACAAAAAGTAAAAGAGGGATCTAAGATACAAAATAACACGAATAAGGACAAACATTAAAACTAAAAAAAAATTAAACTAACAAGTATTAAAAATAATAAAAAGAACATGGATAGAAATATGATATAAATGTGTGGGTGGTGGTTGCATTTATGCGGTGTGAAGCATGGCATCCTACATTAAGGAGTGGAAAATAGCTACGAGGAAGCGAAATATAAGATATTGAAAAGTACGCCTGTGCATACAAAGCAAACAGATTAAGTCGAGTTTCACTAAAAAGAACTAACAAACAACTAATTGAAAAACAAAATAGAGATAATATGGGTTGCCTCCCGTTTAATGCTTTTTAAATGTCTTTTAGCTGCACACCTCAACTGTTATGCTCAAGGTGGATCGTTCAAAGTGATCGATTCCACTGTTTTCGTTTCTTTATAGGGATTTTTCTCTAAGAATTTCCCAATCCTTCCCTCATTTGCATCAACTAGCAGTTGGTAGCATTCATCACTCTCTTTAACCAAGTCCAGCTCCTTTTCTCCTTCTTCCTATAAGGTGCAATCAAAATATGCAGCATTAATCTGATCAACAAAAGAACAATTTTCAGAAACAGTAGTAGTAGAAATAGGTGCAAAATTAAAGACAGAAAATTCTACTGTTTCACCAAAACAGTCATGCTCAGTTTCCCGTTGTTCACATCTATCAAGGCATTGGAAGTATCCATAAAAGGCCTCTTTAGGAGTATGGTATGCTCCTTCCCTTGCTCTTTAACCTTTCCCATGTCTAGGAAAAAAAAGTCTACAAGAATAATCAATGCTCTAACCTTCACTAACACATCCTCCATTATTCCTTTCGGATAACGGATTAAGTTATCAGCTAATTGCAAACACATGTTTGTAGGTCTTAACTGTCTTAGATCCAATTTCTCATAAATAGATTGAGGCATAAGGTTTGTACTTAGCCCCAGGTCAAGTATACCTTTAAACTCATCACCATTACCTATTGATATTTACACAAGAAAGCTCCCTAGGTCTTTCAATTTTGGGCATAATTTTTGCTGTAGCACTGCACTTGCAACCTTTGAAACCATCACCTTCTCGTTTGGCTCAAACTTCCATTTCTTGGTGCTTAGTTTCTTGAAGAACTTCACATAAGCTGGAATGTTTCTGATACAAAGGGAAATTCATATTAACTTTAGAAAAAATGTTATATGGATCAGAAAATTTCTTATCTTATTTCGATTCCTTAAGGCTACTTAGATGTGAGATCAGTGGTCTATAAGGATTAGCCACCTTATGTAGTCTTGGTTCTTCATTGCAATCGGTTGCATGCCCTAGTTTTTCACCTTTTTTATCGTGACTTGAAAGGTTGTTATGCCCATTGCTTTCTTCATTATGCTAATCTTTTTTGTTGGTGAGGGTCTCTACCTCTTGATTACCTGCATTAGACAGATTAGAAGGGATGTCAACATGATTATCAATCACCTTAAAACTTCTCAGAATAGTAACTACTTGGGCTTACTCGAGTTGATTGGGTAACTTCCCTTCTGATTTTTGTGCATTTAAGCAACGAGTTGCCCTACTTAGATCTCAATCCTCTTCACAGATGCCTCTAAAGAATCAAACCTCTTATTATTCGTTTCTTGATTTTAAGTTATAACCTGAATAAACGCATTCAGGATTTTCGAAAATCTCTACTTATAATCCATGACTGAAGTCGAATACTACTCTAGACAGAAGAACTCCTCTACCTTTGCATCTTTATAACTCTGTGGGTAGAATCTGTATGTGAACTCTCTCTAAAATTCAGCCCAAGATACCACATTTAGATGTCATCTCTCAATGGCCTCCCACCAATCCTTTGCCTTGTCCTCTAGGAGGAAGGTGGGAAGCACAACTCTCTACTCATCTGTGCATCCCATAACACTGTATATCTTTGTAACCTGGTCTAACCATTCAAGTGCACTCTCGAGATCTCCAATCTCATCAAAAGTCCTTATGCCCAATTTATAGACGCACTTATTTGTACATCTTGAAGCTTCCATATTTTTGCATGGATATCGCATTGCCGTGGTGAGTAATTGAGCAATCTATTCTACATTAAAATTTACCTCAGCAAGTTCTGCCAGACTTGACGATTTGGAATGTGGCTGGTTCATCGAGGCACTCATTGAGTCTGGTATGTGTTCATCCTCCCGTGTTGGAGGTGCCTCAGGTGTAGGAACCGTTGAGATGTCCACGACCTCATCTATGCATTGTGTTTTGTATTTGATAAAAATACAAGAGTGTAAAACTTCGGTTTATGAACTCTATATATTAATCACAACATTCTATTGGTCACCTCACTTTTAAAACAACGTAAAAACTTTAAACCAAAAAAGAGGCAACCCAATTTTCAAAAGGAGGGCTCTCATACCAGCATTGACAAGCCTTTATCTTGAAAAAACTAGGCAGCTTGTTCGACACCCCATGGTGGCCCTCTAATCGATATCTAATCTAAATGGAAAGTTCCCATAGAGCTAAGCATATTGCCTTTTTTATCAAAAAGCTTTAATAAAACATAAAAACATATAAGTGGTGGATTTTTTTAAAACCATTTTTAAAAATTTCAGCAGCACAACGATTGTATTTTGACATCCCCAAAATTTTCAAAATCTTGTAAAAGTTCAAAACACTTCTATAATCACATCAAAATCCCTACTACAAATTTTGGACATCAAGTCCACTCAAAAGCAATCTCAACAATCACTTCAATAAACTTTTAAAAAACTAAAACATATTCATGCATTTCATTTAAAAACTTTTATATGCATCCATTCTTTACACAAATGTACATTCCAAAACATGTTCAAAGTTATGCAATATTTCCCAAAAATATTCACAAGGCAAAAATTCCTACACAACAGCACGTGATGAAGCGAACTACTCGAGAGGTGGAGTCCCTACCACTGAAGCCCTTGAACGTGCATCTGGGAGAATTTATTTTTGAAAACAGAAAGTAGAGTAAGAGCTAAACTAGCTCAGTGAGTGTTACCATTTCTATGCAAACCATATTTAACAGTTCAATCATCCCTAAAACAAATTCATTGAAAATAAAAATTTATATTCAATGAAAGGAAAAGTTCAGCGTTTTACAAATTATGTGCTCATATTCTTGAACTAGTATGTCCGAGATATTATTTTAGCGTTTGATTTCATATGGTTAAGATAGAAAAATCATTTTGTTTGAATAGATCTACTATAATTAGATGGAGTTGTATGCTATTGATAGCTTTAAATAGAAAGCCTTTCTTAACTACAAATATATAGATCATAACTTATAGTATAAAGAGTATCGTCCCACGAGGATTGTATAGTCACCCAATAATTCTTTTAAACTTTGTTAAGGTAAAAAATAAGATGATTAACTAAGAATTAAACTTAAAATAAAGACATAATAACTAAAATGTGAACAAATTATGAGCTAGGTAGCAGTGAATTGATTGGTTGATTAATAATGAAAGATAGGAATTACTTATATCCTTATGTGTTTTCCCTTTACCTTCTTGATTTAATTATACTTAATCCTCGATATCCTATTGTTATAATTACCCTCTCTCAAGATCGAATCAAGTAATTCCAATTAAAACAGATTAAAAAATGAATTGTGACCTCTAAATCTATCAAAACTCTTTCTAACTATGTAACTGGATTCGAAGCAACCTTATGGATAACTAATAAACGATTAATATCTCTCTCCTATTAATTTGATGTATATAGGTCTATTAAGGTACTAGCTTTCGCTTTGTAACACAACGCAAGTGGATCAATCCAATATCTCAATTTAAATTGATTATAAAACAATAAACATCAAAAGCATATTTATTAAATCAAGAATGTAAAGTTCAACAAATAATTCAAGAGTAATTCATAAAAAGGAATTTAGCAAAATATATATATAACTAAATATCTAAATGAAATCATCAATAACATTTAACAACAACAAGGAAATAAGAAAAGAGTATATAATGAAATATGGAAGTCTTCTCTTCTTTACCTTGAGCTGGAAAATCTGCAACCTTGTTTTTGAAAAATCTGCTCTGATCTCCACTTTAATTATTTCTATGCAGCTGTCAAGTTTTTGTCTAGTTTTTTTTCACATGTATATCTTCCAAAAATAACCTTAAAACATCAAAAGTATGAAAAAATTGCATCCTAGAAAATAGTTTGTACGATCATGCCATAGACTTCCAATCTGCAGTTCTTTGTTCCATGATCATACATAGCCATGCACGATAGTGCTAAACTTATTTCTCGAGCTTTTTCTTCATCTTTTCTTCTCCTTTTCCTATCTCCACTCATCACCAAACACATCAAACAATCCTTGAAATATATAATTAACACCAAACTCTTGCCTTAAACAACAATTAAACAAACAAAACACATAAAAAAAAACTAACAAGTATATAAATCTAGGTCATAAAAGCATGATTATCATTTAATACATTAATAAAACACACTCTAACCCCCATAAAGCATACTAAGTTTTACTCCTATCAATATCCCCACACTTAAATCTTTACTTGTCCCCAAGCAAAACTAAAACCATAAAATAAACAAAAAACATAAAAACACAATCATACAATAATACAATAATGGTACAAGGGCATCAAATCTTATGAAATTAACTTAGCAATAAACATCAATCACATAAAAAGTTCCAATACACTAACTTATTCCATTCATATTCAAATGCTTTGATTTAAATACACATATCAACCAAAATATTGACATCAATTCATACATCTATGACACTTGTAAGCAATTCATATCTAATACATAATGAGTTATGTCATCACTAAATACTCATTTATGAGATTTATTTTGACATTTAATAAGAAGATATATATGTTCAATTTTATTGTTGGCACCACATCATCAAGCTTAGTTGGAGTGTCATTTTAGCCTTTTGACTGAATAAAAACATTTTGTCATGAATGGCCCCTGTTACTTAGCTATATCACAACTTACAAGTGGATACTAACTTTATTATTAACCCTTTTTTTAATGGGTCACTAAAATAGGAATTGTATTTAGCACATTTATAAAACCCACTTAGGAGTTTTTCGTGTTATTTTTTCACATTTTTTCAATTTTACCTATATCACTTCTTCATAGTGAATCACTCATATGAAAGGATACTAACTATGCTGGTAATTTAAATGAATTTAATTACAACTGTATCTAAACAAGTGTCATACAATGAAAGAATAAGTACAATATTCTAATCAAGATGCATATTCAACTCAAAAAAAACTAAAAGCACAAACTTCACAAGCTAATATTTCTTTACAAATTAAAAGATCATGTTCACAAATAAACTAATTTCTTTTATTTTTATGTCATTGACACACTTACACAATGTGCACGTCATGCAACATAATGTTTACACAATGCCAACTAATCAAAAACTAGCACAATGTCAATGAAATTCACACACAAATGATATGCAAGTGCATATATGTCCCCACACTTGAATAACACATTGTCCTCAATGTGGAAAATGAAACATAACTAAAGGCAACGCATATATCAAATATAACAAAAATAAAAGGAATGAAAATGAGGGTAAGAATACTTATAGGGATTATGGTGGTGATAGCTTCGGAGAAGGAACTTGGATACACTTCATGCCATGAACATCCATCAATTCAACTCACTAAAAAATCATAAAAGTAAAAGAAGGCAATAAACACGCACAAAATTATAAAAACTTCCTAAAACATAACATGCTAATTTTAAGGTCACTAGCTTAACCATTTCAGCTTAATTTGTCAACCTCCTTTTTTGGATGTTAAGGTCATATGCATCATCAGATTAGGACTTATGCTTCTTATGCCCAAAATTTTCTCCTATGGTTCTCATTTACTGTCTAATTGTTTCCACCACTCGCTTTTATTGTTCCCCGTCAATGTTCATCTCTAGAAGGGTGGTTTCTCAATGGAGGGTATCATAGGTGCTTCCATTCTCACTAAGATATTTGCCTTCAATTGATCACCCAATGCCTCCTTTCATAGTTCTCCTGCATTTTCTATTTCCCTAGCACTCACTACTTCTTTATAACTCTCCCCTTGCTCTTTTATACACTCATCCACTATATCTATCTTCATGCAAGTGCTACTTTCCTTCGGATTCTTCAATACTTTACTCTTATTAAATTCAACTTCCTCATCACCAATCCTAATATTGAGTTTTCCTTCATAAACATCCTCCAAAGCTCTTCCTATATTAATAAAACGATTTACCAAGAATTAATGGACAACTTCAATCCTCTTCAAAGTCTAGCATTACAAAATCCACAGGAATAATAAACTTGTCCGCTTTTACTAGTACATCCTCTAGCACGTCAAACGGTTTCTTTATAGATTGATCTGCCAAATGAATTAGCATAGAAGTCATCTTCACATCTCCTAGCCTTAATTTCCTAGAGATTGTCAAATGCATAAGATTAATACTTTCACCTAAGTCACTTATGCATTTAGCAAAGTCTAAATTACCAACAACATTAGGTATAGTGAAACTCCTTGTGTACTTTAATTTTGAAGCCATATTGTTGGCCCCTGAATTTTTTTATTTGATTAAGCATAATTAGAAAAAATTTTGGGGTCTTGCAAGATATATATGTTGGAAATTAATTAGCATGTTATTATTAATGAGATTATGTGACATAGGTGAAGTGAATTAAAGTTAAAGTGATAAGTTGCATAAGGGGGCACTATGGGAAGATCACTTAAGCATTTAAGTTGCAAGGCTAATAAGTAAGGGTAAGATAGACTTTTTGCAAGCATTAAAGGCGTAAAAGAGAAGAAAATGGGGTGTCTTACTTGTGGAAGAGAGAGAAAAACGAAATTGAAGAAAGAAAGGAGAGAGTTTCGTGAGTTTAGGGAAGGAAAGAAGAGCAAGCTAGGTTTTGACATAGGATTCATTTGTGCTCCCTTGCCGAGAGCCAGATTGAGCTAGAGGTCCTCGAGTTCTCCTTCAAGGAGGCAGTTTTCACTTCTTCAATAGAAAACCATTGAAAATCTTTAGTTTATATAAAACAAATTTCAAAGTATGTAAAAGCAATCCAAATCGTATAAAACATTTTCAAATCATGAGAAACAAATTAAAGCTTTCATGTCTTAAGCTACCCATTTCATACTTAGGATACTCCAAAACTTAGTCCCAAACTTTGACCCAAACCTGGTCGTCTGATACCATAACATGTTGGAACCCCGTTTCTGGAGCCCAACATCCGGAGTCCTAAACCTTGAGCTTATTACCCTGTAGGGTCATAATCAACATTTCTCAAAGGTGGTGTGCCCACATCAATCAAACACTAAAATCTCAACTCGACCTCATCAAAGAAACCGTAGCTCTAAGTCTTTAATTTGCATTGAAACAAGAATCATCTCAATCGGAGTTTTACACCTCAAGAAATACCTAATGAGCTAAGACGTGATCATACCCTAAGCATACTCTCCCAATCAACCTCTCACTTATTCTAATGAAACTTTCTCAAAAACACTCCAAAAGACACAATTTTCATGGAGAGATAGTACAAGAAGTTAGAAATCTGTAGCTTCAAGAATCACTTCATTTGGGGGTCGGATGGGGAAGTTATACCTGAAAAAAATCGAACATGTTTATACCATCAATCAATTTGTACCTATCATGGTACAAATGCCATAACTTTTGTTACATATTTCAGATAGGCTTCATTTTTAGCTTGATTGAAAGAGAACTTCAAGATCTACAACTTTCATGAAGACCTCAAAAACCAATTCCATCTTCTGAAGAGTAGAAAATGGATCAGACAATGCATAATGTCATTATGAGACGATGGTGACGTCATCAGACGATACAAGATTGAGAAAATTTCCATAACTTTCCCTACAGACATCGGATTAAGGTGTTCTTTATATGGTTAGAAAGAAGACTTTAATATCTACAACTTTCATGAATACCTCAAAGACCAATTTCATCGTCGGAAGGGTAGGAAATGGATCAGACGATGCATGACGTCATTATGAGACGATGGTGACGTCATTAGACGATACAAGATTAGGAAAATTTCCATAACTTTCCCTACAGATATCGGATTTACGTGTTCTTTATACAGTTAGAAATAGAACTTCCAGATCTATAACTTTCATGAAGACCTAAAAGACCAATTCCATAGTCTGAAAGGTAGAAAATGGATCAGACGATGCATGACGTCATTATGAGACGATGGTGACGTCATCAGACGATACATGATTGGGAAAATTTCCATAACGTTCCCTACAGACATTGGATTAAGGTGTTCTTTATATGGTTAGAAAGAGGACGTCAAGATATACAACTTTCATGAAGACCTCAAAGACCAATTCTATCGTTTGAAGGGTAGAAAATGGATCAGACGATGTATGATGTCATTACGAGACGATGGTGACATCATCAGACGATACAAGATTGGAAAAATTTCCATAACTTTTCCTACAAACATCGGATTAAGGTCTTCTTTATATGGTTGGAAAGATAAAAGAAAGATCTACAACTGTTTAGAAGATAATCTTGCCTAAATCAGCCCAGATCAATCCAGAAATTGCCCTGAATTCAGTAAACGAATTTACCCCCTTATGAAACCTTGTGAATCATGGTAGAAAACAAAGATCATATACTAGTAGCATCAAAAGATCATAGTTTTTA
>JAOTAX010000005.1:27494798-27506262 GCA_025629825.1 Erythroxylum guanchezii | reverse complement strand
AACTAATTGATATGGAAGTTGAGGAAGGATTAAAGCTTTGCATAGAAGAAGGTCAGGTCCCTGTTGATAAAGGAAGATATCAAAGGCTTGTGAGAAGAATAATGTAATTGGCACACACAAGACCCGATCTAACATATGCCTTAAGTATTGTTAGCCAATTCATTTACAATCCTAAAGAGAAACATATGGAAGCAGTTATGAGAATACTGAAGTATTTAAAGTTTGCACCTGGAAGAGGTATTTTGTTTAAGAAAAATCCAAGTATTAAAGACATTGTTGTATATACTGATGCCAACTAGGTTGGAGCATTGGTTAATTGGAGATCTACATCTGGCTACTTTACTTTGTAGAAGGTAATCTTATTACCTGAAGAAGCAAGAAGAAAATGTGGCCTCTCGCTTAAGTGCCGAATCTGAGTATAGAGGAATTGCATTTGGATTATATAAAGCTCTATGGTTACGATTGTTACTATAAGACTTAGGTTATCCATAACACCACCTAATTCAGTTGTATTATGACAGTAAAGCTGCTCACGATATAGCTCATAATCTTGTCCAGCATCATAGAATTAAACATGTTGAAGTTGACGGGTTCTTTAACAAGGAAAATTTAGATAGTAAGATTGTGGAATTGCCTCAAATATGATCTGAAGATCACGTAGCAAACATCCTAACTAAAGTAATGTCAAGTCATGATTTCTTGAGAAGGATTGGCAATTTGGGCATATATGATATCTATGCACCAACTTGAGGGGAAGTGTTGAGATATTCTTGATAGGTTGGAAATATTCTTCTTCCAGAATTGGAGCCAATTATGGTCCTGATTTTTAGCTATGAAATGAGGAGTTAGTTTCCATTATTAGCACTCTTCTATGTAATATATAAACCAATCTTGTAGATCATTATCTTTTTACGTGTGTGAATAAGAAATACAATATCAATTCTCTCTATTTATTTCAAGTATAACTAATTATTGATAATATTTATCTTATTTATTTTTTAATTATATTTTATGTTTTAATACTAAAGGTAAAATCATTAGAACAATTACTGTATAGGTAACATTATGATATTCAATTTGTATCTATATATTATTCCTAAAATATTCCTTGTTATAATTTCATCAGGATGGAATATTAATGGTACATTAAAACTAGAACATGTTATGTTTTTTCTAATGATGAAAATAATTGATCTCATAAATTAAAATATGAAGATACTTAAACAAATGTATAGGTGCTTATTATAGAATAAGTTCATTGAACTAATACGATTACTAGGATCCTAAATATAATATTACTTATATACTATAGATTTTTTCATTATAATGGTTGTATAATTAATCCTTGGCCTTGAGATTATCAAAGTATTTCATGTGAGAACTACTATGCTTTGATGCTACTTGTGACCTTTTTTATTTAGGGTAACTTATTCGGTAGTAATTAGATATAGTATAAACTATACAAAGAAATTTGAGTAAATGAATAAAAGATTAGTCACTCTAACGTAATTAGGGAGAATATTTTATTTTTTTATTAGTGGTAATTTAAGGAAAATCTCTAGCTAGAGGAAATTAAAATTTTAAAAGGCATTATCAAATATTAATTATAAATCAATTATTAATTAGCAAAAAATAATATGATTAAATTTAAAAGACTAGATTTCATACTCAATATCTAATTAAAACATGGATAGGTTAAGTTAATCCACTTAGACATTCTTAATATTTGGTGGTCATAATATATTGCTAGATGTTAATCTTGATCTTTGATTATAAATTATTTAATTAAACAACTAAAGATAAATTAAAAGAAGTTTTAATTTATTTAATTCTAATTATGAATTAAAATTATAATGTATAATTATTGTCAATATATTAGGAACTTAATAGGTCACATATAAAGAGTAGTTTAATTTAAAAGAGAAAATTTAACTTAAATTAAGTTAGGCTTATGACATTTGAGAAACTTTAGGAATTAAATATAAAATATATTAATTTTATTAAAATTAAAATATAATTATAATTAGAGATAAACTTGGATTACAATTAGAAATTTTAACTTTAATAAGTAAGAAACTCTAGTATCTTTTTTTTTTATAAATATGAAATAGGCATGTGGGAACTAACACTCTTGCTTTTTCCTCTAAAATAGTTTTGAGTTCTTTTTTCTCTATTTTGTATACAATATTAGACACCTAAGTAGCTTGTGGTTGACAACTCGAGAAGAAATTTTTGGAAGAATCCAAATTAGTTATGGCTCCATCTTTTATATATGATTCATAATTTTCAAGTTGATAAATTAGCAAGATATGATCAAAAAATTATAAAAATTAATTCTCTGTTGTTTATGTGATTTGATCATATTTGGTTTTTGAAAAACATTATCATCCCTCTTTTAGTTATTTAAGTTAATTAAAGTTACATGGCTATACTGATTTGATAAAATTAAGGCTTAAAATTTGTTGATGTAAAAGTTGCATGGATTGGAATTGTCTTGTATGCTTTCCTTATTTTAAGAAATGTCTAATATAGCCTATTATTGTTTCTAAAAAGCTCTTGCAGTCTTTATAATTTGTATAGTGTATAATTATATCCCTGGATTAGATGATATGCTTTATAATTTGTATAATGTATATAGTTGTTCTCTAAAATTGATCTAAAATCTATTTACTATCAAATTAAGATTAGAAAAGTTAATGAATGGAAAACTACCTTTAAAATTAAATTTAATAAGAATTAGTGGTTAATAATGCCTTTTAATTTAACTAATGCATCTAGTACTTTCATGAGACTATAAAACTATATTTTGTAGGAGTTTTTTTGTCAAGTTTTTATTATATTTTTTGATGATAGTCTTATCTATAGTAAGACCTTAGATGAACATACTAAATATTTAAGAAAGGTTTTGCATATGCCTAAGCAAAAGAGATTGTGGACAAATTTCAAGAAGTGTTCTCTTTGTACCAAACAAACTGTATTTCTTGGATATATGGTAAGTGTAAAAGGCAATAGAAGTAGATGATAAAAAAGTAAGAGCTATTAAAGAGTGACCAACACCAAAAACCATAAGTGATGTCAGGAGTTTTCATAATTCAGCTATTTTTATAGTTTTTTAGTTAATAACTTTAGAATAATTGGTGCGCCTTTGACCAAGATAATGAAAAATAGTGTATAATTTAAGTAGGCTAATGATCAAGAGAGAAATTTTAACTTAATGAAAGATAATTTAAGTTGGGCTCTAATTTGTTAGCTTTACCTAATTTTGCTAACACCTTTAAAATTGAGTGTGATACTTTGGGTGTAGAAGTTGGTGTGATTATGATTCATGATAAGAAACAAATAGAATCTTTTAGTGAGAATCTTAGTGGGGTAGCCTTGAACTACTCAACTTATGATAAGAAAATGTATGCTTTGGTGAGAGCATTTGAGAATTGGTAATAATACTTGTGATTGAAGGAGTTTATGATACATATGAATTATGAATCATTGAAATATATTCAAGGATAAAATAAGTTGAGTAAGAGGTTTGGTAAGTGGATGGAAATCCTTGAAACTTGTCCTTATGTCATGAAATATAAGCCAGGAAAGGGAAATGTAGTTACTTACGTGTTATCTAAGAGATGTACTTTTTTTAGTACTTTGCATATTATTTTGATAGGTTTTAAGCATATTATAGATTTATATATTAATGATCTAAATTTTGCTAACATGTTTAAAGCTTACAAAAATTATGTATTTGGAAAGTTCTATAGGTATAAATGATACTTGTTTAGAGAGACTCGGACGTAAATACCTCATAGTTCTTTAAGAGAGTTACTTATGAGAGAATTGCATGGGAGGCTTAATGAGTCACTTTGGAGTCAAAAAGACCTTTGGAGTTTTGAATAAATATTTCTTTTAGCCATACATAAGGAGAGATATAGAGAGAGTGTGTCAAAGAAGCATTACACGTAGGTAAACCAAATCTAAAGTGCAATCTTATGGATTATACACACCTTTATTTGTACCTAGTGAAATGTGAGTAGGCATTTCAATAAATTTTATTGTAAGATACCTAGGTCTAAAGTAGGTAAGGATTCATTTTTATGTGGTGGAAAGGTTTTTAAAAATGACACATTTTATCACAGCTCATACAACTAGTGACACATCCTACATTACTAAATTATTTTCCAAATGGATTGTTAGATTACATGAAGTTCCTAGAACATTGTTTTGGATATGGACATAAAGTTCTTGAGTTACTTTTGAAAAAAATTATAGGGAACGTTAGTAACTCAGTTGTTGTTTTCCACAACTTGTCATCCATAAACTAATGGTTAAAGTTCTTGAGTTACTTTTGAAAAAAATTATAGGGAACGTTAGTAACTCAGTTGTTGTTTTCCACAACTTGTCATCTATAAACTAATGGTTAAATTGAGGCAGATAACTGGACTTTAGATGCTTTATGGCATGATATTATTGGTAAGGATCTTAAAGTCTAGGAAGATTCTTTACCTTTGATTGAATTTGTTTATAATAAGACTGTCCATAGTGCTATAAGTTATTTTTCTTTTGAGATTATTTATAGATTTAATCCATTATCTCCTTTATATCTTGTGTATATTCTTTTAAGTGAAAGAAATAGCTTGAATAGAAAACAAAAAGAAAGTTAAATTGGTGAAAAAGCTACATGAGGAGGCAGATTTGAACATTGAAAAAAAGACCCAATAATACATAAAGAAATAAAAAAGGAAGAAAATAAGTAATATTTAGACCAAAAGATTGAGTTTGTCTATGCTTAAGAAAAGAGAGGTTTCCAAGGAAGTACAGTCCAAGTTGCAACCAAAAGGAGAAAGAACTTTTGAAGTTATGAAAAAAGTGAATAAAATTGCCTACAAAATTGACTTACTAAGTGAGTATGGTATTTATACTACTCTAATTATTGTTGATTTATCTTATTTTGAATTTTGGATGAAGATGTTGATTTAAGGTCTAATCCTTTTAAGGAGAGAGAAAATAATGAGAATCAAGCATTTGCTTAAGCTACCCAAGCTTTTAATAAAGGGAGACATGAAAAAGGGCTTTAATAGATTGTCCAACAACAACAACATCTAGTAGGAATCTCATTGATACATAGGGTTTGGGGAGGGCTTTAATAGATTGGACATAGTTTAAATCAAGGGCCAAAAGTTATTGAAGACCCATTCAAGAACATTGGAGGATCATTGACAAGAGTAGAGCAAAAAAGGCCGTAGAAACTCTCAATGACTTAATGATTGATCTTTATGTAACAAGTGAAGCTTTAATAGTTCAAAAGACTAAATTCAAGCTTTGATACTTTAAGAGATTAAATTCGCTTGAAGGAGTAAGCTATAAGCAGAGGAAACAAAAGATAACTAACACTGATTCATGTTAGTTTCTAGTGCGTATCTTAGACTGGCTTTTGGAGATTAAATTGGTATCTGTGATTGGTGTTAGACTCATTTATGTTAAGCTCCCACAGAAAGTTCCATTTATGTGGAAACTAGACTTGTACTAGACTCTTAAAGGATTGACTTTTTATTTAAAAAATTATTTAGTTATTTCCTAGTTATAATGTTAATTTTCTTTTAGGATTGTATACCTATGAAAAGGATGTCTTGTGTAATGTAAAGATTGTATTATTGATTAATCAAAACACGAGGAGACATTTTTTTCCTTTTAATTAGAGAAACTATTGTTTTATATTCTTTAATAAGTTGTGTGATCTTATCTAACTTGTTAGTAACAACCAAATTTAAAATCTCATGACTCCCATCCTATTTTTTCTGTGATTGTAGCAATTCATATCCTTCTTTTGAATTTTGAAGTCTGTTTTTCCAAATCAAGCTTTTATTAGGAGAATGATCTTGGTTTTTATTCATTTTGGTATTGAATCTCATTAGTCATATCAGCAAGGGTCATATCATCTATTTTGGAAGGTTACTGCCCTTTCAATTTTACGCCAAAGATGTATTAGGTTTATACTAGTTATGGGGTGATGACAATCATTATTTTCTTTTAGATAATCACTCCTTTACATAAATGGATATTGACGTGACATAAGTTATCATTGTCACTTTTTAGTAACAACTTATACATAGTAGCGAGAAATTAAAATGATACCTAGTTATAAAAAATGCGTAACTTATGTAAACAAGTATTAGAAACCCTCCAAACTTCTTAAAAAACATATTTTGGATTAATATATATATATATTTAACTTCCTCAATAAAGATTACAAAAATTATGAAGTAATCCAAAACATCCAACGGACATTAACTAAACAGTTCTGAAATGCCCTTTCTCATTACATAGTCCTATCATTTACAACCACTAATAAGCATCCAACATAAAGCATGTGAGAACAGTACAATAGTCCCCTTGTCTTAAAGCTGCTCTCTCTTTAGTCCATCTATTCCATACTTTATTCAATGTCATTGATTCCATTTCAAAAGTTTGTTTAAATTCTTTAGCGTTTAGTTCATGAAGCTCGTGTTCTTCACGCTTCAATACATGTGCCTCTTCGACTTGTCAATTTGGGAGTTCATAGCTTCTGACAATTATTGGAGTTGAATCAAGTGAATAAAAACGCACTACGAGCCCTTGAATAGAAAAATCCTCAGATGCAGACCCTTTTGCCCAAAAGAAAGAAAAGGGAAATCATTACGTAGGCAGCTCACGGAGTGGGGAACGGACACGTGCGTTTACTTGTAGGCAATGCAAAAGCCCAATTTGGCAATAAGGGAAGGGACAGAGTCCTAGATTGAATTATTAAAATTTAGCAATTAGAGCTGAAGACATCAGAAAAGAACAAAAACGGCACCAATTGCTGAGGTACTTGCTCCTCGCCATGATTATAGCAGTTTCAGTCCACGGGACAGCCTATGGTTTCAGAGTCTCGTGTCTTCTGTAGCCTATCAAGCACTCCATTTTCCTTCCTCCAAAGCATGATATTAAACTAGGTGCTTCATTTTGTCTATGCTTTGCTCTGTCTCAAGTACAGAAAATTCAGAGTTATCAAGGCTACAACAGCTTAGGGCTTCAATTCCACAACGCCCTCAATTTCGACTCCAGCATCAGTCAGTTTACTCTTTTTTTCTCCATTAAAATCAGTTTTCTGTTCTTAACCTAATAATTCAGTCTGTGTTAAAATCATTGCTTACTTTCTGCTGAATTGATTTTTTGTTTATTTGTCGAGCACTTCACGTATCTTTGTTCCATCATCTGAGTTTTTGTGTACATCTAGTAGCTAGGGTTCATTTCGGGAATGGGATTTTCCCAAATTATGGTGGTGTTCCTTCTAAACAAAAGAAGAAAATGTGACAAATTATAGTTTAATAGGCAGACTGCAAAAGAGCAGTAGTTGCCACCCACTATGG
This sequence comes from Erythroxylum guanchezii, assembly GCA_025629825.1. NCBI lineage: Eukaryota > Viridiplantae > Streptophyta > Magnoliopsida > Malpighiales > Erythroxylaceae > Erythroxylum > Erythroxylum guanchezii. Next base: position 27,498,883 of record JAOTAX010000005.1, on the reverse strand, counting down.
CAACTATTGTGTTTGTGGCGGCATTTCCTGGAGTAGCTCCCTTGAATTTTTTTGCGAGTTTGTGATCCATGGTGCTTTTTACGTTCCAATTTCTATTTTTTAAATATTGGGGGATATGTTGGTTGCAGGCATGTGGGAGACGTAGAGCCAAGTGGGAGTGGGTTGAATTCTCATTTAAATGGAGTCCTGCAATTGTATCGAGCCACAGTGGCCAGCTGATGAACTTTTGATGAAATACCAATACATTTCAGATTTCTTCATTGCTCTTGCTTATTTTTCCATCCCGCTTGAGCTCATCTACTTTGTCAAGAAATCTGCAGTTTTTCCTTATAGATGGGTGCTTGTCCAGTTTGGTGCATTTATAGTTCTTTGTGGAGCAACGCATCTTATAAACTTATGGACATTTACCATGCACTCCCGAACGGTGGCAATAGTGATGACCATTGCAAAAGTCATGACTGCTGCTGTGTCATGTGCGACTGCCCTTATGCTTGTACACATAATTCCTGACCTTTTAAGTGTTAAGACTAGAGAGCTGTTTCTGAAAAATAAGGCTGCAGAGCTGGATAGAGAAATGGGTCTAATTCGAACACAGGAAGAAACAGGCCGCCATGTTAGGATGTTGACCCATGAAATAAGAAGCACACTAGATCGCCACACTATTCTTAGGACTACTCTTGTTGAACTGGGTAGGACATTAGCATTGGAAGAGTGTGCATTGTGGATGCCAACACGGACTGGGTTAGAGCTTCAACTATCCTACACTCTTCGCCAGCAGAATCCTGTTGGATATACTGTTCCTATCCAACTTCCAGTCATTAATAAAGTGTTTAGTAGTAATCGTGCTGTGAAAATATCTCCTAATTGTCCAGTTGCTAGATTACGACCTTTTGCTGGAAAATATATTCCTGGAGAGGTGGTTGCTGTTCGTGTCCCACTTCTTCATCTTTCTAATTTCCAAATAAATGATTGGCCTGAACTTTCTACCAAACGTTATGCCTTAATGGTGTTAATGCTTCCATCAGATAGTGCTAGACAGTGGCATGTTCATGAGTTGGAGCTTGTCGAAGTAGTAGCTGATCAGGTAAATTAAAGATCCTAATTATCTTAACAACATTTGCTGTACGAAATTAACAATACAATTTTATTTTTTGCAATGTCATATTCTTACTGCTACTGACTACTATACAATAAATGCGATTATTTAATATACTTATCAGTTATGGTACTTATGCTAAGAAAAAGCATTCTTTAGAGATTGGTAGCCTCTCCAAAGTTACATTTGACCAAGGTTTAATATGAAAAGGTTATCTTCTTTTCTTTTTTGTTTTTAAAGAATGAAAATAATTTCATTAAGCCTCAAAGGGCATCAAAGCTTACAAGGGCCAAGCTATACTCTATTTAACAACATACAAGTGTTAACTATGAGCTAAGAGAATTAACAAATCAATGATAGAGATGAAGCTAATTGATTCCCCATCTTTGAGTAATCTGCATATTGAAGTGCCATTTATAATGCAAATGTGGAGTCTTTTCTTTGATAATAGGTCCCTGATAAACTGCTCAACATCCAAAGATTGGTTTCTGAAGATTCTTTTGTTTCGTTTTTTCTTAATCTATGTGCCTATTCTTTACTTCTCTTATAGTAAGTTGAGACTGAAAATAATGCAGCTTTCGTGCTGTAACCAAATTTTAGAACACTTAAATGGAGCAGATGATGCAATGTCTAAAGATGGTATTCTGACTTGAAAATTCAAAATGTTAACCAGGTGGCTGTTGCTTTGTCACATGCTGCAATCTTGGAGGAGTCAATGAGGGCAAGGGATCTCCTCATTGAGCAGAATTTTGCACTTGATCGTGCTAGGAGAGAAGCTGAAACAGCAATTCGTGCTCGCAATGATTTCTTAGCAGTTATGAACCATGAGATGAGAACACCAATGCATGCAATTATTGCACTTTCATCATTACTGCAGGAAACTGAGCTAACACCAGAGCAGCGGCTCATGGTTGAAACAATTCTAAAGAGCAGTAATCTTCTGGCTACTCTAATAAATGATGTATTAGATCTTTCAAGGCTTGAGGATGGTAGCCTTAAACTTGACCTAGAAACTTTCAATGTTCATGCTATTTTCAAAGAGGTAGAGTTACATTACCTGCCAAGTCAAATTGCTTCATAAGTATTGATGTATATACTTCTGCCAAAATTTTGGTGGTTAAAAGTTTGAGACAGATGTTTGTTTCCTGTGGTAGGTTCTTAATTTGATCAAGCCTATTGCTTCTGTTAAGAAGTTGCTTCTCACATTGAATTTGGCTCCAGATTTGCCAGAATATGCTATTGGTGATGAAAAACGTTTAATGCAAACTATATTAAATGTTGTTGGTAATGCTGTAAAATTCTCAAAAGAGGGCAGCATCTCAATCACTGCATTTGTTGCAAAGTCAGAATCTTTAAGAGATTCTCGAGCTTCTGATTTTTTTCCTACGCCAAGTGATAATCATTTCTATTTGCGAGTACAGGTTAGTTCCTTCATGTTCAAACCATTATATGTTCAATTCTTGTTGGTTCCTGAAGCTGACTGCTTATTTATCTATTTGTATAGGTAAAAGATTCTGGTTCAGGAATAAGCCCCCAAGATGTTCCAAAGTTGTTTACGAAGTTTGTACAGACTCAATCATTAGCGACCAGAAATTCTGGTGGCAGTGGGCTTGGACTTGCAATTTGTAAGAGGTATTTTGCTTTTATGATTTTTTCTTTATAGATTTCATTGCATTCTAAGTCGGATGATTATAGTTTACTTGTTCCTAAGTTCTTGGTTTTTTGCCTTAAGTTGATTTCTCGAAACTCTGTCGGATTGGTTGTACATGTCCCTGTAAGTTGATGAATATGTGGTTACATATCATGATATATGCTTTTGCATGCTTGTGATTAGGTTTGTCAATCTTATGGAGGGACATATATGGATAGAAAGTGAAGGCCTTGGCAAAGGATGCACTGCTATCTTCATTGTAAAACTGGGTATTCCTGAGCACTCAAATGAATCTAAGCATTCTTTCATGCCTAAAGGGCCACCAAGTCATGGACAAACAACTTTTCCAGGGGTCAAAGTTCTTGTCATGGATGATAATGGGTGAGTAAGATTGTGACTGCAACATTTTTAATCAATTTTAAAAATACTGTTGATAGAGCAAGTTTATCTTGGAGCTAGCTTGATATTGATTTTATTTATTGCTAGTAGAAAGAAATGATTTTAGAAACTGAAATATCTAGACGATAGGGAAACTAGGGACCTACGAATGAGCTAATGCTTATTTGTTACATTGCGCTAACATGATTAATTTTCGAAACAGTAAACCTCTCTGTATAAAAGATTTTTCTTTTAACTATTTCTTGTTGAATCAATAAATCTAAATGTGTTATTAGGTAGGTCATTTGCCTTCCTGTATCAGACATACGTGGTATACATCCACCAAACATTCATTGTCCTTAACCTCAAATGCATGCAAAACTATCTATATCATTTTTAGGGAACTTAGATCTATTCACTTTCCAGTAACTTTAGGTAATATGCTCACATTGAATTGTAAAGTTTCTTGAAGCTATTGAATAGCTTCATAGGTTCATAGCAACATTATACTGTTTAGTCCTAATGATGAACTCGTTCATGGATACTCGCTTTTTTGAGGTTGTGCTAGTGCCCCATGTTTTTGTGTGACATCATATGTATCATGGATAACCTTTTATGGTTTATAATTCAGCCTTTGAGTTGGGTACTAGTTTATATTTTGTGTTTGAAGTTTTTTGTTAAAGTGAAGTTGAAGAATGCTTGTTTTATTGCATAGTGGATTAAGAAATAGATTGTTTTAATAAATGACTAGTAAAACTATGTGATGTAAGGAAGATAATTATAATAAGAAAGTCATGCAAGAAGAAAGAAGGATAAAGAAAAAGTTGTTGGACATAAAGAGGGTTTAGATATAACATAGGATCAACTACTTTTTTATTCATGTATCAAGATGTTATTGAACAAAACTAGGTAAGTGCTAACTCCTAACTTCTTACTCTTTCCTAACCCAATTGCATAGAT
>JAOTAX010000005.1:27480311-27493289 GCA_025629825.1 Erythroxylum guanchezii | reverse complement strand
TCTGTAGCGGATAGGTGCCGCTCCGCTCCGCTCCTCCGCGATAGCGCCGCGATCGCCCGCTATTAACTACTATGCTTTTAAATATATCAAACAATTGGGCATCGATGATCCCCATTGACAAGGCTCTTTAGAAACCAAATTACATTTAACAACTCCCACAAGAAAGCATGTTTCAGTGAAGGGGAGCTCTCACTTCACTTGTTTACTTTATATCCCTAACTTGCCCAATAAGATTAGAATATGCTTTCTAGGGATGACAGTCTTAGCCTAGCTCGGTCTATTGCTATCCCTAAATTGCTTTCTCTGCGGGCAATGAAGTGAGGAAGTTCGTTTTGAAGCAGTCCCTTTTAGTTCGAGTTCAAGGGCTAGTAGCAATCATCTTTCACGGATGGCCACCTATAGGGGGTAGGGTAGGGTGGGTGGTGCTGCTCAGATTGCAGCCAATCTTCCTAACCGTGCACGGGCTAGGCCTAGAGTGCATTAAAATCATCATACCTCATAAGGGCATTGAGACCATAGCATGTTACACAAAAGCGATGCTTTCTTTGTAGTGTTGTCGCACAACTGCCTGCTAGAAGAGCACTCGCTCTGTAGTGTTGTCACACAAGATAAGCATATCGCCTAGTGGAATTACACTACTATCGCGAGAATTGATAGAAGATGAGATTGGAGTGAAGACTTTTTAAGATTTAGACTAGACAGGGAAAGTGATTTGTCGAGTCGGGTTACAGAGCGAGTCAGTTAGGGCCGAACATTTTCTATTCTAGACAGGCTAGACAACCTTAAAATTTATTCCCTAAAAGTCAAAACTTTAACAAAAAATAGTTTTGCAAACCTATATCATATACTTGATGTTGAACATGGAAAAGGTGCTAATAAGCAAGATGAAGGGACTTAAATTAATGAACAACACACAATGCTAGTGTAAATATCTATTGGAAATTCATATTTTGGCAAGATGAAGGGACTTATATTAATGAACAACACACAATGCGAGTGTAAATATCTATTGGAAATTCATATTTTGGTTTTGATTGCTCAAATTTAACAGGCATTGTGATGCAAAAGAGCTTAGAGTTTATAAAAGAAATTAAAGTGGGAATTAGTCAACTGCAAGATTTAATTTAGTGGGGTGAGGAGTTAAGGTGACAGCAAAGACAACAATGACTAAAATTTAGTTTATTTTAGGATTTTTAGTAGAGAAGAAGTGTTCATAAGTTATATATGTTATCTTAGGTATAGTTATGTTATCCTAGTTTAGAAATTAAAATTCTTTAAGAATAGGCTTCAATTTTATTTTGGATATTTTAGTTAGGAAACCTTTTCTGGCTAGAATAAGGATTCTAATAGCTTTTCTATATATATGTGTGTACTCAACTTTAATAACAAGAAGATATCTTGAAATTTTTTATGAGCTTTTTTTGAAAATTAAAGATTGCATTGATTAAATATTTACAACTAGAGTACAAAAGGTCGAGGTTAATCCAAAAGGTCTAGATTACATAGAGTTGTGGTTCCTAGTAATCATCTACAACTTGAAAACTAAGGGATACTTGTGAGACCACATAACCAGTATTACTCCAATCCCCATCTTCTTTTCATACTACTTGACAGCTTTGTTGCTATTCCTCTTACTAACATGGCCACTCTGCAATGGAGGAAAATGTCCCGAAAAACCAATTCAATGCTTCAGCTTTGTTGTCTAAAGATTCTGCAATTATGCTCCTTCTAGATGAAATACACCAAAGCTTCTCTGCTTAACTTAATGGCTTTGAGATCAGCTGCACTGTGCACTCTAAGTTTCCTCAACCAAGTAATCATTTCACTCCAAGAGTCCACTAATCTGTCAATGTTGAGAATAACCTGCATCCAACCCCAGACTTGCTTGTTAAATCGGCATCGAATCGTAAGATGTTCTTAGACTTAGGAGTGCTAAACATTATAAGATTCTCAAGAAGATAAGTGCTAATGTTTATATTTTAGAATTACCAAGTGACATAGGAATTAGTCCTATCTTTAATGTTGCGGATTTAACTATTTATTATAGACATGATACACAATCTCATACGACAATTGTGAGAGTTTTAATCATGTCTCATCTTAAAAAAGAGAGAGGATGCTCTTGATGAACAAATTGTAGCCATAAGAGTTGGTGGATATCAAGGGTTTCTTGTCAAATGAAAAGGGAGATCAATTCCTGATAGCACTTGAATTTTATAATCTTAATTGTAGTGATCAGTATATGTCACATTCTACGTTGAGGATGACTTCAAATAAATCAGGGAGAATTGATACATTATAATAAAAGAAATAAAATAGGACAAATTAATCAGCCACTAACTTTAATTTGGTGGGATGAAGAGTGGTATTTGAAGTGACGATAAAGACACAAGAGTTGAAATTTAGTTTATACTAGTTTCTTTATCAAATAGGAAGTAACAGTAAGTTAAGATATGTTATCCTAATTGAAGATATATTATCCTAGTTGTTTAAGACTTCAATTTATTTAAGATTATTGAATTCCTATTAGAATAAGATTCTATTTTGTTTTGGATATTTTAGATAGGAACCCATTACTATTAGAATAAGGGTGCTAAGAACTTATAGGTATTCAAACCTTTAATAGAAAAGATCCTGAAGTTTTTATTTAATAAACTTAAGTTTTCAATTAATAGGTGTGATGCTTTCTTTTAAAAGTAATTCTTAGAACCTAGGAGTGATTCCTACTTCTTGCCCTTCGTTACTTGTTTACTTACAAAGTTCCAACACTTTTAACCTGAATTTCTAGCAACCAAAATCCCAAAATTCTAGGAATATCAAGACCTAAAATTCCTGCCATATAAAATTTTAGCTATTCCAAACTTGAAATTCTGGCAGCCTAAGCTGAAATTCCAAACCTAAAATTTAAATTCCAGCCAACAGAATTTATAAATTTTGTGGGTCTTGGGCACAAGTTTGATATATTTTCTACTCTTCCTACAATTTGTTGTTTTGATGGATTGCTTATCTTATTTATGTTTCCATTTTGTTTAAGGAGAAAGAGAAAAGAGGCTGGTGTGAGAAAGAAGGTGGGAGATTGACATAAGCCTCATGTATTTCAACACTAAATGGTTAAAGACTAAAAACCATGTTTAAGCATAATCGGATTTTTATTCTGAAAATTAGGATCTAGGGAATAAGATGATTCCCCTCTTTCAAAATTTACACTTTTCTGCAGTTGGACACCATTTGTTTGTGTTCTTAGGAAACAATTAATGCATAAAGGCCTACAACTTTTACTATATATTTTTTCTTCTATCTATTTCCTTGTAGGAATATTGATAAAAGATGTTCACAAATTTTTCAATTAAGTTCTTAGCTTTTTAGTTCTTTTAATGGAGGATAAATCTTTTTTAATCCAAATAATTGCTTGAAGGGACAACCATTATAAATTTCTATTTAGATGTGGAGCTTGGATCAAAAATGGTAAAATTTAAAGGGAATTAGGATGAATATTAGAATTGTCCTAAAAGAACAGTTGGCAAAGCTTGTCAGAGACCAGTTTTCTAATCGACAACCTTAGTTCCTACGAAGGGGAAGAACTCCAGTAAGAGAAAAAGAAGATTTCCATGTGAGTCCTCCCGTCACTAGATTCTACACAAAATCAAATATCGATTTGATATCAGAGCCTGGTGTCATGGATGACTTTGTAGAATTGTCAAGCTGAATGGATGTGTTTATGAGAAATATCCAACAAGGTTGGCCATGGTGGACAACCAAGAGATCAGCAAAAAGTCCTTGAACTCACAGCTAGAGAAGATTTTATGGAAGTTGAAGGGGCCTGTAAGAACAATGAGTTGGAGAGCAACAAACTGCACCTATAGGGACCAAAGGGAGGAAAGAAGAGTTGGGGAAGCAAGAGTGAATGGACACTTTTATCTACACTTCTTCACCGTATCATCGTCGTCTTATCCTACCTCATCTTCAGCTGAACTTCGAACTGTAACAATCGTCCATTTGTGATTTTTGTGAATTATGTTAAGCTTCAACACTCTCCCTCCACATAGTCTATTTGCGATTTGGGGATTATATTAAGCTTTAACACTCTCCCTCCACATTGGACATTCTTATTCCTCACTTCTGGAAGCCAGTGGGGCAAAATTTAATTCAGTTTTACAATTAAATTCTTTATTCAACAAATAATCACATTTCCTCTTAAACCTCAACTTAGAATATCAAAAATTTAGTTATAAATCCTGTCTTGAATATAAACTATTCTGATCTTTTGTCCATTTCCGATGTGGGACTTAAGTCTTTCAACGCTAGGTTTGTTTGGTGTTTACAGTGTCAGCAGAATGGTGACCAGGGGACTTCTTGTGCATCTGAGGTGTAATGTAACAGCTGTTAGCTCAAGTGATGAGTGTTTGCGAGTCGTTTCTCAAGACCACAAGGTGGTATTTGTGGATGTGCTTATGCCTGATGGGTTTGAAGTTGCTGTCAGAATACAAGAAAAATTTCTAAACCGTCATGAAAGGCCAATTATAGTAGCCCTTACTGGAAACACTGACAAACTGACTAAGGAAACCTGCATGAGGGTTGGCTTGGATGGGGTTATACTGAAACCTATTTCTGTAGAGAAAATGAGGTCTGTACTGTCAGATATTGTGGAACACAGGCGGCTATTTGAGGTCATGTGACACTAGGGGATGTTAACCAATCATCAGGATAGGAAGTGTGAGTTCTTACCTTTTTGGCATACATATGAACTATACATGCGCCTTGGAGCATTGCAGCGGAAATGGAGCATGGGCATCTGGAAATTGTCCTCGCCAAGATCCATGAGCACTGTGTATTTTCCTTCAACGTTGTCGTTAAATGTTGGTGGTAAGACATTCTTGTAGTTTTATGTGTTTTGATAGTTTGTGATGTATAAATTTGTCGAAACTTGAACACAGTAAAATTAGTGGAGAGTTTTGTGGAGTGATAATGTTGGAATTGATCTGCCAAGTATTTGAGTTTCAGAAATGAAATAGATTATATTCAAGGTATTTGATTGTTAATTTATTGTACGATCAAGTTCAGGGACTGGTTGACTAAGAAAATGAATATTAAGAAGCAACCGCAAGTTTGACTGCTGTCGGTGGAAAAGCAGCTGTTATACTGTGACGGCTAATTAATTCTTGAAAGATACGTTGTTCCTCGTGTGTTGGAACAAATTTGTTGGATAAGTTGGTTTCATTGAGAAATGAATAGTTAGTATTTAGGTAAAGCTAATGCAACATTATAATAAGTTTAGGGCCCTCAAGTAATTACAATAAAAAAACTATTCAAAAAACAGGTCATAGTTTTCATCTATGCTTCTTCAATTTTTGTTTTTTTAAAAATAAAACTTATTTACTTATTAGTACTAAATAGGAACAAGAGAGTGATTCATTTGAGTCATACAATCTTTAATAATATGTTGAGAAATAGATTTTATGTACAACTTGTCACGCTATTCTAGTATTCAAGTTTTACAGGATGCAGTCTGGAGATCTAACATGGTATTGGAACTCATTCACCCGGATGTGTGTTTCATAAGTGATGACTTTTGAAATGGAAGTAAGCGTTTACTAATTATTTTCTAGGTATAATAACTTTTATTTATCAAATTATAGTTGAGAGTGGGGCTTGGTTTCGGTTAGGTCCCAGGTTCGATTCTATACTAGCCTCTCTTGTAAGAGCCTGGGGCAGCTGGGTTTTACCTGTAGGTGGAGAACTAATTGGACCCTCAACGAAGAGGTGCGCCTGCTTGGCCCGCCTGTTGGATGGTGTGTTAGTTGGGCCCTCAGAGAAGTGTGTCCGCTTAGCCCACTTACAGGGTTTCTTCGAATCCAAAAAAAAAAAACATTTTATCTAAGTCATTCTTGTAGAATATGTTATTATTTTCTATCAAATTCATCAATTTGAATCGGTGATTAGAAATTTTACAAGCATTCAATACAAATAACATATATTCTTCATGAAATAAAATAGTTGTAATTCCATATGTAAATTAAAAATATACATATCTTAATTTACTAACCCAATATCCTTAACTAGTAAAGTGAATTCTTGATAATAAAACTAATATCAAAAAAAATTGAAAATATTAAATATTTTAAAAAGAATGAAACATAAGCAACATAATGAAGTTAAATAGTTAGAAAATTTTTACATTAATTATGTCAGCATATTTCTTTCTGGTGGTCCCTAGGCAAACACTAAAATGAATTATATGTTTTCAATTATATCACTCTTTGCAGGATTTATCAATCACTTTATATGTTTAGATAAATGTAAATTCTAATAGTAAGGGTTTTACTTAAATGAATTTCATTAAAAATATATAACAATATTCAACGTAATTGAAAGAGTATAAAATCTAAATTGTAATCAGAATATAAAATATGAAATGTAAAAGAGTAGGGACAAGAGAACACAACTAGTTTATAATGATGAATAGCCATTGACTTAGGTTAACTCTCCAAGTTCCAATTTGAGAAGTCACTAATTCTTTCTTTAATGGGTTAAAAACTTTGACTTATAATTCAGTTGCTAATTTAATTGATCTTACAAATATACAATTATAGCTCAAGACTTCCCTCTTAGCTCAAATGGTGCGCTGAAAGCTCATTTCATGTTCGCACACACATGAATTCACTAACAACCAAAGTTATGAATATCGTACCGGGTTTGGTATCGGATTGAGCTCTAAAATAGAATTGTATCAGTATCGGGTACCGTTTCGGAAAATTTTTTAAATTTATAAAATAGTCCCTAAAATTTTTAAAAATTACAAAATAGTTCATATTAGTATATTATACAATTATACTGTACACTTTACTAATTTATCGTATACTTCAACTATGCTTTCAAATTATTATTTATTATTAATTTTATTGTCTAACCAAAAAATCATTATTTGGCTTTATTTTCTCGCGAAACCCGTTTTTCGAGAAATGTAACTCTTCAATTTCGTAACTCTTCAGTTCCGTATCTTATCCCTGTGTGCAAGTTCCCTTCACCTTCCCTCTAATTGTCATTATTATTTACCCCGATTTTCGAGAAATGTAACTCTTCAATTCCGTATCTTGTCCCTGTGTGCAAGTTCCCTTCACCTTCCCTCTTAAAACCTCTCTTTGTTATTGTCTAGACTCTAGAGAGGAGCCAAATAAAACCCAATAAACACTCCTCTCTCACTCTTTTCTTCTCATAGTTTACCGTCAGATACTTTTCTTCTCTCATTCAACAACCTAGCTTTTCTTTTTATATTTTGTTTTTCTCGTTGTATCGTTGTACCATGCAGTATTAACATAAGCAAGTGATCTTTTTTTAGGGGACCCTTTTTGTTGCCCCTTCAGGGTCTCGTTTATCTGTTTTATATATAGTTGCTCGCCTATTGATTTTACAGACTGTTGCTCAACTTGTGAGATGAAGAACGAGGATCAATCGCGGTCTTTATTCGGGATTTCTCTCTCTCATAGACCCAACTGGTAACAATTCCTTATTTGTTCTTCTGGGTTCTTCTTTGGGTACCTTGTTAACGGCATTTGCGAGGTGGGTTTTGTTTTTTTTCGTGTTTTATGGTTCTGTGTCTTGGGTTTTTTTTCAAAATGGTCCCTGGAAAATAATTTTTTTGCGGAATGGTCCGAAAAAATTCGGTATTGACAGTACCGGCCGGTACTGACGGAAAACGACCGATACCGATTGGAATTTATCACCGGCACCACCCACACTGTACTGGTACCGTTTTTCAACCATACTGGCCGGTATGGTACGAAATTTGAAACGTTGCTCACAACTCTCACAATATACAAGATCATCAAGTGCAAAAATATCATCCAATAACTTCATTATGAGTTATTAAACCAAACTCTAACAAACAAATTCATTAAGAGTCAAGCACTAGTTGTTACATTACTAGTTCCAACGATATTGGCTACCTTGACTATTATATCAATCAATAGATCTCACAAACTAATCAAGTGATGTCTTAACCAATACCTTGGTGAAATCAATTATAAACTCTCTGGATAAATTTTCCCTTTTCTAAGGGTTCAGTCATCCTAACTTGCATATAGGTTGACTGATGTCTAACTAAAAACTAAATAAATCACACTTTTTCAATCAACCTAATTCACTTATAGAAAATTACAAACATCAAAACCCTACTTTATTTTGATCTAATCCACATATGAATCAAATTAATTCCTAAGAAAACAAGTTTTTCAAAGATCAAAATGCTTTCTTTTTGACAGACTTGACACAATTACACTTAAAATGTTTTTTAAGAAGTATTTTGAAGATTAGATCTTTAAAAACCAAATTAAATATCCTTTAGAATTTTACAAAGTATACGGTTTATTCCCTAAAGATGATATTTTTATATAACTTAATAAAATATTGAAATGACCAAGATAAGATTACAAAGAAGATTATATTGAATGGTTACATATAAATGTCTTGATTCTTCCTTATATTCACCTGACTTGTTTTTTTTTCACTTAACTCAACTTGAAACTTATATATTTGACTTGACTGCTATATTATGGCTTCATTTATTGCTTGAGGCTCCACATTCTTCAATTTTCTTTTTGATGCACCCCTTGGCTCATTAGAGCTCATTACATTGATTCTTCAGTATAACTTGATTCTTCAATAACTTAAAATGACTATTGTCACAAAAGGTAAACTTATTAATAGTAATATATTTTATAATCATCATAAGTTTTAGTTGAAATCTCCCTTACTTAAATAACCCTTTCTTTTTCTAATGATGACAAATATTTGGTAATAGTAAAAGTCTAAAAGGAATAAGATCCTTTATGTGTAAGATCCCTTTATTTTAAAACAATAAAGAATAGCAAGTTCTCATTTAATTCATGCATCATAAATTTTATCAATGATTAACAATGATCTTAGTTTTCAATATCACCCATTTCCCTATTTCCAACATCAAAAGGGTGTACTGATAACTAAATGAAGCTCTAATATTAATATGGACCAAATGTAAAATATGATTTAAAGGTTTTATAAATAAGCAAAGTTCTAATAAAGAAAAGTAGCCATATTTATCTATAAATTTGATTTGTAGCTTTCTCCACCTACGTATGTATACTAATAACTATATGCATTAAGATCAATGTGAGAACAAGTGATTACATCATTCTTTACCTTGATTGATTAAACAATTAAAACTTTGATACCAATGCCCTTGCTTAACATATGTGAGGACTTTTGATGATTTTTCTCTTTCTTCATTATTGGAGATACCAATTACAATTCTCCTTCGATGGTGACACACTTCATTTGTTTCTTTTCAAATAAATGAACTTTGACACCCCTATTTTCCCTACATTAAAAAAGTTTAAGAGAGGGATTTGAACTAGTTCAATCTATTTGGGTCGGGCTAACCTAACCTTCCCAAGCCCGAACTTAATCAACTTGAACTAGGTCTATTGACTTTAAGCTAAGTCATTTTGGGCTGAGCTTAAATTTCCATCCTTAAGTAGGATAGTTTTATCAAATAAAATCTAAAATTAACTTGCTGACCTAAGTAGTTAAGTAGATAAATATTGGTAATTGATACCTCCGCATAGGAATTATACTTTATCAATCATTATATTACTTGTTACAATCTATACATTTCAATTAATTACCTAATATAGTGTCATCTTAAGTGGCTTTCAATTCTTTTTTTTTTTTTTTGTAATCTCTCTTCTTCTTCTTCTTCTTTTCATTTCTCTCATCACTGAGAAGAGGACATTGAGAATTCATATGGTCCTACTTCTTACACTCATAATAAAAGATGTTAGGTTTTATTTAAAGCCCACACTTACCCTTTTTTAGTTCTCTTACTTTTTGAGAATTTCTTTGTCATAAACTTCTTGAATTTCTTTATAATGAGTTATATACTATCCTCATCAATTTTATTAGTTGGGCTCTCTTCTTCATTACTTTTGTCATCTTTAAAGACATTAAAGATTTTGCCCCTACTTGTTGGAGCCTTTTTTTTTTGTTGCATTTTGTGGAAAATGAGTGATCTTACTAGTTGTTTTTAATAACAATATACTTAACTATTTTGCTTCTTGTATGATTGTCACTTTTTATCCTATCTAGCAAATGTCTCACAAATTCATGATTATTATATGTTACCAAGATTACTTTATGTGTGCCTTCATGTTTGCCTTAATATCCCATATTTCACAACATATCTCACATAATAATATCTTATTAAACTTATTCCTACTTAATGCACAAAATAAGATATATATTATACATATCTATGGCCTTACAATTGAATATAATGAGACTTTTATCCTTATTATTCCACTTAAACCTTTTTAACAGAATCTTAGTATTGACATTTTCTATTTCAATTACCTTTACTGCAGTATAATGTCCATTTTCTACTATATCGTATAAATTGATTCCTTTAGAAATTGTTAAAGAATAAGTCTTCATTGATTCTTCAGCTTTCTTGTCTAAAAATTTTTGTAAATGGTTTCATAGTGATCTTTACTCAAATTTTATGAGACAAATATGTAATGAATGAAATCCACTCTAATACCAATATTTGGTCCCTACATGGCATACAAGTATGGGAGGGGTGAATTACTTCTCTATAGTTATTTGACTACAAAATCTTAAAGAATGCTTAGTATTATTTATAAAAATGCAATATCAAATGATAAAGATTAAATGAAGTGGGCCTCAATAAACATATATGACTGTAATTCAATTTAAATTAAATTACATAAATAATCCCAATTATATGAATAATAAATAATATGAAATTTAAAAGGGTAAGAATGAGAGTGCATAACAAATTTATAGTATTTTGGTCTAGATATACTTCTTAAATCCACTTGAGAATTTGTCAACTCTTCTTTCAATGAATGAAGAAGAACCCATCTTATAACCACCTTCTTTCATTAGTTCACTAATTTGATATCCCAATCACTCAATTACAACTCACAAATTCCCTCTTAACACATTAATTCACTAAGGATTAACTTCATACTCACAAAAACATGAATGCATATAAGAGTCTCTTGATATGATGCAAGCATCACTAGCTAATGAAAGGATCTATATATGACTAGTGAACCAATTAAAAGAAATAGCTCTAAAGACATTGGGTGGTTTTCTCTTTGTCCTTCCCTAGCTTCTTCTTTCTCCTAGATTTTCTCCTTATGTCTATTATGAATTCCTCATTTCTTAGTTCCTTATCATTTCCTACCTTAGGAGAAAGTCTATTATTGACTTCCTCCATATTATTTTCTTTTAATAATGAGTGAATTTTCTATAGGCTTACTTCCTTCTCCATACTTTGAGCCACTCACTCAATTCCTTTATTGTTATAATCCTTGTTAACCTTTTGGGCTTCAAAATTGTTCATAATGTCTTCCTTCTCATTTGCTGCTTCCTTACCTTTTTTACCTTCCTATTCCTTCTATTGAGGAAATACTGATTGGTTAACTAAATTATGAGCCTTCTCTAGCTTGGTTACTTCCTTGTTAAGTCCAATTAACTCCTTATAGTCCCCTAAGAGAACTTTCTCCCTATGGCTCTCCACTACAAGCCTTGTTGCCTAAGGTTTGTCTCCTACTGATAGATTTATGATCAGAACCTCTATCAAATTGTTATTTTCACCTAGTTTTATGATAGGAATTGTATCAAGAAGCTCCTTACTAAGTTCCACACTTACACATAATCACGCAAATTGTAATATTCTTCAATGAGCTATTAGTTAGTCCATACTTATTGGTCTTACTAGGTAGCTTGTTATCGAGCTCAGTCCTTTGGTGGACAAGTATTCCAGTGGCACTCAATAGAAGTTGATCGAAATTGGCATATGCTCCTGGATAATATCATCCATAGTTGCTATAGGTCTCCATGATTGAATGAACATTATAATAGTCTGTAGCTACCATAGTCATGCTCCCAACACATCTTTGGCTCCTTGTTCTGTATTGAACTTGAAAAGAAACGTATTTTCTTCTATTAAAAATACTTCATATAGTCCATTGTTTTCCCACATGTTTATATTCCAATGTTGAACCATAGTGAATTTTGGTCTTTAACCTCAAAAGAAGCCAACTAATATTAAACTCTAAGATTTTGCACCTTCTTGTAAGGTCTCCATATTTGGAACCACTATTGCTCTTCCTTCAGTCAAATCAAGAGGTAGATATTGTAGTGAGTTCCCATCACCTTTCTCTAACTTAGTCTCTTTTTGGTAACTGGTTGGGAGGAGGAGGGAGATTGGATAATGATTGAGGTTCGGGAGAAGGTTGCTATAAATAAGATAGGTTAGAAGTAGGGGTCCCTGAAGAGGATGTAAAAGACAAGTTAGGAGGAATAAGCGATGGGGACGAGGCAGGGTTATTTAAGGATGGAAAGGATGTTGTTTCCAGGTTAGGTGGAAATTCAAAAGTAGATATGTTTATAAAGGTTTCTAAGGTGTAGGGGTATTAGGTACAGTTTAGAAAGTCACTGCTAAATATGGAATGAATAGAGAGGTAGGAAATAAAGAGGGTAAAAAGACGTAAAGTCTTTGAGAGTATGGGCATGATAAAGGTTGAAAATGAATAACCAAAAATGGGGGAGCTTCAAGAGAAGAAATATAAGGAACAAATAGGGAGAGACAAACTTAAGTTGGAGAAGGGAGAACAGTTCACCTAATTGCCTAAGAGCCAAGCATTAGTCAAAGAAGAACTTAAATTCAGGGTCCTAGATGGTAGCTTTTTAGTGATCTAGTTATCTATACATTAACTATCTACAAACTTAATAAGCTGCAAAGGTACTAAACACATTAGTCTACCTTAACACCATCCTATGCCACACATATAACACTTCATTTTTGTAACATCCCATCACCGATAGGGAAGTTAGAATAGTAATTTTGAGTGGTCAATGGGCGTTTAGAAATGCCTCTACATGTTCATGCATAATCTAGCATCTGCATACACGTGA
>JAOTAX010000005.1:27440541-27474934 GCA_025629825.1 Erythroxylum guanchezii | reverse complement strand
CATTGAGCATATCATTATTAAGCATACTGATGTATTTTGTTCTAAGCATGAACGGTACGGCATGTGTAAATTGACTTAAAATTGTATTGTGGATAATTCTGCTTGAAATGAATGTTTGGCTTCCGCAGTTTCTTTCTTTTGTTTGTCCCGACGAATCACCCTGGGTTCGGCCTCGGGAGTCGGGACGTGGGCCCAACGATCTCCAGTACTTTTCCTGGATAGTTGGGCTCCGGGAACGGGGTTCAGCACTGTTCGGCCGGGCTCCGGGAACGGGGTCCAGCATTAGATCTTATTTAAATCTACACCTAGACATAATTAAAAGAACATGAGTGTAGACCTACATGACCCTTCTAGTATTAGGATAAAATTTTGTAGGGGTTTTAACAAACCTAGTGTATTTTGAGTGTAGTTGATCAGATATATATTTTAGATAATTAATATAAAAATAGGTGGTAATATTTAGATAGATGAAAAATTATTACACTAGAAAATCTTACAAATCTAAATGATAAAACTCTTATAATTGAATAATAATACAAGATGAAGTTCGGAGAAAGCTTTAATATGAATATTTTTTATATTTATATTCTCTTTGATTATTATACAAGTGTTCTTAAGGTAATCCAAAGTAGTTGGCATTTTAGTTTTATTTTAATTAAATCAACAAAAACTCTAAATTCTTGTTATAAGTTTTGATAATTAAGTTGGTTTCAATTTAGTTCATTAATTTTGAGATTGGATACTTGATTTGTATTATGATACTTTATGTATAATTTATACATGTGTTGAGTTAAAAGTGAACTCCTTTTGAGCATTTTTATTACCCCACACAAAAAAATAAAATAATAGTATGTGAATAAATAAGCATAAATAATTTCACTATGTTGGCTTTCTACTAATACAAAAGGTCAAAGTAAAAGAGTGGTGCTAATAGTCATTTGAGATAGTGAACTAATTGAGTAATTAAGGGTATTTATAATAAGATGTTTACTTTCAGTCAAAAAGCTATGTAACTTTTCAAACAAGTTTCTAAATGCTCTTAAACTGATTAAATTTAGTGTTTTGTTCCTAATAAAGGGTATGAAAGCGTTTAAAGGTTTTATCATTTTTCTTAGCATGTTCACTTTATGCATTAAGTGGAATGGTTTCACTTTATGCATTAAGTGGAATGGTGCGACTTGAATTGAATTTGAAGAATTATGGATTGAACTGGATTGATTTATAATTGTTGCAAATAATGAAATGCTTAACATTTAAATGAACTTTGCAATTGAATGAATAATGGAGAATAATTATGGATATCCTTTTTATTTAATGCTTACCTAGAGTTGTTTCTTATTAAGTTGAAAGCAATCAAATTGATTTGCTTGAGGACAAGCAAATGTTTAAGTATGAGAGAGTTTGATAAATGTTAAATTGACTATTTTCTAATCCCATAGTTAATGCAATTTGCTTGTTTATTTGAGATTTTCGTATTATTTTATTTATGTTGTGTCTTTAGGTCTTATTTGCCTTCGTGGATAAAAAGGAGAAGAATTAGGGCAAAATTAGGGGAAAAAAAGAATTTAAGTTATTTTGATGGTTGTTCGTTTAAGTCCACAAGGTCGTATTGGTGCCTGTGTAGCTCTCTAGGATCATGTTTCTTTGTGATTATCACAGATTAAAGCAAGATTAATGGACACAGTCATATACCCAGTCGGGTTAGTGATTATGTCCACTCTAAAAATCTTAAATTTGAGATATAAATGAATAAAACAAAGAGAAACTTAGGGAAAGTAAAAAGGGGTTCGTAGGAGGCTCAAGGAAGTTTAGGAAGAGACATATTGATAGCTTAAAATAATAGAGATAATAAAAAAGGGCAAGGAAACATATTTGGCTTGGATTTTCATCAACTAAAGTGGATTTCATGAAGATTACAAAAAATTTCATCACGGTTCTTATAGTTTTCTATTTTTCCTTTAGTCTTTATCTTGGGATTATGAGCTAAAATCTTATTGGTACTTGGATTAGATGAAGTATGTAATAGACTTTCTAATGATTTTATTTTAACTTAATTCATTTCTCAGTTTCATTGATATTCAATTATGTGTTTAGTTTCATTGAGATTCAATTATGTGTTCTTAATTTTTCTTGAATTAATATTGTTGGCATATTATTTCATGTATAATTTATTGCAATTGATATTAAGAAGTTATTTTGTGTGAATAGATCTACCGTAATTGAAAGAAGTTGCATACAAACTTAGAGATAGGTCGACATATATTCTCCTGGATTATGATAAAATCTAATAGTAAAATTCACAAATCAACTAATGCAATTTTAGGAGTTTTAACTAGAAAAAATTTCAGTTAATCAACTAAGAGTTAGGCGTTAATAGTCTGAAGAAAGATATGAATATAAGATAGAAATTTTCATGGTCCAATAAACTATAGATTAAATTGAATAGTGAAATTATGACCGCATGAAAAATCTTAGGAGGAGTCAAAGTCCATATACCACTGTTTTTCTTGATTATTTCTTAATTTTATCTTTATTCTAGTTAATTAATTGTGTTGGTCTACTTTAGTTTATTGTTTTAATTTATCCTAAACACCATAAGTTAGATAAATACTAATAATTATAGCCCTCATAAGATCGACCCGGTAATGCAATTCTCAAGCATTCCTATAGACGTATGAAAGGAATAAACAAGTTAACGATACAAGCATTTCTCGACTCCACGAGTAAAGCAAACTCCTTGAAAGCAAACATAAAGAATAGCATGCAAGTCTAGTAGATAATACTTGCATAACCACGCAGCTAGCAAAATATTGTGAATAGTATTATTATTATTAGTTTCCCCAAAGTAAAGGATTTGATTTCTTTGCAATTATAAAGAGCAGAGAGGTGTTGGATGGTTGATTCCATAAAAACTAAGATATAAAGAGGAGAGAGGTGTTGAAACCGTAATATTTTTCATTTTGCTTGACTAATATTTATAGTATTATCTTCAGTTATAGCCCAATGGTTAGTATTGTTTAGTGATATCATTAAGCTATAGTACAGTAATTTCATGACATTCATTATTCAAACCTTACAATTGCATTGGAAAAGACTTCTAAAAACTTCTATCAAAAGCAACTTCTATGTCTGCTTCTTCTTCCCTGCAAGAATTGGCTGGATATGCAAATGCCTATTGAAGGCTTCGTTGAAGAGAAAACGAGTCTGGAAGGCTGATATAATTGGAAGCCAAGCTAATATAGCTATGGGAGCAAATAGTACAACACCCATTCCATAATCATAGGACTTGGAAAGGACCTGAGTAAAATCCCATAGCCCTGTATCCTCCAATTTTGGCCTCGCAGCTTGCGCAATCTGCATGGACTCATCATATCAGAGGAAATAAAAGAAAGGTTAGCGAAGCAGAATGCAATTGACTCATCTTAAATGCTTACCAGTATCAAGCCCCACCCAGTCGGCAAAAATGCTAGGCAGCATATGACCAAGTCTTTAACCGACAATTGACAGACGAGGGACAGAGTAACTATAATGGAGACAACAGCAATAAAGAGGAAGGCTTTGAATAATCTGAATACTAAGTGATATTTGGCACTGAATTGCTGCCTTCCCATGTTCACAGCCTACACATTATAACAATAAAATGTCAGTATTCTAGTAATATTATGCATCTGAGATGTTACTACTATTCTGTAGAAGAAAACGGCAGCGACCAAATACCAAGGTACGAATCTTTAGAGCTCTTTGGTAAAATATTTATTTTTATGCACATCATACCATTCGTGTTGTTTATCTATCAAAAGAAGCAATTCTATCTTCCTAAGACATTGGATCCTACGTGTTTGTGGAAGTAAAGCGTGCATCAATTCATCAAGAGTAGCAGCATATAACAAGAACATTGGCTAATAATGGGTCTAATTCGTTAGGTAGACACTAAATATTATTGAAGCGTGTGATTGCATTTTCTCAGAAGATATATATTAACTAGATATAGTTAATGACATGGAAAGAAGAGAGAACTGGTAGAGTTTGCTTACCTTGACCAACAGGAAAACAGCAAGAAGTACAACCCAAGATAGCACATAAACAAGAAAATTTTTGCTCTCTTGAGAAATATCAAGGTGGTAGACCAGACCATACTGATACATGAAAAACCGAAGAGAAAGAAGCACTTCAAATGATCTAGCAGCCAGGCCAGAACGATAAAGATGCGCCTGTTCATCATTCCACCATGACTGCCAACTTTTATCCTGTTGAATCCCAATACCACCTTGCTGACTGATCCACTTATTCCAATCTTTCCAGTCATCTACTATTTTATCCCAACTGAATCCTGAAGGATTAAACAGAAATGGTGCAAACAACCAAGTGATTGACATGAACCAGACGGAATAAGTAATCAGAACATATGCCATACTGCTCTGGTAGGACCTTCTGAACAAATCATAAACAATCAGTAGGAGAATTAGTTCAAATCCTTTAACAAAGTGGCTTCGTGAATATAGTCTGTAGTTCTCAGTGAAGCTGGCATGAAATACCACAACCTTACGACCAGTCGGTCTGTATTTTGCACCTCCATGTAAAATTGTTCGACCATAATGGTGAGTTTTTGTTCCTAGCGAGAAAGTGAAAAACAAAGCAGCTAATTGCAATTGCATGAGGATAAAATCTTTTAGGGCATTGAGAAACCCTTTCTCCAGTCCAATTTCCATCACCATTGGTAGGCCAGTTAAAAGCCCAAGCTGAAGAAATGATTGGGAGGCAAGAGCAGTTTCCAACGATTCTATGTTATGCATCCTAGCCTTAAGGACAAGTGCCTTTTGCAGCCCACTTAGCACAAGGTAGAGCTGTCCATAAAGGAATACATATATACCTATTACAGCAACCTGCACATTGAGTTTAAAAAATCCCATATTACCAGCTAACGATTGGAGAGAGACAAATTTTCAATTTAATAAATAGAAGAGGAAGTGTTAGTGCTGATAAAAAAATTTCATCCATGAATATTGAATGCGTCCATGGACTGATTTAATGAATGCTACGAATGAATACCAGGTGATTGAAATAAAAGCCAATGGTTGTAAAGTAGCACGAGAGCATCCTGAAAAAATCAAACAGGTGCCCAAGTCGGTATATGTCACGACTTATAGTCTGTTCACTGTTTCCATTAGCTATTTTAGCCTCAAATTTTGAGATCTGATTTAGGCCCACATCACGACCTTTTCCAACTTGCAGATACTCATGGTAAGTGATACATCCCCGTCGCAAGGTAGAATTGAATCCTACATCAGGACAGAGGTATAATGTTGTTAGCATCATCTGATGTGGTAATGCAACTTTTGAATTTCTGTTCCATACCAGCAAATACATCCTCACTCAAGTTTATTGTTTTTGATGATTTGCTTATGCCACCTCTTGTTAAATGAAATACTCTGTCAAACACATCAGGGTGTCCATAGTGGAACCTCACCCTGTTTACAAGATGAAAACCAGCTGCATGTGATTTATTACAACGGATGGAAAGAAATTAATGACATATTTCACAGTTAAGACCCTTTAAAGTAGCTAAGATAGACAGGCTTCGAGGTCATATTACACACACACAAACCAATCAATATGCTATTAATTAATTCTTATCTTTGCCTCATAATCAAAAGTTTTAAAAGGAAACCATTTTAGCTAACAAGAGACAGGAATGAAAAGAATACATTTCTGCCTGTACATGCATGCCATCTCAGCCAACAAATGTACAAACTCAAGCATTTAATGTCATATTCCCGAAATTACTTGCTGTTTAACATATATCAATCATCTTTCTTCACCATTTAGTGGTACTTGATAAACCAAAACTTAAACAATAGAAGGAGATAAGACCAGACTGACCTTAGTAATTTCATACTTTGAGGACCATAAGACCAGACTGACCTTAGTAATTTCATACTTTGAGGACCACTTAAAAGTTATGGTTTTATTGAACTAAGCTCCTTCTAAATCAATCCCAGACACACACCCTGCTTTCAAGGAAGTCAAATTCCAATCAGTATCTACTTCACAGTCCAGAATCTCCTGCTTAATAGGTTGGTAATGCTTTGATACAATTTATTATGGCCAAAGCCTAAACTTTCCCAAGAACCTCATTGGGTCCTTTGAACTACTCATTATGGAAGGAGCAATATGGGGTATGTTTGGTATGTTATGTTTTCTATAAAGTATTTCACACACCTACCATTAATAAACAATAATAGTAACCACTCCAAATAAAAGGCGAAAACATCATAACTGCCTCAGGATTTGATAACTTATGTAAGAAGAAGGCATCTGTTACCTGAGGGGATTAGCAAGAAGCCTTTGACCTATGGTGACAAAGCTCGTCTCCTGATATGACATGAACCATGCTAGAGAAGAAACACTGCATCAGTGAAATGATTTAGTAGTTATAATGGTTGTGCATTCTCTGAAACACCAATATAATTCTTAGATCAATGATTTATCATCATGTTCCATTAGAAGTTAGTAACACTATCATTTTCAGTTTTCAAGGATTTACATCATCAATTGTCTTTTTCCAATGATTCCAATTTCGTTTGTCTAATACAACAAGGTGTTCTTGAACTAGGAAAATTTGTTGGTTGGCAGAATATATGATAAAACAGGTTCTTCCAACCAATAAAAAAAAAAAGTTCCATGCTTGGCCAACTTCCTATTTCAGTTTGTAGTTTCCTTCCAGGTATCTCATGCTTCTGAGAATCTGTGTCAAAACTCATGTATGCTATTGAACAACTGTTTTTTTCCATATGCGGTGGCTGGACTTTAGAATGCATTAACCTCTTGATCTTAATGGAGGCAGAACAGATTCTACATGGATATGTAATTTTACACAATAATCCAACACATATGGACATGGAATGTAGTAGCTACTAATAAGCTGTAAATGAACCAAAGAGTCTTTTTACGATTTTTAGAAGTCTTCAAAGGGACTTTTTATGCATGCCCACTTAGGGAACAATAATCTTTCAGTAAAGTTGATCTGACCTTCCAGTAAATATGTGTTCCCTCAATCCAAGTATCGTTGGAGGTCGTCTTCCTTGCTGCAGAAGAAATTCTTGTAAGAGGTTTCTCATTTTGAAAGCTTCTTCCAAATAATTATCCTGTAAAACCAGGTAACATGAGCTTAAGATTGTAACCATGCACAAGAACACTTGAATGCGCACATCATAGAAGTATACTAAGATACATGCCTAGAGAATAATCCTTATTAGAAGATGATCGTACTTGGTTCATGTCAATAGTTTGAAGAGCTTCACCACGTGTGAAGACTATGGCATGATTTTGATTTTCAGGTTTTCCTTCTCCAATATTGGGGTGGCCAGGAAGCTTTATACGATAAACTTCCTGTAAAAGATATCATAAGTTTTATGTACAGTTACTTTAATAATGTGCTAAACTTAGTGGCATAGGAGTTGCATCATTGGCCTATGTAAGTGACAATACTTGCATGACTTCATAAAATTGGAATCATTTATACAAGTCCTCTCAAAAGACAATATACTGTCCTCATCTCATAATAGCTTGTAATGAGAAGTTATGAAGGCATAAAATCCTATAGAAAAATAAAATTGATATGTAAGTTTTACATATCAAACTGATGTAGGACAAAACAAAGAAATATTAACTTAGCTAAACTCACAAAATTTGAAAAAAAATGACTGAAATTAGACTGCTAGAATATCAGGTTTCAGGTCTAGATTTCAGCTTGGAATGCTGAAGTTTCAGATTAGATATGACTAGGCTTTTATGGTTTGATTGCTGGAAATTTCGGATAGGATATCAGGGTATAATATGGCTGGAATTTAGGTTTGATATGGATAGATTCTAGGTTTGGTTGCTGGAACTTTAGGTTAGAGTTTCTGGAATTTAGCAAATAAGGGTAAGAAACTAGGAATTACTCATAGGTTTTAAGAGTCACTCTTAGAATAAAGCATATCACCTTTTAAATAAAAAATTTGTTGAAAAATTCATGATGACTTGCTGTTGAAGGATTAAGTACAGACATATATATAGTTCTTAAAATACTTATTCTAGTTGGAAAGGGTTCCAAAATATTAAAATATGTATTCTATCCTAATAAGGATTCTTTATTCTTAAATAAGCTACTTATTACTATTTCCTACCTAATAAAGAAAACTTAGCATAAAGCAAGTTGTCCTTATTGTCACTTCAATTCCCATTCTTCATCCCACTAAATTAAAGTTTATGGTTGACTAATTTGCCCCTTTAATTTTGTTTATGAACTCTAAGCTCTTTTGCCTTCTTGTTACTTTACTCAATGATTTTACGTTCATTTCACTTAAATTGTCCATCTAAAATCATAGATGAAACACATTGTGTTTTTTGAAAAGTATCAAAGATAACCAATTAAAGAGTCATGTTCTTTGAATCAACCAAGATACGTGCAAATGAATTTTCCTGATCTCAAATGTTTTGATGTCAAAAATCTAAGAACCAAGTTGCATGATCCAAACACTATTACCTGATCATAACCATTGACACCTTTAACCAATATGGAAGAATACACTTTTTGAGGCTCAGTATTCACGATCACATCTTTCTCCTCAACATAAGCAACACGTACAGATGGATACCTACGCACAAAGTAATCAATGGTTGTCAATTTTAGTAATTTAACTACTACAGCTGTTTCTTTCTCCAGGAAAGGATACCTCGTCAATAACTCAAGTACATCCTTTGCATGGGGATCTCCTGATGATTTTCGTGATCCAAAAGCTTGCCAGGAAATGATATAAGTGAATTTCATGTCAGATAGTGCATCTATCTGGGCAAACAATGCACGATTATTTCTTTCAGCAGCATCATATCCCTCAAGAATATCTGGTCAAACAAAATCTTTTTTTCTTAACTAAATACAAACATTATAATGGAAATTTTAGATAGAACATGGCCTGAGGGCCCATAAAGCCTATATCTAAAATTACTGACCTTTATCTTCAGCCATATCCAAAAATGCTTGAATTCGTAAGGCTTCTCTGTAGTACATAATTCCTCTAACTGCCAAAACCAAGAAAAACAAACTCGGAGATCATATTCTGAATGACTGCATTGTATTGCATATTGGTCGAAAGGTAGTCCTTTGAGTCACCTGTTCTGCTTAGTGTTTGACCTCGGAAAGAGGCCCAATCTCTCAGCAATTCGTTATTGCTTTCATCGGCAAATCCATCTATTTCTTTATACCCCGTCCTCTCCAAAAAGTTTTTCCATTCATCTAAGAGGCTCAAAAGAAAATCAAACATTCTACAGCTTGCCTCCGACAGTAAAAACTTAGAAAGGATTCTTGCCCTCTTACCAGGATATATTTTCTGCATATAAAACAATATAGAAACTTCTTCTTTGCTTGAATGAAGTTCCTTCATTGAGAACTTAATATCTTCCATGAAGTGAGGTGTTAGAACACTGTATAATGGATAAAGCATAGTTTATAGCCTCACAGTACCATGAAAATCATTGTTCATATATACAGTAGGCATTGGGATTGTTCTAGAATCAATTTTATAATCTCCTTGAATAAATGAGTATATTACCAGTTCTAAAAATGTCAAAATGGAAGTTTCTGCAATCTAAGGACACTGGTGATACAAAAATTCAAGAAAAACAAATATTACTTATTAGCCTGTGACTTTCTATGAAATGTAAAGGTCATATGCAGACTCTCAAAAACTTTAGCTCCAGTTCCAGTAAAGTACCCCAGCCTTTGGTCACTGTTTCACTTCGTTAACAATATTTTCAAGCAAGCATAAAGCAATAATGGGCTTGGGACTAAAAGATGTAAAAGAACTACGTCCAAATAAAGACCTTTTTAAATCCTTTTGTTGATTTTAGACCCTATAGTGAGAATCTTATAATATATCCCTGTGAAACTTAAGCAAGATTGTAGGACGGATTTATCCATCCATATCCACTTAGGAAGTACAGCACAAACTGAAATAAATATTTGATGGGTATCGGCATTTATCAAGCCAAATAAACTGAAATTTCTCTTTCTGTTCATTCCACATTTCCCCAGAGGACTTCCAGAACAGATATATTGATAAAAAGATAGGTGGACACATTAAAAGAAAGTGTATTCAAAAATCACCTACAAGTAATAAGGACAAAATGATTACATAGGTACTGAATTATTTTAATATTGATGAGACGAGTATTGTCCCAAAAGTTTTCAACATGGAACACCCAATGACTGATCTAAGTTTCGAAACAGTTGAAAAGCAACTTTCTTTTGCACAATGGTTCAAAACTTAGATAATTATATCAAATTCCATTGAAAGTTGAATTACTCAAATCAAAACATGGTGATAAATACTAAAATAAAAGTATATATATGATATATGGTAGACACGAGAGCTCAACCTGAAAGATAGCATATTGCGTACTTCGGGAGCAATTGGCATATCAGTAAACAATGAAGTTGCAAAGAATGAAATACGCCTTCGAGCCTCCAAATTCTCCGGTATGTCCATCGCCTTATCTTTAACAGTAAGTATCAAAAGCAGACGCTTAATCTGCCATGCAAAATTTGAAGCAGTTCACTCACTATCTGGATCAATTTCTTGCTCACAACTTATACAAAAGAGTTCCAACAGTTTCTTATCATAGGAATTTTAGAGCATTGGTGCATGCATTCACGTATGTCCCTCTCTTAAAGAAACAACCAAGTCTTTAACAATTTAAGAATTCTCAACGTGGAATTAAGTTCAATCCAATGGGGATTGAAAACAAAATACCCAATTTGCCTCTGAATGGACAAATGAAACGGTAGAGCATGTAGGCTTTATCTTGCAGAAACAGTTTACCTAATCAACAACCAAGTTGGGCCTCTTATCTAAGATTTTGAGTAGAGATAGTGAAATCATATTTCCTAGTGAGGAATTAGAGGATACAACTATGATTAAGAAGAATTGAATGAGAGGGAATGTCAAAGGAAAAACTCACCTGTTCTTTGAGAGGACCACTATCTGGCAATGGGAAATGGATTGAGTTCTTGTCGCCAGTCGATTCAAATAATTGTGGCCTAATATTTCTATTGAAATACATGAAGCTTTCTTCTATATGTTGGGAAGAGTAAAACAGATCCAATGTCCTGCACATGGTTGAAAAAAACAGTGAGAAACAAATCAGAATGATGCAGAAAGTCAGAACTGATCAAGTGAAGCTTTTGGATTGATCTTAACCAGTTTGAACAGAATATCAAAAGAAAATATAGTATGATTGTACCAACCTAGAGCTATTTCTCATAATATCTATTGTTACAAGCTCAAACATGTCTTGAAGAACTCTCACGACATTGTCACGGTGGCTTTCACTTCCTTCAACCTTTAATGATGAATAAGAAGTCACACATGATTAAGTACATATAATTAACTGTCAGTGCATAATAAACTTTAGTCTTTACATGATTCATATTTACCAGAAGTTCGAGTAACTCTTTACATTTAGCTTGTAAAGCTGGAAGCTCACCCATTTTCAAATCCTCGAGAAGACTTGATCTCGAGAGGCTTTCTTCAATTTCAGTTAGTAAAATGGAAATTACCCTAAAAACAATTCAGGAAACATCAGGATGGCAGGGTAAAATTCCATGCAGAAATAAAAGTAAATGTCAGACAAACTGTGTCGTTAAATGTAAAGAAAACATGTCAACAACCTATAACCTTGTACTGAAAACAGGTTTTTTAAATGAGACTCTCCCCTACCTTTTCTCCTCATCACCCACAACGAGAATTTCAAGGATATCCTTAAGTGACTCATAGCACTCTTTCACAGCAGAGTACATGTACTTGTCTTTCTTAATCTTTTTAAAAAGACTGTCACCCTTTCCCACAAAATCTCGGGCAATGCTTAGTGCTGTTGAAAACTAGTAAAAAAAGAGAGGTTTGTCTAAAATAAAGAACATGTAACAGGAAAATTTATGTAACTTGTCAGTCAAAGTTGAAACCTTGTTTGCTAGGAGGAAAATAGGCCAACGAACCATGCCAGAAGATAACTCTGGAGATAAGGGTATCACCATCAAATCCAACTCCCTATTGACGAATACACGTTATCACTGTTTCCAAAAAAAAACCCTGTGGAATGGCACTTAAAGACATTGAAAGATCATACCAATTGCTTATCAAGTCTTCTGCTCGGAATGTGTTGATAATTTGGTTCCATACCAGAACAAATTTGGCAACATTGTTTGATCCATTTACAGACTCCTGAAGACGTATTAGTTTTGTAGGAATGAAGAAAGCAGAAAATCCTTTATAGAATCATGTTACTATATCATAAATCTCATACCTTGTGAATAAAACTTCTTGTTTTCTTTTGATCTTTTTGAGATGATGGAGGGACTAATCGAAAATTGAACGCAGAAGGCAAAGTGTGAAATCTAATTCTTAGCATTCCCAAAGTTCGAATCTAGAAAAAGGAGAAGTGGTGAGATCCCACAAGATTTGAATGGAGAAAAAACCACACAGCTTACCTCACCAAGATGATGTAAAATGCCATATACTCCACCAAATACTGTACAGAAAACAGAATACCAAATCTGTGTGTCCATGAAGTAAACCTGAGGCAATTGTGAGAAAAGAATCAAATAACATACAATCATTTTCTTTCTTCTTGTTACCTTTCGAAACTCGTCAAGACAATCGACAAAAATTGTCTAGTTTCAAACATATATGTGCAGAAACTCACAACTATGATTGGAGACCATATAGCTACAATTGCACCTGCATTACTCTTAACTGAAATTAAAAACAAACTTGATTTGTCAATTAAATTTGAAGAAATCGAATAGGTTCTCTGTTCTAGCAAATCTAGAAAGAAACGAAGTTACCTTTTGGAAAAAGCTCATGCCAATCATAAATTTGCACACCAATTTTTAGTATTGTTCTTGTTGGTCCAATAAGTGGTTTGATCTGCAATTTTTTTCAGAAGTTACAAAAATGATCAGTTTGTTCAATAAAATTGTCAAAAAAACACTACAAAAAATTTGAAGCTGTTGAATGAGGTCCAAGAATGGATCGTATATTTTTTTAAGATGTTTTTTCAAACAAAATGTGGATAAAGACAACAAATGAAAAATTCCCCAGAACAAGAGCTGTGCAGCTTAAACTCAAGTCTCTTAGTCATACAGAATCTGATATCATTTCAAGAAATCATTCTATCCTGAAACTTAAAGTGTTGGGTGAGACACAAGAAATTATATATTGTTCTAACAAGGAGAAAGTTCAACAGTTACAAGTTGAAATCATGAATCATCACTTCAGCCTATGCAAACTTTACAAACAAGGAAAAGTGTGTATCCTGAAAAAGCATGGTAACAGTTGATATTCCATTTAAAGCATATTCATGATAATGTTTCCTTTCTTTGAACCATCTTTTGGTAGTGGTACCTGCCATGATGTACAAAATCTCTGGACCCTAAGCATGCAATGATAGAAGGTCGAACTTTAATTTTGAACTTTGTGCAGGAGGATAATTTTGGAAGAATAAATGGAAACAAAAGCAAATCACATCAAAAGTTTTCTATTATCTTTACCATTTAAATCTAAGCAATCAAACCAGAATATTGTCCTCCCTTTGTTGAGGAAAATATGAAGTTGCAGATATATTTTTGTGAAAATAAGAAGTAGCTTTCTAAGTCGTTATGTTTCATAGCACAGAAAGTAGTACTCATTGGACAGTTACATTGATATTGTTTCAGCTGTCACCTTTTTCCATTTCACAGTAGGAAAGATAACTGAAAAGATGATGCTTAGACACCAATTTTCTATGTAGAGCCTTTAGGTGAGTTAACCAAATTTCTTCCAACGCCTAGTAAAACCAAAGTTGACCAAATCCACTGCTATAAGGATCAACCCAATGCCAACTATTATTGCATCGTGTTATTTCTTCTTGTTGATGATCAGGAATGAAATATTAAGACTGTTAGTGGGCCAAAATTCCACAATAGTCCCAGTGTGCATCGATTGTTCCAGGTATAGAAGCTCACCTCAAAAGTGTAGCTGAACAAGAATTTGCTCGATAATACAAGTATCCAAAACAAAGTGTATCTACATAGTAATAGCAAAGCCACCATTAGGACAAATAAATATGAAAAATCACAAGATAACAGTCAAGATATTAAGAATAGAGAAAATACTATACTTAAAAACTGAAACTTGAGTTTCCTGCATTCCACGTCCCACGTATAATCTTGGCTACATAAGAACAGTTATAGCTCTCAGTCAATAATAAAGCAGATGATTTAGGAGATGAAAAAGTTCCCATAACTATCCATAAATTCATAGCAGATAAAAGAATATCAAAGTTATCCATCCTAAATTTCAAAACAGTTATGAATACTGCATAAAGCCTAGAAGAAAATGTCACATTAAGCCTTTGGCAGTTTTATTATTTTTCCCGATGCTACTATGATTCTCAGTAGTCCAACTTAATAAAATTTTCCATAAAAATGTAATTTGAGAACGTAACATTACTGAAAATTTTTAAATTCCTGGCGTGCACTCATATTTCTTGAAACAACAAAAATCTAAGACCTTGAATGTGAACCCTCAATAGTCTTCAGTGCAAATGAGAACATAACTTCTTACTCTGTACATAGAAAAGATTAAAGAAGGACCAGTATGATGTTTCCCAATGAAGTTATTAATTTGTAGAAGATTATCGAAAGCATCAACTTCCTCAAATGGACAAACTATGCTAACATGTCATGCAATCTCATGATGAATAGACCAATTGTATTTATCAAAGGCAATCATATTGAGTATAATGTATCAAGCTTTATGACAACTTACTTGGATCCACCAAGATAAAATCTTGAGCATGTGCCAATTTGAGGTCTCAATGTACTTGCTAACAACAGGAACAAAAAATAAGACCATCTCAACAGCATCAAGAATAAGGTAAACTGAAACTGCGATCATAAAGGAGGACAAACACAATTCTCCATGCCAGCTTCCAGGTTTTGTCGAATAACAAGTATATTTCCTTCTAGTTTTAACATAATATATAGGAAGAATTACAGTCCACATGACCGCAACAACCAACTTCAGTACTTGTTTCCTTTTCTCAAATATATCCATTGTCAATCTGGCTTTCCATGTGAAGACAATGTCTAAAATTGCTGCATTCAAAGAAAATTTTGGAATTTGATTATTCTCCAAATTGTGGTTACCTAGTTTGACACATACTTCAATGTGCTTGTGAATTCATATAAGAAGAGAGTGAATTAGATAGAGAGTGCTAGGAGTAAATAGCTTTCTTATGTAGCTGATTGCATGATATCTCATACGTAGAAATGCCAAGCACTGACTAGAAACACAAGCAAACAAATGGATTGTTGTACTCTAACATTTTCAACATGGATGTTGTAAAGATTCACATCGGTATTGAAACATTCATATTATTGATGTAGGGTCTTAATGCCCTTTATATATATGTATATATTAATTTATAAATGTGCTACTTTCCAATATGGGACTAATATAGTAAAGGACTACTATAACTAATCATTATTTGATCACAGTTGATGCGTACTGCATAAGTGGATTACTGGTATTGAACTTTATCCATAATCTGTTGCTTCCACCACTTGATTATGCTTTGGGGTTGGACTTGTTAGTTAGACATCATATTAGGTCAGTTTTGCAACCAATAATCACCCAACCCATTGGCAATTTTGTAAAGACTTCAGAACATACATAAATGAGCTTTCTCTTCGCTAGGACGTGTGATACACACATGAGCTTCACCACAAAATATGCTAGTTTGGTTTAGTAAACATCTGACCCTTGCATGGAAAATCAATGAGGTTCACCATTGGGATTAATGTTAGCAACTTACCACGGAAACACTAGCATAAAGGAGAAGAAATCATCGATTAGAACTTTTTAACCATAACATTGATAAATAGCAAGAACAAAGGTATATCTCATGCCAAAAGATTCTGGTCACTACCCTTAAGTTGTTTTCCATCTTGTTAACTATAATAGATCCTAGAATTATTGTTTTTCCACAAAGCTATACTTGTACAATAAATTATGAGTATTGCTATTTTCAACAGCTACAGGTACCTGTCCATAACATGATGGATTAAACTATTAATGATAAATAGTTTATACCTTGCACAAGTTTTAGTATCGCTGATGTAATGAAGATGCTTAAGATGTCTTCAAATATCATAGCATCAAACATTTCAAGTGGAGATCCCAAGTCATGGCAAGCCATGATTACCATTGCCTGTAAATGCAATAAAACTCAATACGAACACAGCAGAATCATCACAAGGTATTTATGGTGTGCAAACTGTGGAGACATTTCCAAACCTGAAGGGATAGAATAAAAAAGCTCCACATTCTGTCAAAGCTCCTAAAAATCTGCCAAAATGAACGAATCTCTACAAAATTGGTCTTCCCCAACCATTTTTGTTCACGACGTTCTCCTACAGCATCCTAGAAGGAACATTAGGTACATGGAGTATGTTAAGATGAACAAGTTGACTTGTGTTGGTGGTCTCTATCTTTGTTTGTTTTGATAGTGAAAGACGATTTTGTATGTCTACTTTCTAATGAAAGCTTCAAGCACTGAGAGGATACTACATGCTTAACACTATCAACAATTGAAACAAATAGCCTAACAACCTTAACTGATGTAAGCGCATCATTAAGACATTGCATCAGTTGGTAAACCAAACAACAATAAATTTCAAAGTAACAACTTCCTTTTGTCCTTTTCATAAATGACGTAGAATGAATGAGATCATAGATTTCCATTTCAGTACCTAGAAATTCTAAAGAAAAGACCTATTGGGTTATATCCTTAATTGCAGAGGCCAAACAGGGCTAAGTCTCCTTTCTTAATAATCTAATGATTCAAGCAAACAAAAATTCATTTTCTGCTTGGCTCACAAATCATTCAGAAATACATGATTTTGTACGACTACATAATTACACTCTGGCATCTACACCTATTTACCAAGGTAATTCATGTCACCTCCTCTCTAATGCATATAAGCCTATTGAATAAGAGATCTAGCAAAGGCACAAATCCATAGACAAAATCAATTATAAATTAATACAATAGTCTAAAGTATAGATTAGACACTAATTTTCTTAAGTAAACGCATCTGTAATTGATAAAAAACAAATGAGAAAAACAAAGTTCGTCAAGAAATCATTCAACCAAAAACTTAAACTATTTGCTGAGCTTTAGGAATGGTTCATAATATTAAATTTAACAAATCCACTCATACGAAGTTCATTAGACTGAAAATGTGGACAAATCACAAACCAACATACAAATGAGAGCAATATGGTCTAGACAAGAATTTCATATGTAAACATTGACAAGATATAGAGAAGAATCAAAGTGGAGAAGCGTTTGTGATGCAATACAGATCATGTTACCCCCAATTCCTCATCACTTTTCATTTCGGTATCTCCTTCTTTTAGTTCCCTCTTCCTTTTTCCTTTTATATTAGTCTTAACTTTCGATCGAGTTGAAGATTCTGTAAAGAAGAAATCATGATCTAGACGCATGGGCCAGCCTATCTGGAAACAATCGGGAGACCTGCAGGTAAATGGAAACATAATGGCATATTCTCAAGGTATTAATTCCATTAAGGCGAGTAAAATAAAAAAAAAATTCAATACTTACCAGAAGTACTCATTAATGTCATCATAGTTTCTCCAAGTAGAGTGTTCAGCTGCCCCACTTTGATTTTTCTCAGCCTCCTTCAATTTTTGACAAGAAATTTAGATCCTGGATACAATGCTTTACAAGAATATATGAAATTAAGAAACTACCTCACGTATGACCGTGTATATTGGGGTAACTACTTTGTTAAGAAAAGCTTCAGGTCCTCCCCTATATGCAGGCATGACTTTCCCCCCAGTTGTCAAGCTAACAGCACCAGTTAACATACCATGCAGCTCATTTGCCATCTGAAACGAGATGGAAATGAAGATTTCCGGATATGATTTACATTCAATTTCATGGTATGGTAACTTGGGAAGTAACACACAATGTCAAGTTATAGAAAAATAATTAATTAGTTAATTATAATGTAACTTCTTTTTGTCATTCATTCTCATTATTAAGGGGTACTACTCTAAACACCAGTACATTACTAGATTGACAATTTCTCTGTTCTAATAACTAACTTTTACTTAATAATTGTACTTTATTTAAAAGCAAAAATAAAGAAAGAAACTGCTCATTGCATATGCAAATCTAACGGAAAAAGGTTTTCATCTCACATGGTGGAAGATGTAACACAAGCACTCTGGCATGAGCCGCAAGTTTGCAGCTTCCCCCCAAATAAGAAGGTAAAGGCCTATATAGAGAATCTTATATTGCTGAGCTTCCTGTCTAACATAAGGCAATCTGCAAAGAGAGCCAAAATCAAAAAATAGATAGCAGTGAAGCAGTCAACCTAAAAGCCATTTAACATAAAATTATACAAATATCTTTGTGATGATATAGAAAGTGCAACATTAATGCATCCCAGTACATGATATGTACTTTTACTAGAATGAAAACGAGAGAAACAGAATCACTTTTATATGCACTTCTTGGA
Source organism: Erythroxylum guanchezii (assembly GCA_025629825.1). Lineage (NCBI taxonomy): Eukaryota > Viridiplantae > Streptophyta > Magnoliopsida > Malpighiales > Erythroxylaceae > Erythroxylum > Erythroxylum guanchezii. The sequence continues at coordinate 27,456,306 of JAOTAX010000005.1, read as the reverse complement.
CAGATGAGTGGAACATTTTTACAGACCTGATGTTGCTTTTTCTCCCCAAAAACTTGCACCAATCAGTATAATTTTTGAAGAACTTCTTCATTAGTACATCCAATGCTTCATCCCCCAACTAATATCATATGAAGAACAAGAAAGATCAAAAGCTAGAAGTGTTGTAACAAGAAATTAAGAATCAAATGACTAAGAAAACCTTTGAGATGGATGACTGCTTGTAAGATTGCCTAATGTGTGTGTTAGCTATGAGTAGAATCAAATGCTCCCTTTGGTTGGCAACGTTTCCTTCCTGATGGATGAAACATAAATAAGTATCCTCAAATCTTTAATTTCATGTGCTAAGGAAAAGACCATTCAGGTCCTTTAAAGTGAACACATCCCATATTTAACAAAGTAAAGAAGAGAAAGAGTGTAAGAAAAGATGAGATAAATTACCTGAAACCCAAAGTAACACTGAAGAAACTCAAACAAATCAATGGAAGTTCTGCCTTTGATAAACTCCTCAACAGAAGGTAAACCACGAGTGTTGTAGACAGCTGCAACAGCAGCTTTAATCTGTATATTTGACCAGTTTGTCATGTTCACTGTTGCATTCTATCAAATAATTGAAACAATGATCAACTGACATCAACTGTAACAGAGTATTCAAGCACAAATAGCAAACCCCAGAAAGAAATAAGAGAAAGGAAAGGCAAGAAGGCAACCACTGTCTGTAACAAATTGCTGTAAAATGGAAGTTTTGGAAGTTAATTGAAAATTCAAATATTCTGCAGAATCATTGAACCAGACTGAACTAAAATTGTTTAAGAAAAAATGGATTAAGTTATTCGTCTGACATCGGACCTCAGGTAATTGCATAATTGCTTGCTGAATAGCTCCTTGGTCTAGAGGAAGAATGTTATAGGGTACGTAGAAGGGCTTCACATGAATGCTGTTCCTGTCAGCAAGGGCCTATCAAGAATGAAATGTAGAAAGAATTCAGAATCTATAAAGGGATTTGAACGAATAAATTTCCAATTTTCATTTGAGGGATGTGGTAATGAAAAGGTGAAAAACATCACTTGAGGACCAGCGGCATCAGTTACAGTCTTTAATACTTCAAACAGTACTGACGCAATTCTTCGTGCATTAATCAACTTTTCTGTGTGGCTAGTTCCAAAAATTTCACAAAATCAGATTAGCTAGGAAACTGCAGAAGTTCAGTAAGGCTATGCTAAACATATTACCAAACTGTCTGCAGAATACAAGTTTGATTCACCTGTTTTCCAAATCAAAACCCGCACCACTTCTAACAATATAGTCTCTGTATGCATGATATACTCGTTTGAGTTCACGTATATCACTTTTCTCCTTCCGTCTTCTGAGGGTAATGTCTTCATCCTACATAAAACCATCAAATACAATTTTGGAATACATTGATGATACAACTTGACACAAGAGAGTGACAAACAGTGAAGAGCAACTTAGTTACAGGATCATTTCTAGGAGCACGTTCAGATAAAGCATGCTAATATGACAATAAGACGTTAGAAGCAAAGCTTGAAATTTTGTCCTTTTGCCTCTTAAAGCTAAAAGAAGAGTTTGTCTTCCGATTCTATGGCCAATAGACCAAATATATGTGTTACACAAGACCCAAGAAACTTTAAACAGAATGACTGCAATTACTCCAATCAATTCAAGTTGGATGTAAGCATAAATATTCATGCAGAGAGGCTGATGAATTTTGAAACATATACTCATTATCGACATAGACAAGCAGATAATATCTGGTACAATTCATGAAAGATACTTCTGGGACAAGTCAGCACACGGAAGACATATTAAATCCCAGGAATCAACACCGGCAAGTTATATAGCCATTATATACAGGCACATGCAAAACAGTATTTAGCAAAATTTATCTAAAATACGGGTCAGCATGTAGCAGCTACGATGAATCCCAGAAATTAACGTTGATCGAATTGAAAATGACTGTGGCACATCAAAGACATTAGGTACTTAGAACAGTGCAAGCAAACAAATCAGCTCTTGAATGAATTTCAATCTGAGAAATGTGTAGCTTATAGATTAAGATTCAGTAAGTTCTTACATATTCAAGTCGTTGAAGAAGAGCAGTTTTAAACTGTCGAACACCCCTTCCACTTGAATTCCGATCCAGGTTATGAGCTATTTCAAAAGCATGAAAACGACCTGCTCTAGAAAATGACAGAATAAATTTACAGACATTCGTAATTCTCAATCAAACTTGCACTTCAATTATTTGCCGAAAGGGCCCTATTAGTTATTTTCAACGATGTGCATAACAAGACGAAACCTGAAACATTTTAATATAATGATCATCAACATCACAAAGGTAGGTTTCATTCTCCTATGATTCACATTCCGAACACTACATGGAAGCCGATGTTCGTCCTTAAAATAACACTCCGCTTGAAGGGAAGGAAAAAAAAAAACTAAGATAAAAGAGCAAATAGAAACAACGCAGGAAACACAGGGAAGGCCAAAAAGAAAAATACCAAGATAACAGAGCAGATAGAAATAACGCAGAAAACATAGATAACCAATCAAAACTTAATATCCAAACTCCATAAAGCAAACCCAATTCACCGAGGGACACAAGGAACGTAATGGCTTACAAAGATAAGCAATGCGAGGTTCCTCAGTTTGAACCAAATTGGCAACACGAAGAAACCTCTGAATGTCCCGAGCTAACGTGGGAGGTAACCTCTCACTATCAAAGGGCTCATGACCATCACCACCATGAACTTGATGATCTCTGCTACCATCATCAGCAAAGGTGTGAGACCATGTAATGGCATGGTGGTTGGTGTCGGGTTCAACAATAGGGTCGGCAAGAACAATCTCTGATGACATTGATGTGGTGGTATTAGTGGTAGCATTAGAGAATATGCGAAAAAGTTTGATGGGAAAAATGGGGAGGAGGCAGGAGAACAGAGAGAGCAGGTGAATGAAGAGTATGTAAGTGGGATCTTCATTTGCATATACAGCTTTGGTTTTCTTAATGGGAAAGAGAAGTTGTTTGTGCTTTTGCTTTTAGGAGATGGGAGAGGGTTTTTTTCTAAACCTTTATTTGGTTGCTCTACCTTTGTCTGGCCATAGCAGCTTCCTTTTGAAACTCCACAACTAGTTGGCGGCTTTTTTAATGCTACGTAGAAACATGCAGGAACTCGCACAACACAAGCTCTTTTTCCCTTTCCAATTTCTTTGCTTTTCCTTTTCTCTTCTTCTTTTGATCTTGCAAATAATACGAGTTAAAGATTCCACTGACTTTTGTAAACGTGGACAACCTGTGACCTTATGAGTCCATTTATATATTGTAATTGAAAGGATGGTCAATATCAGTCTTCGATTTGATAGTTGATCCCATTTTATCAGTAGACCAGGTGTCAAGAAATCGTGCATTCTTACCTTTTGCCTTGGTTGTTTGCGACCCCTTAAAATGTATAAATGCACTCATAAGAGATGCAATTCTTAAGCCATGAGAAAAATTCTTCTTACTTCTCTTAAACTATATTTACCAAAACTATTATTTAAAGTTTTTATATAATTGCGTTCTTTAAATATCCCAATAAAATCATTAGTGATGACATAATTAAAAATGAATATTTTTGCAATAACTAAATTTTGCCATACATTAGTGATGGTAGAACAACTGAAATAAAAAAAATTCATGATATTAGGTAATTGAGTGGGATAATATTGAACTTTCAATGATAGCACAGCACAGAAAAAGGCTCGGGTCAAGTTAAATATAAATATAGCGGTTAAATAAGGGTCTAACATTATTATTATGCGTGGTTTTTAATTAGAAATTATCACGGGTGGTAGTATGGTGGGTTTCTACACCACACAAGCAGGGAATCATTTTTAACTTCAGAATTCTAGGGAGTTCACTCGTAATTTATCCTGGCATAAGTGTTTGTTTATAGACGAATTGTCGTTAAAGCGGACTCCTTAGAGATAATTAACATTCTTTCCTCTTGCAATATGGTTTTGTCTGAGGATAATTTTTTGGTGACAGTTACTCGTAGTTTAATCCACCGAACATGAAAGGTACAACTTCAGCATGTGTATTACAAAGGGAACCAGTGTGCTAATAGGCTAGCCTCTCTCGCAGTTTGATCTAGTCCAAGTCTGCATATACTCTAGGAGTTCCTGCTGACCGTCATGGAATTCATCCACCGAGACAAGCAAGGAGTTTTGTACCGCAGAAGCCTGCGCTAGTTAGGGTGTAGTTTTGAATGTTTTGGTTTTTTCTCCATTGTAACCCAAAAAAAATAATCATAATAATAAGAGGAGAGAAAATTAATCAAAGGTAAAACCGTAAAAAGGTTCATTCAAACAATTGCCCATCTTTGTGTTAAGTTAAGAGCAGTGACATCCACTAACATAGAAACACTAAAGTAGACAACACAAAAGCTCCCGTACTAAGTAACATGAAACCGAAAGCAGTATTGGTAAAACCTTCTTTTCGATTGTAAAGCTTATACGATCGCTTTCCTTAAAAATTAAGAATACTTAAGAAAACGTGCACGTTCGAGGTCCAAATGCCGACTTCACTTTTTTCTTTGACCCGCCTAACGTATCTACTGCGTAAAATAATTTTCATAATATTAATTATAATAATTTTAAGAATTACTAAAATAATAATTCCTTAGACTTTTTCACGTGCATATAACAATTATTCATCTAATTCAATTTTTATTCGGTTTTTGTTTGATTATATAGTGCTAAGTAAATTAATGGATTTTATTTTCTAAAGAAACAATATATAAAGCCAAGCAAATAATGAATACTTAATTATGTGATCTTCTCTTCCATTTACCCACATCATTTTTGTTTGAACATTAAATTGATTAAATAAATAAAATTGGAATAGTTTCAAAATTATGGAGATTTTTAGAAATGTGTCTATTTCTTATGACATTAAAATCTCCAAAATAATGAAATATTTAAAAACCATAAATAAGTTGAATTTTGATATTTTTATAAAAAGATTTCAATAATATAATAACAACAACAACTCAGGAAAAATTTCGCTGAAATGTAAAGTCTAGAAAGGTTCAGTAGTACACAGTATTACTCCTAACTAATAGAGAGACTATTTTTAAAAAAGATTTTAAAAGTATGTCTTCTACTAATCACTTGAATATTTAGATCTATCTTAAAGTTTTATAATTTTGTAATAGTAGGATAGTTTTTTTCTCGTAAAAAAAGGTTTAGAGTGTTTAATGAGTCTATGCTTAAGTATTTGCTAATAATTTTAACTATAGATACTAACACTATATAGTAAAAATAGTAACACAATTGTGCTAGAGATTGTGTCTATCTCATAGAAGAAAATACTGAAGCTCACAATTTAGGCCATGCTCGTTCTCTATATAATGTCTTAGGCGAAGCATAATGTATTTAAGTGCGAAAACCCTAATTTTCAAGGGTTTTAACTAATTTTTTTTACAGAAAACACATATTAGAAACATATTTTTCTTTCCAAAAATTAGGGTTAGTCATCAGCAAGCTTTTATAACCCTTAGAAACTCAATTTTAAGGAGCATTTCTTTAGAGAAAAATTTTTTAGACATCATCTCAATAAATCAAGCGGATGATAGAATTGGGTATGCTTCTACCTTTATTTCTATCATGACTTCTCAATTTTTGTCTTTTTATTTCGTTTTTTTTACATCCTTTGTAGCTAAATATTTTTGTGTTTAGGTAAGAAGATTTCATTTAGTTATTTTTGTATAGATTGATTTGATTTGATTTATGATGTGAGATATTTTTTAAGATATTTTTTATTGCTCTAAATGTTGTTTTGTTTATATCAACGTCTAAATCTAATTTAAATTTACTTGTCTACAACTTAAAAGAGCCTGCATATGATTAGACTATAGCTTAGGTAGAAGGGGTTGAACAGGGTGCTCATGAGAGACCTATGTGACCTTCTTGCAAATAGGGTGAATCCTTTCATAGGATTTCATAAAGCTTAGAGCATTCAAAGGGTTGCTGGCAATCGTAGAGATATATGTTACTAATCGAAGAGTAGATGGATATAGCTTGAGAGAGTACAACTTCAATGTCTAGGAGATCTTTACATTCTAGAGAATCTATCTAATCTAGATTAATTGAATCATAAAATTAAAAGTACTAATGGAGGAAATACTCATCTTAATATAATGATTTAACTAAATTTTCTTTTGATTTTCTTTTAATAAATTATCTTGTCATTTATTTCCTTAACTATTGTCTATGTTTTAGCTTTAGTTTATATTTCGTTATTTAAAATCCATAAAAGTCATCTTTTCATTTATTATCTTTAGATTAATTAATAGTGTTATGCTTTCCAATACATATTTGTGGGATTTGACCCCTATTTATTGTTATATTGTCTACAAATGATAGGTACACTTACATAGTTAGTAAGTCAAAGGTTTAAAGTAAGAAAACCTTTAGTAGCATTGGTACATATACACATAATACTCATCATTTACCATAATAGATAAGCAAATACTAGTAAGATACTTTTTTCTTTTGGAAAATTAAAGAACTACTTTAAGTTATGCAAAGTCTTACAGTAGAAAAGTAACAACCTAAAGTTAGAGGCAGTCTTACATATTGTAAGAACTAGTTGCAACCATACAAGCTTGAGAAAAAAATAAGGAACATATGTTTAGCAATGAGAAATTGGAAATCAATTTGAAAGAGAATGTACACCTCATTCCCTTTCAAATAAGAATAGAAAAATAAACTTTTTATATAATCTAAAAACTTGATATTTTATTCGTACCAACTTATCCTAAAGGCATGACCTATTTTCTTATGATATATTTTTTGGTTTAAACACATTTTAAAAGTGTTGTAATGAAAATTTTTAGAAGTGTTCCTAATTTTTTTCATTTATTAATTTCAAAGGATCAAGTTATGGATTTTAAGGGCTATTTTATGGAAAACAAGAAAGTGTTAGCTAATTAGACTACAGGTCAGACAATTATTAATTTAAAAATAACTTTCGAACATAAAGGGAAACATTTTTATTAAATAGTAGTTTTTATTTAAATAAAAAAAGAAGTGATTGAATAAGATACTTAAGCCATATAGGCAACATTTAAAGAGTTATAAGGACTTTTCTAAACTAAGGCTTATAGGCATTTAGTTTTTATGGCGAAACCAAAAAGTTAAAGGAGTTTACCTAGACTTGGGAAATATGTATCTTTTGGATTTTGGGTTAATTACACTAGATCCTCCTATAGTTTGGACTTTTTTTTTATTTTAATCCCTAATTTTTGAAAATTATTATCTATCCCTTATACTTTTCATTAGGTATCACTTATAATGTTTGGCATCATTCTCTATTAGAAAATCTAATATAGTCAAGTAAAATGACCTTTTCTTCCCTCTCTTAATATTACATGGCGAAAAACATATGTTTTGCTTATGCCACATAACTAACAAAGTCGTATAGAATTTCAAAACACATGACGCTGCTAGATTGAAGTATTTTTGCTTCCTGCCCTACCCTTTTTGATGGTTATGTAAATGCCAAAACTCCTTTAAGCATCCAGAAATCATCTAGTCATCAAGGAGTTACCTAAACATTATGTACTTGAACATTTAAGACATGTAAAGTGAATTTGCTATCTTTTAAACTTTAATTATTTCCTATATTCATATGAATGTCAAAAATGATTGTTGAAATCATATGGCTCAAGGTATCCCAATTAGATCCCTTTTTTTTATAGGTGCCATCCTTTATTCTAAGGTTAAATATATGATGGTCATTCTTGTAGTGTTTAAATTCAAATTTCTCATCCCTACAATATGTGCCAAATAGTTAGTAACATCCCTTTTGTTCTTCTTCAGCTTTGACGAAATATATAAGACTTATACTGTCATTATACATAATCTTCGCTTCTTGTGATGGAATCTTTTCATAATTGCTCTTCTCATAAACTCAAAATAAGTTAAAATCAATTTTTCCACTACATATTTCAAGTATGCATTTAGATACTTTCTTGTGTTATTTGATAACAATCCTCTCTTACTTCTTTTATTGAAAACATGTTTACATAATCTCTTTATGGAGCTTCTTATAACTAGTCATATAAGTCCTTATCCATGCTCTCTATCTTACTTATTTACCTTTGATATCCTTATTAAGTACAAGAAAAAGCTATACTTCACATAAGTTGTACTACACATCTAGTCTTTAATGACAACAAAGAGTTTATATCGCCTTTATATGTTTATCTATAAATGCCTAAAACACTAACAATGATCAAACTATCATACTCATGTTTAAAAAATTTCTACACAACCTACACCCTATGAATAAGAGAAGTTTAACTTCAAATTAGTGACATTTAAATCAAAATAGTTTTATTATTTCAATATTTAACCTTTATTTGTCACTTATAAATGTGTTACTATTATCAAAGTCATCAAGAAAGATCTTTCATTTTTAATATACCTACAGTCAAACCTCATTTAGAAGAGTGGAGGTTTATTTTTAGGGTGAGTACAATACAAAAAAAAAAAAGCCTCAAAAGAAGATAATGGGATTGTTTGTAATATGGTTCTAACAATTGTGAAAACAAGATCATGGTTACACAGAGGATTAACTACTTATTATGAGGGTGAATAATGTGGAAGATAGAGGTTACAACAAATAAAATATTACAATATTAGATGAGAATAATGATGGTTAGCTTAATACGATAGGGAGTCCAACCACCACTATCAATGCCATATTATAACAACAAATATAATACATGCATATGAAGTTATTAGATAAAAGAAAAATGACAATAAAAAACTAATGATTATTAGAAGAAGAGGTAGAGTGAGAGGGTGATATGTGCTTAATTGATTATACATTTATCCATAATACTTAGTGATTAATGCTATGAAATGTTTAAGACATTCACTTTAGTTCATATTTTGTTTTAGGTACAATTCGGAAGAGAAAGAGCAAAAGTGAGTCAAAAGCACAATATTTGAGTTGTCTTCTTGAGATTCACACTCATTTGTCTTCATGGACCAAGACAAAGAAGGACTAGAACAAGAAAAGATAAGAAAATGCATAACATGAAGAGTATATGTTGCAAACATCAAGTATAAAGGGTTAATGGAGACTTATAGCCATGCATGAAATTGTCATACCCATGAGACATCTCTCAAGGCCACGAAAAATGTGTCATGGGCGTGAGACTCATCTCAGGCTTGTGACATATGTTGCATTGGCGTGACACTCCTTGTCACCCCCGTACAAAAGAAGCTCATAGCTGTGAGCCTCAATTAGGACATTCACGACCGTGAGCAATTTAGTCACACTTATGACTTTGGCCAGCTGTCCCCAAATCCTACTTTTCAATATAAAACCATTGTTTTGACAACAAAAACTGATGGAAAGGTTGGAGGGATCATTTTAAAAGAGGGAGCTCTTGATTGGAGGTTTCTGGTGAATGAAGAGGGACAAACCTCTCATCCTTTGGAGATCCATAGAGGGCTAGGCTTCTCGGCCCAGTTTGGAGGTGATATCGACACCAAAGAACTCGGTTAAGCATTTCTTTCATTGTGTTTGTTGTTCTTTCTCTCTTAGGATTTGATTATGTTATCCTATGCTTATTGTTTGGGTATTGTAAAAAGATGATTTTAATGCGTTCATTGGATCATTTTATTACAAACCCACTTCTAGAATCTTCAATATAATTCGTAATTGTTATATTGATATTCGTTTGTGGCTACTAATGATATCAAACCATTAGGGATACAATATGTAATTTTATGTTTCTGATTGATTTCAAATCATTAGGGATAACGTAACCTTGGTTAATTTTAATGTTTTGCCCGAAGATGGTCAAAAGCTAACTGTGGAAAAAATTGATAGGTGCTTAACTGATTATGAAATTATTCCATGAAACTTAGCGATTATTGACATGAAATTACTTAAGGTACTCACTTTGACTCATATGATTTTAGGTACAATTCGGAAGAAAAGAACTTAAAGTGAGTCGAAAGCTCTATATTTTGGCCATTTTCTGAAGATCAATTTTTTCTTGTCTTCATGGAGCAAGAAGAAGAAAAATAAAGAGAAGAAAAAAATGAAAACACAAAGAAGATGAATCAAAGTGGCTCATGGTGGTGCTTATGCTTTGAGACAGTTAAGGCTTTATGAGTCCAATTATCCAGTTTATGATTTATAGCTTGCTGTAGTAGTGTTTGCTTTAAAAATTTGGACACATTATTTATATGGTGAAATGTTTCAGATTTTTACAGATCATCAAAGTGTGAGATATCTGTTGAGTCAAAAGGAACTTAAAATGAGACAGAGGAGGTGGATTGAGTTGCTTAAGGATTATGATTGCACGATAGAGTATCATTCGAATAAGGCTAATGTTGTAGTTGATGCATTAAGTAGGAAATCTAATAGCAGTGTAGCACAAATTCCAGCATTGAGGTTACCAAACTAATTCAATTGAGAGCACTGAATGTTGAGCTAAGTTTGGGACAGAATGAAGCATTGTTAACTGCATTGAATCTTAGACCAATATTGGATGAAAGGATTAGAATAGCTCAAAGCAAAGACCCGGAAGAAGTGAAGATTGTAAAGAAGCTAAAACAAAATCCGAGTTCTGAGTTTGAGTTGAGAAATAAGACATTGTTGTTGAATTAGAGATTATGTGTACCAAATGTTGATGGTTTGAGAAAGGAAATTTTGGAGGAAGCAAACATAGTAACTTATGTTATGCATCCTAGTACTACCAAGAAGTACAATACTCTGAAACAACATTTTTTGGTAGTCAGGGATAAAAAAGCAAGTGGCTGTGTATGTTGCCAGGTGTTTGAAATGCCAACAAGTAAAGGTAGAGCATCAAGCACCAGTTAGGAAATTGCAGTCATTACCTATTCCAGAGTAGAAATGGGAGAGTATTACAATGGATTTTATTATGGGTCTGTCGACAACTCCGAGGTAACATGATGCCATATGGGTCATTCTTGACAAATTAACAAAATCAGCTCATTTCTTACCTATGAGAGAGAATAACACACTAGATCAGTTAGCTCGGAGATATGTGAATGAGATAGTGAGGTTGGTATCTATTATATTGGATCGAGATCCCAAATTTACTTCTAGATTTTGGGGCAGCCTACAGATATCATTAGATACAAAGTTAAATTTTAGTACAACGTTTCATCTTCAGATAGATGGACAGAATGAGAGGACTATTCAGACTGTTAAGGATATGCTTAGGGCTTGTGTTTTAAAGTTTCAAGGAGCATGGGATGAATATGTAGCTTTCATTAAATTTGCATACAATAATTGTTATCATAGTAGTATTGGTATGGCTCCATCTGAGGCGTTATATGCAAAAAGTATCGAGCACCTTTGTATTGGGATGAAGAAGGCCTAAGGATTGTTGAAGGCCCAAAGTTTATTCAAGATACTGTTGATAAGGTAAAATTGATTTGTAGTAGGATTGAGGCGGCTCAAGACAGGAAAAAGAGTTATGTTGATCAGCACCGAAGAGATATGGAGTACCAGGTAGGAGACAAGGTATTTTTGAGAGTGTCACCCTGGCGAGGAGTGCTAAGGTTTGGTAAAAAGGAAAAGTTAAGTCCTAGATATATCGGTCCTTATGAGATTACTAATAGAGTTGGACTATTGGCCTACAAATTAGCATTACCGCCAAAAATGTCTCAGATTCATAATGTATTTCATGTTAGTATGCTCAGGGGATATCGGTAAGATCCAACACATATATTATCGGCGCAAGAGGTTGAGATTGCAACTAATTTGAGTTATGTAAAGGAACCGATTAAATAGTTAGATATCAGACTAAGCAATTAAGAAACCGTGTAATTCCTTTAGTTAAAGCTCTTTGGAGAAATCATTCGAGAGAAGAACCTACGTGGGAGACTAAGGAGAACATAAGAAAACAGTACCCCCATCTATTTGATCAATCGGGTAAGAATTTTAAGGACTAAATTTCTTAAGGAGGGGAGAACTGTAATAATCGGTTTCCAAAACTACCGAGATTTAGAGTGTTAGATTACTTAGTCATATGAATTACATCATATTAGAATAAATTTGGTGCATTTAGCATATGATTTTAAGATTTAATTTACATGCATAATATGAGAATACATACATGAATTTTGATTTAAAAAAATTGCACTCAATTGATAAGTACATTTGAGTGACAAATGGCTTAGAGAATTAAGTGACAAATGGCAGAGGAAGTAAGTGACATTTGGCAGCTTAAAGAATGGACATATAACTAGCTTAGACACTTGACAAGTGTCCTTTAATTAATCTTACACCTACACTATTTGACCAAAACATTTAGCTCCATTGTAATGTTTTTGTTATACTCTTTCCCTCTCCTTCCTCTCATTGCCGAAACTCACTTATCCCTCACATCTTGAGTTTCTGCTCTAAATTCTACCCATTACCACCTCAAAACCTTTGTCAATTTCTTCAGAAAGATAGCTATATGTTGTTGTCTTCTTGTCTTTGCTGAAACTCATCCTATTCCCTCGTAGTTTTTGAGATGATCTTGCATGCATATGAGCCAAAGCAGGCTTGATACATTGAGGTAGCATTTGAGCTGAACAAGTTAATGAAATACTGATCTTTATGGCTTGTGTTAGTAGAAATTATGATGATTGATTAGGGATAGATTGAATGTGGTATTGGTGTTGAAATTTTGCTGGAAAATGATGAATGAACAGGGGTACCTTTTGTTTTATTTTTGGATGCATGACAATAGTAGTTTATGGGTTGTTATATGGATGAATTAAGTTGGGATTTAAAGTATAATTGATGATGAATGCATGCTAGAGATAGGTGTTATTGAAGTGTTTTCAAATATTGAAAAGTTAGGACTGCATGTACGATGGAATAAAGTGAATGGTAATGAAACAAATGAGCATATTTTTGTGAGATTTAATGTAATCAATATGGAAGCTAGACTAGCATGAAATAAAGTAGCTTTAAAGGACATGAATTCTGGAAAAATTCAAGTGGTAGTAATGTCTCTAACTGTGTGAAACTTGTGTAGAATTGAGAGAAGAAAGACAGTGCACGATCGTGACCTGTTGCACTAGCTTCTGTCACGATCGTGGCAAGGTCCTCCACGATTGTGGACCTAGTTCTGGATTGTTAATTTTTGGTTATGTATATGCTGAATCAGCTGAGGAAAAGTCAATCTAAATTGGTGCATTTGGAGTTGATTAAGACTTAAAATGAACCTAGATTATTGCTTGATTAATTGGTTAAGAGCTTGATAAGTTTAGGTTGTTAATTGATGTCATAACTTAAAGAATGTGCTGTTTGAGGACTGATTAGATTGCCATAATGATGTATGAGAGATCCTAAACTAGACCAGTTATCAAACCAGACATAAGTCAAGTTGTCATTCCCAATTTTACAAAAGATCCCTTCTCGAACTTTGTCCCTCAATTTCAAAATCTGGTTAAGAAAATGAGAGTATGAAACTGATTTCTTAATGCTCCATAGGCTTTTTTCCTTGAGAAAATAAAAGTGTAGCCATTTCACCCAAAGAGAGTTTTTATCTATAAGGATCCACCATAGTCTTTTCAAGATTAGAACTTGATTTTTGATGTTGATAGGCGTTATGTTTAACCCTCCTTCATCCTTAGGAAAACAAATATTAGCCCATTTCACTTTAGTTGAACCTTTGAAACCATTTGGGTGGTTCCATAGGAAGTTCTTAAGAATTCTTTCAGTGGTTTTGATGACACCATGAGAAAGAAATATGTGAGAGCTCTAGTAAATATGGAGGGAGTTTAACACTGGTTTGATAAGTTGAACCTTCCTTACATAGGACAAAGACTTGTTAACCAATGAATTGACTCTTCTATATATTTTCTCTAGCAATGGGGTGAATTTAGCATATGAGAGTCTTTTAGTATAAATTGGTAATCCAAGATACAGTAAAGGTGTATGTTTAAAAAGCATTCCAGTTGAATGAGAGATGTGAGGGCTCAAAGTAGTAGCTTTTTTGGATAGGAGAAAATGGTTTTTTGTTAGGTTGAATTGTAGTCCATAGAAGTTTTTGAATTTGATAAGTGCTGCCATATAACTTTGTATGGAGTCCATCGAGGCCTTACAAAATAAAAATAGATCATCTGCAAAGTAGAGGTTAGTCAAATTGATCTTTCTGCATTTAGCATGGTATCTTTAATGTTTATGAAGGAGAAGAGTTATATTACCAAGTAATTTTTACTTACTATCTGACCCTTCGCTTCATTAGCATTGAGTATTCAATTGAGATCTCTTATCAGTAACTAGGGGTCTTGAATTCCTTGTCCTATACATTCCAAGTCTTTTTCGTGACATCTTCTAATGAAACCAAAGTTAGAAGCATAGATAATGGAAATTTGAAAGTCATCAGGGATTATATGAGACCAACATTTAAGATGAATCATCTCATATGAGCTAAAAATTTTGGAAATTTAGATTAAAGAGGGATTGAACATTATCACTATTCTGCCATTAAAATCATAGGAGCGGTTTGAGATGAAATTCCACCTTTTACCTTAAAAATTTAGCTCTATTCTACTTTCCAACATTTATCTTTGTTTCGAGTGAGCTAAATAAGTTAGGCTTTTTCTATAAGATTAAGTCCTTCATAACCTACTATTTTTGGGGGCTGTTTATTCCCTTAATGTTGGATCCCAAACCTGTTATTTATTTTTTAGGCATGTTTTAATCTTTGGAGTCTTATTAGATCAGTTATTGGAATTGAATCATGCTAAGGTTAGAATTAAATCAAGTTTGATTAAGGTATTAACTTTTGGCCTAAAGTAGGATTAAATTGGATAGAGGAAAGAGAGGGGTAATCTTGGAAGACCACTTAGGTCTTAGAATTTTTAGGCTTAAGTGAAAAGGGCATAAGGGTACTTATGCAATTAGTAAGAATAGATATTAAAAAAGGAAAAAGAAATATGAAAGAGGAAGAGAGGAAGAGTGTGTCGTGGGTTTAGAGGGGAAGAAGAGGAAAGCTTAAGTTTTTAGGGTTTGTGGAGATTTGAAGAAATCTGAAGCATCATCAAGTAAGTATTGCATTCTTTGTTCTTAAATGGTTGTTTGAACCTTGTTTAGTGATGATTAGAACTGAAACTAGGGATTGAATGAGCTTGGGAAGGAATTTGAGAATGTGGTGCGGTAATGTCGAAAATCATCTAGGGTTAGGATTTTGTTGTGTTTGTGCATGAGTTGGGTTTGGAATGAGGTTAGAATGATGTAGAACTGATGATTTAGTATTGAAGTAAGTTTTGGGAAGTTTCTGTTCGAAGATCTGCAGAAAATCTGGTTTCGGGGCGTTTCTGGATTCGCACGTCGCAACGTGCTCAAGAACACGTCGCGACGTGCTTCTGAATATTCGTCGCGATGTGCGTCGCGACGTGCCCCGTGTGCTCATCGCGAGCGGTTGCACGCGTCGTGACGGGTTCTAGTTTACACGTCGCGACGTGCGCCAGCCACTCGTCGCGACGAGGGGTCAGTTTCCAGCAAAGATGTTTTTAGTATTTTAGGGCATATAGACTATTTTTGATGGAGCTTAGTTTGTTATAGGAAGCCAAGAAGATCCGATCCAAGAGCAAGAGGAAAGACAACGCTGAACTTGGATTGTCATACGACTACAGGTGGGTAATATGTTTATAGTTATTGTGTGATTGGGCAAATTCTTGCCTATGTGTGAATATGTGTTTATGTTATGC
>JAOTAX010000005.1:27402051-27432658 GCA_025629825.1 Erythroxylum guanchezii | reverse complement strand
TGTTACCAATTCCTTGCTGTTTTGGGGGTGAAGGGTCTTGTTAGATTGATTGAATTTAGGTTTGGGAACAATCATTGGAACGGAAGTGATCTAGACATTGATTCTAGGTTGTTGCCGTATCAAGGTTTCCCAATGGCACTAGCAAGGAAGCTTAAAACTTCAATAATCTAGTATTCAAGTGGTAGGTTGTGAAAGTTTATCCATACTGTGAAAGTGTCAATCTTTTCTCTATTAAGCTTCATACTAGGAGTCCATTATTGCAAGAAAAGTGGCTTGCTTGCAATATGTTATGAAACTTGCTCTAAGGTTTGATTAAGATTAGCTTATTTTTGTAACTTGACAATAAGGCAATTATCTTTAGGAAGAAATTTCTCCAATGCAACCTTTCTCCATTTGGAATTTACCTAAGCTTGAACTTATAAGAATGACAACCTCTTATCTAGCAAAAATCCAATAATAGTGGAAGACCAAGTTGAAGCTCCAGCTTGAAGAAGATGTAAGGGAGGGAAGATAGTGTCATTTTTAGAAGTAGCTTTAATAAAGTACTTGAGGTGAATCCTTTCGAATAAAGTTCTAGCACCAATAAGTTTGCTCTAGGATTTCATAGAAAGGGAGGATGGAGATGAGTTTTATAGGGTGGTGGAGTTGGTTAGGGAAGAGTTCTACTGAGCAATATGGGGAGGATGGATATGAGGTAAAGGAGGAAAATCCTTAGAGGTGTACTTTACAAATTCTGAGCTATGGTTTAAATTTTCCATACAAGGGAAAAAAATCTGAGATAAGAGGGAACAATAAAAAAACAGTAACTATAAATTGTAATTCTTTTATGAGAATATAGGAAACGCTAAAAATACCCCTTAGGTAGGGAGGGAGTGCAATTAGGACTAAAGAAGGAGAAACTAAAAGATGGAAGAAATAGATGCTGGAGTTTCAAAGAAGGTTGGAGGAGGAAAACATAAAGTGCAACTAGTAGAAATTAAAAGGGATAAGGGACATGGTCAAAGAAGATGGTGGTTCCAGGGAGCTTTAACATCTCATACTTTCTGTGAAAGTTGGATAATTTGGTTCTTAAGAGATAATGATTATTGTTACAAAAGATACCAGGATGTTAACTCTAATATGTCACCCTTTTATAAAAAGCTACCTGAGTTGGTTTGATGATGGGACCTAGAGATTTTTTAAATCACTTTTCCAATAGTTTCAGCTATCTTATAGAAACATCTACAATATAAAATGGGTCTCTAATCCGTATAACAGCTTGAATTATGAGATTTAGGGACTATAAATATAAAAGTTCTATTAATAGATTTGAGGAGTGTACTTGATTCAAAAATCTCCAAGATTTCCATATTAACCATTTCTTTAATTTTTGGATAAAAGAACTTCTCATTAAGCGCATAAGGTACTGGGGCACTTTCATCTTACATGTTAAAGACTACTTGATCAAATTCCTTTCCTTGAAAGGAAGAATCTAGGAACTAATTTATTTCACTTGAGAATTGGTTGGATATAAATGATCTCAATAGTTGTATATTCCAATTAGTAAAATCGTGTTCACCTATTATTTTCTTTAAATAAGAGAGAGCTTTACCTTTTAACTGTTCTTAAGATGATATCTGGTTACCCTCTTGATCTAATATACATTTGGTTTAATTATAATTTTCCCTTGCCATAACTAAGCTAAATAAACTTAAATTTAGGGTAAGTGCTTCTTATGAGATTGATCCTTGCTTTTGTTATCACATATAATTGAGAAGTTAAAGTTTTTATTTTTTTGTACTAGAGATAACACACTAGTGTATCAATCAATGGTACTTGGATATAGAATGAACTATATAGAGATAACTAAGTAAGTCAATAAAGAATGTCATCTTAATATAATTATAAAGAATGTCTAATGTTCTAAATTAATAATAATTTAACATTTCTTTAATCAAAATGAATTGATATTTGAAAATTTATTTTCAAATATCAATTATAAGTCATTTACTAATTCCAAGAATGAATATGATTGGATTATGATAGACACTAATTCTATATTCTATGTTAAATTGGAATATTAGATAAAAAAGATTAAATTATACATTATAACTATGAATAGATATATCAAGTGAATCCATTTTGATATTTATAATTTTATAGGATTATATTATGTTTCTAAACGTTAATCTTAATCTTTAATTATAAATTATTTTATTAAAAATATAGATAATTAGATATGAATTAACGTAAAATTAAAATTTATAATTATTGTTAATATATTAGGAGTCTAATAGGCCACATCTATAGAATAATTAAATAGAAAATTAATTTGAAATTAAAATAGATTAATTTTAAAATATAGAAAATTTAACCAAATATAGAAAATATATATTAATTTTAAAGTTAAAATCTAATTATGTGATCAAGTTATCCTTTAAATATAACTTAAAATTTAATATAAAAAACCTTTAAAAAATTTAATGTTTTAAACAAAAGGAAAACAATAATTTTTCTATCAAACATTCTAACCAGTTTTAATTCTCTTATATCAGAATGACTAACTTTTTTATTAGACAATAAAATTTTTTGTAGAGAACCCAATAAAGTTTTTATATATTTTTTTCTTAATGAAATTATTATATTAACATAATTGAATTTAAAATTTTGTATAAATTATTCAATAGATATTTGTTATGTACCTATCTTAACTTGTGCAGCAGATAGGTACACTCTAACATCTCAACATTATATTATATAGCAATACATGTGGATTCCACAAGGCGTTTCAAAGATTCTGAATTTGTCGCTTTCTTTTTCACGTTAGCCCAGTGAAGTACGAGACTTATAATAACTCGGTACAAGTTATAAGCACCTCTGGAACAGTAGCGTTAGGTTCTGCGGATGGCCCAGTAGGCGAGACTAGAAGAACATGAAGTGAAATTGGGTAGGAAATTACTGTGATGATACCAGAGTTCCCTTGGATTGTGTGGTCCATGTCAAACCATTATAAGAATAGTCCATGAAAGAACAGTCGCAAGATTCTTTATATTAGAACAGAGAGGTTCGATCCCAGGTATTTCAGCAATTAATGGAGTCTATGAACAGAGAGATTGAAAAGGACTAGAACTCGGTTCGTGTACATAACGCAATTCTCAAACAAACTTGCGTATTTGATTGATAATTAACAAAAGATTGTCACTTTGTCAACTCCAAATACGATTCACTCCGATCATATAACTTGACGCTTACATTTATCTGTCTTTTCCATATATTATTTTCCTATATATAGCTAAACTTGTCACTTAATTCTGCACTTGCATTACCAGTTCATATAAACACCCCATCGTATAGTTCTTGCACAACTTTCATGGCTCGTTTACTAAGTCTTTATGTCTCTATAAGCTTAATTTTTATGCTGACTCTGCCGTGTTCAGAAGCCAGAAAGTTGATGATGTTGGAGAAGATGGATGCTTTTCAAAGTACACCTCCCCGTGTCTTCGCTTCAAATTCTTCTTCTATAAGTAAGACAGATGAGGCATTGTCTATAACTGCAAGGCTAGGCTTATCCACTTACCATCTTTCCAAGGTTGATCGCATTTTGCAGTGGTCGGCACCAAGCCCCGGAGCCGGGCATAAGCCATGACAAATCAACATTGACATCTTACGATAAAAAATTACCAGTTTCGAATAAATATACTGTTTCTGCTATCTTATCATTTTCAGTTCAATGGATTTGCACTATTTAGGTGGGTGATTTCGTGTTACAATTCTTAGTGAAAGCTATGAAGAGGGGAATTAATTAATACAAAAGACCCATCTCTTTATTAGTCATTAGAAATGTAACAGGAAGTCATGATTTATATATCAATCTTCTACTTCCCTTTATGGAATTATATGTTTAACGATCATAATGTGAAATTTACGCATACATTTAGTTGTTTAATTTAAAAAATTTTCTTATTCAGGTCTTTTATCTCCATGTTTATAATTCAATCAATTGCTTCCTTTAAAGGAATAAATAATTTATTGTCACGCTAGTTTATATTGGGCTCATCTAAACAATGTAAAACAATGAACCATATGCAATTGTTTGTAGAAAAACAGCAATGTAAAAAATGAACCATATGCAATTGTTTGTAGAAAAAGTAACAGCAATGAGCATAAAGCACTTCAGACATCGACCGAAGAAGCCGTTGCATTGATACTTTCTGCTCCATAGCGTCGTCCCTAAAACGAAACAACTGCAGCAAGAAGCCGCTTAAGAACAAATTAATGAATGAGCTTTTTGTCTTCAAAAATATTGGAACATTTAAAACAGACAAGTTGAAAGCATCCCCAAATTTTAACTTTTCTTCAGCCCCATAATTTTCGTCGTTCAAGCTGAACTACTCATATCATAATTAGTTGACAACTTCTATCCTATCTTCTTAAGACTAATGATAAACAAAGCTACTTTAAAGCAATCAACCAAGAAGCGCATGGTTCCAGAAACCAGCATTTGCTTTAAACGTTCAACTGTTCGCTTTACAACGTCATCATCAAGTATAAGTATATTTCGACCACGGATTCAACCGGAGGACCATTATTTCAGTAATTTTGGTAGCTGCTGAGATTACATCATTTAAAATATTTTTACGCCTGCAACCTTTAATTTGTTTCCAAAACTTGACCTTCACCAAATTCCATCAATCTCACTTCAATTATAACTTATTCATGCTTCAATACCTCATCAAATTCATATCCAAACGAATTCAAAAATCATTCATAAAGCAGCTCACAATCTATGATCTTTCATGCATAACAATCCAAAGCAAAAGCTAACAACAACTATTATATTCCAGATCTCAATTCGTCATCAATTCAATACATATTCTATCCATTTCAAACATCACATAATTCATAACACAACATGCTATCAAGTTTAGAATTTCTTTACCTTCTTAACTTCAAAGAATAACTTCAAAGAA
The DNA here is from genome assembly GCA_025629825.1 of Erythroxylum guanchezii. Taxonomy (NCBI): domain Eukaryota; kingdom Viridiplantae; phylum Streptophyta; class Magnoliopsida; order Malpighiales; family Erythroxylaceae; genus Erythroxylum; species Erythroxylum guanchezii. The sequence continues at coordinate 27,427,709 of JAOTAX010000005.1, read as the reverse complement.
GCAAGTCAACTAGTCTTCCAAGCAACCATACACATCTCAAAGATTCTAAGTGAAAATGATCTAAAATCAAACAAAATTTCAAAAGTTGAGTGGAAGTAAGAGTTTCAGTAGTGAATGAGCAAGGAGAACGAAGAGTTACAGCAGAAACTAGCCAATGCATAAGGTCATGCCATGTGTAAGATGACTCATCTTGCTCTAAGGACACTTGTTACACAAGGACATAAGCCACATGTCCTCTCCCTAGCTAGCACACATGTTCTTCTATGAGGCTACCAAATGTCACAATTTAATTAGGCCACTTGTCACTCAACCAATGTTTCCAAATGTCAATGCATCAACTATGCCAAATGTTACTAACTTATAGGCCTAGTCATTTCAATTTTCATGTTCCAACTTATCTTGCCACTTGATAATTTTTCTTTGTTCAAATGTACATTTTAATTCGTCAATTCTCTAATGATATCAATTAATTCCAAATTACTAAGTATGATCTATTAAACCAAAATTCAAGTCGTATGCAATTCTCAATCATCTCACAATTTTTAACACCTATCATACATATACTTTCATGAACATGTAACATTCCAACTAGGGTAAAATTTGGGGCCTTACAAAAGGACTTTTCAAGGTTGTAATATGGCAAAGGTAAGGTGAGTTATACTTAGGTCAAGTAGTATGAAAGCCATTAAAGCTAGTAAAACAAAGCAACATTCAATGTGACAGACATCAAGTGCAAAAACCAACATTCCATCACAATTATGTACATCAACTATAATGAATGAAAAAACGATGTTTCATAACTTAAACTCAAGCTCTCAGACATAAATCACATGAATCATAACTAATCAAAAGGGATCACTCATAAAGATTGATGATAATAATACATTGAACTACAATGAGTGAACTTGCCAAGACAACATCTATCTCATATCTAACATACTCAAATAACCTATTCAATACAATTTTAGGAGGAAGCATTAATCATAAACAACTTTTCAACACATATTCACTTCGTCCTTAATACATTTATTTAAATATTTTTTCTTTTTCTTTTCTTTTCTTCTCTTTTCTTTTGCTTTTATCTTTTTTTTTCCTCTTTTTCTCTTATGAAAATTAAAAGAAACTACATCAACATAGGAATTTCAATTATAAGACAAAAAATAACATTCTAATATTATAACCAACTGGCATATATGTACACCCCTATACTTATACTTTTGTAAATCCACAAACTTAACAATCAACGAATGCTTCACTAGCTTTAAGGCTTAGGTGAAACATTTGGTTAAGTTTAAAGCATGGAATGCGGTTAATACAAAAGAAAGGCTAATAAAGCTCAAGGGGGCATATCAAAAAGGAAAATCACATAATGGGTAGGCTATTTGGCTAATGTAGTTCGAAAAGCAAAGAATGCCTAATCATTTTCATGTTAATGCAGGTGATAAAAATGCGGTCTTTAATAGAAAATCAAAGCAAAGTTAGGATGTACATGTCATGAAGGTCACACATAAACAAAAGACAATGAGATTGATATGAATGTGTCAGTCTATAGAGGCTCAAAATCTCACTGACTTTGTCTACCACTAGTCACTACTCTTTTAAAGATAATGCACATCGACCAATCATAAAAGTAAAAGTACATGCTCAAGTTGCCATAAAATTCTCTAGTCAATTCATTCTTTACTCTTGACTATATAATCCTAGAAGTAATAGAAAACGAGAAATTGTTTGATTGTTTGTTTTAATCTCTCTCTCATTTTAATTGAAATCTTAAAAATAGGTAAAAACAAACAAAATAAAAAAAAACACATGTATATGAGAAACAAATGCGAAAATTTAAAGAAAAGAAATATTTCCTTTAGGTTGCCTCCCAAGAAGCGCCTTGGTTTAGGGTTATTGGCTCGACTCCATACTCTCCTCACGTGACAAAATTATGATCTTCAGGTAGTACAATTTAAGCCACTTCCACATGAGGTAGTTCAAGATAGGGCCTGAGTTGATAATCCTTCATATTTAACGTATGCCCTATCTTCAAACTTCCAATCTCTATTGAGTCTATGCACTTTGAAAAGATTTCGAATATCTCTTTACCTTTTTCTTCTTCGATCAATTTCTCCAATCTGCCAAGTAAAGGTGAAGGGTTAGTATTAACAATGATTATGGACTCAGTACTTACCTCCAAGCTAATTAATATTTCATTTTCTACTTCAAGCTCCTTCTCTACTTCTTCCACACAAGCAATTCCTTGAGTCATTTGCTCAAGATTTTCAAGCTCCTCTTGACTCTGTAAGGCCTCTGCGCTAACATCCCTTAAGCACACCTCAAGTTCAAAAAGTTGCATTTCTTCTCTTTGTGTTGCTAATTAGTTGAGAGCTTCCATTAACTAACCCTTATGGCTTGCCAAGTTTTGGATCCTAGAACTTGTTTCTTGCTGGAATTGCATCTCTTCTTGCTATAATCTCAAAGTATTAGCAACACAAACATTAAGTAATTCCTCCAGAGAAGTACTTAAGTTTTATTGGTTTTCCAAATTTGGGACGCTGGACCCTGTATCTTGTAGAAATTACCTTATTTCTTGCTAGAACTCCTGTACACTCTATTGAAGTTAAATATTTTTTGATTTAGGGAACTCCCTCACTAAAATTACACAGTTCTTGTGCAACCATACAACTTACTCAAAATCAAACAAGTTGATTCACATCCTAGATATGTGGCTTTGTGTATATGCATTATGAAGAGAAATGAATTCCAAAAGGTTTGTAAACAAAAGCTATCAATGGACTCGGTGAAATCTAAGATCATCAATGAACTAAAGGAGTTGATACTATTTAAAAATCTCAACCAGAATTGCACTACAAACATCCTATCTTCTCTAAACATCTGATCCTCTGAACTTTTACAGCTTTGGTCAATATTCCTAATGTAATGCTTACTTTTATTTGGTCCATGCTCCCTGCATATATATGCAACGAATGTTAAGGGTATACCCGTCAGTTATTGCTTTGTTTGTAATATTTTCCTTATTTTCAATTATTAATTATCATTTTCTTTCAAAAAACGCTATCTATTTACTTTATGCTTTATATTCTTCCATTATGGACTATGTATGATTTAGTAATTCAATCCAACTGCATTTAGCTTTGTAAGTTACAATTTTAGGAGAATAAATAATGAAACTAAGTTTATTAAAGTGATCCATATGAAGTTTAATTGTGGTGTGATTAAACTAATTTAAGTTAATAGATATGGCCATTGATAATTAGTTCAGCTTAAACTTGATCAAACATTCTTGATAATTAAGGTTTGAATCGAATGATATGTCCATGCTTATGATTTTAACATAATTTGTGTTTAGACTTTAGCATAATTTTTAGTTTATTGATCTATTTAATTTTTATTGAAGTTTTTAAAATGTTTGAATAAAAATAAGCATTAATAAATTATATTATGATGATTTTTAATATAAATAGGGTAGGATTACGGGTAGTAGTTGTAGCCATTTGAAAATGTGATCTGACTAAGTAACTAGAGTTATTAATAACAAGATGGATGAAATTTCAATCAATCTTCTCATACTCAATAAAAATTAAAAAAAAAACTTGAGTTAGCTTTTGTCCAACATGGATTCTTAAGTTCTTATTGGCTAATTTTTTTTATTAATTTTTTGTTTAAATTATATAAGGTGCAATTATTTGAATTAAGTTGGTGTTGATAACATTCTCAGTTTAGGGAGAAGTTAAATTACAAGTCAGTGTAACTATTTAAAAGTTAGTGTTAGTACTTAAAGATCTAGATAGTTGATCATCAATGTAATTAAATGAATAATGGTCATACTAAGTTATTTTTATAGAATTGATAAATCTTCCTAGAATTGAAACTTGCTTGGGATGATTAGTATGAGATTGCTTTACTTGAAGATAAGAAAAATTCTAAGTGTGGGGGTACTTGACTTGCATAAAATATACATATTTTTATTACTTTTCTATGTCTCCCATACAAATTAACTTGTTTTGATTGATTTTATATTATATTTTAGGTAACTAGGGAGAAGTTTCTTAAGGAAATGATATTAGTTAAGGATCTGAGAAGGTAAACAAGCGTCTCTCTCTAAAAACATTTGTAAAGGAATAGTAAAAATACATAACCTGAGAAACAACTGTAGTTTGACAAATTCAGTAAATAACGTGGAAGAATCCATAACATAAAGAGTAGAGTGCCAATTAGGTTTTACTTTCATTTGAAATTGTAATTAGGCTTTGGTAACCGTTAGGGAGAGAAAGTCTCAGAATATATATCTTGTAGTTGTTTTAAACAAGGAGTATCAAAGTCATTGTGAGAAAACAAATCAAATTAAAAGACCAAGATCGACATTAAGGGATACCTTTTTGATAAGTTTTTATTTTCCTTGTTCTTAATTATTTGAAGGATGATTCATGGATGATTGTTCTTACATCTAGAGCAGATGAATGAAAGGCATTTAACATGCATTTCTCTATTCCAATCTGTAAAATCTTCAGACCATTCGGGAAATTGAAAAAATAGCATACGAATGATATTCTTAACTATTATTAATGAAGGTAATAAAATATATTTTCTAAGACTGGAGTGGGTTAATAAATTCCAATTGCTTTTTGTATGACATGATTTTAGTTTTCTTAATAAAGAGTTCTTTGTTTTTATTTATATATGTTGATCTTAATGTTATTCAAATATAAGTGGAGGCCTAGACTTGATTTTAATTTTTTAAGAGGAAGCAAAATAACCTATGTGAAGATTGACCTAGACATATATATTAAGATTGAATAAGGTGCTAAATATAGACATACATAACCCTCTTGGTATTAGGAAAGTCTTCTATAAGGTTTTAAGGAACTTAATGCATTCTATGAGGTAATAATTTGATAGATATATCGATTAATGGATTAAGGAATATGTGTTTTCACATTGATGAGTGATAGTTCATTGTAACAAGAAACTTTTTTAGTCTAAACTATAAAACTTTTAAATAACTGAATCAAGGTACAAGATGACGCTAGGTGGAAAATTACTCTAGATGTGACTATAATCTAATTATTCTTATTTATTGTTTTTTTAATTAATTATATTAGTGTTTAATCTCTTTATTCTAATCTGAGCTACTTTTTTTTTTACTACCTAGATAATAAGAAGAATAATGTGAATTTAAAATATACATATTCTCTTAAAATATTTTACTTGATTTTAATGTCAAATTACCTTGTTTTACTTTGTTTTTATATCTTTAGATAAATGTGCAAATTTGAACTTTGGATGATATTATTTAAGAAGGGAATGTCGTTTTAAGCAAAATCATGAAGCAAATCACAATTTTAAGGGGAACATGGTCTCACTCACTCCTATATGCCAACCTATTCCTTAGAAGGATCAACTAAGTGAATGGTTTTAGCCATAGTCGTATATGAGACCGTGTGTATGTTTGAAAAGAAATAGAAAGATCCATTGTTCAAGGAAATAACTAATTCAAAGGTCATGTATTAATTTTAATGAATCAAACAGATTAACAGTTTGACGCAATCTTGCTAGAGGATGTGTCTATCACCTAGAGGGAATAATGAGAACAATGATTCAACATAAGGTTGTTCCCTAAACCATATCTTAGGTGAAGAAGAACATATTTAATTTATGAAACCCTAGTTTTTGTGGCACTTTGACCAAATTTTAGGGAAAACATGTTATAAACATCTTTTATCTCTAAAATTTAGGGCTAGTTGCTCAAGAGGCTTATACAACCCTCAAGAAGTCAATTCTAAGCTATTTTCTCTAGTGAATAACAATAACAAAAACAACAAAAACACCATGTGAGAGTCATACTAAACTATGGAGTTTGGGGAGGTTTAATAGTATATAGTCTTACCCCTATACGGTAGAGAGGTTATTTTCGATAGACCCACATATAGTGTAAATTAATAACAATACAAAATATCAATAAATATGTATAACTAAACATATAAAATTATTTAATACATTACATTTAGAATATGGTAAAGATTAATAAAATAAGACAAAATATGTAAATAAATATACAAATTAGGATAAAAAGAGATAAGTACAAGAATAAATCACACCAGCCATTACAATAAAGTAAATAGACTAAGTAATAAACTACTTACACTAAAAAGCTAGAAGAGAAGTGTCGAACAAGTTTTATATAATAGTAAAACTCTCAATATCGCCAGTAAACGAATCGTATCTTGTAGTATCAAAGATATCGTTCCCATAAGGACTGTTAGACACCTAAATAACTTGAAAAGAACTTTGTCTAAGGTACTAAAAATTAATGTGAATTAAAATAATAACTAAAATTAAAAAATTAACAAAAGAAACAAGTAATAATTAAACAATTAAGCCGCCAATGAAATTAAAATAGATATAGTTTGATGACTTAGGAAATATTCTATTCTTATTTTGTTTCCCTTTATCTCATTGCTTCTATTTATGTTTGATCCTAGCCCTAATTAAATTTGATATTTATAGAGTTGTAATCTCTCGATTCATAAAACTACTCCTAAATTATTCAATTAGATTAATAATTTCATAATTATTCAATTAGATTAATAATTTCATAATTAAGATATCTCTTTAATTATTTGTTAATATGATAATTATAGGCCTATTAAGTTATCAACTCTCATTGCGTATCTTAACACTAATGACTTGATTCACTATCAAGATTTGTTACCAAGTATATGCATGACAATTATCACAAACAATCATCAATGTATTGAATTCTAAAAGAAATAAGGTTCATAAAATAATTCCAGAACAATCCCTAAATATGGATTTAGAAATCCATAATTATGTTAAACATATTAGAATTCCAAATACACACTCAATACCATGAAAGAAATAAAAGGAAAAGAGTAAAAATTGATTGAATTCTTGATCTAGAATCCTGGAAATTCTTTAAAGCTTTCTTTGATCTACTTTGATGTAGTAGTTGCTGTTTCCTCTCATTTTGTGTCTTAGGACATATAGATTGCGAGAGTATTATCCCATGGGTTATGGGAAGATACCCTCTCTTAGATTGCTCCATGCTAAACCTCTTTAGCATCTTGTTTGTGTATGTTGATTGTGAAAGACCAAGCAACCTTTTCGATCTATCTCTATAGATCTTTATCCCAAGGATATAAGTTGCTTCACCGGGATCTTTCATGGAAAATTGTTTTGATAACCAAATCTTCACAGATTGTAGCATAAAGGCATCGTTTCCTAGTAATAATATGTCATCTACATATGTCACAAGGAATACGATTGCAGTCTCACTAACCTTCTTATACACACAGGGTTCATCCGGATTTTGTGAAAAACTAAACTTTTTGATTATCTCATCAAAGCAGATATTCCAACTCCTAAATGCTTGTTTCAATCCATAAATGGATTTTGAAGCTTGCATACCTTTTCGCCATCATAGGAGATTAAGCCTTCTGGTTGGGTCATATACACATCCTCAGCTAGATTTCCATTTAGGAAAGCTGTCTTCACATCCATTTGTTATATCTCATAATCATAATGAGCGGCAATGGCTAGGAGTATCCTAATGGATTTAAGCATTGCTACTGAGCTGAAGGTCTCGTCGTAGTCTATTCCTTGTCTTTGACGGAAACCTTTGGCCGCAAGCCTTGTTTTATAGGTAATCACATTACCATCCATGTCGTTTTTCTTTCTGAAAACCCATTTACACCCTATGGGTTTTATTCCTTCAGGTGTAATTGGCTTTCATACATGGAATCCATTTCTACTTTCGTGGCGCTAAGCCATTTCTCAAACTCTGAACTCTTCAGAACCTCTTCACAGGTAGTAAGCTCATTATCTTCTATGAGCAATACGTCATTCTGTTCAATCACGAGAAATCCATATCTCTCAGAAACAGAGCGTATCCTACGTGACCTACCAACTTCTTATGTTGAAGAGGTTGAACTGTTACTTCATCTGTATGAGTCACAATCTCAGGTTCAGGCAATTGATCCACGTCTGTTCGAGCATCTGGAACTTCTTTAAGTTCAATTTTGCTCTCACTGTCTTCTTTTAAAAGAAACTTTCTCTAAATAGACAGGATGCTTTGAAACAAACACTTTTTGTTCCTCAGCAAGGCAATATTGATATACCATTGTTTCTTTAGGATATCCTACGAACAAAAATTTGTCAGACTTCGCATCAAGCTTATGTGACTGTATTCGCTTCACATAAGCCGGACAATTCCAAATTTTCAAATGAGAAAGATAGAATTTTTTGTTAGTCTACATCTCATATAGAGTAACATCAACTGTCTTTGATGAAACTCTATTTAGCAAATAAACAACTATCTCGAGTGCATACCCCCAAAAGGATTTTGGTAAATTTGCAAAGTCCATCATCGACCGTACCATGTCCAACAAGGTTCAGTTTCTTCTTTCGGCCACACCATTATGTTGTGGTATGTAAGGTGGAGTCCATTAAGATAAAATCCCATTATCTCTGAGATAATCTAAAAATTCATGGTCTAAGTATTCTCCATCTCGATCGGATCATAGTGTCTTGATACCTTTCCCAAGTTAGTTTTCTACTTCATTTCTGAATTATTTGAACTTTTCAAATACATCAGATTTATATCTCATCAGATAGAGATACCCATATCGAGAATTGTCATCAAGAAAGGTAATGAAGTAAAGATAACCACTTCTAGCATGGATGGACATTAGACCATATATATCTGAATGTATTAGGCCTAATACTCTAGTCGTTCGTTTACCCTTTCCTTTAAAGGGTAACTTAGTCATCTTGCCTAATAAACAAGATTCACGTATGTCATATGATTCATAATCAAATAACCCTAAACTACCACTCTTGTGGAGCTTAGCTATGCGTCTGTCATTTTTATGGTCAAGGTGACAATGCCACAAATAAGTTGATTTTAAATTATCTCATTTATGTCTTTTCGTGACATTGACATCCATAATTGGATGCGACATATATAATATGTAAATTCCATTGCATAATATACTAGTACCATAAATCATTTCATTCAAACTAATAGAACAATCATTGCTATTGAAATTCAAATGGAAACTAACTTTATTTAAACAAGAAACAAACAATATGTGCTTTGTTAAAATAGGTACAAAATAACAATCATCCAGTTTAATTACAAGCCCATTGGGGAGTGACAAAAAGTAAGTGCCTATGGCTAATGTAGTAACTCTTGCTCCATTGCCCACGCGTAGGTCCAGTTCTTCCTTCATGAGCTGTCTACTGCCCTTGAGGCCCTGCATATCATTACATATGTGTGAATCGCAACTAGTATCTAATACTCATATGTTATGATCAAAAACAATATTAACCTTAACGACAAACATACCTAAAAGAGCAGGGGCATCTGATGCTTGCTTCTTCTTAAAGGACTCCAAATAGACTTTACAGTTTCGCTTCTTCTTCAAAGACTCCAGATATACTTCACAGTTTTGCTTCTTCTTCAAAGACTCCAGATAAACTTTACATGGTGTGGCACTGTAGCATCTCTCCAAAATGAAGGAGAAAATGCCGATGGATTAGAGGTGCATTTCTCCTCCATTTTGGTGTATGGCACTGTAGCATCTCTCCAAAATGGAGGAGAAAATGCCAGTGGATTGGAGGTGCATTTCTCCTCCATTTTGGTGTGGCACTGTAGCATCTCTCCATTACTGTTCAATTTTTTCAGCTTTTCTTTTTCTTTTTTTCTCTCTCAAATTTTTCTTTTTTCATTCATTTATTCATTTTTAATTCTTTCATTCTTTATTTTGTTATTTAAACAATATTCCAATATTTTCATTATATGTTTATTTAAGTAATTATAACTTTATAATAATTTTAAGGTTTAGTCTCACGTTTATAAATATTTTCATTATATGTTTATAACTTTATAATTATTTACTTATGAATAAATATTTTAAATAAATAATTAAAAAAATATCCACTAGAAAACTTCAAATAAGTAAACCACAAATATATTGATATTAATAGTTGAATAACAGAATAAATTACAAACAAATATAAACTAAATTAAAACACACATACATGAATATTAGTAGAACTAAAATTAAAAAATATTGTTCAGATTTTTGCCGAGCGGTATCTTAGATCACCAAATGGTAACGATATTGCAAGGCTTCTTCACATTGGTGAGCAGCGTGATTTTCCTGGAATGTTAGGTAATCTTAATTGTAAGCATTGGAAGTGGAAAAATTGTCTGACGACTTGGTCGACACAATATATTGGACGTTTAGGATCACCAACTATTATTCTTAAAGCTATCGCTGATTATAATCTGTGGATATGACACGCTTATTTCGGTATATCAGGTACAAATAACGACATTAATATGTTGGAATCATCGCATTTACTTTCTAACCTTGCTCAAGGTATTGCTCCTCCTACACATTATGTTATTCAAGGAAAAGAATATAATATGAGATATTATTAATTGATGGGATTTATCCGAAATGGTCCACCATTGTGCAAACAATTCATGAGCCACGTTCAGTAAAGAAAAAATATTTTGCAATGAGAGACTCATGTAGGAAGGACGTGAAGCGTGCATTCAGAGTTCTACAATCGCCATTTGTGATAATTACAGGAACGACACATTTTTGGGGAAAAAAAAATGTTGCATGATATCATGATTTCTTGCATTATTATGCACAATATGATTGTTGAGGATGAATGCGATCTAAATGGACCAATCACAGGTGTAATGGAAGCTCCATAATTGACTATAGAAAGGGTAACAAATAAAAATGCCCAATTTCAACAATTTCTTGCCCAGTATAAACAAGTTAAGGACAAAAATGCACATATTGAATTAAGGAATGCATTGATAAAATATTTATAGGAACAATATACTAATTCAGATGATTAGTGGATTATGTTATGTTTATTTTCAACGACTATATTATCTTTTAATATCTTTAGTGTAATGAGTGTTTTGTGCCTATATTTAAGGTTAAAATGTTTTTGATTTATGAAATTCAATAAAATTTTATGTTTGATAAAATTTAATTATATTGTCATTTACTATAATTAAATAATATAAAACAGTGCAATATATCTCATATATTATTTAATTTAGTATTATCAAATAACAAATTATAGTTTAATTGAAATTTTATTATTTATTATTTATTAACATAAAAATATAACAACAATAATATTGTGAATAAAAATAGATGCGAAAAAGTAAAGTTGGGTTAATTTTATAAAATAATGTTAATAATTATTAATGAAAGATAAAAAGGAATATGCTGAGAATATTCTTTTTTGGTGTGAAAAATAGAGTTATGGATTGGAATAAAACTTAACGTAGCATCTCTAAAATAGAAGAAACTCTACCCCGGAGGAATGGGTCAGAGATGCCCTAAGTCTTCCTTTATTCTTTAGGTATGTACGAATGAATTGATACCACTAAGTCGAGAGGAAGCTGTAAAGGCTGTGAAAAAAATTATAGCAATAAAGGCTGTGAAAAACTTGAGAAAACTGAAAGAAATGAAGGTTGTATGACGGCAGAACTTTGACAAATAAACCCTAGAGCTTTGATACCATGTTGAAGAAGATTGAGAAAAAAAGTTCTTTATTTCTCTCTTACTTCCTGTGGGTTACAATGCATCATAATATGTATATACAATAAGTCTTATATACAGAATAGGAAACTACTTAATTTAAAAATAGAGAAAATCTTAACTAAAATCCCTCAAATTAGTAGATACCATTAACACCCCTAATATCTACCAAATAATAATAATATTTATAGCTAATATACATCTCGACACCTACTACTCGCTTTCAGTTAGAAACAATATTATGTCCATCCACGCTTGATGGAGAGTAGAAGTGAAAAAAGGTATTAGAGCTTTCTCCTAGGACTCGCTTCCAATTAACTTGAGGATTTATGGAGGAAGGAATCAACATCCCAAAAGTCTTCTTTATGGCATCTCCTCCTAGATTATGGAGAGGTGAGCTCGAGGAAGTAGAAAGTGTTGTTGAGAGAGAACGAGATGTTAAAGGATGGGAAGGCTAAAGACTCTATGTTGATTTAAGAGCCCTTTGAACTCTTGCTTCTTTTGTTCAAAAGAAGAAACGGTCCTTAATTCACAAACATTAAAAGACTGAGCAGTAAGATAAACAATAGTTACAGGGACAAAAATGCCGTTGTGAAATAAAGGGACTTAGAAAGTGGAGCAAACCTTTGTCGATATTCGCGGAGGAAGAGGCCATGAGCGGGAATAAGGAGATTGAGCTTGAAGAAACAAGAACTAGTCAGCAAGAGGAGGGGAAGGAAACAACAACAAAGCCATGGACGCCAAGCTTAGAGGCAAGGAAAATTCAAGGACAGAAGGATGCTAGAGAGAAGAAAAAGGAGACCATTTTTGTTCCTCTCAAGTTTAAAGATTCTCGGAAGCATGTATAATTGGAAAGTGAAGACTAACTCTCACGCATAACTACTTAAAACTCATAATGTTAAAGGTCGTACATTATAATTTTTATAAATTGACCTTTAAAGTTAATATTGTTCATATAATTTTTATAGCCAAAATTTACTAATAATATCATACTTAATATACGAGAAAGGATAAAAATTTATTCATATAGTTGGAAAAATATTAAAAAGATCATTATTAAATTTAACGTACATAAAGGTTATTTATAAATGAGTATAGACATTAAAAATTAACTTATAACTAGTGAAATGTTAAGTATTTATTAAAATTTTTATAAAAATTTTAAAGATTAATTCATATATTTTACCAGAGTTACCAGTACACGTACTGACCGTATAGTTTCGCATTACAGGACCATAAACATGCCATGAAGGGGCCAACAAGAGTTATTAAATCATTAAGAAAACTTACACCTTGAACCACCACAATCAGCATAACGTACTGGCGATCCGCCTGCAGCATCATAATAAACACGGTAGTCCAGACTCTGTATACCATGCTTGCTAGTACCAATTTCCTTGACCCTATTCCACACTTATAGCAACTTGAACAATTTATTAGAAGTAATACCCCGTACGCCAAGAAGATTGTGATGACAAGTATTCGCATCTTCCAATTGCGCTTAGGAAGACAACATATATTATAAGAACTAGAGTTCAGATCTAAGAGAATTATTTACCTCAGCTCATCGTTTTTCACTTGATGGATCTGGAAGATATATAAGCATACAAGGTAAGGTTCCCGAGTGTTGAAAACTTCCTTTTTTAATTCTAACGTCTATTAATTAGTATAATAAATAAAGAGACAAAAGGAATAAGAACAAACTGTACAAGACAGAGGTTAATGATAAACAATAAATTGGTGATTTAAACAAGGTTTGATTAATTATCATTTCATAGATAAACAAGGAAAACAAAATGACAAGGAAGACACATACATACCTATATGAACATATATATTGTATTCACTCTCCATCAACGGAATTGAAACGTCAGGGAATAAATAAAATATTCATGGCACTGATATAAGTACAGGACTACTACAACGAGGAAACACAAAATTACAGTTACTAAGAATCAAATTATAAGGAGAATTTCCTAGCAAAATTGGCTTATCATTAACCTTGTTGTGGGCATCTGTTTTTATAAGTTAACGTATATTACTAGAGAACATTTATTGTACGGAACCGGGAGATCCAGTTCCTTACCTTTTTGGAAGCTACACCTAAGATTCAGCCTTTAGTTTTAGCCTAGTCTATTGGGGATGGTCATGATGTTGTCTCTGTTGGAGAAACGGATCTGTCTATCTTACGAAGAATTAATTGGGCTGGACCTGCCTATACCTCGTGTAACTCACAAGCTATTGGTTTGGACTCCAACATCTTGTAGCCCTCCCAATTAGCTAATTGGTCTGATAATCTGGATTCACAACTCATGGACGTTCTCTTCAGTGTAGGTATTGCTTCCGGTCTATAATGTTCTAGTGGGTTAAGACAAGAGAAGAGGCAATCCGGGTCACGGGGTATTTAGGTCGAGGAAATTCTCAAAAAAAATCCCTTTATCAAAATTTTTCATTCCCTTCCCTACCTTTCTCCTCTATATTCTCCTCTGCAATATCCTGAGATTGTATCTCCTTTTGTTGAGTGTCCTAGCTCATCAATTTCGTATAACTTCCTAATCTCTTCCCTTCCACGTTCCTTGCTCTACACTGTATCTTTCTCAAGTTCACCTACTGTTCTTGACCATTTCCACTCTTCATCTTTTTCTCCTGCTCCCCTCGATTTCCAGCTCCTTGGATCCATTTCTGCCTTTCTTAAGCTCCAGGGTGGATTTGGAATTTCCTCTTCTCCCACCAAAACTCTTTACCGTTTAAGGTAACTACTTTTTGACTTGTGTCACTGCTTTTTTCCATGCATGGAAAACCTGACGCCAACTTCAGACATCGAGTAGTGCCCCATTTCTGATTTTCCTCCCCTAACCTTGAAACCTTGAAATCAATCCACCCAACCTGCTTCACCATCTCCTCCCTCGTCCAGTACTTCCTCCCCAGCCACTCACACTGCCAAATCTTGGAGTGAGTTAGTTAATCCAGGCCTCTCGCACGACAGGCATAACATCAAGTTCTTCCCTAAAGCTGCCCCTAGCAATGGAGTGGTCTCCCCACCATTGCATATTCTAATAGTAGGAGCACAGACCTGGTCTTCATCTTTGGTTGGATATTTCTTGGCTAAATGTTTATCGATTCCACAAGTAAATGCATGGGGCATTTTTAAATGGGGCAAATCAGGTCAGGAAAAAACACTTCTTGCAGATGACAATTGCTTCATCTTCAAGTTTTATAAGACAGTAAACCTTGGCCTCATTTTGGAGAAGGGACCATGGCATATTGCAGATACCCAGGGATGAGCTTGGATATGGATAAGATAAACACCTTTCCTGTTTGGATTACTTATCACAATTTGTCACTTGAATATTGGACCATAAAAGGTCTGAGCTTTCTGACCAGTGCCATAGGGAGGCCTATTAGCCTTGATTCCCAAATTACCAAGCTGGAAAGAATTAGATATGCATGGGTTTGTGTCCAAGTCACTAGAGAAACTGAGCTTCCTTCTTCTATTGTCATAAAGGAACTCCCTGAACTTCCGAAGTTAGAGGATTATGTAATCCAGCTCACTTATCCTCGGAAGCCTATGCAGTCCAAATTGTGGAAAACAACTTGGAAATCGTTTAAGTCTGGCACCTACAGTGAACTTATGGGCACTCCAAAGGGAAATGTGGCTGACACTAATGTTAAACAGTTATGGTCCTGATTCTAATGCTATGCTTTTGAACGTTGCAACAACTCCTGAGATAGATACAGACAGTCCTTTATCTCCTCCCTCACAGGTGTAAAAGTTGAAGGAGGATGTTACAATTGATGTACCATCCAAGGACCTACCTTCTAATGCTGAGCCTGAACTTGTCCTTGAGAATAATGGAATAAATGTGGCCAGTTCTCTTCCTCCTCCAACTAAGGAACTTCCTTTAGTGCTCTAATTAATGGGGAACTTACCCATATTTTCTAACGAGCTAGAGGTATTAAGCAGAAGGACCCTTTTTCTCCCGACCTCTTCACAGCTGCAACTGTATCCTCCAAAACAATATCAACAACATATATAGCTTCAAATACCGTTTTAAGTGCAAAGAGTTTAACCTACTCAGCTTGGTATGCTGATGATATTTTGGTATCTTACGGAAATGACCCCAATTCACTTAAAAACATCATCTCCCCACTAAATAGCTTCTCTGGTATGTCAGGTGTATGTATGAACTCTGTAGAAAGCAAGCCAATGGTGTCTACTGGTATTTTAGAGGTGTACTTTCTCAGATTTCAGGTATGCAACTACAAACAATACCCTTTACATACCTGGGCTTATCCATTTTCACTAAGAAGCCTAGAGCCACTGAACGCGAACATCTGATTGTCTAGTTAAAAAAGGGTTGCAACCTGGCAAAATAGATTCTTATCTTTAGCTGAGAGAGTCCAGCCGTAAACACATTTCTCTTGAATCTTCAAACTCACTGGTGCTCTCTTTGATGCTTCTAAAAGGAATTATCAAAGAATTGGAGAAACTAATCAAGAGGTTTGTATGGTCAGGGAATTTGAGCAATCCTTATGGAGCTAAAATAAAGTGGACAGAGGTTTGCTCCCCCAAATAGGAAGGTAGATTAGGCCTCACATCACTCAAACTTAAAAATTAGATGTTGATTGCAAAAAAAATTTTGGAGGTCATGCACTGACAAGGAATCTATTTCGGTCAAATGGATGAATGCTCATTACTTCTTAAGAAATTGCTTTTGAAATTTAAGAGAAAGCAAGGATCATTCATGAGCCCTCATTTAAATGCTAAGATCGAGGAAATCAATATATCCTTTTGACAACTGGTGTCCCATTAGTGCCCTCTACAGGCAAATACATGAACTCCTTTAGAGGTAGATTCCTATTGAACATAAGAGTAGCTGAGATGATATCTGGTGACTCTTGGAGCTGTAACTATAGAGGAATTTCCCACCTTATGGCTCGCTTACCAAACTGTAGAACTAATCACGATAAAGCTGATCATATCATTCTCATAGTTTTTCCACAAGTCCTACTTGGAATACTTCAGAACACAGTCCTCTAAAGTAAGTTGGTATAATCTCATTTGGCCTAGCTCCATTATGCCTAAAGCTGCAATCACATGCTAGCTTGCCATTAAAGCTAAGCTTGGGTCCAAGGACAGAATTCATGCTACCAATGCTCTCTGTGTCCTATGCAAAGCTGAACTAGAGTCAATTTGTTGCTTATTCTTTCAATGTTCTTATGCCCAATTAGGAAAGTCATATCAATATTAGGAAAAGTTTACACTTTTTATGATTTCCTCTTTATACCTAACATCTTTTCCTAATGTAATTGGGTTCTATATAAAGGCTGTGAGGGTCTTGAGATGTTATCAAGCCCTCAATTACCATTCTCTGATTTTGACATGATATCATAGTCGAGTTAATCCCAAATCCTCAAAACCTCATACCTGTCCAAATCCTCCTTTACCATAAAACCATAAAACTTTCCGACCTGTCCAAAACTCTTACTCCCACTCGCCAAAACCAAAAACCAAACACACAGAAGCAACCAAGAGGTGCCAGCCACCACCACAGTACTAGCAATGTTGTCAAAAAATCATCCACGTGTCGGCAATCTAGCGACCTCCGGATACAACAGTCTAATGGATCAGCCTGCCTGTTCATTATTAAAGGGGTTCTGGTCTTGTTTTATGCCAAAACCAACTAGAACTTGGATATCTTGATAGTAATAAATCTTTCATATGTTTCGAAAAATGTTACCAGTTTTACGCGTTCGTCAATTAGAAAATTTGTCAAATATATCAGGAAGATGTCAAACTCCAATAATAAATCATTGATGAGTGCCCAGCGATTGTCTCAACAATGGGTTCTTCCAATTTGTGAATCACCAAACAATGTTTGAACAGTAACAACTATTCTTTTTGGCCTAAGAATGTAGACTTGTTCCTCAAAGATCAAAGAAAGTTGTCCCACCTCACATCTGATCCACCAACTGATTAGAAAATATTGAAAAATTGACAAGTTGATCATGAACAATTACTACATCATTTTTGATTCTATGGAACGTGAAATCTCAATCCTATTTTCTCATCCTAGTACTTGTAAGCAAGCTTGGGACTATGTTAAGCTTTTTTATTCCAATAATATGCTTTGCTTGAATGATATCTCTGTTGGTTAAAGGATATACAAATGCAAATTGGGTAGGTTCTTATGATTGACAATCTACTTCAAGAAATTGTGTATTTATGGGTGAAAACATGGTGTCATGGAATAGTAAGTAGTAGTCATTTGTTACATGTTCTAGTGCTAAGTCTGAGTTTGAGTATAGGGCCATGACATATACTACATGTGAGTTAATTAGGTTAAGGCATTTTCTTGGGGAACTTGGTTTCAAGCACTTCTCTCTAATGAAGTTATGTGTGATAATCAAGCAACCATTCATATTGCCTCTAATCCATTCTTTCATGAGAGAACCAAGCATATTAAGGTAAAATGTCACTTTGTTCATGAGAAGATTCTAGGATTGATCATGACACCTTATATCGAGTCAAAAGATCAACTTGTTGATTTATTCACCAAGGCATTGGGGGTTTTCAGTTGAAATCTATATGCAACAAGTTTGGAGCTTATGATAGAGAGGTTGTTTTCAATAGATACATATAAAGAACAAAAAAGAAACACACACACACACACACACACACATCTACATATGCATAGACATATAAAAATAAAGATAAAAATTAGATATAAAAGATAATAATAATAAAATATAAATAAAAAAAATAAGTAATAAAATAAATAATACTATAAAAATAAAACAAGGTAAAAAGTACAAATAAAGGATAAAATAAGTAAATAAATACAAAAACATGAAAGAAAACAAACAAATAAATATATCAGACAAGTCATTACAAGAAAAAATTTAAGCAAGGTAAAGAAATATGTAAGCTAAATCACTAAGGAAAATATTACATATTTAAAAGTTTAGGCTAAATATAAGAAACAAATATTTAAAGGACTTATGAGAAAAATAATGATCTCTCTATATGAGACCCTTTATCTGTATCTTAGTACGCCAAAGTTTTCTATTGAAGACTATATCCTCAGTAAATTCCAACATAGTCATATCATTCTTGATCACCTCCCTCAAATTCTTCTTATGCCTTCCCTTTTTTCTCTTATAGTCTCTAAATACAATCTTTTCGCATCTTTTCACTGTACCATCTAGGTGTCTCCTCTTAACATGACCGAACTACCTAAACCTTGTCTCTCTTAATTTTTCATTAATATTAGTCACTTTTAATTTGTCTATTACAATTACATTCCTAACTTTATCTCTTTTAGCAAGGTTACACATCTAATAGAACATTCTCATCTCTGTCACCAATAACTTATGACTATGCATCTGTTTGATGGGCCAACACTCCGTCTCATAAAGTATGCCCAATTTAATTACAAAACGATAGAATTTACCTTTGAGTTTGAGTGGTATCTTCTTGTCACATAGAACTCCCGATGCGCTTCTCAATTTATAACTACCCTAATTTGATATGGTGAATTATGTCTTCATTAATCTCATTATTGTTTTAGATGATGGATTTTAGATACTTAAAACATTCCTTTTGTGGTATAACTTTTGAACCAATCTTTACCTTCATATTAGTAGCCATCTTATGGTCAAAAAGTTACATTCTACGTACTTAGTTTTAGACATATTCAAGTTAAAGCCCTTCAACTCTAAAGTAGCCCTCCAAAGTTCTAACTTGACATCGGTACTCTTTTATTTTATCTACTAAAATAATGTCATCAGCATACAACATACACCAAGGCATATCCCCTTTTATATTCCTGGTGAGCTCATCAATCACTATTGCAACAAAAAGTGGTTCAATAAAGAGCTTTGGTATAGCCCAATATTAATAGAAAAATATTTTGTATCTCCTCCTATCGTCCTTACTTTAGTCTTTATACCTTCATACATATCCCTAATAACTTGTATATAGGTCATAGGAACTGAATTTCTAAAAACCTCTATATGATTTCCCTAAGAGCATTCTCTTATACGTCTTCTCCAAATGAATAAAAACCATGTATAGGTTACGTTATTTTTCCCTATAATATTTAATTAATCTTTTCAGAAAATGTAAAATTTCTATCGTGAACCTTTCTAGCATGAAATCAAACTAGTTCTAGAAGCCTCCTTTCTCACTCTCTTCTCGATAACCTTCTCCCATAACTTCATGGTGTGACTAAATAATTTGATACCTCTATAGTTGTTACTGCTTTAGATGTCCCCTTTATTTTTATATAGAGGAATTGGCAGACTAAGTCTCCACTTATCCGACATTTTGGAAACTTAAGAATCACGTTAAAAAGCTTGGCTAGCCAAGTAAAGACCCTCTTCCCATAGGTTCTTCTATACCTCTATGAGTATCCCATCACGCCCTATTGTCCTTGCACTCTTCATCACCCTCAAAGCTTGTTTATTTTTTTTCCTTATAATATGCTGACAACAAGTAAAGTTACGATAGCTCTCAGACGTGCTAATATCACCTAAATAGATGTTGTCATCTATGCCTTCATTAAAAAAGCTATAGAAGTACCTCTGTCATCATCTCTTAATGTCATTTCTAGCCACGAGCACCCTGCCTACTTCATTTTGTATACAAGGAACTTAATCTAAGTCTCTTGCTTTTTGTTCCCTAACTCACTAATTTAACAATAACTTTTTCTCCATTTTTAGTTTCCAATCGCTGATATAATTTCTCTTAAGCTCTATTTTTAGCTTATGAGATTATCTTCTTTGTTTCTTTTTTTGCCAGTTTATAACTTTCCCTATTAACTTCTTCCTCTACCTCTGTGGTGCTATCCAATAAAGCTTTATAAATACCTTTATTGATCTTAACCTTTTCTCGTCCACTACTAAGACTCTGTCTTACTACCTCTAGGCCCTTTAGAAACACCTAAGGTCTCTATAGTTGTATTATTTTAAAAGTTGCTATTCTCTCTCATCTTTGGTTAGCATCTCCTTCCAATTTATATTCTTCTCCATATATTACTTTATCCTTAAATTGTTCCGCCGTATCTCCTTAAAAGTAGTCAATTTGAGTTTTTGTAGTTCTTCTCTTAAAAGTCACTAAGTGCTCCTCATTTTTCTTTAAAAAAGAATTGGCTATTACCAACTCTAATGCTACCGTGAGATCCAATAAAGTAGTTCTACTATCATTCCTATCACTATACCTGAAATTCCCATATGTCCATGAATATCCATCCAAGATTGCCCCTATATAACTACTAAAACCTCCTCCTAGAATAACTTTCTCGTTAGGGGAGATCTACTGAATCACCTCCTCTAGCTCTTCTCAGAATTGATGCCTAATTTATTTGTCCAAACCTATTTAAGGTGCATAAGCACATATCATAAAAACACCACCCTTCACCACAAATTTTTAAGGACATAATCCTAACATTAGTCCTCTTTACTTCCCACAACATGATATATGAGTTCCTTAACAACCAAGATACCTAGCCCATTATGTCATCACAAATACCTTGAATACCAAAGTTTGAACTTATTAATTTCATTCGCTTTAGCTCCCATCCATTTTGCCTCTTGGATCTACGCTACATAAATCTTATATTTGTCCAAAATTCCCACTAATTCTAAGGGTCTTGATTATTTCAAGAACCTATTCGTAATCAACATCTTTGCTTTCTAGACTCAAAACTTATTGAAAGACTAGCCCTTACTCTATTATCAGAAGTCAAAGTCACCACTCCTACTCTAATGCCCAATTCAAGCTATAGAAGAAGGATCAGAAGTCCAACAAGTCATAAAATGACTCTAATATTACTTGAGAAAGGGAACAAGGATTGATATTAAATCTTAAAATGGGTAACATAATAAACGGATGTGAAAACAACAAGTACACACGACCGCACATCATCGAAATTAGATGGGCCAAAATCTGAACTACTAATAGCAACTATGTTTCTAATGAGTGCTAAAATACAGTACTAGACAGTTGAAAAGAACAAACAAAATATTGAAAACCGTATACAAAAAAGAGCATAAAAATTTTAATGGATCGATGAAAACTGAAAACTAAAATCCCAACACCCAAAGAGCAATGAATCAACCATGAGAAAACAAAATCTGAATCACAAGTAGATTTAATAGAGAAGAAAAATTTATGAAATACTAATTAATTAGAGAAGGAAATAATCAATTTGATCTGATTTGTTTAAGATTCTACAAACTAGCTAAGTATATTCTTGTTGTTATTAGCATCGTTCCCTAGAAATTCCTCCATTGTAGCACTCACTTTCGAATTTGCAAAAGAAGAAAGCAAAACACAAGGTTTTCCAAAAGCCAAACCAAAGAAAAAAAGCCTGGAAGAGGACTGAAAATCAACCATACTTGAATCAAATCAAAGCTACCAATAGAAATAAGATCCCAAAATCAAGACCTAGAGAAACCCAAAGTCAACAAAGGAAAGAAATCTAAATTCAAATAATTACCAATGAAAATACAAAACACGAAAACCCCCGCTTGCAATCAAGGCAGAATTGTTTTCCCAACAATAGGACCTCCAATAGAGATCACAAGATTGTGATTATGGAAACTGGAAAAAAATAAATAAACAGAGAATTCAAAGGAAAAGAAATATATATTTAGCTTTTTTTTTTAGGAAATTTAACGAGTTTAGGGTTCAACACTGAGGAGGTGAAAGTTTTAGCACTCTTTACAAGAACTAAAAGCGAAAGAGAAAGCCGCAAAAGCAATGCCCACCCTTTATTTACAAAGGGAGCAACCAATAGCATACAAAAATAGCCAAAAAGACAATCTAGGAATAACAAGTGTTAGTAGACAGCAACTGAAAGAGCATCTAACAGCTAGTCATGCAAGGCAAATAGTGAGAAACACTTTGAAAAAACAACTGGTAATAAAACAAGTTTTTTCTTTTTGGGTCTAAAATAGTGCAGCAAATTGCTTCACTTAGCCTTCCGGAAGAAAAGGGTAATGTAAAAACACTACTCTCAATCTATTTTTTATATAGAAACAGATTCAAAGTCTATTTTAAGTGTAAAAGGATTCAAGCATATGTAATCAAACATCAAGGATAGGCAAGGATTAAGTAAGCAGATAATGCTTTAGTAACGCAGACAACATATCTTAGCATCTAAGCACAGAACCTATTACTGCACCATGACCGCCATGTAGATATGCCATGCCAGTCTTAACAATCATAAGTACATGTCTGCTATATTCATCAAGCAAAACTAATGACCTCACTTTATTACAGCATATCATTATATCTTGATTAAAGACAAGAACACAAATACAATTGGAAAGATTGAACAGACTCGGACGAGTAAGTTAACCATCAATTCTCAACCATGCAACCACCAACAGCATTAACTTGGTCAGTTATATGGCATAAAGTCATTTTCCCTTCATGATCCCTTCTTGACCTTTTTAATTAGAAGAGAAACATGGGTAATTGAAAATCCATTTTTATGTTATAACCCCTCTAGGAGAATATGAATTATAAGAATTATTAATCACATTACCGCACAAACCATAGCTAAGCCCAAAACAGCAGAACATACGAATCAAACAAAACAAACCTCTTCCCTCCTACATGTAAACGACTTCTGTTCACCCAAAGAAAAACTTCTACATACTCTTTTTCCACTGTTATTATGCAGAACTAGAAGCCCAATACATTTCGCAAAATTGCTAACCTTGAGACCTATCAAATAAACTCACTCCTCTTTATAAATCAAATGAAAAGGAAAGGAAGTTGGAAATCAAATTCAATAGTAATTTGTCTAAGCTGGGTGGTGTTTCCAGTTTTCTATGACTACCAGAACACAAATCCTGTCAAACAACAGTTCAAGAAGCGAAGTAAAGATGCATCCAGTACTCTACTTTTTTTACTTGATTGAACGTGTAGAGGGTGAAGAAGTGAACGAGTCAAACGAAGAAACTTGCCCCTAAATACAGTACCTGAGCTATTTATGCAACATTTTAACAATAAGCATATTTCAACAGTGTGCTCCAAGTGACAATTAGGTGACGGTGACGACAGCTACGTTGCTGGGAAAGAACAACTCTGCAGTCTAGATTCTGGACCTGGTGTAGCTTAAGAGGCCTTTTCACTAATAAGTTGGGCCAAATGGGCGTTTGCCCAAATCTTTTTTATCTTAATAATATAAACAATTATTATATTTAGCTTCTTTTTTTTTGTAAATTTAACGAGTTCAGGGTTCAACACTGAGGAGGTGAAAGTATTAGCATTCTTTACAAGAACTGGAAGCGAAAGCAAAAGCTGCAGAAACAATGCCCACCCTTTATTTACTGAGGGAGCAACCAATAGCATACAAAAATAGCCGAAAACACAATCCACGAATGGCAAGCGTTGGCAGACAGCAACTAAAAGAGCATCCAACAACTAGTCATGCAATACAAATAGTGAGAAACATTTAGAAAAAATAACTGGTAATAAAACAAGTTTTTTCTTTTTGGGTCTAAAATAGTGCAGAAAATTGCTTCACTTAGCCTTCTGGTAGAAAAGGGTAATGTAAAAACACTACTCTCAATCTATTTTTTATATAGAAACAGATTCAAAGTCTATTTTAAGTGTAAAAGGATTGGAGCATATGTAATCAAACATCAAGGATAGGCAAGGATTGAGTAAGCAGATAATGCTTTAGTAATGAAGACAACATATCTTAGCATCTCAGCAAAGCATCTATTACTGCACCATGACCACCATGTACATATGCCATGCTAGTCTTAACAATCATAAGTATATGCCTGCTGTATTCATCAAGCAAAAATAATGACCTCACTTTATTACAGCATATCATTATGTCTTGATTAAAGACAAGAACACAAATACAATTGGAAAGATTGAAGAGACTCGGATGAGTAAGGTAACTATCAATTCTCAGCCATTAAACCACCAACAGCATTAACCTGGGCAGTTATACGGCATAAAGTCATTTTCTCTTCATGGTCCCTTCTTGACCTTTTAATTAAAAGCGAAACATGGGTAACTGAACATCCATTTTTATGTTATAACCCCTCTTGGTGAATCTGAATTATAAGAATTATTAATTACATTATCGCACAAGCCATAGCTAGGCCTCAAACACCAGAACATATGAATAAACAAAATAAACCTCTAAGCCTAAAACAGCAGAACATATGAATAAAACAAATAAACCTCTTCCCCCCTACATGTAAACGACTTCTGTTCACCCAAAGCAAAAACTTCTACACGCTCTTTTTCTACTGTTATTAGGCAGAAATAGAAGCCCAATACATTTCGGAAAATTGCTAACCCTGAGACCTATCAAGTAAACTTACTCCTCTATATAAATCAAATGAAAGGAAAGAAAGTGGGCAATCAAATTCAGTAGTAATTTGTCTAAGTTGGGTGATGTTTCCAGTTTTCTATGACTACCAGAACACAAATTCTGTCAAACAACATCAAGAAGCGAAGTAAAGATGCATCTAGTACTCTACTTTTTTTTTACCTGATTGAACGTGTAGAGGGTGAAGAAGTGAACCAGCCGAACAAAAAAACTGACCGCTAAGTATGGTACCTGACAGCAATTTATGCAACATTTTTTTTTGGTTCTCTATTTATGCAACATTTTAACAATAAGCATATTTCATCAGTGTGATCCAGGTGGCGGTGGCGGTGACGGGGACGGAGGCTACGTTCCTGGGTAAGAACAACACGGCTGTCTAGATTCTGGACCTGGTGTCGCTTAAGAGGCCTTTTTATCCGTATTTTAAAAATTGAACCAGTTGAAAGAAAGGTTTAAGGTTTAGAGGTTCAACTGGTAGTGATCTGCTGTAAAATCGGTATATAATAAATAAGAAATAAAACTTATAAAAATAAGTAAAAATAAAATATTTTATTGAAATAAAAATACACCAATGCCTATCATTATATAATGAATTAATAATAAATAAATACTCCCTCTGATTTATAATAAGTGTCGTTTTAGAGGGATTTTAATTATTCAAAATAAGTGTCGTTTGTGACTTTTT